>JBBDGP010001450.1:82500-682500 GCA_037952835.1 Lithobates septentrionalis
TGTGCTCCCTCTTATATGGACTCCTCAAGATCCCAATTTTCTGGTACACAGACTTTTTCCAGCGTTGACTTCCTCTTTTTTTTTATTTTGACCATGAATAAATGGATCTTTTTTTGAGTTTAGCAAAAGATTTTATGTGTTTTCTTTTAAATCATTGATTTTACACACAATGTTAAATTATCAAGGGACAACAATCTCATTGAGTTTGCAAAAACACAACAAAAATACATTACTAATGTTAATAATGTTCGAGTGGTAAGTCTGGGAAAGAACAAAAATATACATAACCAAAAACGGTGCTTTGGGTTAACTTTATCTTAAAAATAAAAAATAATCACTAGAAAAAAAAAACATTAGTAACTTTACAAACCTAAAAAATTAAAAAAAAAAAAATAAAAAAAAAAAAAAAATAAAAAAAAAAAAAAAAAAAAAAAATACAAATGGGTTATTTGTGGTAACTTTACAAACCTAAAAAATATAAAAAAATAAAGTAACAAATAAAAATAAAAAAAAAAAATACAAATGGGTTATTTGTGGTAACTTTACAAAACTAAAAAATATAAAAAAATAAAGTAACAAATAAAACTAAAAAAAAAAAATACAAATGGGTTATTTGTGGTAACTTTACAAACACCAAAAAATGAAAATTAAAAATCTAGAGATAAACATATAAAAAAGTTCAACACCAATCATAAAATAAATATCTGGATAAAAATTACAAGAAAATATGATTCCACACAAAAAAAAACCAAAAAAAAAAAAAGGTAAAAGTATTATATTAGTATGGAAACATTGTTTTTTAAAAAGCATACTATATCATTCATGAGATCAAAGAGAAAAAGAATCCAGAAATCAGTTTGGGAGAACTCTGAATATGAACAGCAAAACACCTTCGTTCTTTATAGAGCATTCGTAATGAAGAAATAAAATGCGCTGCATTCAACGATCACAGATTTTGCAGCGTGATGAATGTGCTACCTACAATACGAACACTAGTTTTACTAGACCGAGTGCTTCCGTTTAGTTTTTGCTTATGAGCATGCGTCGTTTTTTTGTCCGTCCGACTAGCATACAGACGAGCGGACTTCGGGGTCCGTCGTAGGTACGAAGTAAAAGTTTTGAAGCATGTTTCAAATCTAAAGTACGTCGGATTTGAGGCTAAAAAAGTCAGTTGAAAGTCCGGAGAAGCCCACACACGATCGGATTACCAGCCAGCTTTAGTCCATCAGCGTCCGTTGGACTTTTGTAGACGAAAAGTAGGACCGTGTGTACGCGGCATTAGATTTTTTTTTTCATTCAGCCTGCAGGCTGAACCAAAAGAATCTATAAGTGTACGGCCAGCATAACACTCATCTCTTCTGTTTTGGCCATAGGTGCTTAGCTGCTGTTAGTTTACTTAAATATTTAGGAAGATTATTTTTGAAATATCAGTTTCATTACATTTTGAAATATCAGCTGCATTACCATGAAATTCAAAACAAATCATCACACTTGGCTTAGAACTTAATACGAGGAAGGAAGATATGTTCTTGATTGGCTTGATACAGAATTAGCTTTAAATTACTGATATTAGATAGGGAGTTTCTTTGAATTACACATGAAGGTCAGTCACCACAGAAACTGAATTTTGCTGATTGCTGTTCAATCTGCAGGAAATTGGGTTAGATATGGGGATGTTGTGCTAAGACAATGCTTGGCACGAACTGTTCCAGTGAACGTTTGAGCACACAAACCTAGGGGAAATAAAAACTTCATATGGGTCCACAGCAGGAGTCTTTATTTTTTTGTAATTAGGTGTGGTCCAACTGTGATGTGTACTAGCACATTATGACATTACCTTGCAGAGAGAATTTTTTTTCCTTTTCTTTTTATACACGTTTACTCCAGCTTTAAGGGCTGGTTTATGGTGACGTTCCCTCTGAAGAGCTATGTGTGGTGGATCTCTTTTCAAATGGGTTTGAAAGGCGTGAGGAGGTGTTATGTTGTCTCCTCCAATGCACGTGATTGGGGGGGCCTTTGCAGAGCAGCCCCATTCAGTTGAATAGGTCACGTTCAGCAGGCATTATTGCCTGCCGAATGCAATGGAGGCAGATAACCTTTCCGTGCTGTGATGCAAAGAATGCGCAAAGTTTAGCATGTGTACACTCCCGTCTCCTTCCTTTCAGCTTAAAGTGTTTGTTACCCCAGCATTTAAAATTCCTGATTAGGGATGATCCCAATGTTTGAGTTGAACATAAGTTTGACTCGAACATCAGGTGTTCCCCTGTTTGGCGAATACCGAACGTTATGGGGCGTTCGCAACAAATTTAAGCGCTGCGGAATGCCCCATAATGCACTGCAAGATCAGTGCATTAATGTCTGATTATTAGCCAAAGCATGCACCTGACCTGCATGCTTTGGCCAATCACAGCGTGCTCTGCTGTGAGAGCCATGATTGGCCAAAGGCAGGGTGCCTTTAGCCAATCATGGCTCAGGGGGCTAAGTCCACTCTCCACACTATATAAGGTTGCTTACACGGCGGCCATATATAGTGTAATGATTGAGAGAACATTAGAGAGGCAGGTATGTATGTATGTATGTATATATATATATATATATATATATATATATATATACCGTGTAGTGTAGACTATATATACAGTGCGGCTAGTGTATATATGCATATCAAAGCGAGTTTTCCCATTGAAGTCAATGTAACCAAAAATAATTTGTTCCGCATTGATTTCAATAGGGTGCAATACCGCATGTGGCCAGAGGCGGGGGCGGGGCGCCAGAGAGCCTCGGAAGCAGCCGAAAAGGCCAGAGGACACTTCGGCTGACCTCGGCAAACCTCGGAAAGACTTCCTACCCGAGATTTGCCGAGGTCAGCCGTGCTGTCCTCGGGCCTTTCCGATCGGCGTCGTTCGGCTCTGCTCGGCTCCGGCGCCCCCTCCCCACCTCAGGCCAAAAGCGGTACTGCAACCCGCTTTGGCCTGAATCGTGCTCGTTTTGCGAGACAACACTCGAAAACCGAGTTACGATTTTTAAAAATACAGTGCTCGTATTGCGAAACGCTCATTAACCGCATTACTCGCAATCCGAGGTTCCACTATATAGTGATATTGGGGGATGTCTAGCTCACTGGTAGATGCATTTTCAGTGAGTTCACAGCCAACAGGAACTCAGTTTAAGGGCATGGTAGCCCACTTTTATTGGGTAACAAAAATGAAAGTTCAAACAGGCATGGGTTTCCCACACAGGGGTTCTTCTCCCAAAGATTACAAAACAAACAAAAATGCCAAGCCACCTGGCTCTCAAGGCTCACTCAGCATTGGTCGCAGTACAAAGCTGCACAGGCCCACTTAGGGGTTCTCCTGACACTCCAGGCTTTCACACTCCTCCAAGACTCACGGTCCCCTCTGGTCCCCAGTACTCTCTCTTCCAGTTGTCTCAGCTATGGTCTCCCCGCCTCTCTCAGCCAGGGCCGGACTGGGAATAACATCCAGCCCTGGAAAAAATTTCATACCAGCCCCACAGCATTATTATACCACCGCAACAGCATAACGTCATTGATTTCTTGTTCATGAAAGGGAAAACCATAAAATGCACATTTGAAGAGTGTATTATATATAGATAAGACAGATATGAAATCACATAGGGCTTTTTATATATATATATATATATATATATATATATATATATATATATATATATAAAAGCAAATTCCAGTTAAAAGTGGTAAGTGATCAATCATCAAGGGGGACCCCAGGAACTCAGAACGTGGGAGGGGGGGGGCCACCTTCCGCAGAAAGAATACACTAAGGTAAGGGGGGGGTGGGTTACTGATATAAGGCTGTGCTTTATATTGGTGCCCCCTTACATTATCGTATTCACTCCCCCCTTACATCAGTGACCCCCCTTCAGACTGGCCTAGCGGTGCTGTCACTGACCTCCTCTCAGGTGCACCGTGTAGGGCTCAGTCAGTCGGCTCCAGCTCGATGGCTCTGGTTTTATCCTATAGTCTCCTCTCCACAGTCCATACTTGTCTGACTTCTCCCATGACCCCCATCCCGGGCGGTGCTCCCACTCTTGACTCCTCTGCAGACTCCCTCAGAGACTGCAGACATGATACAGGAGATGGTCAGAGACTGCAGACATGATACAGGAGATGGTCAGAGACTGCAGACATGATACAGGAGATGGTCAGAGACTGCAGACATGATACAGGAGCTCAATGCAGCCTCACCAGTGCCCATCAAATGCAGCCTCACCAGAGCCCATCAAAAGCAGCCTCATCAGTACCAATCAAATGCAGCCTCACTGTGCCCATCAATGCAGCCTCACTGTGCCCATCAAATGCAGCCTCACTGTGCCCATCAAATGCAGCCTCACTGTGCCCATCAAATGCAGCCTCACTGTGCCCATCAAATGCAGCCTCACTGTGCCCATCAAATGCAGCCTCACTGTGCCCATCAAATGCAGCCTCACTGTGCTCATCAAATGCAGCTTTACTCTGCCCGTGAATGCAGTCTCACTGTGCCCATGAATGCGGCCTCACTGTGCCCACCATTGCAGCCTCACTGTGCCCATCATTGCAGCCTCACTGTGCCCATCATTGCAGCCTCACTGTGCCCATCATTGCAGTCTCACTGTGCCCATCATTGCAGTCTCACTGTGCCCATCATTGCAGTCTCACTGTGCCCATCATTGCAGTCTCACTGTGCCCATCATTGCAGTCTCACTGTGCCCATCATTGCAGTCTCACTGTGCCCATCATTGCAGTCTCACTGTGCCCATCAATGCAGCCTCACTGTGCCCATCAATGCAGCCTCACTGTGCCCATCAATGCAGCCTCACTGTGCCCATCAAATGCAGCCTCACTGTGCCCATCAAATGCAGTCTCACTGTGCCCGTGAATGCAGTCTCACTGTGCCCAGGAATGCAGCTTCACTGTGCCCATCATTGCAGCCCCTCCTGTGCCCCATGGCCCAGTCAGCAGTCCCTGTCTGTGGGAAGGTGTGTTGTTGATGCTCGGTACGGTACCTTGCATGCCAGCAGGATATCCATGATGGCCAACAGCAGGCAGGGTCTGTTCTCGTTTTGGATGGGGACAGTGCTCCTTCCAGAGGATCTGTTTGCTGTGAGATGGAGTGGTCCCTGGCCACCTGCACCTTCAGCCATTCTCATTTTCCGGCCCCAGTCAGCCTATCCTCTGGTCCTGGGGAAGTGGAGAGCACTGGATGGGAGCTGGAAAGAAGGGGGAGCCGAGAGTACTGGCGGGGTTGGAGAGCACATGGGTGGGGGCAAAGAGCAGGGGGGAGTGGAGATCACAGGGATGGGGAGCGGAGAGCGCTGGGGGGGGGACTTGAGAGCACTGGGGGTCCAAAAAGAACAGAGGTGGAGAGCACTGTGGGGGCTAAGAGTGTGGGGTGGCGAAGAGCACTGGGGGAGGGGCAGAAAAACAGGGGTGGAGAGCACTGGGGGTACAAAGAGCAGGGGGGAGTGGAGAGCAATGGGGGGAGCTTGAAAGCACCAGTGGGGGAGGGGCAGAAAAACAGGGGTGGAGAGCACTGGGGGGTACAAAGAGCAGGGGGGAGTGGAGAGCAATGGGGGGGAGCTTGAAAGCACCAGTGGGGGCCAGAAAGAACAGGGGTGGAAAGCACGGGGGACTGGAGAGCACTGGCGGGGGTTGGAGAGCACATGGGTGGGGGCAAAATGCAGGCGGGAGTGGAGAGTACAGGGGTGGGGAGCGGAGAGTGCTGGGGGGGAAGCTTGAGAGCACTGGAGGGGGAGCCAAAAAAACAGGGGTGGAGAGCACGGGGGCAAAGAGCACGGGGGGGCTGGAGAGCGATGGGTGGAGCTTGAGAGCACCGGGGGGGGCCGAAAACAGGGGTGCGGAGAATAGGGGGCTAGAGAGCACTGTGGGGGGCGGAGAGCACTGGGGTGGGGGCTGGAGAGTGATGGGGAGAGCTGAAGAGCACTGGGGGGGGGGGGGGGAGAAAAAACATGGGTGGAGAGCAATGGGGGAGTGAAGAGCACTGGGATGGTGGCTAGAGTAGGATGGGGAGAGCTGGAGAGCAGGGGGGGGCAGAAAAAACAGGGGTGGAGAGAACTGTGAGGGGGGGGCTGGAGAGTGTGGTGAGGGGAGGAGAGCATGGGGGGCGCCAGGGATCACAAGGAGAACTGGGGGGGCCAGTAAAAGAAGTTGGATAGGAGGATCGGCGGGGGGCCGCATATAGAGGAAATTAGCTTTCTATATTCCTCCATGCAGCCGCTGAATACTTCATTCTCCTCCTCTCCCTCCTGCAAGTATTCAGCGGCTGCATGGAGGAATATAGAAAGCTAATTTCCTCTATATGCGGCCCCCCGCCGATCCTCCTATACAGGCACACAGGGCGGACTGTACGGGCGGGCCGGGCATCTACTGGATCCCTCTCTCCTGCTCCTGCGTGTCACGGTCCGGAGCTGGCTGGGTCTGTGTTCGGCGGCCGCGCTGTAACACGGTCCCGCCCCCCTAGACCGGCTCGTGTGATAGGCGGAACACTGATTCTATCCACTATCACACAAGCTGGTCTAGGGGGGCGGGACCGTGTTACAGCGCGGCCGCCGAACACAGACCCAGCCAGCTCCGTGACACAGGAGCAGGAGAGAGGGGAGCACTGCAGCCGCAACTCAGGCGGCCTACCGGGAAATCTCCCGGTATCCCGGTAGGCCAGTCCGGCCCTGCTCTCAGCTGGCCCAACTCTCTCAGTCCACTGATCTGGCACCTCTCCCACATGGAATGCCTTCTCAAGGATATTGCCTGGGTTCTTAAATTGTAGCTTACCTCCCTCCTGGCTGCAGCAACTGCTCCAACACCAACTCCCATGAACTGTGCTCAGATCTGCCTTATAATGGGTGTGTACACTTGGACACACACACAACCTGCAGAACTTCTGGAAATCCCGGACTCAAGACTGAAGACTCCATCCCTTCCAATGCTCTTTGAAGTCTTCAAGTTTCCAGCCCCAATCCAGACTTACAAAATCCAGAGAAAACTTAAAGCATAGTTTTCTTTGCTCACAAATCTTCTGCTGGTACTTCTCAAACTGCCTCTTTGAGAGTCCTGTGTCCATTTTACACTCTCTCACAATATATATATAGATATATATATATATATATATATAGATATATATCTATATATATATATATATATATATATCTATATATATATATATATATATTAGTGGGGGTGGAAAGTATTCAGACCCCCTTAAATGTTTCACTCTTTGTTATATTGCAGACATTTGCTAAAATCATTGAAGTTTATTTTTTTCCTCATTAATGTACACACAGCACCCCATATTGACAGAAAAACACAGAATTGTTGACATTTTTGCAGATTTATTAATAAAGAAAAACTGAAATATCACATGGTCCTAAGTATTCAGACCCTTTGCTCAGTATTTAGTAGAAGCACCCTTTTGATCTAATACAGCCATGAGTCTTTTTGGGAAAGATGCAACAAGTTTTTCACACCTGGATTTGGGGATCCTCTGCCATTCCTCCTTGCAGATCCTCTCCAGTTCTGTCAGGTTGGATGGTAAACATTGGTGGGCAGCCATTTTTAGGTCTCTCCAGAGATGCTCAATTGGGTTTAAGTCAGGGCTCTGGCTGGGCCATTCAAGAACAGTCACGAAGTTGTTGTGAAGCCACTCCTTCGTTATTTTAGCTGTGTGCTTAGGGTCATTGTCTTGTTGGAAGGTAAACCTTCAGCCCAGTCTGAGGTCCGAGCACTCTGGAGAAGGTTTTCGTCCAGGATATCCCTGTACTTGGCCGCATTCATCTTTCCCTCGATTGCAACCAGTTGTCCTGTCCCTGCAGCTGAAAAACACCCCCACAGCATGATGCTGCCACCACCATGCTTCACTGTTGGGACTGTATTGGACAGGTGATGAGCAGTGCCTGGTTTTTTTCACACATACCACTTAGAATTAAGGCCAAAAAGTTCTATCTTGGTCTCATCAGACCAGAGAAACTTATTTCTCACCATCTTGGAGTCCTTCAGGTGTTTTTAAGCAAACTCCATGCGGGCTTTCATGTGTCTTGCACTGAGGAGAGGATTCCGTCGGGCCACTCTGCCATAAAGCCCTGACTGGTGGAGGGCTGCATTGATGTTTTCCAGCATGCTCAGACCGCCTGACATACACAAAGGCCAAATGTCAGCCAGTTTTTATTGAACCGACCACTGTCTCCCGACATTCAGGCTGTGTGTACGGGGCATTAGGCTGGTTTCACATAGGCATTGTCCATAGTTTGCATCCTCCACACTAAGCAGGCTGGTGACAGGTCCATGTCCTCTCCGCTATGCAGAGTGGACATGGACAGAGCCCGTCAGATGGAAACGGACCGCCTGTGTGGTTCCATCTGACTGTCATTTGATCTGCTGTTTTTGGTGGACAGGATCGGATCTGATTCCGGCAGGTGTCAGTGGACATGTATAGAGAGCAATGAAGGGTCCAATCAGGTCCGCCTGAAAAACTGACAGGCAGTCCCAATCGGATAGCCCATGTGCAACCAACCTAAGCCCTCATTCACACTGAACACAGATTTAAATTCGTGCAAGTTCAGATTTCAAAGCCTCATTTCAGTCTGACTTCAGGGGCAACTTGAAAGACATCTGTGTTAGTTCATGCACAGATGTCTATTGAAATTGCCCCCGAAGTCACCAAAAGTAGTGCAGGAACTACTCTTGGAAATTGGTGCGGCACCGAAAAGTCGGTGTCGCACCGATTGGGACGCTTCTATTGCCGGCAATAGGCTCCGATTTGACCTGTCAAATCGCGCCAATATGAACGGGGGCTAAACCATAACTTCTCTCAAAAAGCTGGTTCACTCCCTTCCCCAGTCTGTAAATGAGGTTTTAGCAGGAGGGGAAAGCGATTACCAATTTTTATTGGCACCCACCCCCACTTTCTCAGTCTCTTCCTTGCCCCTGACTCCTCCCTCCCCACAGCCATCAGAAACAAGTCAGATGTCCCAGGAGGCTGCGGGACCATTCACAAAGCACTGCGCGAGCTCTGTAATGCGCAGTGGGAAGCACTGGTAAGTACCTGAATTTTAAAAGTCAGCAGTTACAGTATTTATAGCTGCTAACTTTAAAAAAATCAAGCTGAAGTTCTACCTTAAAGTGGTTGTAAAGCTTCAATTTTTTACAATAAAAATAACAAACATCTTATACTTACCTGCTCTGTGCAATGCTTTTGCACAAAGCTTGCACAGAGCAGCACTGATCCTCTTCTTCTAAGGTCCCCTGCTGGCGCTCCAGGCTCTTCCTCTTCATCGGGTGCCCCCACAGAAACCAGTTTTCCATGGAGGCGCCCGTGCTGGCTCGTTCTCGAGTCCCACTGCTGCGTTCATTGACACAGACAGTGGGACTCGGTCCCACCCCCTGCTTCTGTGTCACAGCTTTTAATTGAAAGCTGCTTGCTATCAATCTTTCCAATGAGGAGAGCAACAGTGACTTGAGCATTTTTCTGGATCTGATCAGGCTTAAGTAAGAAATGGGGGGGGGGGGGGGGCTGGGGGAGCTGAAGCACAGAAAGTTTTTCACCTTAATGTATAGAATGCTTTAAAGTGAAAAACCTTGAGACTTTACAACCACTTTAACAGCAGAACATTAGCCAAAAATGAAAGTTCACCCTTTTGCTTTGGTGCCCCAGCCTCTAATTGAGATGCAGCTTCTTTTTCAAGGGGGGGGGGGACCTTAACATCAATGTACCTTAACATCAATGGTCTGGTCTGCAGGACCGCACTCATGTGCAGTGTATAACCAGACGTGAATCATCAGAAAGTCGCAGCTGGCTCCCAGATCCAAGCTGACAGCATCAGGAATTTGCAATCCTCAGAACAATCAGCAGAAGGAACACAGCACTGGACTCCATGGACTGGTAAGGCCTGATTCCCACCTATGCATTTTTATTGCTTTTTGCATTTTGCAGATTTGCACTACAGTCCATTTAACATGATTTCCTATGGAACACGCTCTGTAGTGCAAATCTGCAAAATGCAAAAAGCACTAAAAATGCATAGATGTGAATCAGGCCTAAGTATATGTTTCACCAGCTACAAAATTTGTAGCTTCTGACTTTCAATTTTCACATGCCCGACTGAAGATCTGCTTTGAAATTCATTCTAACAGGTTTATATCTCTAAGATAGCAGAATAATACAATGTAAATAGTCTTATCTTTGAATATTTACTTTGTAATGACAACTGTGTAAGCATATGGGTCATCTTATACATGATAAACTATTGTCAGTGCACCATTAAAATAGCACATGTTGCGACATTTATACTAGTGCGCCAAATAAACAATGAATCACAATGTATGTTTCTGTGGAATGTAACGCATGCGTCAGAAGCGAGAATATCCCTATTTGCCACATGTTGCATGAATTACACAATTTGTGCTCTATATAATGGAAAAGACTGCATATATTTTATGTGCTTGTAATAGTGCACCAAGCAGTGGGTATCACAGGACTCGTAGTTATGTGTGACATTGATGTATAACAATGTATTTATACTCCATCCAACTTTTAGCACTTTAGTTTCAGACCTCAGAAGCTTGCTCTGTGGCTTCTCACCTCATAGACATCTAAGCGCATATGCAAATTCACCATATCGTGACTTAGGCTGGGTTCACATATATGCGAATTGGATGCGTTTTAACCCCATCCAATTTGTATTACATGTGAATGTGACCGGCTTTCAATGGAGCTGGTTCACACATGTCCGGGACAGTCAGGGTGTGGCTTTGAAAAGGGTCCTGTGTGTTTTTGGCTCCGGTTCAGGTGCGAAAAATTTGCAAAATTTGCAAAAGGCACAAATTTGCACCTGAATCGCACCTGAACCGGTGAACAGAAATGATCCGGACTGCAAACCACAGCTGGACATGTGTGAACCTGGCCTTATGGTTATAACAGATAGTTTGTTGCCATTGTTGACTTTTTTGTGACAATTTTGCACATAATTTGTCTGTTGCAGTTTCTCACTCTGCACCACTGATAGTTTATGGGGCCCACTGTGTTTCCCTAAACACTATATGATATCTGGGTATGCCAAATCTATGCTTCATTTTATTTTACCAGCTGTTTGGCAAAGGTGGTAATTGTGCCTTCTGATTCAGAAAACTTTGCACTTGTTAGTCCAAATATGTGCTCACAAAAAATAGTATACCGTTTTACTGAATGACATCCCTCTGCTGTATTACTACAAAACATTAAATATGAAAAGGGCAGAAAGTGATCAAATGAAACAAATGACTACTATGCACTATGCATATTGATATTTATGCTTAGGCTGCCATCTAGTGTTTGAAAAGGATATCTGAAAGAAAAAAATAAGGTACCATCAAGGAAGAAAATGGTTAAAATCTATATTATTACAGGTACTTATACAGCACCATTAATTTACGCAGCCCTTTACACATATATTGTACATCCGTTCCTGCCCTCAAGGATCTTACAATCTAAGGTCCCCAACTTACATTTTCACATATATCCTGTATAACAATAATGCATACCCCGGCAGTTTTAAACAGGAGCCAGTTAAATTACCAGCATGTCTTTGGAGTGTGAGAGGAAACCCATGCAGGCACAGGGAGAACAGACAAACTCCATGCAGGTAGTGCTGTGTTTGGGATTCAAACCAACAACCTTAGTGCTGCTAGGCAGCAGCACTAAAAAAAAAAAGGAAAAGGTCTGGTGTCACCTGCAAACCACCTTCATTCCAATTTATGCAACAAAATACAGGAAATCTCCCCGGGACTATAAATGAGGTGAATGTGGTTAGCCAACAATTGACAGAGTAAATGCAGTCTCAAAATTTATTAAAATTGTCATGAAAACATAAGCAACATGAATCATAGCCAAGCCACTGAAATGATACATACAGTAAAAAATGTTGTTACACGTATCATGGTATAAAATGTAATTTGCAAAGTACACAGGCACAACGCGTTTCGCAAGACCATGCTCGCTTCATCAAGGGCAGATGCGTGTGTAGTACATCTGTAGGGGGTATAATGAACCAAATAAGTATCAACACAGAGATGGTATTGTGACAATTAGTCAAGAGGGTGCAAAACGCATGGCCATATACTTACCAGAGCATAAACTGGGGGCAGACATAGCCGGGGTGGGGGTGTGTGTCACCAAAGATCTCCCAGTATCCATTAATAATGTCAACTGAAACATAAATGCATATGTATCAATAGGTGCTGTCATAACAGCATAGAAGTAAAGTAGTATATAAGTATGTATATGCATGAACCAATCTGGTTCAATAATGGTATGGGCTTAGAATCTAGGGGACAATAGAAATAAAAACGATATATATTAAAAAAATAAATAAATAAATAAATAAATAAAAATGTGTAGATAAAAAAATATGACATATTTGTTTATCTACACATTTTATTTTGTTTATTTTTTTTGTTTTTATATATATATATATATATATATATATATATATATATATATATATATATATATATATTATTTTTATTTCTATTTCAGATTGGTTCATACATAATTATTTATATATATATATATATAAATTTTATTTCTATTGTCCCCTAGATTCTAAGCCCATACCATTATTGAACCAGGTCCATGCATAAACATACTTATATCATATACTACTTCACTTCTATGCTGTTATGACAGCACCTATTGATACATATGCATTTATGTTTCAGTTAACATTATTAATGGATACTGGGAGATCTTTGGTGACACACACTCCCATCCTGGCCATGTCCGCCCCCCTTTTATATATATACATACATACACTCTGAATTCAGTGCAGCCTATATATGCAGTGCATTAGGTGGTCTACAGTTTCTAATACACTTCAGGCGGTGTACACAGTATATAATACAGTGTAGTGTGCTGTGAAAAGAAAAAATACCCATCATGTCTGGAAGGCCACCTAGGAGAGGCAGATGCTCAAAGGCCACTAAAAGAGGGCAAGCAGCCTCTGTGTCTACAGTCAACAGTGGTGGTCGTGGACATGGTGCATCCTCTGCAGGTGGCCGTGGGGTACACTTGTCCTTTTTTTCTGCTGCTGGTCGTGTTATTGAGCCACAACATGCAGAAGAGTTGGTGGAGTGGATAACAAAGCCGTCCTCATCCTCTTCATCCTCTGTCACCCAGGCTCATAGTAGTTTGCCATCCAACGCAGCTGCCAAAGCGGCCTATTCCACCGGCTCCTTGTCCACAGTTACTCCTTCCGTAGCCCCACCATCATGCATGGAGGAGTCCCTAGAATTATTCGATCACAGTGTCGGTTACATGCTGCTGGAGGATGCGCAGCAATTTGAAGACTCCGATGTTGGTTCCCAGGTGGAGGAAGGGAGTAACGTGAGCCTAGAGAGAGGGGGTGCCACAGAAGGACAAGAAACTGGCAGTCATGTTCCCCAAGCTGCAGCATACTGCCAAGTTTGCTCCAGTGACGAGGAAGGAGGGGATGATGTGGTCACTGACCGTACTTGGGTGCCTGAGAGAAGAGAGGAGGAAAGTGAGAAAGAGGAGGCGCAACTCCAACAAGGCAAGATGTCATCCAGGGGTCGGCTTAAGGGCAGCCACCCTAATGCATCACACCACAGAGCTCCGCAGGTGCAGGACGCTGCTGACTCTCCGCTGACTTTTAAAAGTTCCTTGGTGTAGGCCTTTTTCGACACGTGTGCAGCAGATCGCACCGTTGCTGTTTGCAACCTATGTCTGAAGCGGATCAAGCGTGGCCAGAACAGCAGCCGCTTGGGCACCACATGCTTGACCAGACATATGACGACACGCCATGCAGTCTGTTGGCAGCAGCACCTGAAAGACCCACATCATAGAAAAAGGAAGACTTCTCCTTGCTCCTCATCTGGAATCTCAAACCCTACTATACCTCCAGTCCTCTCAAAAACCTGCACTGAGAGGAATGAAGGTATAGCAATAGGTGTCACAAGTACTTGTGGCCAATCTGCTAGCAGTATACACCATCAGTTGAGTTCAGCAGGCAAATTTCCCTACACCAGATGCTGAACTGTAAAATGAAATTCGGTCCCAGCCATCTACATGCTCAGTGTTTAAATGCTAGCTTGGCCAAATTGATAGCACTGCAACTGCTGCCTTTTTAGCTGGTAGACTCAGCTCCCTTTCGTGAATTTGTGGAATGTTCTGTACCACAGTGGCAGGTTCCAAAACGTCATTTCTTTTCACATAAGGCCATTCCGGCTCTCTACTGCCATGTGGAAGGCAATGTTTTGGCCTCGTTGGACAGGGCGGTCAGCAGTAAGGTTCATATTACCGCTGACTCATGGTCCAGCAGGCATGGGCAGGGACATTGCCTTTCCTTCACAGTGCACTGGGTAACTCTGCTGGCAGCTGGGAAGGATGCAGGACAGGGTTCAGTGCTGAAGCTTGTTTCGCCACCACGCCTACAAAAAGCTAGTGGTGATTCTGCCACAACATCTGTATGCTCCCCTCCCTCCTCTTCTTCCTCTATGGCCTCTTCTGCAGAATTGTCCTCTGAACCAGCAGTGCTCCCTAAACGCTCAAGGGGCTATGCAAACAATCAGGAAAAAAGATGTCATGCGGTGCTTGAGTTGGTTTGCCTAGGGGACAGGAGCCACACTGGGGCAGAGATTCTGTTAGCTCTGCAGGGGCAGCCTCAGAGGTGGTTGACACCACGCCACCTCTCCGCCCCCCCCGACAGGGATATTTGACCCATGTTCCATGTTTGGCACACTTCCTGAATTTGGTGATGCAGCGTTTCTTGACCAAGTACCCAGGCTTACAAGATCTCCTGAGGAAGGCCAGAAAAGTCTGTGGTCATTTCCGCCGGTCATACAATGCCAGTGCTCGGCTGGCTGACATTCAAAGGGAATGCAACCTGCCCATCAACCTCCTCATTTGTGACATGCCCACCAGGTGGAACTCAATGTTGGCAATGCTGCAGCGGCTGCAAACACAGCAGAGGGCTATCAATGAGCACCTGTGCGAGTTTGGCACCAGGGCAGGGTCAGGGGAGCTTGGCTTCTGGTCAAGAAAGCATGCACAGTCCTGTCACCATTTGAGGAGGCCACAAGGATGGTGAACAGCAACAATGCATTCATCAGTGACACTGTCCCTCTAGTCTTCCTGCTGGAGCACACGCTTCGTGGAATCATGGACAGGGTACTTGAGGCAGAACAGCGGGAGGAAGAGGAGGACTTCCTTTCCTCTCAAGGCCCCCTTTATCCAGATAGCATTCCTGCGGGTCCGCCAAACACACAGGAAGAAGAGGAGGAGGAGGATTGTGTCAGTATGGATGTCAAGAAAAACACCCAGCAGTCTTCAAGAGATGATTTTCAGTCCCCAGAAACCCAAGGAGTTGTACGTGGCCGGGAGGAGGTAGTGATGGATAATGTGTTTCTTAGTGACCCAGAGGGCTCAGAATCGAATGCCTCTGAAAACTTAGGCTGCATGGCCTCCCTGATTCTGCAAAGCTTGCAAAAGGACCCTAGGATTTGTGGTATTAAGGAGAGGGATCATTACTGGCTGGCAACCCTTCTTGATCCACGTTACAAGGGTAAGGTTGCAGAACTCATCCTGCCTTCGCAGAGGGAGCAGAGGATGAAACATCTTCAGGAGATCTTGAAGAAAAGTGTGTGTGATGCATTTCCAGACCCTGGGAGGTTACCATTTCCTGGTGCTGGACAATGTGTTTTTGAGGCTTCGTTCGGTCAGAGGAAGAGCGGTGGAGAAGGGGGCCGGCTGACCGATGCCTTTAAACAATTTTTCAGTCCTCAACGCCAAGGTCTGATAGGTTCCAGCAACCATCGCCAGCATCTGCATTACTGTATATGGTGCAGGAATATCCAGGGGCAAGAGCAGACTTGGAGACCTTTCCAACAGAGCATCCACTGAGTTACTGGGTCTTGAGGTTGGACCACTGGCCAGAACTTGCTCAATATGCAATTGAGCTACTAGCCTGTCCTGCATCCAGCGTTCTTTCTGAACGCACATTCAGTGCTGCTGGAGGGTTTG
Organism: Lithobates septentrionalis; assembly: GCA_037952835.1. Taxonomy (NCBI): domain Eukaryota; kingdom Metazoa; phylum Chordata; class Amphibia; order Anura; family Ranidae; genus Lithobates; species Lithobates septentrionalis. The sequence continues at coordinate 98,541 of JBBDGP010001450.1, forward strand.
CAATGGATCAAAGAGTGCGCCTGTCCACAGACTCCGTTGATAGGCTCACATTTAAAAAAATGAATCAGTCCTGGATCAGCAGCTATCAAGCACCTGATGCTGATGTAACTGATTGAATTTGCTATGGATCTGGGATACCTTGAAGAGCCTTGCCTATGCTGCCTATCCTATTCCTCCTTAATCATGATGATGCTAGCTTCCAACAATATTTTTGGTTTAGGGCACCACCACCACTATAGGCCCAATTTTTCTGCCCCTGTTTAACAGGAGCATGTAATTACATTTTTTTAAATGATATTTAACAGCAGGGCCCGTTCCTGCACCCAACAAGAGTAACTGTGAGGGGTTACAGTGTTCTGGTAACACCAACACCTAAGGCCCAATGTTTTTGCCCCTGTTAACTGGGGCATGTAATTAAATTTTTTTAAATAATATTTAACAGCAGGGACTGTTCCTGCGTCCAACAAGAGTAACTGTGAGGGGTTACCATGTTCTGGCACCACCAACACCTAATGCCACGTACACACGAGCAGATTTTCCGTCGGAATTCCGCTCAAGCTTTCCTTGCATACACACGGTCACACAAAAGTTCTCGGAACTTTCGACCATCAAGAACGCGGTGACTTACAACACTATGATGAGCCAAGAAAATAAAGTTCAATGCTTCCGAGCATGCATCGAATTGTTTCCGAGCATGCGTAGGAATTTTGTGCACCGGAATTTGTACAGACGATCGCATTTTTCGGATAGGAACTTTTTTCGAAACCTGCTTTCAATCTTTTGCTGGTGGGAATTCCGCCAGCAAAAGTCCGATGGAGCATATACACGGTCGCATTTTCCGACCAAAAGCTCCCATCGGTCTTTTGCTGGCCGAATTTCCAATTGTGCATACGTGGCATTAGGCCCAATGTTTCTGCCGCTGTTTAACCACTTCAGCCCCGGAAGAATTTACCCCCTTTCTGACCAGAGCACTTTTTGCGATACGGCACTGCGTCGATTTAACTGACAATTGCGCGCTCGTGCGCCGTTGCACCCAAACAAAATTGACGTCCTTTTTTTCCTACAAATAGAGCTTTCTTTTGGTGGTATTTGATAACCTCTGCGGTTTTTATTTTTTGCGCTATAAACAAAAAAAGAGCGACAATTTTGAAAAAAAAAGCAATATTTTTTACTTTTTGCTATAATAAATATCCCCAAGAAATATATAAAAAAACTAATTTTTTCCTCAGTTTAGGCCGATATGTATTCTTATACATATTTTTGGTCGCAATAAGCATTTAGTGATTGGTTTGCGCAAAAGTTATAGCGTTTACAAAATAGGGGATAGTTTTATGGCATTTTTATTAATATTTTTTAATAAGGGGGAGGGGTTAAGTCAGTACTAGGGAGTGTTTTCTAACTGTAGGGGGGATGGGCTAGCTGTGACACCTCACTGATCTCTGCTCCCGATGACAGGGAGCAGAGATCAGTGACACTGTCACTAGGCAGAACGGGGAGATGCTGTTTACATCAGCATCTCCCCGTTCGTCCTCTCCATGAGGCGATCGCGGGTATCCCCGCGGCGATCGAGTCCGTGGGACCCGCGGCCCGACTTACGGAGCTCCTGGCCGGCGCGCACGCAATGGCACGGCGGGAAATTCAAAGGGACGTACCTGTACGCCCATTTGCCCAGCCGTGCCATTCTGCCGACGTACATCGGCGTGCGCCGGACGGGAAGTGGTTAACAGGGCCTTTTTATTACAGTTTTTGAAATAATATTTAACAGCAGGGCCCGTTCCTGTGCCCAAAAAGAGTAAATGTGAGGGGTTACAGTGTTCTGCCACCACCAACACCTAAGGCCCAATTTTTCAGCAGAGTATATAGTGCAGTCCGTATAGTATTTATACTGCAGTCCGTATACAATATAGTGCAGTCAGTGTAGTATATATAATACAGTGCAGGGTATATGTACAATGTGCAGTGTACAATATAATATAATATAGTGTATTGAATTGGTTAAGGGGAGACCTATGACAGAATTAAGAAAAAAAACGGCATGGGCTCCCCTGTCCATACCAGGCCCTTTGGGTCTGGTATGGATTTTAGGGAGGACCCCCACGCCATTTAAAAAAAAAAAATTGGCGCAGAGTTCCTCTTAATATCCATACCAGACCTGAAGGGCCTGGTATGACGGGGGGGGGGGGGGAGCCCATGCTGTTTTTGTTCAATGATATTTTTATGTATATTGCCAGGATCTGGCAATACATTACAGCCGTGAACCATTTTAAATTACATTTTTTCCTTTAGAAATGTCATTTTGCTGCGGTACTGTTCTAAACATGGGAAAAATGCACTACTTTACAGGCAGACTAAGGAGACCCCCTAGGCACGATATTTAAAGGAATATTTCATTTTTATTGTTTCACTTTAAGCATTCTTAAAATCACTGCTCCTGAAAAAACGTTTTTTTGCATTGATATATGTCCCCTGGGGCAGGACCCAGGTCCCCAAACACTTTTTATGGCAATAACTTGCATATAAGCCTTTAAAAATAGCACTTTTGATTTTTTCACGTTCATGTCCCATAGACTTTAACAATGTTCAGTAGAATTGCCAGCTTGATAGAACGGAAGGCCAAACTCATATACCAAAATGGGAAAACACCCTGAGATGATATCCTAAGGGATATGCTGCTGTAAAACCCTGCCTATCCTGCAGCCTTGAAGAGTCGCCGGTTTAAAAAGGCTCCTGACTCCCTATATCCAACAATGGGTCAGTATATGAAGCAACAGTCAGTAGTTTTATCAAAACAAATCATGTGGCAGCCAATCACAGTGGTCATCTGATCACCTAATGTTTCCCGTTCCTGGTGTTCAGTACTTTTTAAATAGACACTTGGGTGGGTAAGGCTTAAGCTGCAAAAGCAGCAGACAGATGTAAACATGTCATGGCAAGAATTTATTTCCCTGTTGCGTTTGTTGGGCAGTACCACCTGCCAAACGCAACCCATTTAACTCAATGTGACTGTGCCAGTAGTGGTGTGGGCTTTTAGGGGTAAAACTGAGTAGATGACATACCCTCTGAAACGCAATCCACAGTGGATCACACTTAAAGCCTAGTACACACTACTTGTTTTTGTTTGTTCAACCCAGCAGGGCTGAACAAAAAAAAGAAAACAGCTCAAGAGGAGCCGCTGTACTAACCATGCAATGTTAGTCCAGCAATCCCCCCCACCAGAACACTCAGGTAAGCACTCTTACCATTGGCTGAAAGCGCTGATCAGGAGTTGATTGACAAACCTTTTTCGGTCATGCCGACCAGCTGCAGTACACACAGTCCGACATTCGGCCCATGTGTACTAGACTTTAGAGGGACTAATGCTAGTGTTACCTAGCCCTCAGAACCACTTAAGGGCCCTTAGTTAAATGCATCCTATAGAGCCCTCTTCCTCCCAGCTCCCCTTCCCTCTTTATACATTTCCACCTACACAAGTGCAATTTTCCTTTCATGTGACACCACTGACACGGGGGGCATTTTTCTTTCTAGTAAATCCACAAGCGTAAGGCCATTTTTTTGGATTTCCAGTGACACCAGAGGTGCAGGGCTTTTTTTCCCCTAGTGAAACAGGCATTTTTTTTTCCAATGACACAACCGGCCTAGTGGCATCTTTTCTTTTTTTAGTGATGCAGGGGGCATTTCTTCCTTCCAGTAATGCCACCAATATGGGGTTTTTTTTCCTCACATTGTTGCTAGGGCAATTCTTTCTACATCACTATTAGCCCCATATTTTACAGCGGAATAAAAGGTGTACTGCTATCATGCTCATGTAACATATGGTTCAGTGCAGCGTGTTGCATGCTTCACTATTAACTGAACTCCACTCCCTACTCCACCACCCAAGGGGGGTGCGCAATTTGGCATCTTCTCTCTGGGCACTGGATGATCATGTCCCACCACTGCTCAGCCCCTTTGATCTACCCATGGAATGGATGTGCAAACAAAAGAAAAATGCTAAGGCATTCACAACAGTTCTAGACCTGGAAATAGAGTTGCCACCTCATCCCTTTAAACCCGAACATATGTGAATTACACAGATTCTGAGGCTAATTAAATGCAGATAAGGCAGAAAGTGAGTTTAATTACCACCTTAATCAGCCACAGAACCTGTGTAATTCATATGTGTTCGGGTTTAAAGGGATGAGGTGGCAACCATACCTGGAAAGCTCTCTGCGGCTAACATATTATAAGAACAGGGTCTGAAATCATGTGGAAACCAGTGCCTGGAGACCACTTCCAGCCTAGCCCTGCAACAGGCAGTAAGGCTGGATTCACATCTATGCATTTTTAGTGATTTTTGCATTTTGCAGATTTGCACTACAGAGCGTGTTCCGTAGGAAACCATGGGAAATGGACTGTAGTGCAAATCTGCAAAATGCAAAAAGCAATAAAAATGCATAGGTGTGAATCCAGCCTAACTACACTCCAAAAGTAAGGCTGAGAATAGGCAGCACCAGATAGCTACAATTATAAACTCCAGCTCTAGCAGCAATGTGGAGAATAATCTTGACTGAAGAGAAGGAACAACAAAATGCTTTTGCCATATCCAAAATTCTGGGCATTTGCTCATGTGATTTCCGGCAAGAAGGATAATTCAACCAATCCAAATTTAGAGCCCGCAACACTGGAGGCCACCTAGAGTAGAATGCTTTCCATGAAAGGCATTGCAAATACTTTTTATAAATACCCACAAGATTCATATTAGAAGCCCTGGTCCACACTGATGCAATTTCAGATGCATTCCACAATGCAATGATTCGCATGACAAGTGAAATAACGAGTTCCTATGGCGATCCTTCACATATAAGCAGTTGGAACGTGATGCAATTTTAAAAAGGGTTTTGTGCAATTTTTAGCCCCAAATAGTTCAATGGAAATTGCATGGAAGACGCATAGGTGTTCAAATACAATGCAATTCCAGTGCCCTTTCTAGGACTCTGTGCAGAGAGAGAACAGGTCATAAATCAAAATCATAGCTGCATCCAAATCGCATTGCAAACGCATTGGAATCGCACACAAACGTGAAGTTGCACTGGCTGTGATCCTCCAAATCGCTCATTCTAATTGCACCACATCAGTGTGACCTAGGCCTAAATGTGTAGAAATATGCATCATCCTTCATGTTATCTGTTGCTGAGAAATCTGTACTTTCCTCAGTGTCCCTGCTGCCTACATGCTTGCAAACTGCATTATTTGAACCTAAGTAATTGACCCAATAGAAAGTCTGTGATGATTTCCAGACTAAACAGGATACACTCCTGTGAATTTCCTGGTAAGATTAGACTGTTATAGCTTATGATATCCAAGTTAATTTTGGTGCGTTCTTTTAGTAATGTCATGTGACATTATAAGAAAACATGAAATGCAAATATGAAACTTGTTTTGTTTGCCAATCCCACAGTGGCAGGAGCCATGCAAACCAGTACACGTTTGTCCCTGTGTTCTGGGCTGTCAGATGGGATAAACAATAATGGAACTATAATAGAGAGCATTAGTGGGTGCTGTAAATGGCACTTGGAAAATATTGGTTTATTTAAAAGAAAGTGACACTTGCCATTTTTTCATTTGCTGTTAATTCACAGATACATGTTAGGCTTCATTCACGCTGGCACTGAATGGCGCTTGTATGTTTAGAGGACATTTCTTGACACAAGAATGCAAGTAATGATTACACAGAGTGTTTAGGTGTTCGTTTAGCTGGGTTTAGAGAAAATTCTGGCCACCTGGATCTGATTAGAAACTCTAATGCCGCGTACACACGGTCGGACTTTTCGTCTACAAAAGTCCAACGGACGCTGACGGACTAAAGCTGGCTGGTAATCCGATCGTGTGTGGGCTTCTCCGGACTTTCAACATACTTTTTTAGCCTCAAATCCGACGTACTTTAGATTTGAAACATGCTTCAAATCTTTACTTCGTAACTACGACGGACCCCGAAATCCGCTCGTCTGTGTGCTAGTCCGACGGACAAAAAGCCACGCTAGGGCACCTATTGGCTACTGGCTATGAACTTCCTTATTTTAGTCCGGTGTACGTCATCACGTAAGAATTCGATGGACTTTTGTGTGATCGTGTGTAGGCAAGTCTGTTCGTTAGAAAGTCCGCCGCAAGTCCGTCGAAAGTCCGCCGAAAGTCTGCCGGAAGTCTGTCGGACAGGCTGTCTGACTTTTGTAGACGAAAAGTCCGACCGTGTGTACGCGGCATAAATGGAGCAAAACCTGCTTTAGCCCTGGTTCACACTGGAGCGTTTTGACATGCGATTTGACTTTTCAAATCGGCGGCAATTGCCATCAATGGCACCGTCCTAATCGGTGCGACACCACATATGCGGCACTGTACCAATTTCAAAAAGTAGTTTCTGTACTACTTTTTACGATTTTGGGCTGCAATTTACATTGACACCTGTGCAGAAACCTGCACAGATGTCTCTGAAATCGCGGCCAAAATCAGGACTGACATGCAGAAGTGGAATCCCCGCAGCTCAGTGTGAACCTGGGCTGAGGGTGGGTTTGAAATTGTGCGAGTTCAGCTGAACTCGCACGATTTAAAACCAGCAATGCACAGATGTCTATTCAAATCGCCCCTGAAGTCGCCAGTAAACACAGCAAAATCACACCACAATTTGCATTTTCCGGCAGCCAAAACATCCTGAATATCCTGAACACGATTCTTCCGCATTCAGGAGAAGGAGGTTGAAACTCACCTAAACGCGGAAGCTCCCAAACTCTGGTAAAAACCTATGTGTACATGGACACATAGGCTTTTATGGAGTCAAGTTTAGGAGCTTTGATCTCCTCACTGGACTCATGGGCTCCTGCTGCTGTAAATCAAATCCAGTGAAAGTGGGGGGCAGAGCCGAGGCTCACTGTATATCACATAGTGTGGCTCAGGAGCGAGCCCGCACGAGTAGCCCCCCCAGCAAGCAGGTACTTGAAGACAGGAGGACACAGAGGTGCCAGCAGAGGACCCCAGAAGAGGAGAATCAGGACTGCTCTGTGCAAACTTGTTGCATAGAGCAGGTAAGTATAACTTTTTTTTTTTTTTTTTACGTAATAACAAAGACTTTAATATCAACTTAAATACCCTAACCTGCCTAATACAAAAGTTGTACAAGCTAGGAGTAGTGTGGCTGTAAATCGGGTTCAGTCAGAACAGAGACCAGTCCCTAGTGGGGTTCCACAAGGCTCTGTACTGGGTCCTGTTCTATCTAACCACTTCTCACCCGGCCTATAGCAGAATGATAGCCGGGAAGTAGTTCCTGACTGGGTGTCGTATAACTTCCAGCAGGATAAGCTGCGATTGTGCGCTACGATCGGTGGTGTGGTGTGTCAGTCTGACACACCACATCTCTGATCTAGGTAAAGAGCCTCTGACGGAAGAAGGTTCCAATTCCCCTATATAGATCTTTAGTGAGACCTCATTCAGAATACTGTGTCCAGTTCTGGAGACCTCACTTACAAAAAGATATTTATATGATAGAACGAGTCCAGAGACGGGGAACAAAAATGGTGAAAAGTTTGGGGGATAAAATATATCAAGAGCGATTTCAGGAACTTAATATGTACAGTCTGGAGGAAAGAAGAGAAAGCGGAGACTTGATTGAATACATGAAGGGGGTGAATAAGGTTCAGGAGGACAGTTTTTTTAATATAAATCAAGAACACAGGGACATGACCTCAAAATAACTGGAGGAAAGTTTAAAACGATAAATGACTTCAAACATGCTTGGGATAAACATAAAGATCTATAGTCAGACAACAAGGTTAATGGAAAAAAAAATTATAAATAAAATGAACAGACTCAATGAACTACTCAGTCTTTTTCTGTCATCACTTTTCTATGTTTCTACTTTGCAATACGGGGTCATTTGGGGTTATTTATACTCTCCTGGCATTTTAGGGCCCCAAGAAATGAAATAGGCACTCAATACAACGGAATTGATCAATTTTTAATTAAATAAAGTTATATATATATATATATATATATATATATATATATATATATATATATATATATATATATATATATATATATATATATACACACACACACACACGTGTGCTCATAAGTTTACATACCCTGGCAGAATTTAGGATTTCTTGGCCATTTTTCAGAGAATATGAATGATAACACAAAAACTTTTCTTTCACTCATGGTTAGTGTTTGGCTGAAGCCATTTATTATCAATCAACTGGGTTTACTCTTTTTAAATCATAATAGCAACAGAAACGACCCAAGTGACCCTGATCAAAAGTTTACATACCCCAGTTCCCAGTACCGTGCATTGCCCACTTTAACATCAATGAGAGCTTGAAGTCTTTTGTGGTATTTGTGGATGAGGCTCTTTATCTTCTCAGATGGTAAAGCTGCCCATTCCTCTTGGCAAAAAGCCTCCAGTTCCTGTAAATTCGTGGGCTGTCTTGCATGAACTGCACGTTTGAGATCTCCCCAGAGTGGTTCAATGATATTGAGGGCAGGATACTGAGATGGCCACTCCAGAACTTCACTTCACTTTATTCTGCTGTAGCCAATGATAGGTCGACTTGGCCTTGTGTTTTGGATCATTGTAATGTTGGAATGTCCAAGTACATCCCATTCGCAGCTTCCTGGCTGATGAATGCAAATGTTCCTCTAGTATTTTTTGATAACATACTGCATTCATCTTGCCAACAATTTTGACCAAATTTCCTGTGCCTTTGTAGCTCACACATCCCCAAAACATCAGCGATCCACCTCTGTACCTTTCATCATAGGCCTTGTTGACTCCTCTCCAAATGTAGCATTTATGGTTGTGGCCAAAAAGCTAAAAATTTTGGTCTCATCACTCCAAATGACTTTAGGCCAGAAGGTTTGAGGCTTGTCTCTGTGCTGTTTGGTGTATTGTAAGTTGGATACTTTGTGGCATTTGCGTAGTAATGGCTTTCTTCTGGTGACTCGACCATGCAGCCCATCTTTCTTCAAGTGCCTCCTTATTGTGCATCTTGAAACAGCCACATCACATGTTTTCAGAGTCCTATATTTCACTATTTCACCTGAAGTTATTTGTGGGTTTTTCTTTGCATCCCAAACAATTTTCCTGGCAATTGTGGCTGCAATTTTAGTTGATCTACCTAACCATGGTTTGGTTTCAACAGAACCCCTCATTTTCCACTTTATTAGAGTTTGAACACTGCCGACTGGCATTCTCAATTCCTTGGATATCTTTTTATATCCCCTTCCTGTTTTATACAGTTCAACTACCTTTTCCCGCAGATCCTTTGACAATTCTTTTGCTTTCCCCAGGACTCAGAATCCAGAAATGTCAGTGCAGCACTGGTTGAAAGATGCAAGGGTCTGTCAGAAGTCCAGAAACTCATTGACCTTTTAGGCTGGGTTCACACTGATTCTACACAACAGTCATAAGACGGTCATCCTACTTTGTTCTGCGACATCAGTCCTACATCCATCCGACTTGAATGAACAGGATACTACTTTGATCTGACTTTGTGATAGTCTGACTTGTCCTTTGACCAATCAAAACAATCCCAGTATGACATAAATTCCTTTTACTGCTGCTGTAATCACCATGTTGGATGTCACAAGTTGGATGGTTAAGACAACTATCCTACTTTGATCCGACTTCAATGGGCTGAAGTAGGATCAAAGTCAGACCAAAGAAGTCCAGGGAGCATTTTCAAAGTCGGGCCAGTTAAGACGGCTATCATAGGGAAACATTAATTTTCACACATCGTGCAACATGAGCTCCCAATGTCGGAGCGGTTGTCGTACAAGTGTGAACCTAGGCTTATACATACACACACATAGACAGTGGGGACGGAAAGTATTCAGACCCCCTGCAATTTTTCACTCTTTGTTATATTGCAGCCATTTGCTAAAATCATTTAAGTTCATTTTTTTTCCTCATTGTACACACAGCATCCCATCCCAAAAACTGAAATATTACATGGTCCTAAGTATTCAGACCCTTTGCTCAGTATTTAGTAGAAGCACCCATTTGATCCAATACAGCCATGAGTCTTTTTGGGAAAGATGCAACAAGTTTTTCACACGTGAACTTGGGGATCCTCTGCCATTCCTCCTTGCAGATCCTCTCCAGTTATGTCAGGTTGGATGGTAAACGTTGGTGGACAACCATTTTTAGGTCTCTCCAGAGATGCTCAATTGGGTTTAAGTCAGGGCTCTGGCTGGGTCATTCAAGAACAGTCACGGAGTTGTTGTGAAGCCACTGCTTCGTTATTTTAGCTGTGTGCTTAGGGTCATTGTCTTGTTGGAAGGTAAACCTTCGGTCCAGTCTGAGGTCCTGAGCACTCTGGAGAAGGTTTTCAACCAGGATATCCCTGTACTTGGCCGCATTCATCTTTCCCTCGTTTGCAACCAGTCGTCCTGTCCCTGCAGCTGAAAAACACCCCCACAGCATGATGCTGCCACCACCATGCTTGACTGTTGGGACTGTATTGGACAGGTGATGAGCAGTGCCTGGTTTTCTCCACACATACCGCTTAGAATTAAGGCCAAAAAGTTCTATCTTGGTCTCATCAGACCAGAGAATCTTATTTCTCACCATCTTGGAGTCCTTCAGGTGTTTTTTTAGCAAACTCCATGCAGGCTTTCATGTGTCTTGCACTGAGGAGAGTCTTTCGTCGGGCCACTCTGCCATAAAGGCCCGACTGGTGGAGGGCTGCAGTGATGGTTGACTTTCTACAATTTTCTCCCATCTCCATCTCTGGCGCTCAGCCACAGTGTTCTTTACCTCTCTCACCAATGCTCTTCTCCCCTGATCGCTCAGTTTAGCTGGACCCCCCAGCTCTAGGAAGGGTTCTGGTCATCCTAAACATCTTCCATTTAAGGATTATGGAGGCCACTGTGCTCTTAGGAACCTAAAGTGCAACAGAAATTTTTTTTGTAACCTTGCCAAGGTCTGTGCTTTGCCACAATTCTGTCTCTGAGCTCTTCAGGCAGTTCCTTTGACCTCATAATTCTCATTTGCTCTGACATGCACCGTGAGCTGTAAGGTCTTATATAGACAGGTGTGTGGCTTTCCTAATCCAAGTCCAATCAGTATAATCAAACACAGCTGGACTAAAATGAAGGTGTAGAACCATCTCAAGGATGATCAGAAGAAATGGACAGCACCTGAGTTAAATATATGAGTGTCACAGCAAAGGGTCTGAATGCTTAGGACCATGTGATATTTCAGTTTTTCTTTAATAAATCTGCAAAAATGTCAACAATTCTGTGTTTTTCAGTCAATATGGGGTGCTGTGTGTACATTAATGAGGAAAAAAAATGAACTTAAATGATTTTAGCAAATGGCTGCAATATAACAAAGAGTGAAAAATTTAAGGGGGTCTGAATACTTTCCGACCCCACTGTATATTACAAGTAAACAGATCACAGCTGAGGATGGTTACCTTTACTAGCCATTCAAACCTCTTTGTGTCAACTTGTATGCATGTTATCAGGTCAAAATCACCAGGGTATGTAAACTTTTGATCAGGGTCATTTGGGTAGTTTGTCGTCATTATGATTTAAAAAGAGTAAAACCGTTGGTTGATAAAAAAATGGCTTCAGCCAAACACTAACCGTGAGCGAAAGAAAGGTTTTTGTGTTATCATTCATATTCTCTGAAAAATGGCCAAGAAATCATAAATTCTGCCAGGGTATGTAAACACATATATATATACACATATATATATATATATATATATATATATATATATATATATATATATATATATATATATATATATATATATATATACACACACACCAAAAGTATTGGGACACCTGGCTTTACACACACATGAACTTTAATGGCATCCCAGGCTTATGCTGGCCATACACTATACAGAAAATCGGCCGAACCCCTTTTCGAAAAACGAACGTTCGACCGTGACCGCAAACGATCTTGCCATCATATAATGACCGATAATCTGTTCAGTGGACATGAATAAATAATTTTGTGTTCGTTTTTTTACATATACCTAGTGCAGAAAGTTCGGACGGGAAACACATTAACCTTGCAATTTATCGTACGTTCGGCAGAAATTTTCCAAACATGCCGTTCGTTTTTTTTCCACAAAAACGTCACAAACGATTATCGATTTGTACCCACTAACTTGCCGAAAAACGAACGAAGTGTCCATTCGAACGATTTTTCGGCCGATTTTTCGTATAGTGTATGGCCAGCATAAGTCTGTAGGGTTCAATATCAAGTTGGCCCACCCTTTGCAGTTATAATAGCTTCAACTCTTCTGGGAAGGCTGTCCACAAGGTTTAGGAGTGTCTATGGGAATGTTTGACCATTCTTCCAGAAGTGCATTTGTGAGGAAGCTGCAAAGGGTGGGCCAACTCAATATTGAACCCTACAGACTAATGCCCCGTACACACGGTCGGACTTTGTTCGGACATTCCGACAACAAAATCCTAGGATTTTTTCCGACGGATGTTTGCTCAAACTTGTCTTGCATACACACGGTCACACAAAGTTGTCGGAAAATCTGATCATTCTAAACGCGGTGACGTGAAACATGTACGTCGGGACTATAAACGGGGCAGTGGCCAATAGCTTTCATCTCTTTATTCTGAGCATGCGTGGCACATTGTCCGTCGGATTTGTGTACACACGATCGGAATTTCCGACAACAGATTTTGTTGTCGGAAAATTTTATATCCTGCTCTCAAACTTTGTGTGTCGGAAAATCCGATGGAAAATGTGTGATGGAGCCTACACACGGTCGGAATTTCCGACAACAAGGTCCTATCACACATTTTCCGTCGGAAAATCCGACCGTGTGTACGGGGCATAAGGCTGGGATGTCATTAAATGTTCATGTGCGTGTAAAGGCAGGTGCCCCAATACTTTTGGATAGATATACACACACACACACACACATATACATATATATATATATATATATATATATATATATATGCACACACACACTAAATTTAACAGAAATGAATATTTTCAGTATTTTTTCATTTATATAGAAACAAAAAAAAAAAAAAAAAAGTTTTGGAGTTTAGTGTTGCATGACTAATTGTCATTCAAGGTGTGGCAGCACTGAAAGCTACAAATTGGCCTGGCCTGGACTGGGGTGAAAGTGAAAGTGTCTGGTCTTAAAGTGGTTAAATCAGAGATAAAAATTAAACTGGTCATATAGTTCTCTCTTTCCTATTTGTGGTAAGCTTTTTCAACAAGGGTGAGAGCTCCGATCCATTCCACTACCCCCTATGGAACCAGGGGGGTCATCTCCCCCATCTATGTCTGTGCAGTCGCTAGACATTTTAACCACTTCAATAACAGGCACTTAGACACCTTTCCTCCCAGGCCAATTTTCAGCTTTCAGCACTGTCGCAATTTGAATGACAATTGCGCGGTCATGCAACACTGTACCCAAACAAATTTTTTATCATTTTGTTCCCACAAATAGAGCTTTCTTTTGGTGGTATTTGATCACCTCTGTGGTTTTTATTTTTTGCGCAACAAATAAAAAAAGACCGAAAATTTTGAAAAAAAAAAAAAAAGTTTGTTTCTGTTAAAATTTTTTGTAAAGAAGTATGTTTTCTTCTTCAATGACGGGCACTCGTAGGCGGCACCGATGGGCACTCGTAGGTGGCACTGATAGTTGGCACAGATGGGCACTGATGACATTGTTTGCACCGATGCCTCCAAGGGTGGCATTGCTGGGCATCACTGCAACATAATGGTGCCAATCAGTGCCCATTTGTGGGCACAGATTGGGCACTGACTGGGCATATGTGGATGGCCATGGGGTACATACCTGGCCTTCCACATGTTGCCCCTTCCCTGGTGGTCCTAGTGGCAATCCCTGGTGGTCCAGTGTGGTGATCTGAGAGGTGGCTGCGCTGATAAACAATCAGCGCAGACCCCCCCTGTCAGGAGAGCCGCCGATCGGCTCTCCTCTACTCGCGTCTGTCAGACGCGAGTGAGGAAGAGCCGATCAACGGCTCTTCCTATTGACATCGTGATCACGTGGTAAAGAGCCTCCACCAAAGGCTCCTTACCAAGATCGGTGTAGCGGTGTGTCAGATTGACACACCGCTCGCCGCGATGCGGGCGCGCGGCAGCATGTTATCCTGCTGGACATCATATGACGCCCAGTCAGGATAACTGAACCACCGCCCGGCCGTCATCTGCTATGGGCCGGGCGGGAAGTGGTTAAGCACGGACTGGAGCCATCCAGGGTTGCTACACAGTGGCAGATACTGTGACCGCATATACCCCTGCAGGGTAGAGGCTATCCGGTGAATGCAAGCACATTAGGAACACGATTAAGAAGCACTTTTACCAAGCCAGCACCTGGTTAAGAAGATTTTTTAATCATATTGTCTCTCAATGAGGACTCACCCTTTTTGAGCCATATAAAAAGACTTTTTAAAAAAACAAAACTGTCTTTCCAGCAAGTACTGTTTTTTCTTTTGGAGCACAAGTCACTTTGTCAATTAATCTTTTGAGCACTAGTCACTTTGCTAATAGGTTCTAAATTAGCACACATATTTTTATCACAAGCACTTTTTGCACTTTAAAACAATTGCATTGATGAATTTTTGTGATATAAATATTGGGTATATTCAATGGGATTCTCTTTACATTTGCAAATTAGTATATAATATTTGTGATCAACGGAGTGTAACACACATTTGAAACTCATTATAGGACTGAAACCACATTGTCCAGCAGCCACCAGAGGCTGTAGCACAATCCAAAACCCACCGCAAACTGGGCTATAGAGGTTGTAACACACGTTGGTTCTTATATTTTTATATTTATTTTATTCATCCACGCACTGTGTTTGAATCAGTTTATTTGCCAAAAGGACAATACAAATCTGTAGCACCACATTGTGATATATATGCACACACACAATGTTTAAGGCACTTGTCATTAATTTATAGTATATATAATTTAAACTATCTAGCTTCCACACCTAGCCTAGGAGACTACATAAGGTAAAAAATGGCGGTTTACCATTAATAATCTACTCCACTAGAACAGCGCCATATTTACACTTGTTTTCTATACCCAAGCTTTTCCATGTCCCATGGCTTTACCAACCCAATAGAGTAAATATTAAAATAAATTTTGCGCATTATTATCAATGGTGATGTGAAAAATAGTGGGATAGGACCAAAACTAATATATAGTGGTGGCTGTAATAAAAAACACCACGTACACATAGAGATAGACCCAACACAAACGGCACCAATCACATAAGAAGAGATGAAAGAGATACATATGGAGGCACACCAAGAACTAACTCTAATCAAAGAAACAGCTATGGATATGGGCAACATACTCCAAAAAGAGGAGGAAAGAAACCTTTCAGAAAACCGTTCAACAACAGAAATTGGCAACACAATGAGAGAAACACAAGAGAGAACAGATCATCATATCAACAGGAATACCGTGACGGATATGGACGTAATCCGATCCCCACGTACAATAGATTTGACCCTATTAGAGACTATCATGAACATTATTATGAAGACCCGTACTACTACGGGTACCAACAAAATTATAACACACAAAGGCCTTTTTTAGAGAGAGAGAGAGGAGAGAATACTCCCCGCAAAGACCCCCCCAAGAGGTTTACCACTCACCCAGGAGACGACCCCAAGAAGAACAAAAAAGAAACACTCCAGAACGAAGAGAGGACGGAGATCAGGGAAGAGACTCCAAAAGAAAAAGAGAATAGTTGGAGAAAATGTGGTGAACATAAGCGGGAAACAAATAACAACAGAAGAGCTGGCAGTACTTGACAAAGGCCTTAAACATGCACCCAAAAATAATCTCAACAAATTCAACACCTACATTGGGATACAAAAATACATTAGGAAAATTAACATTAAAAAATATATGATGAACAACTTGTGGAAGCCAGAAAATCCAAGGATTGAAACTGTACAGTCAGAAGTACATAGTACACTAAGAAATGCCTCATTAAATCCACAGATGTCCAATAATCAGAATGTGGAAGTTTTTAAAAATCTAGTTTTACAGGATATAGACTCCATAAAGATCAAAAAAGCCACAG
Source organism: Lithobates septentrionalis (assembly GCA_037952835.1). Classification (NCBI taxonomy): domain Eukaryota; kingdom Metazoa; phylum Chordata; class Amphibia; order Anura; family Ranidae; genus Lithobates; species Lithobates septentrionalis. Next base: position 114,638 of record JBBDGP010001450.1, read on the forward strand.
ACCCTATACATATAAAAAATGGCATAAAACGCCTGACGGAAAGGAAAGATATCGTAATCAGGCCGGCGGATAAGGGAGGTGCAATAGTGCTACAGTCAAAAGAACAATATCTGACCGAACTAAATAGACAGCTACAAGATGAAACAACGTACACCAGACTACTTGGAAATCCAACTTCAAAATATAAGAAACAACTAGAAGCCATAGTAAACCTAGGCATGAAGAAAAATATATTAAACCCGAAAGAAACCAAATATCTAATACCGGAAACCTGTCGAATACCGATAATTTACACAATTCCCAAAATTCACAAGAACAAAGAGAATCCCGGAAGACCAATAGTCAATAGTATTGATTCGCTTACATCAAGAATGGGAAAATACATTGACTATTTTATACAACCAGCGGTCCAGCAAACACAAGCGTATTTAAAAAGATACCAACACACACTACAACTTTTGAATACAGTGCCAGTATTAGAGGGACGTACATTACTGGCCACCGCAGATGTTACATCGCTTTATACAATAGTACAACACCACGATGCGATTTCAGCAACAAAATGGCTTTTAAGGAAATACAGCACTTTAATTTGTAAACAAAGAAAATACCTAATGAAGTGTCTCGATTTCTGCCTTAAGTGCAATTATTTTTGGCACAATCAAACTTATTTCAAACAATTAGTGGGAATAGCCATGGGTGCCAAATTTGCACCAGGAGTGGCGAATGCATTTATGGCGCAGTGGGAAGAAATGGCAGTATATACAAACACCCCCGCCGAACTCACGTTGTATAAAAGGTTTATAGACGATGTAGTGATAGTTTGGAATGGAGATAGAAACAGTCTGGAAATGTTCCTAAATAAATTAAATGATAATACAAAAAACATCAATTTGGTATGGAGAATAGAAGAGAAGGAAATAGATTTTCTAGACTTAAATATAAGTCTAGAAGGACAGAAAATAGTCACTAAAACGCATTTTAAAAAAGTAGACGCTAATAGTTATCTGTCAACAGATAACTGTCACTACAAACCGTGGCTATACAACATCCCAAAGGGCCAATTTACAAGACTGAGAAGGAATTGTACGAAAGAAGAAGATTATCGGAATCAAGCACAGGTGATTGGAGAAAGATTTAGAGTAAAAGGTTATAATGAAGATTGGATAAAAAACCAGATCGAACATGTTAATCTCATGGATCGAAAGAAAATGCTCGAAGAACAACCCAAGACAAGAGTCCAACAAGAAGTACCAAGCATAGTATTAGATCTTAATACACAATATAAAGATGTAGCGAAAGTCATTCAAAAACACTGGCACATCTTAGCCACTTGCCGACCGCCTCACGCCTATATACGTGAGCAGAATGGCACGGGCAGGCAAAATCACGTACCTGATACGTGATGCCTTCCCGCGGGCGGGGGGTCCGATCGGACCCCCCCGGTGCCATAGGCAGTCGGCTCTTGTTTGCGGGCGATGAGAGGTCAGGGGGAGGCCATCCATTGATGGCCACCCCCTCCCGATCGCTCCCAGCGAATCAAATGCTTCCTCTCCCTCTGTAATGTAAACAGAGGGAGAGGAAGTGATGTCATCCCTCCTCGAGCCGGTCTTTTCGTCCCGGCGCAGAGGAGAGAAGACATCCAAGTAAGTGCACCAACACTACACTTCCAGTAGAACACGCAGGCACACTTTTCACACCCCGATCACCCCCCTGTACCCCCTGTCACTCTGATACCAATAGCAGTTTTTTTTTTTTTTGCATTGGTGTCAGTTTGTGACAGTTATAAGTGTTAGGGCAGTTAGGTTAGCCCCCTTTAGGTCTAGGGTACCCCCCTTTAGGTCCAGGGTACCCCCCTAACCCCCCCTAATAAAGGTTAACGCCGTGATCACCCCCCGTCGCCAGTGTCGCTAAGCGATAGTTTTTCTGATCGCTGCATTAGTGACACAGGTGACGCTAGTTAGGGAGGTAAGTATATAGGTTCGCTGTGAGTGTTTTATAGCGACAGGGACCCCCATATACTACCTGCTAAAGGTTTTAACCCCTTGATTGCCCCCTAGTTAACCCTTTCACCAGCGATCACCGTATAAGTGTTACGGGTGACGCTGGTTAGCTAGTTTGTTTTTTGTAGTTTATTACAGTTTATTATAGTTTATTATAGTTTTAGGGCACCCGCCGTTTATTACCTTATAAAGGTTTAACCCCCTAATTGCCCGGCGGTGATAAAAGTTACGTTTTTAGGATCAGATAAGGTCTGCGTCGCCCCAGGCAGCGTGAGGTTAGCGCCAGTACTGCTAAAACTCACGGACGCAGCATACACCTCCCTTAGTGCTATAGTATCTGAACGGATCGATATCTGATCCGATCAGATCTATACTCCCCAGCAATTTAGGGTCCCCCAAAAAAACGCAGTGTTAGCAGGATCAGCCCAGATACCTGCTAGCACCTGCGTTTTGCTCCTCGGCCCAGCCCACCCCACCCAAGTGCAGTATCGATCGATCACTGACACAAAACACTAAGCACACATAACTGCAGCGTTCGCAGAGCCAGGCCTGATCCCTGCGATCGCTAACAGTTTTTTGGTAGCGCTTTGATACAGTCGCTGACAGTTAGGAGCTTTTTTGCCTGTGAGTCTCACTAGTGTACCCCTAAATTTAGAGCCCAAAATGGCAAATCGAAGGTACACTAGTGAAGAGGCCTACACGTTTCTGAGCATGACAGATAGTGAAGAGGAAGTCACTCATCTGTCAGATTCAGGCTCAGAATACGATCCTGTAGAGGACAGTGGCTCCATGACAGATAGCTCTGACGACGGAGTTGTGGTCCCTGCTAAGGTCAGGCGTACCAGACCCCGAACTTCTTCTTCTGTCCTTGAAGTGCAAGAACCGCAGGGCTCTCGTATGGAGCAGAGAAGTACTAGCGCCGCTATTCCTTCTGGTGAACTGGCAAGCACCAGCGGCCTAGTACACCCTGGTCGTACATCCAGCACTGCAGTATCACGTGGTGACGTGGCGAGTCCCATAAGTGCAGTTCAAGCTGGCGAGGTGGCAAGCACAAGTAGTGTCCCGCTGCCACCAAGAAGACAAACACAGGCCCGTCGTGCCCATAGTGCCCTTCCTGCTGCATTCGCCAATCCGAATTGGGAACCCACCACTTCTGCAGCACCCGTACTTCCCCCATTCACTGGCCAACCCGGAATTCAGGTGGAAACAGTTGACTTTATGCCACTGGATTTTTATTCGCTGTTTTTCACCGAAGATCTCTATAGATCTATTGTGGACCAAAGCAATTTGTATGCTGGTCAACACATCGCCACTATTCCCCAGTCCACCCTTGCCAGAGATTGGAAACCAATTACGGTTTCCGAATTTAAGATCTTTCTGGGCCTTTCCCTCCTCATGGGCTTGAATAAAAAGAGTGAGTTGCGGTCATATTGGTCCACTGACCCAATTTACCATTCGCCCTTGTTCTCTGCTTCCATGACCAGGGCACGATACGAGCAGATTTTGCGGTTCATGCACTTCAACGACAATGAACTCTGTCGTCCTCGTGGAGACCCTGGATACGATCGGCTCTACAAAATTCGGCCCCTCGTAAACCACTTCAACCAACATTTTGCAGACTTGTTTACCCCCCATCAAGTTGTCTGCGTTGATGAGTCCCTGATTAAGTTTTCTGGCCGCTTGTCATTCAAACAGTACCTTCCCAGCAAGCGTGCCAGATACGGGGTCAAGATGTATAAGCTCTGTGACAGGACCACAGGCTATACATGTAGTTTTATGGTTTACGAGGGAAGAGATAGTCACGTAGAGCCGACAAACTGCCCTGACTACATAGGAAGCGCTGGCAAGATAGTGTGGGACTTGGTGTCACCCTTATTCGGAAAGGGGTACCACTTGTACGTGGACAATTATTACACGAGCGTGCCACTTTTTAGTCACTTGTTTGATCATCAGATTGGAGCATGTGGCACCGTGCGATCTAATCGCCGGGGCTTTCCCCAGCGGCTTGTAGATTCCCATCTTAGGCTGGGGGAGAGAGCCTGCTTGAAGTGTAATAACTTGCTCGCTATGAAGTGGAGGGACAATAAGAATGTTTTCGTTCTTACCTCCCTTCATGCAGACACGACGGTCCAAATTCCTACGGCGACTGGTGTTGTGGAGAAACCCCTCTGTGTCCGAGAATATAACCTTAATATGGGAGGGGTGGACCTCAACGACCAGTTGTTGGCGCCGTACCTAATTGCCCGTAAGGCCAGACGCTGGTACAAAAAATTGTCTGTTTATTTATTTCAATTGGCTTTGCTGAACGCTCATGTGCTATACAGAGCTTCAGGACGGACTGGATCCTTCCTTAAATTCCAGGAAGAGATCGTCAGAGCCCTTCTGTTTCCAGACGGTGCTCTACCTCACCTTCCCCAACCAAATGCAGTAAGCCGGCTGCATGAGAGGCAACATCCAGGTTATAACTCCGGACATTCTGCCATATAGGAGAAAAAAACTTTAAACTGTTTTTCTCCTATATGGCAGAATGTCCGGAGTTATAACCTGGATGTTGTCCATTATTGGGGACATTGTTCCTTTTTTGATATGCACATCTGGTCACTCAGATTGGTCCCTTTTACTTAATAACTGAGGCCCGCCCTCTGCGTGCAGAGGGCGTTAATCGTATTATTTCCTATTTAATTTTAGTGCTAAGTGCCTCATCTTTTATGTGCCCAAATTACTTGAGAAGTGACGGGAACTAGCTGACGTTTATTCGCCGCTATTCCCGTAACTTTCCAATACTTATGCCCACACCTAAGATGGCGTTCTGTGTTTCTCTTATTCGGTCCCAGAGCGAGGCTTGGTGTCTGCATATAATGTGGTGGCTCAGCGCGCTGCCCGTTCCCCATTGAGAACGTCAACCTGTGACGAAACGCGTCTGGGAGGGACGTGCTGACGTCACCACGTTGCCCTGTTGTGGACGGGAGCTGTCTGAGTGCCGGCCGGCATTGGAGTTGTAACGTTATTATACTATTGGCTGCTTCTCCTCTTTAAATATATACACATATCTGAGCCTGTGAAGAGCCTGCCAGGACGGGATCGCGGTGTCCCCGCCACAGTTTCGTTTTGGGCTTTTTCCAGTCGATCTTCTGGTGAGCAGGAACCCTTATGGGTTCAATCAAGATTATATTCTGGGTTACATAGAGGCAGTAAGCCTACCGCTGATTATACCTTCACCAGTTTACCATCTGGTAAGCGGCCTCTTGTGTCTGTGCACCGGGTGTTCTCCCTGCTTTGACTTTTTGTCTGCTTGTCCAATCTTATTTCTGGTAAACAGATATATTTGGTGTTTTACATCATATTTCCAAGGACACCACCCATTGCATGCTGCATGTCACTTTTTTTCACGCCCCTGGATTTGCTATGCATTCAGGGTGCATTTATGATTTTCATGATTATTTTGTGTGAACACTCTCTTTTTTTGATTTAACATGTTTATGTCAGTATCACGCTATGGTCTTTGTATTTTTATTTGATTAAACCTTATGTGGACCCGTTCTGCTGCATGAGCGTGACGGATTCTGCCCATCTTGGAGTGCTCCTAAAGGCCCGGGCTGGGTTTTAAGCCATCTGTCTGACTTGGCTTACGCTCTGGTAAGCAGTTCACCACACAGTTGTTTTTCATTTTTCTTCACTTCATCACTTAGAAGAATTTACTGCATTATTCTGGACTTAATTGAATTTAATTTCACTGATTGTCAATTGGACTCATATTTAGTGCGGTTTACTTGTTTTTATTTTTTATGTTTTTATCATGTTTGCTTTATAGGTATGCAATTTTTTTATACTTTGTTTATTTTATTGTTAACCACTTTTTTGTTTTCAGGTACGCCATTCAGCTGCAGAGCGGATTTATTTATCTTGACAGCAACAGTGTTTGCTCCCACGATACATAAAGCCGTGACTCCAGCGCTGTCGGAGGTGATTTCACCACCACAGTTACATACTTCAGCATATATGCCGAAGCGTGGGGGCAGCAGTGGGTGGAGGAGCGATTTGCTCCTGCCTTTTGCGGGAGGATGCCCCCATGCTTCGGCATATATAAACGGTGCATGTATGCCCATCATTAGAAGTGGGTGGATGAAGGGAGGTATTCTAATGGTGGGCATACCCACCGATCAATATTTTTTTTTCGTTCAGCCCACAGGCTGCATGAAAAAAAAAAAGTTTACAATGTATGCCCAACAAGGACCAGCAACGTACTGGTATGTTGCTGGACTTTGAGTGGTTATACCAGAATGATGCCTGCAGGTTTAGGTATCATCTTGGTATCATTCTTTTCAGCCAGCGGTCGGCTTTCATGTAAAAGCAATCCTAGCGGCTAATTAGCCTCTAGACTGCTTTTACAAGCAGTGGGAGGGAATGCCCCCCCCCCCCCACCCTCACCATCTATGTTTTTCTCTGGCTCTCCTATCCCAACAGGGAACCTGAGAATGCAGCCGGTGATTCAGCCAGCTGACCATAGAGCTAATCAGAGACCAGAATGGCTCCAAACATCTCTATGGCCTAAGAAACCGGAAGCTACGAGCATTTCATGACTTAGATTTCGCCGGATGTAAACAGCGCCATTGGGAAATTGGGAAAGCATTTTATCACACCGATCTTGGTGTGGTCAGATGCTTTGAGGGCAGAGGAGAGATCTAGGGTCTAATAGACCCCAATTTTTTCAAAAAAAAAAAAAGAGTACCTGTCACTACCTATTGCTATCATAGGGGATATTTACATTCCCTGAGATAACAATAAAAATTATTTAAAAAAAAAATAAAAATGAAAGGAACAGTTTAAAAATAAGATAAAAAAGCAAAAAAAAAAAAAAAAAACACCCCTGTCCCCCCCTGCTCTCGCACAAAGGCGAACGCAAGCGTCGGTCTGGCGTCAAATGTAAACAGCAATTGCACCATGCATGTGAGGTATCACCGCGAAGGTCAGATCGAGGGCAGTAATTTTAGCAGTAGACCTCCTCTGTAAATCTAAAGTGGTAACCTGTAAAGGCTTTTAAAAATGTATTTAGTTTGTCGCCACTGCACGTTTGTGCGCAATTTTAAAACATGTCATGTTTGGTATCCATGTACTCGGCCTAAGATCATCTTTTTTATTTCATCAAACATTTGGGGAATATAGTGTGTTTTAGTGCATTAAAATTTAAAAAAGTGTTTTTTTTCCCCAAATGCGTTTGAAAAATCGCTGCGCAAATACTGTGTGAAAAAAAAAAAAAAATGAAACACCCACCATTTTAATCTGTAGGGCATTTGCTTTAAAAAAATATATAATGTTTGGGGGTTCAAAGTAATTTTCTTGCAAAAAAAAATAATTTTTTCATGTAAACAAAAAGTGTCAGAAAGGGCTTTGTCTTCAAGTGGTTAGAAGAGTGGGTGATGTGTGACATAAGCTTCTAAATGTTGTGCATAAAATGTCAGGACAGTTCAAAACCCCCCCCCAAATGACCCCATTTTGGAAAGTAGACACCGCAAGCTATTTGCTGAGAGGCATGTCGAGTCCATGGAATATTTTATATTGTGACACAAGTTGCGGGAAAAAGACAGATTTTTTTTTTTTTTTTTTTTTGCACAAAGTTGTCACTAAATGATATATTGCTCAAACATGCCATGGGAATATGTGAAATTACACCCCAAAATACTTTGTTGCTTCTCCTGAGTACGGAGATACCACGTGTGAGACTTTTTGGGAGCCTAGCCACGTACGGGACCCCGAAAACCAAGCACCGCCTTCAGGCTTTCTAAGGGCGTAAATTTTTGATTTCAGTCTTCACTGCCTATCACAGTTTCGGAGGCCGTGGAATGCCCAGATGGCACAAACCACCCCCAAATGACCCCATTTTGGAAAATAGACACCCAAAGCTATTTGCTGAGAGGTATAGTGAGTATTTTGCAGACCTCACTTTTTGTCACAAACTTTTGAAAATTGAAAAAAGAAAAAAAAAAAAAAAGAAAAAAAATGTTTTTTCTTGTCTTTCTTCATTTTCAAAAACAAATGAGAGCTGCAAAATACTCACCATGCCTCTCAGCAAATAGCTTGGGGTGTCTACTTTCCAAAATGGGGTCATTTTGGGGGGTTTTGTGCTATCTTGGCATTTTATGGCCTTCGAAACTGTGATGGGTAGTGAGGAGTGAAATCAAAAATTAAACGCTCTTAGAAATCCTGAAGGCGGTGCTTGGTTTTCGGAGCCCCGTACGTGGCTAGGCTCCCAAAAAGTCCCACACATGTGGTATCCCCGTACTCAGGAGAAGCAGCAGAATGTATTTTGGGGTGTAATTCCACATATGCCCATGGCATGTTTGAGCAATATATCATTTAGTGACAACTTTGTGAAAAAAAAAAAAAAAAAAAAAAAAAGTCACTTTCCCGCAACTTGTGTCAAAATATAAAATATTCCATGGACTCAATATGCCTCTCAGCAAATAGCTTGGGGTGTCTACTTTCCAAAATGGGGTCATTTGGGGGGGTTTTGTGCCATCTTGGCATTTTATGGCCTTCAAAACTGATAGGTAGTGAGAAGTGAAATAAAAAATTTATGCCCTTAGAAATCCTGAAGGCGGTGCTTGGGTTTCGGGGCCCCGTAACGCGGCTAGGCTCCCAAAAAGTCCCACACATGTGGTATCCCCGTACTCAGGAGAAGCAGCTAAATGTATTTTGGGGTGCAATTCCACATATGCCCATGGCCTGTGTGAGCAATATATCATTTAGTGACAACTTTTTGTATTTTTTTTTTGTCATTATTCAATCACTTGGGCCAAAAAAAAAAAATATTCAATGGGTTCAACATGCGCCTCAGCAATTTCCTTGGGGTGTCTACTTTCCAAAATGGGGTCATTTGGGGGGGTTTGTACTGCCCTGCCATTTTAGCACCTCATGAAATGACATAGGCAGTCATAAACTAAAAGCTGTGTAAATTCCAGAAAATGTACCCTAGTTTGAAGACACTATAACTTTTGCGCAAACCAATAAATATACGCTTAGACATTTTTTTTTACCAAAGACATGTGGCCGAATACATTTTGGCCTAACTGTATGACTAAAATTGAGTTTATTGGATTTTTTTTATAACAAAAAGTAGAAAATATAATTTCTTTTCAAAATTTTCGGTCTTTTTCCGTTTATAGCGCAAAAAATAAAAAACGGCAGAGGTGATCAAATACCATCAAAAGAAAGCTATTTGTGGGAAGAAAAGGACGCAAATTTCGTTTGGGTACAGCATTGCATGACCGCGCAATTAGCAGTTAAAGCGACGCAGTGCCAAATTGTAAAAAGTGCTCTGGTCAGGAAGGGGGTAAATTCTTCCGGGGCTGAAGTGGTTAAAAAACGATAAAGATCAAGGAAATATTGCCAGAAAGACCTAATATAGTATATAAGAGAGCACCGACTATTAGAGATCTGATCGTTAAGTCAGTTATTGACCCTCCCCCAACATCCACATATACATTTTTTTCAGGAAAAGGATTTTATCCCTGTCGCAATTGTTACGCTTGTCGCCATGCAAAAAAATTTCAGGGAAAACGCAAAGATTTTACAGCCACCAATACAGGACAAAATTTTATTATTAGAGATTTTATAGGATGCCACACAGAAGGGGTGGTTTATGTGCTACAGTGTAGCTGCAACCTTCAATACGTAGGCCGTACAAAAAGAGCACTTAAGACACGAATAAAAGAACATGTACAAAATATAAAATCTGGCTTCCCTAAACACAACGTGTCAAAACACTTTGCATTAGTACATAACAGGGACCCCACACATCTCCAATTCTGGAGAATTGAAAAACACAAACCAATGTGGAGAGGTAGTCATCTAGTTCGTGATATTAGCCGTAAAGAATCCAGGTGGATCCATACTTTACGCAGTTTGGTACCTGGGGGCCTCAACGTGGAATTTGATTTAAATTGTTTTTTAAATAATTTTTAATAATTTTATACTCTAATAAACTTTATTATCTTTCTATTATCCATTATCAATTTTAATATGGTGTAACATTATACGAAGTTTGAGCACCATAATATAACCATAATACAACCGATCAAAATTAGATTATAGTGCCCATAATTATATATATTAAGTATAATGTTCATTTTGTATCCATTTTTGATGATCGTGCATTGTTTAATCAATTTTAATAATAGTGTGCATTATTATCTTAACCACTTAAGCCCCGCTCACTGTATATATACGTCATTTTTTTGAAGATGGATATCTCGGTAACGGCAGCAGCTGCTGCCACAACCGAGATATCCATCTTTACAGTGAGCGATTCTGTACACGATAACGGTGGTCTCTGCGGCGGGTTCGCCGCGAGATCACCGTTATCGGCGGCGGGAGAGGTGCCACCCCCCCTCCCGCCGCTCTCCCGCGCCTTCCGCCGCTTACCGGAGCCGTCGGTAACGGCGGAGGCGATCGGGTCCTTTCCCTGCTGAGGTATGGAGACAAGTGAGGCCAAGATGGCCCCCACCCGTCTCCATACCATGTGACGGCCGGAGCGACGTCATTCGACGGCTCCGCCCACTCTCTTAAAGGCACAAATTTTTTTAATGTCATTTTTTTAAACGACTTTTTTTTTTTTTTTTTTTTTTTTTTTTGCATTTTAGTGTAAATATGAGATCTGAGGACTTTTTGACCCCAGATCTCATATTTAAGAGGACCTGTCATGCTTTTTTCTATTACAAGGGATGTTTACATTCCTTGTAATAGGAATAAAAGTGATCCAAATTTTTTTTTTTTTAAAAACAGTGAAAAAATAAATAAAATAAAATAAATAATAAAAAAAAAAAAAAAAAATTTTTTTAAAGCGCCCTGTCCCGACGAGCTCGCACGCAGAAGCGAACGCATACGTGAGTAGCGCCCGCATATGAAAACAGTGGTCAAACCACACATGTGAGGTATCGCCGCGACCGGTAGAGTGAGAGCAATAATTCTAGCCCTAGACCTCCTCTGTAACGCAAAACATGCAATCTGTAGAATTTTTTAAACGTCGCCTATGGAGATTTTTAAGGGTAAAAGTTTGACGCTATTCCACGAGCGGGCGCAATTTTGAAGCGTGACATGTTGGGTATCAATTTACTTGGCGTAACATTATATTTCACAATATAAAAAAAAATTGGGCTAACTTTACTGTTGTCTTATTTTTTTTTTCAAAAAAGTGAATTTTTTCCAAAAAAAGTGCGCTTAGAAGACCGCTGCGCAAATACGGTGCAAAAAAAAGTATTGCAATGACCGCTATTGTATTCTCTAGGATGTTAGAAAAAAAACAATATATAATGTTTGGGGGTTCTAAGTAATTTTCTAGCAAAAAAACCTGTTTTAAACTTGTAAACACCTAAAATCCAAAACGAGGCTGGTCTTTAAGTGGTTAATGATCTACATATAGTCATAACACTGACCGATTAGTTTTTATTATTTTTACTCCTATGAACGATGAGTTTTTATGTAGTATCGGAGTAGAATTGTTTTAGAAGAAAATTGTTTATTAATTGATTTAATTTTGTATAATGTATCAACCTACTGATGTAACAGAGCACTCTCACCTGGTTTCACCCGTATACCGTAATATAATTACCTTTTAATCAATCCCATTTTTGGTAAAACTGTTATATATATGTATACTTTTATACATATTTTTATTCTATAACACCATTGTAAGCTCTAAGGAGCAGGGCCCTCTGATTCCTACTGTATCAAATTGTATTGTATTTGTACGGTCTACCCTCAAGTTGTAAAGCGCTACGTAAACTGTTGGCGCTATATAAATACTGTATAATAATAATAAATAGTGCACCAAATAAGGTCATTTGCTTTATTGCGGCTTTGTCTATGGTGTAACTCCCTCTATTACACACACTGGCCGCAAATAAGAAATAACATTTAATTGTATCTCCACCAAAACAATGGCCGCCCACATAGGAGTCTATCACATAGAGTAGTGTTACAGCTATCTACAACAAAATGGTGGCAAATCGACTTCCCAAATCTAAAGAAAAATGACCGCCGATTAAAACAAATACAACCATAAGTAAAATGGCCGTTTTAGAACTTCCAGTTCTAGCATACAGGCCGAGTTTAACAGTATACCCACAAGCAAAATGGCGGTTTCAGCACTTCCGGTTTCATTATATATAAGGTTACATAGAACAGCCAATCCGGTTCCCCAGATGAAGACACGTGACGTGTCGTAACGCGTAGGGATTGGCTGGAGCAGCACACAGCTGACAACACAAGTGAGAGGGCGCTGAGAACGCCAGACTTCTCATCTGTTTTTACTCTGCCTGTTTTTATGCTAGTAAATGTAGGAGCATGAACCTAATAAACACCCCCCTCTGTTTTAAAACAATAATACACTACTGGAGCCTGTCTTCTCTCTCCCTCCCCTATTTGTATTCCCCCCCCCCCCCCCTGTTTTGAGCTGCACCAGAGTGGAGGGAGCAAGGAGAAAATATGGAGAGTTAAGCACTAAGAAGGAGAGGCTTTCAGACAGTGCTTCCACACTTCAAGGATTGAATTACCACAGCTTGACTTTTACTACTGAGAGTGAGAGTTCTGTGAGACTGTACTAGAAGGCACCACTATAGGAATAATTTATCCAGCACACAAGACATACACAGATCTGAATAGAAGGACTATTTTTACCTCTCCAACAGCGCCACCTAAGAATTTATGAACTTTTCATTTTTAATCCTGCAATGCTGTCACCTTATTTTTAAAGGCACATTTAAATGAATTGTGATTGCACTATTTTATAGTTCACTGTTGGCACTTGTCTGTGTATAATGTATTCATCTTTTTGATGGGTTGCACTTTATATTAATTATTCAGTTTTTATAAGGATTTTTTATAAGTATTTTTTATTCACCAGTATTTATTCACGATAATTCATTTATGGTATCCTAGTTTGCTTGCACTTTATGATCATTTTTTTGGCAAATTTAGACACTCGCACGTTTTCACTTTATTACAGCACCATCACTTTACTGTCAATAGTGGTAACTGACATATGTTCCAACACAGAGATCGTTGATCCTAGCAACTACCATTACAGCCACCACTATATATTAGTTTTGGTCCTATCCCACTATTTTTCACATCACCATTGATAATATTGCGCAAAATTTATCTTAATATTTACTCTATTAAGTGGTTGTGTGAGCACTCTTATTTTGCTGCAATATTTACATCTATTATTTTACACCATTTAGTTATTTTTTCCCACATCTACCAGCGCGAAGGAAAATTTTTATTATTTACCAATCCAATGCTCCGGGTATTACATAAGCATCATGACAGATTAAATAAAAACAACTTGCCAATATTTTAAGAAATTTATTTAAAAAAAAAAAAAAAAAAAAAGAGCAGAGTGAAAAATATTTACATTATACATGACTGCATAAAAAAAAAAAAAAAAAAACCTTAATGTAGTCATTCATTGAAATACCCAACACATTCCATCATAATAAAGTGCACCCAGAATAAACACAATAAAAAGGACTTTGAAACAAGCCTCTTTCATCATTGTTGCTATAAAGCCTGGAGAAATTCTCAGAGAGACACTGAAATCACAGCTTCCCATCCCCTCCACAGCCAAGCCCCCCGCCCCCCCCTTTTTTTTTTTTTTTTTTTTTTTTTTTTAATGGCGAGCAAATATTCTCAGCAGGCTTCTAATGTAAACACATAGCCTCCCTCACTGCCATAATGGTCAGTGCTCATTATTGCAGTCATGTGCACACTGGTGAGACCACAGAAAGCTACCCCATAGCAACAAGTCTGCCCACGGAAGAAAATAAAAAGGGATTTTTATTTAAATTTTCGAAGAATATACAGTGGGGACGGAAAGTATTCAGACCCCCTTAAATTTTTCACTCTTTGTTATATTGCAACCATTTGCTAAAATCATTTAAGTTCATTTTTTTTCCTTATTAATGTACACACAGCACCCCATATTGAAAGAAAAACACAGAATTGTTGACATTTTTGCAGATTAAAAAAGAAAAACTGAAATATCACATGGTCCTAAGTATTCAGACCCTTTGCTGTGACACTCCTATTTAACTCAGGTGCTGTCCCATTTCTTCTGATCATCCTTGCAATGGTTCTACAAATTCATTTGAGTCCAGCTGTGTTTGATTATACTGATTAGACTTGATTAGGAAAGCCACACACTTGTCTATACAAGACCTTACAGCTCACAGTGCATGTCAGAGCAAATGAGAATCATGAGGTCAAAAGGAACTGCCTTAAGAGCTCAGAGACAGAATTGTGGCAAGGCACAGATCTGGCCAAGGTTACAAAAAAATTCTGCTGCACTTAAGGTTCCTAAGAGCACAGTGGTCTCCATAATCCCTTAATGGAAGACGTTTGGGACGACCAGAACCCTTCCTAGAGCTGGACGTCCGGCCAAAACTGAGCTATCGGGGGAGAAGAGCCTTGGTGAGAGAGGTAAAGAAGAACCCAAAGATCACTGTGGCTGAGCTCCAGAAATGCAGTCGGGAGATGGGAGAAAGTTGTAGACAGTCAACCATCACTGCAGCCCTCCACCAGTCGGGGCTTTAAGGCAGAGTGGCCCGATGGAAGCCTCTCCTCAGTGCAAGACACATGAAAGCCTGCATGGAGTTTGCTAAAAAACACCCGAAGGACTCCAAGATGGTGAGAAATTAGATTCTCTGGTCTGATGAGACCAAGATAGAACTTTTTGGCCTTAATTCTAAGCGGTATGTGTGGAGAAAACCAGGCACTGCTCATCACCTGTCCAATACAGTCCCAACAGTGAAGCATGGTGGTGGCAGCATCATGCTTTGGGGGTGTTTTTCAGCTGACTGGTTGCAATCGAGGGAAAGATGAATGCGGCCAAGTATAGGGATATCCTGGACGAAAACCTTCTCCAGAGTGCTCAGGACCTCAGACTGGGCCGAAGGTTTACCTTCCAACAAGACAATGACCCTAAGCACACAGCTAAAATAACGAAGGAATCGCTTCACAACAACTCCGTGACTGTTCTTGAATGGCCCAGCCAGAGCCCTGACTTAAACCCAATTGAGCATCTCTGGTGAGACCTAAAAATGGCTGACCACCAACATTTACCATCCAACCTGACAGAACTGGAGAGGATCTGCAAGGAGGAATGGCAGAGGATCCCCAAATCCAGGTGTGAACAACCTTGTTGCATCTTTCCCAAAAAGACTCATGGCTGTATTAGATCAAAAGGGTGCTTCTACTAAATACTGAGCAAAGGGTCTGAATACTTAGGACCATGTGATATTTCAGTTTTTCTTTAATTAATCTGCAAAAATGTCAACAATTCTGTGTTTTTCTGTCAACATGGGGTGCTGTGTGCATTGAGGAAAAAAAATGAACTTATATTGCAGCCATTTGCTAAAATCATTTAACAAAGTGAAAAATTTAAGGAGGGTCTGAATACTTTCCGTCCCCACTGTACCTGAATACAATTTTTTTTAAACTAGAATTAGTGTCACTTTAAGCTGTTAGAAACTTACTGAAAGTGGACATCAAAAAGATCTTTCTTGTGATGCTTAAGTAAGAGTTACACATAGGAGGTCAGGAATTTGTTTTTTAAGCTCTGTTACTGTTTGTTGGGAATATGTAAAAAATATTTTAAAGTCTGTAGTCTGGCCAAAGGGTGCACTTTAAGACAATTAAAGGACATTCAAATTAACTGAATAAAACTTGAGTGCCAATTTAAAAACTGCCCCAAAGTATATATTCTATAACTTTTTTTCTTCAAAACGTCTGTTTAAAAAAACTGGTTACACCATAAGTTTACAGAGCCGATCGAGTAATAGAAAGTTCCCACTCTGCAATAAGGGGAATGCTGACTAGTGACACTAAACTTGTAGTCCCTAAAGTCCCATGTGAATCAGCACAGTTTTAAAATGGTGTCAACGTAGTGAAGGTTGGAAAATTCCAGCCTACATGAGAAAAAATTTCCCCATTTCAGTCTCTCTCTAGAAAACCTCACGTATTCAGAAAAAGAAAAAAAAAAAATAATAATAAATTGGAATTCCACAGAAATCAACATATCAGCCCAAAAATTTATGGCTGGCAATATTCATAAAAAACGACTTCTGCTCAAATTCAGGAAAAAAATAAATAAAATTCTTCTCAAAGTTCCATTTCCTCCTCTTCCCTGTCCCACAAGGGGTCATTATCACAGTCTAAATTCAAAATGTACGATTTGTCTTCTTCCAGTGGATCGACTTGCCTGAGGAATGGTGTTTTAGGAGTATGTCTGGATGCTCCTCTTTCCTCCTTATGACAACTGGTAAAGTTCTGGAGTTTATGAACAAGAAATTCTGGTTGGGGTTTCCAAAGGACGAGTTCCATGGATGGACGATTCCTACAACATAAAAATACAAGCGTATTCTTTTATATTTTGGTACTGCAATAAAATTAAAAATGTAAAGATTGTAAAATTGTTCAGAGCAACTATTCTGTTCCAAATTTTTTATTTAATTATATTAATAAGTGTTAGCTCAGTTGTGCATTATAAAAGGAAAAAATAAAGTTGTGAAAAAAAAAAAAAAAAAAAAAAAGTTATTTTTACACTTTATTTAAAGAGTAGTAAGCAAGACATGTACTTAGTACATAGCTCATAGAAGGTTAGCTTTATTTTAAAAATGGGACAAACAATGAAATTATACTTTTTATCTAAAAAGGAACACTTCTATTTCCAGTCAAAGTAGAAAAACCATTACATCTTTTGTCTATGAATTGCATAGATACTCCTAGGTGGATGCAGCATCGATCCAACGCTGCATATTTCCCCCGCCACTTCTAAGCCTGAGAACTTTGTGATCAAAGACTGCCGATTGCTCAGTTCTCAGCCTTCACTGAGCAGAAAGCCAGTGACTGGCAGTCACTGGCTCTCTGCTCTACCCCTCCAGTGCTCACTGGAGCGCCAGGGCTGTGGAGGGGCTGGTTCAGTCTCCCAGCAGCCCGCTGAGAGGCCGATCCAGCTGCCAGTCCAGGCATCTGGGTAAAACCGAACTGTAAAGCCGGGATCTTTCTTCTTTCACAGAACAAACTGCTCTCCTGTGACCTACAGGAGAATAGCCAAAATAGCTTTGGCCATAGTGGCTGTAAACACCAAAAAAAAAAAAAGTCATTATTGCATTGTGTAATCACACATACTTCTGTGACTGTACTTCAGAAAAATGCTCCCATTGCTTGTCTCACCCTCCTAAAACTGTTGGTCTCTGAGCATTGCTTAGGACCAGAGATTAGGAGACCGAGACATCACACAATCCTCCAGTCTCAGCTCAGGAGCGTGCACAGCACAGCTACCTAACATCTGTATGCCTGTGGTCAGGTCTCAAGTATGTTCAGAGGAATACACAGGCATCAGTGGCTGTGTTAGCTCTGCTGTGCTTAGAGCACGTGATTTGCACATGACAATGGTGAGTGTTTTGCCAAACCGATAGTCATATAGTACTCCTATCACCAAGACAAACAAATGTCATACATCCCAGGAGTCTTCAAGAGTGGAGGAGGGGCTTTCTCAGCTAAGAACACAACCCTGCTTGCATGCCTAAGCTAAGGGCAGACAGATTCCTGGAAGTAAATGGTACACGATTTACCTGCCCTTACTGAAGATAGCCATGACCAGAAATGCTAGTGGGGTGTTTTTTTCAGCAAAATAAAGCATATGAATGGAGGGGGATTTTTCTTTGAATATTAACCACTTTGTATCCGGGCCAATTCTGAAACTTTGCTCCTACATGTAAAAATCTACTATTTTTTTGCTAGAAAATTAGAACCTCCAAAACACATACGTACATATTTTTATCAGAGGCCCTATAGGACAAAAAAGTGGGTGTTACAATATTTGTGCAGCGGTTTTTGAAAAAAAAAAAAAAAAAATTTTAATGAAAAATAAAAAATCCACTACTACACAATATTTACACCAATTTTCTACAGAATGTAAATGATGCGACGCCGAGTAAATAGATACCCAACATGTCACGCTTTAAAATTGCATCTGCCTGTGAAATGGCGAACTACGGTGCTTACAATTCTCTACAGACGTCACTTTAAACCCCTTTACCAGTTTAGAGACAAACAGGAGGTCTGGTGCTAGAATTATTGCTTTCGCTCCGACGTTCAAGACAATACCTCACGTGTGGTGAACCCACTGTTTACATATGAATGCGGGAATAACATAGGCATTCACATTTGCGTGTAAGCACGGGGGTGCTTTAATTTTTTTTATTACATTTTATACATTTTTTTTGGATTAACTTATTGCTTTTACAAGGGATGAACATCGCTTGTGATGGCATGGGTCATGAACTCTTTATGGAGAAGTCTGGGGTTTATTAGACCCCAATGCAACCGATCAGACACAAATCGGTCTGATCGGCTGCTTTCCTGGCCGCTAATGGCCAGGTAAACAAAGAGGCGGAACCGGAAGAGATGAAGAGAAGAGAAACAATGTCAATTCCTTTCTTGGTTCCGTGCTGCCGTCACCGCAGCGCTCCCGGGCTCCGCGATCAGACGGCAGGGCCCGGGAATGGGATGGGACCCTGTGCCGCCACTCACAGAAGTGATTGAGTGGCTAGTCTCAAATCAGTTCTGCTACAAATGAAATTGCCGGCTGGAAAATTTCTTACCAGGATAATTCCTGTGGGTGCAGGCAATAAACACACACACACACACACACACATATAATATATAGCACCCGCCGATGATCCAGCAGAGGCAGAACGGCAGTCTGTCCAGGTCAACAAGGCAGATCGTCGTTTTGACAGGAGGGAAAGGCATGGATTCTGCGTCTCTGCAAAGCAGGGACATGGATCAATGCCTTCCCTCTAGGAAAACACCTCCCATCCATTTAACCCTTTGATTGCCCCTGATAACCCCTTCCCAGCCAGTGTCATTTGTACATTGACCATGCATATTTTTAGCACTGATCACTGTATTAGTGTCACTGGTCCCCAAAAAGTGTCAGTGTCAGAATGTCCACTGCAATATCGCAGTCCTGATATAAGTCGCTGATCGCTGCCATTACTAGTATAAATAAAAATCCCATAGTGTGCAGACTCCAAAACTTTTGCTCAAACCAAACATACGCTTATTGGGATTTTTTTTTACCAAAAATATATATTGGCCCAAGTTTAAGAAATGTGATTTTTTACATTTTTTTATTGGATATGTTTTACAGCAGAAAGTGAAAAAAAAAATATATTTTTTTTTAATTGCCGGCCTTTGTTTATAGCGCAAAGAATAAAAAAAATAAAACAAAAAATAATTTCTTTATCGTACATCATGGGACACAGAGCCTTAAGTAATTACTTAATGGGTTATAGGCCACCTTCAGGTGTTGACACTGGTAAACCCAATCAAAAGGAAGTTTACTCCCTATATAACCCCCGCCTCTTTCCAGGAGCACATCAGTTTTTTTGCCAGTGTCTAAGGTGTTGGTCACGAGTGAAGAAGTGCCCTGAGGAGCTCCAGGAGGGATCCATGCTGGATTTAAATAGCCTCCATAGAAAGAAACCAGATCCATCCAAAAGTGCCACTGAGGCCTAAAATGGATGGTATCGTATCCGAAGCACAAGGTTTTGCCTGCAACGCCTCTCTTTGTAGGACTGGAACCCAGGGCTTAGGTCTTGCAACGTTACCTAAAGCATCCTGATGGGGTGCATTGTACAGAGCCCAAGGGAGTGGAACACCTTTTTAGGGACCCGGTCCTTGAAGGTTTGCTAAAATGCAGCCCGCCGTGATGGGTAAAGGTTGGATTTTCTGTTAATTCAGCAAAATCCTGCTGCGAGGATAAAGTAAGGGAAGAAGCTTAGGTATTAAAAACATCTATTTCTTCCATTAAAGGAAAAAAATGTTGTCATGCTTTAAAATCTCCACTAGATGGAGTCTATGCACATACCTTACTCTGTTGTCTTCACTGCTCAGTCCATGTCTGGTTGCACAGCATGTGGAGGGAGACTTGCACCAAAACCAAATGGAGATGTCAGACCCATTCTAGAACTAAGAAAGCTAAATCAGTTCCTGAAGATCCGCTCCTTTCGCATGGAGACATTCAGATCAGTAGTTTCTATCCTTCTAGGAGGAGAACTTCTGGCGTCAATCGGCATCAGGGATGTACATCTGCATGTCCCTATATTTCCCGTCAAAAGTTTCTATGGTTCGAGTTAGAACAGCAGCATTTCCAGTTTGTAGCCCTGCCCTTCGGGCTAGCCACAGCACCACGGGTGTTCACCAAAGTGCTGGCCTCACCTCTAGCCAGATTAAGGGCACAGGGCACAACAGTCGTAGCGTACCTAGACGATCTATTGCTTATAGATCAATCGGTGGCTCATTTGGAGCAAAGCGTACGCACTGCAACCAACTATCTAAAAAGTTTGGGTTGGATTCTCAACCTAGAGAAACACTGCTAAAAAGGCTGGAGTACTTGGGTCTGATCATAGACACAGCCCAGGAAAGGGTGTTCTTGCCTCAGGCGAAAATCAACTCCATAAGAACTGGTGCAGCAGGTCAGGTCAAATGGAAATCCCTCCATTCGCCTCTGCATGAGGTTGCTAGGAACCATGGTGGCTTCATTTCGAAGCAGTTCCCCATGCCCAGTTCCATTCAAGACTGTTGTAAAACAGTATCCTGTCTGCTTGGAACAATTCAAGCTTTAGACTTACCAATGTAGCTGTCCCCAAGAGTGTCCCAAAGCCTCACTTGGTGGTTACTAACCCAGAATCTGTTGAAAGGAAGATCCTTCAGACCAGTCATCTAGCGAGTTCAAGCTGGGGAGCAGTACTAGAAAAGACAACTGTCCAAGGACAGTGGTCAAGAACCGAAAGAATCTTGCCCATCAATATCCTAGAGATTCAAGCAGTACGTCTGGCTCTAAAGGCCTGGACTTTCAGGTTACGGGATTGTCCTGTCAGGATTCAATCCAACAATACCACAGCTGTGGCCTATCTCAATCGAAGGGGCACCAAAAAAGTCTCTCAGCACAGAGAGTTGAACCATATTCTAGCTTGGGCAGAAAGGAATGTTCCATGCCTTTCGGCAGTATTCATTCTAGGAGTAGAGAATTGGCAGTCGGACTACTTAAGTCGCCAGAAGTTATTCCCAGGGGAATGGTCTCTTCACCCCTACATATTACAGGTTGTTTGCCTAAGATGGGTGACTCCGGATGTGGATCTTCTAGCATCCAGGTTCAACATAAAGTTGGTCAACTTTATGGCCAGAACAAGGGATCTATTTGCATGCGGAAAGGATGCATTGATAACCCCATGGGATCAGTTCTCACTGATCTACGCTTTCCCCCTATTCAGTTGCTGCCTCGACTTCTCTGCAGGATCAAGCTAGAAAGAAAGCCAGTAATTCTGGTGGCTCCAGCATGGCCCAGATGATCATGGTACGCAGAAATCGTAAAGATGGCAGTGGAGGGCCCGTGGTCCCTCCCACTACGGCCAGATCTGCTCTCTCAGGGACAGATATTCCATCCTTCCTTACGGTCTCTAAATTTAACGGCTTGGCTATTGAAATCAACATTCTAAAGAAACGTGAGCTTTCTGGGTCAGTTATCTCTACCCTGATTAATGCAAGGAAGCCAACTTCCAGAACTATATATGATAGAGTCTGGAGGGCTTACGTTTCCTGGTGTGAATCCAAGGGTTGGAACCCTCTGAGATATATCATAGGCAGAATTCTTTCCTTTCTACAATTAGGGGTAGAAATTAAATTGGCCTTAAGTACTTTTAAAAAGGCCAAGTCTCAGCTTTATCGGTCTAATTTCAGAGACCACTTGCTAGTCACTCTTTAGTCCGGGGCTTTATACAAGGGATGATGCGGCTTAATCCGCCCGTCAAACCTCCCTTGAACCCTTGGGACTTGAACTTTGTTTTGTCTGTGTTACAAAAACAGCCAATTGAATCGATACAACAGATTCCCCTAGTCCTGACAAGGAAGTTGGTATTTTTGGTTGCTATATCCCCTCAGCAAGCAGGGGATAATTTCCGTATTGGCTGCTCTTTCTTGTAAAGAGCCACATTTGATTTTTCATGAGGACAGAGTGGTGTTACGCCCTCGTCCAGGCTTTTTGCCATGTTCCAGGGAAGAAAAGTCACTACATTGTCTTGATGTGGTGAGATCACTGAAAATCAAAAGAAAACGGCTCAGATTCGTAAGACTGATGTCTTACTTATTCTGCCAGAGGGTCCTAAGAAGGGACAGGCAGCGTCGAAATCCACTGTGGCCAAGTGGATTCGGCAAGTGATAATTCAAACTTATGATTTAAGGGGTAAGATTCCCCCGTTTCGAGTTAAGACGCACTCTACCAGGTCGGTTAGTGCGTCATCAGGCCTCCATGGCTCAGATCTGTAAGGCCGCAAATTGGTCTTCAGTACATACATTCACCAAATTTTATCAGGTGGATGCAAGGAGGTATGAGGATATCGCCTTCAGGCACAGTGTGCTGCAAGCAGCAGTATAGATCCTGAAGTCTGGGTGTACCCTGCGGTTTGTTTCTCCCACCCCTAAAGTGGCATTGCTATAGGACATCCCATTAAGTAATTACTTAAGGCTCTGTGTCCCATGATGTACGATAAAGAAAATAGGATTTTTATTACAGCTTACCTGTAAAATCCTTTTCTTGGAGTACATCATGGGACACAGAGGTCCCTGCCCTCTTTTTTGGGATTTAAGTATATTGCTTTGCTACAAAAACTGATGTGCTCCTGGAAGGAGGAGGGGTTATATACGGAGTAAACTTCTTTTGATTCGGTTAAGCAGCGTCAACACCTGAAGGTGGCCCATAACCTATTAAGTAATTACTTAAGGCTCTGCTTCCCACGATGTACTCCAAGAAAAGGATTTTTACAGGTAAGTGGTTATAAAAAAAATCCTATTTTTTTTTGGGTACAGCGTCACAAGACCGCGCAATTGTCAGTTAAAATAACGCAGTGCCATAACGCAAAAAATGGCCTAGTCATGAAAGGGGGGGGGGGGTTGAATAATCTGGAGGTCAAGTGGTTAATGAAGTCTGGCTGATTTGTGATGGTGCTGCGTTGGCAGCTGTAAGTGCTGGAGTGCTCTAAGGGAGGCTGTCAGGAGCTGGTTCTTGTGACAGCAGAGAGTGGACACTCCTTTTTGCACTGTATTACACAGAGGCTCATGCTGGTCTAGTCTTCAGCGCAGCCTGTCACTCGGGGGAGGGGTGCCGCCATTTTTTCCTGGTTTCAGCTTTTTTCTATTCAGAAAAGCAGGGAGGATTTCTGGAGAAGAAGGGGAATGCTTTGAGATACAAAAGATTTAACTAAAACCGATAATAAAGACTCACATGGACTCTACAATCTTCCTGGTCAGTGATTCATCCAAGCCTTTTTTCAAGCTTTCAAGAAGTACATCAGACATTACAAGTGTGGGTAAACGAACATTTTCATTTTCTTCTTCATCATCATCATCATCATCAATGACTAGCCTAAAAAAAAAAAAAAAAAATTACACTGATACTTTAACAAAAAGGTTTTTAACATTTCATAATACTAAACACACAAGTCACTAAAAAAATATTAGAAGCGCCAATTGTAAGTGAGCGGTTTTCTATTGGACTTCCTATTCAGCTCAGTGACATGCAACTTTGGAAGTAAACCTTTTACAAATGGAGATAAATCATGCATCACAAGCCACCTTTCACCTGTACATTTTTGTTTTCAGTAGAACGAGCAGAACCAGAGCTCAATCACATTTTACATGTTGACCTTGGAAACACTGGTTACTCTGAAAAAGGATAAGATACCATGTAACGTCACTTTGGTACCATTAAGTAACCCAAACCATTGTAAACTGTCTGTTCATAGAATAAGCACACTGCTAAAAACTTGTTAATTCCTAAACTGATATCTAAAAAATGTAATATTAAAGTCCTTAGGAGGTAATGATGGCATAATTTCCAGTTTTGCAGTCAAATAGCAATAACATCTTCCTTAATATTTCTGTGTGTCCATTCATATAGCATAAAAAAAAAATTATAAAAAAAAAAAAAAAAAGTACAAAAAAAGGAAAGATCAAAATAGGAGTGGTGGGTACCTTTTTTGTAAAAACTGAGTTAACAAAAAAAATAAATATCCATTATTTTTGATGGACAAAGCTCTTCCCTATTCTTCACTGTAGGGGCATCTCAAAAGCAGTATCTCTGAGGGTTAGATAACCAGAGAAAGAACACAAACAAACACCACAGAACCCCTCAGAAAGGGACAAGAGAACTCAAACAGCCACCTGCAACACCTTGCAGTCTAAACACACATCCAAACATCAACTTTGTAAAACTAAAAAGGTGTGTACAAACCACTAGGTAGCAGCCTTGCAAACTTGAGAAAGATGCCTGAAAGCCCAGGAGGCACGAATCGCTCTGGTGGAGTGTCAGGGAAGGGAGCTGGCCGACCCTTAAAGGCATAACTCTGGATACCAGTTTGCTGATTGTGAAATGGTGACAGAGGAAGTCGCAAAGACTTTCCTTAGGCTGTCCGCAATCACAAAAATCGAACCTCCAAAAAAGGTGACCGTAGCAGACAGATACACACGAACCGCCTAAAACACATCAAGGTGTGCAGCGCAATATGCTTAGAATGTAAAGGGTGCAGATAAAGAAGGTTGGACAATGTTCTCATTCAAGTGAAAATCAGGATACCAACTTGGGCAGAAGGAGGGACGTAGACGGAGAACCACCTTAACCCTGTGTAAAACCAAATGGGGAGGAGACTTGCACAATAAGGCTGCCAGCTCCAACATGCAGTGTGCGGAAAAAATAGCAACTAAAAAAGGCGACATTCTGGAAGAGGGGGGGGCTTAAAAAGTACAAGAATGAGGATCAGCTCCCACAGTGGCAACGAACATTGCACCGGATGAGCTACATGCCAAACTTCTTGAATAATAAAATCAATTAATCAACACATTATTGGAGAAAGGACAAAATCCAAGACACAGAAAAGATGTGGATGAAATCCAAATTCTCACACTATGAAGAGCAAGCCTGCCTTCCAAGTACAATGGTAGATCTTCCAAGAGGTGGATTTATGTGCCTTCAACATGGTAGGAATACCAGAGCCTGACAACCCCATCTCTCAGTACAGGACTGACAACAGCCAGGCCGTCAAGCCAGTGACAGTAAAGCAGTGTGGAAGATCAGGCCTAGAACAGTAAATCTTCCCATAGAGGAATCCACCAGGGGATGTCCGCGGCCAGCCGCACCATGTCAGCATACCAGGGTCAACTAAACCAATCCAGAGTCACCAGAATCCCTTGGGCCTCTATCCTGCACAGTAGACAAGGGAGTTGAAAATGGCACGACCGAAGCATCTACTGCATCCACCAGGGGGATCCCCCACTCTTGCCACAAATCGACAGCTTCCTGTTATGACAAGATGCCAGATGATCCACATCCTGGGTGCCCTACCACAGACAGATTGGATAAAAACGTCCAGGTGCAAGGACCACTCTCCTCAATCCAGCATTTGACAGCTGACGTAGTCCATCTGCCAGTTTCCTACACCCAAAATGTAAACGGCAGAGAGAAACCAGCCATGAAGTTCTGCCCACCAAAGAATGTGTGAGGCCTCCAGCGCTGCATCCAAGCTTCTAGTCCTACTCTGGTGATTATATAAAAAAAAGGTAAAAGCTGCGCTCGGAAACAAAATAATAAAATATAGATGAAAAAAGAGAAATCAAAAAGCTGCCAGCACTCCAAAAGATATAGTAAAACAGTGTAAAAGTGCAGCGCTAAATATATATAAAGTGTATAGGATCTTTACAAGAATAGGATCCTACAATATGACTTTGACATGAATTTGTAGCGAGCAAAATATCAATTAATAAAAAATCAAATAACAAACAAACAGCATATATTGCAAATGCATGTGAAAAAAGAAAGCTGAAAAAAACAAAAGTCCATGCAAGAATGTTCAATCCATAGGTAAATACAACAAAGCACCCATCCGAGAGAGATGTGAAGAAAAAAAGCTCCAATAGATGATCCACCATGAAGTGAGTATATAGATTCTGCTTACCGGACGGCGATGACTGCTATTACGGCAGTCTCGCCCAGCATAGGGATTAGGGTCTCCCAAAACCGAAGATGCAACACAGGAACTACAGCTTTAACAGTCGGTCGTTACCGAAAAATGTCTTCAGAATACGATGATCCATTGGTCCAGATCCAGCTGGTATCGTCCTTATTCCTACTGAGTCCAATCCAGTGATTGCTGCTGCCTTTGAAGCGCATCAAGAAACTCAATTCCTGTTGATTATCAATAACTGCCAGTGATGAATTGAAGGATTCACAGAACGTCTGGCTGTTGCTCCATGTATCTCGCCCGCTTGAAAAATAACAACATTTATCTCTG
Organism: Lithobates septentrionalis; assembly: GCA_037952835.1. NCBI lineage: Eukaryota > Metazoa > Chordata > Amphibia > Anura > Ranidae > Lithobates > Lithobates septentrionalis. The sequence goes on from JBBDGP010001450.1 coordinate 141,048, forward strand.
TATAAGATCCAGTCATTCATGCATTGGATAACAGTTGTATGTTTTTCCTTATGTGCTCCTGCAGTCTGATGTGTTTTGCTTTGTGCAAATTGCTGAAGTGCAAGAGCAGAGGTGCCAATTTTTTACAGAACCACACTTCTTCTCTCGTGATTGACATTGGTCAATGCCATGGCATTGTCAGACTAGATCCTGACTAGGCACCTGCGAAGCAGCTCTACCCAGTCTGATCGCTTGCAGCTCCAGGATGTCGATAGGTAGCAGAGCCTCCTCCGGTGTCCATCGACCCTGGATCGACCACGGACTCAGAACCCCCCCCCCCCACTCAGTCAGAAAGGCTGGTGTCAGCCATGACCGCTCTCCAAAAAGCAGTGGAAGAAACAACTTCCTGGCTCAAAGAGACAGAGATTGAAGCCCCACCAAATGAGGGAGGCCCTGACTGATCTTCCCACACAGATCTGATTGTCTAAGGACACAGGAGACTTGTGCCACTTTGATAAGCAGTTCTCCTGCAGGATCCTTATATAGAACTGTGCATACGAGACCACCTTGAAGGTGGATTCCACGAGGCCCCGAACTTGCAAGCAAAACCACAAGGTGAGAAAAACCTTTAACAGAATGAGGCAGCGAAAAACAGCCTTTGAAGGCTCAGAGGAGGAGCCACATAAGACCAGTCCTCAGCAGGAAAAGTGCTCAGACATGTGACCAGGGTGGTAAATTTACAGTCCCCCAGTTGACATATGGACACAATTATTTGCATGATGCCTCACACATATACAACCACCCAAGTACCCCATGGCAATCTGTAGACACACCAAGATACACTAGCAGCATATGCAATTGCATGTCCATCTGGCAAAAGGGAGGTGGTGTCCTAATAGGGACTGACCAGCCCCAAACCCACTAGTTGTCAGATTGGGCCAGCAGTTGTACCTGTGCAACCTCTGCATCCCAATAGACATGAATGGGACTGCCTGCACGGATAAGGTACATCCATATGAATGAGACCTAAATAGGTAGTCAATATTTCAAAAAAGTTTAAGCTATGCAGTGAATGGTAACAAAAACCTAGTTGCATTTTCTCAAACTTAACTGCAAAATTGAAAATTTTTTTTTTTTTTTTTAAAGATTTTTTTTTTTATTTTCACTTGGTTAATCTGCCGCCACCAAATCTAAGAACTGGTAAGTGCCAATATATGATTTGCTCTTCAGTAAAGAAACTAGATGTCAGAAAAGATAGAATATGCAGTTACCTGTTTTCAATATCCTGAATTCTTCTAAGAGCAGTATCAGATTGGGATTCTACAGTGGTTTCATCCATCCTCTCAGAAGGAGCTGTCTGCATCTCAGATGGTGGTATACATAGTGATGGAGCTACAGCTGCTGGCATGACTTGTGAATGGCTAGGTCTCCAGTAAGGCTGTGATGCATCCTCGGTATAAGTGGTTGGAGCTTGACATCCTTCAAGAACAGGGGATGCACATAGCTTTCTTCTCTTCGATGGATAGCTAAAAGAAAAAGAAAAAGAAAAAAAAAAAAAAAAAAAGAAGAAGAAGGGGGGGAACAAATAAACCCTATTAGATTAAAAAAAAAAGCTCATGGATGTCCTAATGTTTAAAGTAAACCTGTCAGAGCAATGCAGGGGCTGCCATTGCCGACACTATCAGATAACCTTCTCATTATGCCTAACACTACCCAAGTCTCGGAGAAGGGGAGAGCCACAATTAACTAAACTGGCTGGAGTTTAAGACATTCTATTTATGCATGGCACTCATGAACCTTCTCCACAATCTTCATATACTTGAAGGAACCCACAATTTGAGCGCTCGAGTCAAGCCACCATATACTTCCATCACCAACAAAGCCTAGCACCAGCTCGCTCATATGCTACATAGCCCTCAGTACAGCATGGTAGAAAAAAGGTAGGTACGGCATGTATTTCTGGAAGGATCACCTACTAATACAGACCTAACAAAAGGGCGAAGAGAAAATAAATAAAGGAGGGGTGCAATGGGCGTGTGTTCTGCATAAGCTATTACTTTTAAAATTAAAATGCACAACTTTAGAAACAATGAACTGTTACTTACTCAAAGCCATCTTGGTCTTGTCTGTGCTTTTTCTTTATCCGGCTACTGGGCCTAAATGTCAAAGAAAAAAGTAAACTTAAACACCATCACAAAATAGCACTAAGGCCCCTTTCACACCTGGGAGTTTGCGATTGGGCAGAATTGCCGCAATTCTGCCCGTGAACCCAAAATGCTCTGCAAAACTGCCAAGTCGCACCACACTTGTTCAGGTGCCATTCATTTTCAAAAGCACGAGTGCGATTTGAGCAGCAATAATGGCAAACCGCATCATGCGAAGCTCATCGCCCAAAGGAAGCTCCTGCTTCTTTTTGAGCAACAAGCTTTTCGCAGCAGAACAGCTCCTGTGTTTTTGTGCCATTGAAAATAAATGGCACCTGAACATGTGTGGTACACTTTTCAGTTTCGCAGAGTGCTTTGGGATTGCGGGCAGAATTGCGGCAATTCTGCCCATGATCCCAAACGCCCAGATGTGAACGGAGCCTAAAATAATGCAAATTAGTGTTAGTTTCATTGCCAGGTATGGTGTCTTTGCATACATCTTGTTTATTATGTTCAGGAAAGAATAAAATAATTCAAAATGTTTTGATTTTATATTTACTCTGATAAACGTGACATTTTGCATGTTAGATTGCAGATTACACATCTCAAGAAGTCAACCTCTCCTGCAGGTCAAAAAAAAAAAAAAAAAAACACCCCAACCCCATATAGTATTCCTCTGCAATACCCCATGGTTTATCCCTTTGGAGACCCTCCAAATACAGGAAACTATTTGCAAAAGTTCCACAAATAATTCAGATCCCAATTATCTTCATTTGGCTGACAATACATGCCTTTTCTGGGCTGAAATCAGAAGAAATTGTGTCAGCCCCACCCAACTGTTTTTAAACTACTCAATCCCTCTCATAGTTCACAAAGAGTAATTACTTTGTAGTTCAACATAACTGGAAAGGGTCCTTAACCGCTTCCCGACCGACTCCTTTATATATACAGTGGCAGAATTGCTCTGCTGCGCGAATCGCGATTGCGGGCACGAGAGCAGGAACGGGGATTTGTGTGTGTAAATACACAAATCCCTATCCTGTCAGGGGAGGAGAAACAGATAATTGTAAAAGCACACGATCTGTCTTCTCTCCCAGTCAGTCCAATCCCCCTCACAGTTAGAACACACTTAACTCCTTTATCGCCCCCCTAGTGTTTACCCCTTTCCTGACACTTACACAGTAATCAGTGGCTATTTTTAGCTCTGATCGCTTTATAAAATGTCAATGCCCCCCCCCCAAAAAATTTTAAAAAAAAAAACACAAATCTATCCCCTATTTTGTAGACGCTCTAACTTTTGTGCAAACCACCCAATATACATATCAGCCTAAACTGAGGCAATTTATTTTTTTTTCAAATTTGGGATATTTATTACATCAAAAAGTAAAAAATAGTGTTTTTTTTCAAAATTGTTGCTCTTTTTTTTTTTTTTTTTCTATAAACAAAAACCCGCAGAGGTGATCAAATACCACCAAAAGAAAACTCTATTTGTGGGGGGGGAAATGTAAATTTTATTTGGGTACATGTCATCTATAGTAAATGGAACTATGCAGTGTAATCAATAGTAAGAAACAGTGTGATCTATGGTTGTAGATAATGAGTCTAAAGTAGGTTCCTATCAGTTGGCATGACAACGCATCCTAAAAGCCCAATGTGTTTCATGGCTAATACCACTCTTCAGGGGCAGATGCATGCAACTCTATAAAAACCAACAAAACATGAGTAGACCAGTATGATCAAAATGTACTTACAACATGATAAAATCTGGAAAACGGGGGACGAGGAATCAGAGGCTGTCCAAATACACCCCCCCCCCCCCCAAATCTGATTTTTTTTTTTCTCTCTTCAAACACTTCTTTCACATTCACTTGTCCACCTGCACTTTGGCATTGGGCTCTAGCTACTTCCCACAATGTAGAGTAATTATAGTACAATATCTATATCTTTTTAGACATGAAGCCAACTCATACCACTACCTCGATTTTCGCCTTTAGTTTTTCCTGGGGATGTTTTGTGCACCTGATCCCTCTCCTGCGGGCTCCTTCCACAGCTCCCATTAGACAATTTGGACAGCCTCCGATTCCTCGTCCCCCATTTTCCAGACTTATGTTGTAAGTACTCAGAGGGATAAGTAACTGTCTCCCTTTTCTCTTGTACACATCCTCCCCGTTGAGCGGTATAACGTTTGATCATACTGGTCTACACATGTTTTGTTGGTTTTTATAGAGTTGCATACATTTGCCCCTGAAGAGTGGTATTATCCACGAAACACGGTGGGCTATTGGGATGCATTCTCATGCCTACTTAAGCCCCATACACACTATCAGATTTTCTGCTGATTTTTGTCTTCAGATTTACCAAAACCATGTAGTGCAAGGGCCTGCCTGGTTGCATACAAATTGAAACTCCTAAGGTTTGACCTCATATTATATGGTTTTGGTAAATCTGAAGGAAAAAAAAAAAAAATCAGCAGAAAATCTGATAGTGTGTATGGGGCTTAAGACTCATTATCTACAACCAAATGATCATATGGTTTTCTTACCATTGATTACACTGCATAGTGCCATTTAGATGACGTGTACAAATATGAATCTGCAAGAATTATTTTATCCATATTAAATCTCTTGTCAATTTTATATGTCGTCCCTTTGATGTGAATATGTAACGTATTCATGGAGGTCAACACCATGTATGTGTGTGTATACATATTAAACCTTTTGTACTCGGTGCATCATTGTTATGTATCATCAGACTCAATGTGCCAAATATACTTTATCTCACCCCCACAAATCAATAGCCTCATTTGAAGTCCCACCTTACGTTTTCTCATACCTGAACCAGGGATGGAGGCACACACCGTGTGCTTCATTTAATGTCCCAAACTCCGCCCTATTCTATATTGTTATGGTTTACATACACCTTACTTTACACTTACCCGGTACAAGCCTGAGATACAAGATGGGTCCTCCCAGGATTCTGCACAGATGATGCATTTCCCAAAAACACACCCATATTTTCTCCTCCAGTTGGGTTTGCAATAAAAGGATTGTACATATTGAAGCAAGAACCATTATTGCTGAGGCCAGTACCAATGGGAATACTGTTCATTTGGTTATGTTCATTGCCAGATGTATCATGGAAAGAAGAGTCTACAATCCCTGATGCGTTGGTCCTCTGAAGGAATGAGTCTGGCTGATGGTATTCCATCATGCACAATGGTATTGCACTAAAAGCTCTGTTAATGGCAGCCATTCCAACTCTCCCCTGTGAGAGAAACACAAATGTTACAAACAAAATACATTCCAAAGATGAGCACTAAATATCTGTCATCAAAAAGATAAGTTGCTCAAGATGATGTAAAATCTCTCACGTGTGCTTTGAACACCATTTACTATTGCAGGTGTGACTTACGAATGCGCATGAGCAGGGAGGGATGGGGTGCTTTCATTTTTTACCATTATTTATTTTAATCTTTACACTGTCCCTTTAAAAAAAAAAAAAAAAATCTTTTTTTCCTATTACAAGGAATGTAAACATCCCTTATTATAGAAATAAGCATGTCAGGTCCTCTTTATTGAGGGATCTGGGGGGGGGGGGGGGGGGGGTAAGCTCGCAAACGACCAGCAAACGTCCTGTCCTTCTGCCTATAAGATTAATCCTGTGGAAAATCCTCCACTGGGATCACTTATCAGAAAGCAGACTGCCTGAAGAAAAGATATAATATATAGTTGTGGCATCTAGCTACAGCTATAACTCCAGCATTTAACTGTAAAGCGTTATTTTCCTGCCAAAACACCCCTGCATGCATTGGCTGTGGGGTTTTTTTCTGCCTCTAAACTCCTCAAAGCCCTCATTCACACTGAACACAGGTTTGAACCAGGCCTTAGCCTCCGTTCACATCTGCGTGATTTAACATGTCAAATTGCATGCCAAATCGCAAGACTATTGCCGGCAACGGCACTGTCCCAATCGGTGCGATGCCGACTTTGTGGTGCTGCACTGATTTCCAAAAGTTGTTCCTGCACTACTTTTGACGACTTCGGGTGCCACTTCAATAGACATCTGGGCATGAATTGGTACAGATGTCTTTCAAATCGCCCCGGAACTCGCACTGAAATGTGGGTTTGAAATCGTGCAAGTGCAGCTGAACTTGCACGATTTCACACACCAGACGCCCCTAGCAGCCATGTTAAAAATGTCCATTAGGCCTTAAAGTGGAAGTTAACAGTATATTGTAGGGGTGCACCAATATATTGGCCTGACAAAAATGATCGGCTGAGAAGAGGGTTATCTGTGTTTTACCGATAGAAAAAAAAAAAAAAAATGCGATAATGGTCACCGAAAAATGCACACGATTTGCATAGGTTAAGGGACTCAAAAACCTGCATTAAAAATGCAACACAGGTGTGTTTTTGAAGAATTTTTGGTGCGTTTTCAGTGCATTTCAATGGAGAGGTGCTTTGCAATGGAAGTGCAACTGACCAGTGTGAAGACATACAGTATCATTTATGTAAATATTTTATTATACACTTTTCATGTGACACTGAGGAAATGACACTTTGCTACAATGTAAAGTAGTGAGTGTACAGCTTGTATAACAGTGTAAAATTTGCTGTCCCCTCAAAATCAACTCACACGGCCATTAATGTCTAAACTGCTGGCAACAAAAGTGAGTACACCCCTAAGTGAAAATGTCCAAATGGGGCTCCAAAGTGTCAAAATTGTGTGGTTACCATTTTCCAGCACAAATAAGTTTATCTTGGTCTCAACAGACCATAGGACATGGTTCCAGTAAGGCATGTCCTTAGTCTGCAGCAAACTATTTGCGTGCTTTCTTGTGCATCATCTTTAGAAGAGGCTTCCTTCTGGAATGACAACCATGCAGACCAATTTGATGCAGGCTGACCCCCCCCCCCCCCCCCACCCCTTCAACCTCTGCAGCAATGCTGGCAGCACTCATACGTCTATTTCCTAGACAACCTCTGGATATGACGCTGAGCACGTGCACTCCACTTCTTTGGTCGACAATGGCGAGGCCTGTTCTGGGACCCGTTCACACCTATGCGAATTAGATGTGCGTTTCCCTGCATCTAATTTGCATAGCAGGAGAATGTGACTGGCTCCCAATGGAGCCAGTTCACATATCTCAGGGGCGGCTGCGGAGCACACTGCACACAAACGCTGTGTGTCTTTGGCTCAGTTTCAGTGGAACCTGTCCTGTTAAACCGCTGTATGGTCTTGGCCACCATGCTGCAGCTCAGTTTCAGGGTCTTGGCAATCTTCTTATAGCCTAGGCCATCTTTATGTAGAGCAACAATTCTTTTTTTCAGATCCTCAGAGAGTTCTTTGCCATGAGGTGCCAAGTTGAACTTCCAGTGACCAGTATAAGTGAGTGAGAGCGATAACACCAAATTTAACACACCTGCTCCCCATTCACACCTGAGACCTTGTAACATTAACGAGTCACATGACACCGGGGAGGAGGGAAAATTGCTAATTGGGCCCAATTTGGAGAATTTCACTTAGGGGTGTACTCACTTGTTGCCAGCGGTTTAGACATTAATGGCTGTGTGTTGAGTTATTTTGAGGTGACAGCAAATTTACACTGTTATACAAGCTGTACACTCACTACTTTACATTGTAGCAAAGTGTCATTTCTTCAGTGTTGTCACATGAAACGTTATGATAAAATATTTACAAAAATGTGAGGGGTGTACTCACTTTTGTGAGATACTGTACATAGAATTTAAAGGGATGCATTTTTCCTTGAGCTTTTCTTGTTCTTTTTTTTAATGCAAAAGCACTTCAAAAATGATTAAAAAGTTAAAAACTGTCCATTTGGGTTTTCAGCCGAGTGCATCCTGAATTTACGGTTCCATTCCAAGATTTTCATTTCGGTGCACCACTAGTATATTAACTGACGCAGAACAGCCCACAATCCTCTATATGGAGGGAAGTGCTGATATAATAGAACGCTCAGGCATCCATGTTGGAATTACATAACCATTGTCAGCCCAATGGGTGAAAAGATGACAGCGCCAGCAGGAATGAAGTGGATGTGGGATGCTTGGACTTCACATTACTGAAGGAAAGCACACCCAAAAGGTAAGGGCATTATGTGCAAGCATCTCCAGCATACCTGCACATTATAGAAAATGCTATCTGCTATCACAACAGTTTCGTTTCACTTGTCTACATGCTTGTTGGCAGATCTAAAAGGAGATTGTACAATCAAAAATTGTATAGCGTGTGGTGAGCCTAAAGCAAACTACACATCAAAATTCTAGGTACGCTTTACTAACACGCTCCAACCCCGATACAAGATGCCAGCTTTCATATATTAAAAATAAAAAACACACAACTGACTCATCCTTGGCTCTCACCCACTTCCTGCCAATAATGCCACCGCGCCCCAACGCCACCCTCGGAGAAATCTGGGCACTCCTAAACAGCGCTGATGTGCTATGTAGCAGTGTACACCAATCAGCCTTAACATTATGGCCACTGCCAGGCAACACGAATAATTGATCATCTGGTTACCATGGCACCTGAAAGTGTATAGGATATATTAGCAAGCAAGTGAACATTTTGTCCCTGAAGTTGGTGTTGAAAGTAGAAAAAAAAAAAATGAGCAAGCATAAGTATTTGAGTGACTTTGACAAAGGCAAAATAGTAATGACTACAAGACTTGGTCAGAGCAACTATGAAACTGCAACTCTAGGTTCTATTCACACCTGAGCGTAACTCAACACAGCGACAGCTCCTTTTTTTTGTTAGTGGAGCAGCACCATTGATTTGAATGAGCCTCGCTCTGCTCCAAAATAGCTCCAATTAGCTCATCTACCAAAACTTGGCACAGAGCTAGGAGCGTTTGTGATTGTTGCTGCGAGTGTAGCATGACAGTCACAGCAAAATCCCCCCTTGTTTGAGGTGCCAACTTCCCTAAACTACGAACCTTGCTAAAAGGCATAAATTGGGATAAAATATTAGGAACAAAGAATACGGAGGTGAGATGGGTTTGCTTTAAGAGCATATTAAATAAGGGCATTAGCCAATGTATCCCACTGGGTAATAAATTTAAAAGAGCGAACAAACATCCTGGATGGCTTAACTCCGATGTAAAAATGCATATAAAAGCAAAGGAGAAGGCCTTCAAAAAATACAAGGTTGAGGGATCATCCTCAGCATTCAGAATTTATAAAGAATGCAATAAGAAATGTAAGGGTGCAATTAGGATGGCTAAGATAGAACATGAAAGACACATAGCGGAGGAGAGCAAAAGAAATCCCAAGAAATTCTTTAAGTATGTAAACAGTAAAAAAGGGAGGACAGACCATATTGGCCCCATAAAGAATGAGGAAGGACATCTGGTTACAAAGGATGGGGAGATAGCGAAGGTATTGAATTTATTCTTCTCCTCAGTCTTCACAAGTGAATCGGGGGGCTTCAGTAACCAAAACTGCAGTGTTTATCCTCATGACACATCACAGGAAGCACCTCCATGGTTAACAGAGGACGGAATTAAAATTAGACTTGAGAAACTTAACATTAATAAATCACCGGGACCAGATGGCTTGCATCCGAGGGTACTTCGGGAACTCAGTCAGGTGATTGCCAGACCGTTGTTCCTAATATTTACAGACAGTCTTTTGACTGGAATGGTACCAGCTGATTGGAGAAAAGCCAATGTAGCACCAATATTTAAAAAGGGCCCAAAAAACATCCCTGGGAATTACAGACCAGTTAGCCTAACATCAATAGTATGTAAACTCTTGGAGGGGATGATAAGGGACTATATACAAGATTTTAGTAATAAGAATGATTTCATTAGCAGTAATCAGCATGGATTCATGAAGAATCGTTCTTGCCAAACCAATCTATTAACCTTCTATGAGGAGGTGAGTTGCCATCTAGATAAAGGAAGGCCCGTAGACGTGGTGTATCTGGATTTTGCAAAAGCATTTGACACAGTTCCCCATAAACGTTTACTATACAAAATAAGGTGCGTTGGCATGGACCATAGGGTGAGTACATGGATTGAAAACTGGCTACAAGGGCGTGTTCAGAGGGTGGTGATAAATGGGGAGTACTCAGAATGGTCAGGGGTGGGTAGTGGGGTTCCCCAGGGTTCTGTGCTGGGACCAATCCTATTTAATTTGTTCATAAACGACCTGGAGGATGGGATAAACAGTTCAATCTCTGTATTTGCAGACGATACTAAGCTAAGCAGGGCAATAACTTCTCTGCAGGATGTGGAAATCTTGCAAAAAGACCTGAACAAATTAATGGGGTGGGCGACTACATGGCAAATGAGGTTCAATGTAGAAAAATGTAAAATAATGCATTTGGGTGGCAAAAATATGAATGCAATCTATACACTGGGGGGAGAACCTCTGGGGGAATCTAGGATGGAAAAGGACCTGGGGGTCCTAGTGGATGATAGGCTCAGCAATGGCATGCAATGCCAAGCTGCTGCTAATAAAGCAAACAGAATATTGGCATGCATTAAAAGGGGGATCAACTGCAGAGATAAAACGATAATTCTCCCGCTCTACAAGACTCTGGTCCGGCCGCACCTGGAGTATGCTGTCCAGTTCTGGGCACCAGTCCTCAGGAGGGACGTACTGGAAATGGAGCGAGTACAAAGAAGGGCAACAAAGCTAATAAAGGGTCCGGAGGATCTTAGTTATGAGGAAAGGTTGCAAGCACTGAACTTATTCTCTCTGGAGAAGAGACGCTTGAGAGGGTATATGATTTCAATTTACAAATACTGTACTGGTGACCCCACAATAGGGATAAAACTTTTTCGCAGAAGAGAGTTTAATAAGACTCGTGGCCACTCATTACAATTAGAAGAAAAGAGGTTTAACCTTAAACTACGTAGAGGGTTCTTTACTGTAAGAACGGTAAGGATGTGGAATTCCCTTCCACAGGCGGTGGTCTCAGCGGGGAGCATTGATAGCTTCAAGAAACTATTAGATAATCACCTGAATGACCGCAACATACAGGGATATGTAATGTAATGTAATACTGACACATTATCACACACATAGGTTGGACTTGATGGACTTGTGTCTTTTTTCAACCTCACCTACTATGAATACAGTGGAACCTTGGATTATGAGCATAATCCGTTCCAGGAGAATGCTTGTAATCCAAAGCACTCGCATATCAAAGCGAGTTTCCCCAGAGAAGTCAATGGAAACTAAAATAATTTGTTCCGCATTGACTTCTATTGCATGCAATACCACATGTGGCCAGAGGTGGGGGGCGCCGGAGAACCTTGGAAATACTCGGGGACGGCTTGGCTGAACTCAGAAACACTCGGGAACGGAGTATTTCCGAACGGCTCTGTCACATCTGGCCAAATGCGGTACTGCACACCCCATTAGCTTGAATTCTGCTAGTTTTGCGAGACAACGCGAGTCAGAATTTAAAAAAAAAAAAAAGTTGCTTGTCCTTCAAAACGCTCATTAACCACATTACTTGTTAACCAAGGTTCCACTATAATGGCATCGCAAATGCGTTCCGTCACAATTCTGGAAACGCAATTACGCCAGCGATCCAAATTGCTTAGGTGTGCGTGGAGCCTCATGTTCCTGGTCGGCAGTCACGTCTAATCGAAAGTAGCCTAAGGAAAACAGGTGAACCAGCGACAGGGTCATGGATGGCCAAGGCTGATGCATGTGGGGAGCGATCACTGAGCTGTGCAATCCCATCCAATAGAAGACCTGCTCAAAATTGCTGAAAAAGTTCACACTGGTTCAGATAGAATGGTGTCAGAACACATAGTGAATTGCAGTTTGTTGTGTATGGGGCTGTGTAGCTGGCCATGATGACCTGTGTCCACAGCCAAAAGCGTCTACAATGGTCATGTGAGCATCAGAACTGGACCAGAGAGCAGAGGACGAAAGCGACCAGGACTGATGCATTTAAGAACAGTTTAAGGAACACAATGAGTTTGAGCAGTGGTCGGAAGTTTAGGGGTCGCTGAGGTCGCCATGGCGACTGGGCCCCATGCTGCAGGGGGCCCTTGAGGGCCCCCCTGTTTATCTTGATAGGAGGAGCGGCTGAGATCGATCTCCCCGATCGTCAGCCGAACTGTAATCGGCACTGTGCAGGGAGCTTGTCACACTGATCAGTGAAAGCACAGTGCCCGGCAGGAAGAGGTGAGGTAAAGCACTGCCGTTTTTGAAAAGGCTTTCTGTATGTCTGTATGTGTGTGTTCTTATGTGTGTTTATATGTGTGTTCATGTATGTGTATGTGTTTATGTGTGTATTTATATATGTATATGTGTTTGTGTGTGTATATACAGTATGTGTTTATCTATGTGTGTGTGTGTGTTTAGATGCAGTGGTGGCCCATGCATTAAGGACGCACGGGCGCCGCCCTCTCTCTCCTGCCACCCCTCTAGCACCAATAGATAGATTCATGCATTGCATGAATCCATCTATGGCCGCCGCTGCCACCCCCTATTCAGGTGCCCAGCCCCTTTTTGGGTGCAGGGAACCTGAATTACAGCGGCGGGGGGTGTTTTTGAAGCACCGGATTAGAGCCATAGGCTCTAATAGGCTTCAAAAAAGGTGACCTCACAGGTCACTCAGCTGTGTTAGAAAAGCGAATAACTATTCGCTTTCCTAACACTAATCTGCCTCTCCGCCAATCAGGTGCTCAGGTCTGTTACCCGTCACCTGATTGGCTGAAACGACAGGCGCCGCTATTGGAGGAGAGGACGGGAGAGGAGGACAGCAGGAGACGCATGGAGGACCCCACTCGTCGCAGTCACCCGCTGCCCCACCAAGACAGGGTAAGTGCCGGTGAGCGGTCAGGGGTCACACTGGGGGCATTCAAGGGCACAGTGGCAGCGTTTGATGGGCACAGTGGCAGCGTTTGATGGGCACAGTGGCAGCGTTTGATGATTTTTTTTCAAAAAATGTTTGCGCCCCCAAAAAACTTTTGAGCACCAGCCGCCACTGTTTAGATGTATGTATGCACATTTTATGTATGCACGTTTAATCCGACACCCTATATGTGTACAATCAGGACTGATTTTTTTTTTCTTGCTCGTTCAAAGTACCAGCAACAAAATGCTGTTCCTCTGAAAAGCGATCCATGCTTAGATCACTTTTCAGAGGCATTTGACAGCCGGTAAAGAGGCAATATGTTGCTTCCTGACCACCTGTTTTAACCCCTTAAAGTGATTTTAAAGGTTTTTTTTTTTTTTTTAAATAACAAACATGTCATACCTTCATTGTGCAGTTAGTTTTGCACAGAGTGGCCCCGAACACCGACTTCTGGGGTCCCTCGGCGGCTCTCACGGCTCCTCCTCTTATCAGACATCCCCCTAGGAAAAGCGCTGTCCAGGGGTCAGGGGGGCCCTCCATGATTTCTTGCATCGGGGCCCTGAAGGTTTTAGTTACGCCACTGAGTTTGAGGTGTTGACGTGGCCGAAAAAATTCTCCAGCTCTCAATCCATAAAGCATGTGTGGGATGTGGTGGACAAAGCCCAATCCATGGAGGCCCCACCTCCCAACTTCCTGAAGTGAAAGGATCTGATGGCTTGGTGCCAGATACTACCTTCAGAGGTCCAGTGGAGTCCATTCATATTTCCAGCCTCTCAGTAACATCCAATGAATCGGTTCTTTAATGGCTACAGATCAGGATAGAACAGTAAGGGCTCTTTCACACGGGGCAGATCAGTCATGATCCGCCCCGTGAACATCCGCTTGCTCAGCGGGGATAGCTCTGCCGATCCCCGTTGAGCAGGAAGATGGCAGGTGCATCGCTGCACGCTGTGCAGCGACGGACCTGTCAGAGCGCCGCTCTCCCCTATGGGGGGATCGGATGATGACAGTCCGTAGTGTCCGTCGTCACCCGATCCGAAAACGGATGGAAAAGTAGGTTTTTCCTCCGTTACACTTTTCGGATCGGAGCGGGTCGGATGTCAGCGGACATGTCACCGCTGACATCCGACGCTCCATAGGGATGAATGTATGTCCGTTTTTCATCCGAAAACGGAAGGGTGAAAAACGGACATACGGATCCCTCGTGTGAAAGAGGCCTAACACGTTTCAGCCCAAGTTTTACTCATCACATGCTACAATGCTATCAGTAGCGCTTTGGCTGAAATGCGTTAGCGTGTTACGGTTGTATCCTGCCCGGTAACAAATAAAGACTGGATTGATTGGATGTTACAGAGTAGCCAGAGTCACTATATTTGAGGATTATCGCTCAGGCCTGAGCACGGCTCCCCAGTCTTCCAGGTAATGGGGGGTACAGTAGGTTCTCTTTATAGGACTGGTCAGGGCTGTTCTGGTAGCACAGTGGGACCTACTGAATAGTAGGTAGGTGGCCATAACGTTGTTGTGTATATGAAGATCCCCCATCCCTCTAGGAATGAACAGATGTGTGTAGAATGGAGACATGGTCCATGTCAGAGACTCTACAGGTGGTCTCCCCTGCAGGGTGAAGCGGGGACACTTTCCTGATGTCAGGTTTGTGTTTACTATGACAGAACAATAACAAGAGGCCACGTGTGCGCACACAGCGACACTCACCCGTCACCAGGCGTCACCTCTCCTCATTCAGAGGTCACCACATATCCGAACCAGTCCGGGGCCCACACAGCGCGCTCACCTCACTTCTCCCGTACACACTACGGCGTGCACTGCTTCCCTCAGACGTACATATCCATTACTGGGCGGAGCTTGTGCTTTTCTAGAACGCTCCGGACCCTTCCAATCGGCCACCATAGAGGAGGCTCCTGATAGGGCCACGGGGGGGATGACGAGGGATGGCGGGGGGCGTGGCTCGGGGAGCTGCTATATCCTCCATAGAAGAGACAGCCAGCAAGGGTAGGGGGCGGGGCCTGGAGACTAACAGCTAGGTCTCCGAGCAGCGCGCTGTCATATTGTTGGTTACCTTAGTTTTAGTCTAAATCGGCACATATGTATAAACTATGTACAATATCTGTTCAATGACCAGCAGCCCTGTGGTGGGAAGCACCGACTAATCCATTTATACCCAGTAAGATGGGCCCTGACGTCATTTAGTTTGTTAATTAAGAAAAAAGAAAGATTGTATAGGTGTATTGTGTGAAGGCCAGTGTAATATTTAATACATTTTCTGCTCAAACAAGCATTATCATGCATCCTGTTCATTTGGATGTGTTGCCTATAATGCCCCCCCCCCCCCAAAAAAAAAAGTGCAGGCGCTATTTTTTTGTATTGCCAAACGTTTGGCTACCATTAGGAATAAGGCTCCATTTACACTAGCGCGTTTTTTGATGCATTTTGCATTTTGCAGAAATGCATGGGAATTTTTTAACATGGGTTCCTATGGAACATGTTCACATCAATGCCTTTTTGTATCTCTGCATTTTTGGAAAGGGTCAGGGATTTTTTTTCATGCAAAATGCAGCGTTTTGCATGTAATAGAATTCAATGGACAAGCATCAAAAACGCAAGTGCACCGTTTTTGCAGCGTTTTTACAGCGTTTTTGATGCGTTTTTGCCGTTTTTTTTATTTGTTTTTTTTTAGACTGTAAAAAAAAACTGTAAAAAAAAACGCAAAACGCGGCAAAAACGCAAACATGAAAAAAAACCTCCAAAAACGCTCAAAAGCAACATGCATAGGTGTGAATCGAGCCTAAAGCACTAAAAATGCATAGGTGTGAATGAAGCCTTAAAGTTCCTCTGTCACAAATAGCGAGCAAGAAGGCTTTATATTGCAGAAGAGACATGCAAGAAAATGCACCTAATATAGACTGGAAACCGTGCAAAATTGTGCATAAAGTAAAATAACAGTGGGCTGCAAACACAAAAAGGATCTAATAAAGTGCTATAGATAATAAGTGTTGCACTAATAAATAATCAATATAAAATAATGACAGATATAGTGACCACAAATACAATCCCAAAAATATAGTGCTTAGTGAAAAAATAAATAAACCTAAAACAAGTCCCCTTTAAATATTTCAAATGAATGGAGCTCTTCTTCCCCAAATAGCCAAATATCACTAGTGTCAACCATCACCAGGAATGATAGATAAGATGTAGACTTACCAGATAAAAACTACCCCCTAAGGCTCCATTCACACCTATGCAGTTTGCTTTTGAGAGTTTCTGCAGTGATTTTTGCGTTTTTTTTTTTTTTTTTTCTTTTGGGCAAATTTGTTGCTGGACACCACTTCAAGACCAGGCCTATTTCTCTGGCTGACCAGGGGAGAGGTGAGTGAGGAAGGGAAGATCCGGACCGCCTCACGTCCTGGAGCATCCATCTTGGTGAAGACGGAGGGGGAGGTGGGTAGAACATGCGGTTCGCCTTGCTCCCCTGGCACTCTCAGAGGGTCAGGAGAGCAAGGGGAGAACGTTCGATACCCACTATACAGGAAAAACGGTTATGAGAGGTGTGGCATAGGGGGGCTGATGCGTGGGAAGCTCATCTATAATGGGGGGTTCCGGGGCCACTTTCCCTTTCTACACAATGCTAAGATGGCTTTATTGTAGTGGATATACAGCATGGCTCCAGGGGGGCTTAGCCAGTTGTTATCGGTCTGGCTCTCTAGGCTGAGACTGCCATTGGGGAATCATTTATAATGGGGGATGTGCCCAGGCTCCTCTGCTAGGAGATGTAATCAGTATAGGGCAGTGATGGCAAACCTTGGCACCCTAGATGTTTTGGAACTACATTTCCCACGTTGCTCATGCACTCTGTAGTGTAGTTGAGCATCATGGGAAATGTAGTTTCAAAACATCTGGAGTGCCAAGGTTCGCCATCACTGGTATAGGGTATGGGTATAGGAAGATATTGGGGTAAATTTTTTTTTCTTTTTGTATATAGCAGCTAATGCACCCATTGCCTTATAGTGTGAATATGAAATTTATCAGTGTCTTCTGGTTCTGGAGCTGCTATCAATGGGCAGGTTGTAATTCTCCTTGAATTAAAGAGAAATGATCAAGCAGCTGAATTTGTGAGGCTTTTAGTCACAGAGCTTAGGCATGTTTATAGTAAATGCTCTACGCGGTGAATAAATTGTTTGTTTACAATATAGAAATTTAAGGGTGATTAGGAGTGCACTTTGGTTGGTATTACAGCTCAGATCTCTGACTTGCTTCACCACTTTCCCCACTGTAAACACCTCTCCTCCAGCTGGAGGAAAGTCGGAGGCATTTCAACTTTTCCTCTCTTGTGGTTATCAAGCAGGTACGAAAGTGGCACCTTGCCTGCTACCTTTCTGTCTGTATTTTTCTGAGGGTCTCGGATATTTAATACTCGGGTTCCTAAATCTTTTTTTTTTTTTTCTTTGTCATAACCAAACGCTAAAATGACCAGGATTACTCTAACCTCCTACAACGTTAAGGGGCTAAATAGTCCAGAGAAACGCACTAGACTCCTGGCCGAGTTGGATGAGACTTAAATCTCATATAGTCTTTCTCCAGGAGACACATTTCAGAAACAATAGAATTCCAAGACTAGAGAACCATAGGATTCCGACAGTTTATCATAGTTCCTCTCAGAATTCTAAGTCAAGTGGGGTATCAATTATTCTTTCTAAACAGATTCCATGGAAGGAACTAAAGGTAATCACGGATGATGGGGGGCGCCTCCTTATTGTAAAGGGATTTGTGTGTTTGCAAAAGGTTACGTTGGTTAACCTATATCTACCAAATGAGGATCAGGTCTCTTCACTTGAGACATATCTTCATTTGGTGCATCAACATAAGGAGAAGCTCCTGTTGGTGGGAGGGGACCTTAACATAGCGTTAGATCCCACGCTTGATGTGTCTAAAGGTGACTCCCATCTATCATATGCAAAATTGTGCAGAGCTAAAACACTTCGTCAAGATCTGCAATTGATGGATAGCTGGAGAACTCTCCACGTACAGGATAGGGATTATACCTTTTCCTCAGCGAAACACAAGACGTATACCAGCAGGGCTTTTTTTCTCAAACAATAGGTGCTGGAACTCAACCACGACCCCCCCAAAACCCTATCAAATAGTGGGTGTGGTCATATTTCACAAACAGTAGAAGGGTCTTAAAGGGGCATTAAATATCAGGATTGCATTACATACAGAGTGCAGGGTTCATAAGGGTTACACACAGAGTTCAGAGCTGGTACTTGTAAACACAGAAACCAGACTTCTGTGTTTACAAGTGATTGTGGTGAGCAGGGACTAAAGGATCTGAGCCAGAGGTGGTGGAACTGAGTTCCACCAAGTTCCCCCTGAAAAAAAGCCCTGTATACCAGAATTGACTGTCTTTGTTTTCGCAGGATGCCTTGTCATGCTTGTTCGAAGCCTCTATACTGTAGGTTTATTCACCCTCTCGGATCATGCACCGACCAATTGTGTTATAGAACAGGGAGATCCAGGGTCTCAGGAATGGTACTGGAAGATTAAAGAGACACTCCTGAAAGATCCGGAATATGAGAAACAGATAGCTCAGAAACTAGATTCCTTTTTTGCAATTAACGAGACAGGAGAGCTTACCCCATTTTGCTTGTGGGAAACACATAAGTGTGTTATTAGAGGTACTCTCATATCCTTAGGGGTCCATAGGAAATGATTACTAACTGCTCAGTTAGACTCTCTACTTAGAGATATCCGCTCACTGGAAATGGTCCATAAGAAATTTCAAGCACAACAGATAGAGGAGAAACTTTCACGTTTCCGCGATGAGTTAAATCTATTACTTATGGACAAAGCAAAAGCTAAACTAACTCGCTGTAGGCGAGCGTTTTACGAGTTTGGAAATAAGCCGAGTAGGATGCCTGCCGACGCGCTTAGAGAGACCAGGGCACATAATCACATCGCCCGTATTAAAACGCACAGTGATATCCTAGTTGGCTGCTCTCAGGCGATAGCGCAGGTCTTCAGGGACTATTATGCCAGCCTATACCAGTTAGAGGGCCAATCATCATCCCGAAGTCACTTAGTAGATGGGAGGCTGCCAGGGAATATATTTTAGCTTCAGGAATGCCCAAGGTGCCCGATGAGATAGCCAAGGATTTGGACGCTCCAATTACAGTAGAAGAGTTCTTAGGAGCCCTTAAATCATTCAAATCTGGTAAGGCCCCCAGCCCTAACGGGTATACTTTGTCTTACTGTAAGACTTTTTCTGATAAACTGGCACAGAGTTTTATAGCGGCCTTTAACTCGTTACGCGATGGGCAAATACCGACAGAGACATTGTTAGCTCATATAATAGTAATCCCCAAAGAGGGGAAAGATCCGTCCCAATGCCCTAGCTATTATCCAATCTCCCTGTTAAATGTGGACCTTAAGATTTTTACGAAGATTCTCGCCACCAGATTATTGAGCCATATTTCCTCCTTAATACATCCCGTTAAAGTGGATTTTTCCCCTGATAGAGAAGGCAGAGAGAATATGTAACGGGTTATGAGTACCATACATTTTTCCCAATTTCTTCAAAAACCCCTAGTGCTCATATCCGCTGATGCGGTGAAAGGATTTGATAGGGTGAATTGGACATTTTTGAAAGCCATGTTATAACACATAGGCCTGGGGAATGGGATGCAGAGCTGGATTACAAACTTATACTCTGCCCCGAATGCCAGGGTCAAAATCAATGACATAATGTCTGATCCCTTTTCCATACGTAATGGGACTCGTCAGGGTTGTCCATCCTCTTTATCCTCATGCTAGGACTTTTTAAAGAACTATCCATGCTAATCCAGATATTAGGGGTATTCCAACAAAGGGAGAGGAACACAAGCTTGCCGCTTACGCGGATGATTTGATATTCTTTATAACCTCCCCAGTTATATTCCTCCCATCCCTGCTGCTGGAGTTACACACATATGGCGTGTTGTCCAATTTTATGGTAAGTTATAGTAAATCAAAGGCAATGGGGGTGGAGATGAGTGAGCCCCTGCAACATCAGATAACTACTCAATTTGATTTTAAGTGGACAGACTCCCATATATGTTACCTAGGAACCAAAATACAGAATAAACTAAACAGAGTGATGCCAAGGCTTTTGTACTTACTTCAGACCTTACCTATTAAGATCTCCCCAGGTTTTTTGAGAGATCTCCGATCGAGATTCTTGAAAGAGGAGGGATCGGATTACCCAACCCGGTTAAATATCATGAAGCCTCACATTTGGCACGGGTAGTGGACTGGTGTGTGCTTCAAAAGAAGAAGCCATGGGTCAACATGGAACAAGCGACAAATGCCCTACCCTTGGAACGGCTGGTATGGCTCCCGGATGCAAACATCCCACAGGCCGTGAGGAGAGGCGCCACCCTGCGATCTACTAAAAGGATCTTTAAAAATACTGCGATATCGCCATATCCGAGCCCTTTGACTCCAATTTTTGGTACACCGGCTTTCCAGCCGGGCCTGACAGATCCGTGCTTTAGTCATTTGCTGAGATCTAGTAGGCTTTTGCATTTCTCTGTGGGCAATCGTTTGATGACAAATAGGGAGATCAAACATGACTTTTCATTAGATCTAGATTTTCTTTGCCAGACACAGCTTAGTGCTTTTCTTCGATCAATGCCAATAACACTTACTGCAGTACGTACACCCTCTATGTTTAAGCAATTATGTTTAACGGGGGAACCACTGAGACATCCACTCTCATATCTTTATGCCTTGTTGATTGGTTTGGAAGGGCCACAAGATCTTGCCTTTCCTACAAGCGTGGGAAAGGGATCTGGGGGTCACATTCTCTCAGGTTCAGAAGGATAGGATTTTTTTTTTTTGCTCACAAGCGATCATTGGCTAGTAGGTATCAAGAAGGAGGGTATAAAATCCTTACCAGATGACACAGAACACCGGCAATATTGCATCTGATATTTCCGCAGGTATCGAATGTCTGTTGGCGATGCCAGGAGTCTGAGGGCACTATATTACATATATTTTGGGAATGTCCGGGGCTGAAAGAGTTCTAGTCAATGGTTTCTGAAACTGTTAAAACAATTACCAATGTGTCTCTTGGAGAAAACCCGGCAGTTTTCCTACTACATGACATTCCTTTATCCATTAAAAATTTATAAAAATTCACTTTTAAAACATCTGCTCACCGCAGCGAAGGTGTGTATTCCGGCGCTGTGGAAGAGTACTGTCCCTCCAACTAGATCACACTGCTTTGCCAGAATAACAGAAATCCAACAAATGGAAAATCTTACTATGACGCTGAGAAAGCAAGACGAGAAATATCGGAAAGTCTGGGTCCCTTATCTTACCTATAGGGAACAGATTTTCCAAACCTCTCAGCAGTAAGTTACCCAATTACTTGTTCTGTAATGCCGCGTACACACGAGCGGACTTTACGGCAGACTTGGTCCGGCAGACCGGACTCCGTCGGATAATTTGATCGTGTGTGGGCTCCAGCTGACTTTTTTTCCCCAAAAGTTCGACGGACCTAGAAACGAAACATGTTTCAAATCTTTCCGACAGATTCGAGTCCGGTCAAAAAGTCCGCTTGTCTGTATGCTAGTCCGAAGGACAAAAACCGACGCTAGGGCAGCTATTGGCTACTGGCTGTGAACTTCCTTATTTTAGTCCGGTCGTACGTCATCACGTACGAATCCGTTGGACTTTGGTTGATCGTGTGTAGGCAAGTCCGTTCATTCGAAAGTCCGTTGGCAAGTCCATCGAAAAGTCCGCCCGTGTGTATGCGGCATAAGAGGTTATGTAAGGGAGAATGGAGAGGGGAAGGGCGGGTTGAGTTGGCGGTTTAGGGGTTTTTTTTTTGTTTTTTGATTTTTCTTTTCCTTTTTTCTCTTTCTTTTCTTCTTTTTGTTTTTCTACTCTTTGATGATAACCAGGGCTCTTCTTGGTTAAGGAAAATATAACAAAAATAGAAATTGCGTTACGATTTGATTCCAACGAAATCTTGATGAATTATTATATAGTTTAAAGATATTATAGCCTGGCAGTATTTGTAATAGTAACTCTTACTGGCCAAGAGATTGGCAGGTGTATAGTAGGGGTTATGTCATATGGATGAGATGTTTGCTAATGTAAATTGTAACACTATTTCTGTGAAAATGAAGAATTTATAAAAAAAAGACCAGCCCTATTTCTGACATTTGTTGTTTACAAGTTAAAATCAGTATTTTTTTGCTAGAAAATTATTTAGAACCCCCAAACATTACATATTTTGGGGGTTCTAAATAAGCTGATGACTAATCAGTTGTTAAGGATGCGGCGGCCGGCTTCTCGGCCCGCTCCTTAGTAACCAGCTATATACAGTGTTTTTAAAGGGGAAAAAAACGCATCAAAAACTCACTTGCGTTTCTGGTGTGACTCAATTTAAGTCTATTACACACAAAATGCAATCTGTGGGAAAAAAGTCCCAACCCTTTCCAAAAACGCACTGGCTGAAAAATACATAGATGTGAATGTGTACCATAGGAAACCATGTTAAATGGACTTGTATGCATTTCTGAAAAAACGCAAAAAAGGAAAAAATAGCGCATAGGTGTGAATATAGGGTAAGTGCTCAGCCTGTACAAGAAAAACAAAAAATCACTGCACTACCACAAAAAAAAAACCCAAAGAGCAGCAGTTCAACTGTGAGATATACACAACAAAATGAAAAAACAGAAAAAAAGAACTGCGCTATACCATGAAAATTATATAAGTGCATAAAAATCAATTAATGCTGAGCAAAGTGGAAAAAACGGAAATGGATAAGGAAAGATGTCATATTGCATAAAATCATAAGTGCATAAATTAATTGGACAATGTGTGGCAAAGTTCATAAATTTAAAAATCCAGAAATTCTTCTATGGAGATAAGAATAGTCCCATAATGCCTCTCCATGAAAGCCAGTGTGAAAAGGTAGAAAGTATAACACCCCTCACAGTGATCCTCCACCACCTAAAATTCACGCTTACCAGATTGCAAGCAAAACAGGCTCGTACGTAGACCCAAATCGAGGTGTCCAGCTAGCAGTAAAGCATCCCTCTAAGCAGCGTGGCTGCGGACGTATGAATGGATGGTACAGCAACCCGAGCTCAAGCACATAAGGATAAAGGAAAGGTGGTTATAGCGTGAATCCGATAAAACAATTTATTAAAAATAAGATAGAACACTTACAAAACTGTAGTATAAAAAGAGCAGTTCGCCGGCCGGCAAGAGAGCGCCCGTTCTCAGCAAGGTGCGATGACGTCAGAGGGTCGACCTCCCGACGTACGTTTCGTCTATAACTGACATTGTCTGGGGAACGGGCGACCCTCTGATTCATCACAATAAATAGACAGATACAACCACGCCTCGCTGTGACCTCTCAATGGTGTGAAACTCAAGTAGCCAATCCATTGAGTGGATTGGAATAGGAAACACCTAAAGATAATAGACGTTTCCCTAAAAAATAAAACATAATCGGACAAAATGTTAAAATAATAACAAGGACTGGAGCTGGAAAGAGTATACTAAGCACTTGGGATTTTAAATACATAAAAATTAACCATACGGATATTAAGCCGTTGGGTGAAAACCCACATCAGCACATATCCACATTGACATATACAGTGTATAGGGAGCAACATTATGCCATCTTGTGGTAATAAAAGAAAATGCCACTCAAGAAAAAGGAGACATTTAAATGCATTGTAGTTGCCCAACCTCAGTAGCATCTCTCAACACAGGTCCCAACGCTGTCTGTCTATGTTGTTCCTCAGATAGGTAATTAGGGCTGGTTAACACCAAAAAAAAAAGTTTTTCAAGCGTTTTTGGTACATTCCGGTGCATTTTTGATGCATTTCAGATGCTTTCTTTCTTCTTTTTTCCTGTCTTTTTTTCACTGTACTAGGATCTGGTGCATTTTTAATGTGTTCCAGTGCCTTTTTGATGTGTTTAACTAAATTACAGTACAGTCCAGTGCAGGAAAAATGCAGCATGTTCTACTTTTTTCTGGAACTGGAAAACCCTGGAACTGACCACACTGGTGTGAACTATGCCATTGGAAAACGTACAGCCCACTTTCCATGTGTTTTTGATGCAGAAAAAAACACACTGGACTGCATGTGGTGTGAACTGGCCCTCAATATGTCCAGGCATTCAAAGTCATGCAAAAACAAACAGATATATACTACTCATAGTGTAGACATCAAACACCTTTTATTTAGCATAAATTGCACTTACGCAGCATATACTTCCAGTTTACTTCTTGTACAAGCCCCGGAAGCCAGCTGTTTATGACGGAAAACGCTAGCAAGAGCCTCCTCCGTGACGTCATCGTGCACAGGATGTAAACTGGAAGTAGATTAAAGGGGACTTGTTTTATGTTTAATAATTTTTTCACTAAGGACTATATTTTTGGGATTGTGTTTGAGGTCACTATATCTGTCATTATTTGAACCAAAACTTAAACTTGTTATCTATAATAAAATGCACCTACCTGCCTACTTGCTGTCTTCTCCAGCGCTGTAAACTGAGCTGAGCAATCAGTTGGAGCTCTGAGCTTGTTTTCCTGAAACTAGACGTTCCCATCTTGGGGTGATGGGAGACAGTGACACCCGAAGTGTGCCAGTTGCCACTGTAGCCTGGCATCAGATGCAGTGAGTCACTAGTTACTGTAGCCTGCCACCAGATACAGCATGCCACTAGTTACTGAAGCCTGCCAACAGATGCAGCTTTGTCACTTGCCACTGTAGCCTGGCACCAGATGCAGCGTGTCACTAGTCACTGCCACCAAATGCAGCGTGCCACTTGTCACTGGACCCTGCTGCCACATGCAGTGTGTCACTTGCCGCTAAAGCCTGCCACTAGATGCAGAGTGTCACTAGCCTGCCACAGCCACCAGATACAGTGTTAGCTTGTCACTAGCCTGCCACCACAGCACCAGATGCAGCCTGTCACTAGCCTTCCACCACAGCACCAGATGCTGTCTGTCACTAGCCTGCCTTTACAGCACCAGATGCAGCCTGTCACTAGCCTGCCACCACAGCACCAGATGCAGCCTATTAGTAGCCTGCCACCACAGCACCAGATGCAACCTATTACTAGCCTGCCACCAGATACAACTTACCACTAGTTACTGTAACCTGCCACCAGATACAGTGTGCCACTAGTTATTGTAGCCTTCCACCAGATGCAGCTTTGTCACTTGCCACTGTAGCCTGGCACCAGATGCAGTGTGTCACTAGTCACTTTAGCCTGGCACCAGATGCAGCTTGTCACTTGCCACTGTAGCCTGGCAACAGATGCAGCGTGTTACTAGTCACTGTAGCCTGCCACCAGAAGCAGCGTTGTCACTAGTCCCTGCCAGCAGATGCAGCGTGCCACTTGTCACTGGTCCCTGCCAGCAGATGCAGCGTGCCACTTGTCACTGGTCCCTGCCAGCAGATGCAGCGTGCCACTTGTCACGGGTCCCTGCCAGCAGATGCAGCTTGCCACTTGTTACTGGTCCCTGCCTGCAGATGCAGTGTGCCAATTGCCACTAAAGCCTACCACCAGATGCAGAGTGTCATAAGCCTGCCACCGCAGCCATCAGATACAGCTTGTCACTAGCCTGCCACCACAGCACCAGATGCAGCCTGTCACTAGCCTGCTACCACAGCACCAGATGCAGCCTGTCACTAGCCTGCCACCACAGCACCAGATGCTACCTGTTACTTGCCTGCCACCACAGCACCAGATGCAGCTTGTTACTTGCCTGTCACTACAGCACCAGATGCAGCTTGTCACTAGCCTGCCACCACAGCACCAGATTCAGCCTGTCACTAGCCTGCCACCACAGCACCAGATGCAGCCTGTTACTAGCCTGCCACCAAATACAGCTTACCACTGTAACCTGCCACCAGATACAGTATGCCACTAGTTATTGTAGCCTGCCACCAGGTGCAGCTTTGTCACTTGCCACTGTAGCCTGGCACCAGATGCAGCATGTCACTAGTCACTTTAGCCTGGCACCGGATGCAGCTTGCCACTTGCCACTGTAGCTTGGCACCAGATGCAGCGTGTTATTAGTCACTGGTCCCTGCCAGCAGATCCAGTGTGCCACTTGCCACTAAAGCCTGCCATCAGATGCAGAGTGTCATGAGCCTGCCATGGCAGCCACCAGATATAGCTTGTCACTAGCTTGCCACCGCAGCCATCAGGTACAGCTTTTCACTAGCCTGCCACTGCAACCACCAGATGCAGAGTGTCATGTATCTGGTGGTTGCGGTGGCAGGCTAATCATTAGCCTGCCACCGCAACCACCAGATACAGCCTGTCACTAGCCTGCCACCACAGCACCAGATGCAGCCTGTCACTAGCCTGCCACCACAGCACCAGATGCAGCCTGTCACTAGCCTGCCACCACTGCACCAGATGCAGCCTGTCACTAGCCTGCCACCACAGCACCAGATGCAGCCTGTCACTAGCCTGCCACCACTGCACCAGATGCAGCCTGTCACTAGCCTGCCACCACTGCACCAGATGCAGCCTGTCACTAGCCTGCCACCACAGCACCAGATGCAGCCTGTCACTAGCCTGCCACCACTGCACCAGATGCAGCCTGTCACTAGCCTGCCACCACAGCACCAGATGCAGCCTGTTACTAGCCTGCCACCACAGCACCATTACCAGATGCAGCCTGTTACTAGTGTGCCACCACTGCACCAGATGCAGCCTGTTACTAGCCTGCCACCACAGCACCATTACCAGATGCAGCTTGTCACTAGCCTGCCACCGCAGCCACCAGATACAGCTTGTCACTAGCCTGCCACCACTGCACCAGATGCAGCCTGTCACTAGCCTGCCACCACAGCACCAGATGCAGCCTGTTACTAGCCTGCCACCACAGCACCATTACCAGATGCAGCCTGTTACTAGTGTGCCACCACTGCACCAGATGCAGCCTGTTACTAGCCTGCCACCACAGCACCATTACCAGATGCAGCTTGTCACTAGCCTGCCACCGCAGCCACCAGATACAGCTTGTCACTAGCCTGCCACCACTGCACCAGATGCAGCCTGTTACTAGCCTTCCACCACACTACCAGATGCAGTCTGTCACTAGCCTTCCACCACAGTACCAGATGCAGAGTGTCACTAGCCTTCCACCACAGTACCAGATGCAGAGTGTCACTAGCCTTCCACCACAGTACCAGATGCAGAGTGTCACTAGCCTTCCACCACAGTACCAGATGCAGAGTGTCACTAGCCTTCCACCACAGCACCGGATGCAGTCTGTCACTAGCCTGCCTCTACAGCACCAGATGCAGTCTGTCACTAGCCTGCCTCTACAGCACCAGATGCAGTCTGTCACTAGCCTACCACTGCAACCACCATATGCAGTCTGTCACTAGCCTTCCACCACAGCACCAGATGCAGAGTGTCACTAGCCTGCCACCTCAGCCACCAGATGCAGCCTGTTACTAGCCTGCCACCACAGCACCAGATGCAGTCTGTCACTAGCCTTCCACCACAGTACCAGATGCAGAGTGTCACTAGCCTTCCACCACAGCACCAGATGCAGTCTGTCACTAGCCTGCCTCTACAGCACCAGATGCAGTCTGTCACTAGCCTGCCACTGCAACCACCATATGCAGTCTGTCACTAGCCTTCCACCACAGCACCAGATGCAGAGTGTCACTAGCCTGCCACCTCAGCCACCAGATGCAGCCTGTCACTAGCCTGCCACCACAGCACCAGATGCAGAGTGTCATTAGCCTGTCTCCTGGTCCGCTGCAAATCTTTAGTGCAGCCTGTGTGGTCTGGCTTAAAAACAGGGCAAGGACCAGCACTGATCTGTGGCCCAGGGGTTGGGGACCCCTGCCTTATGCTAAATAAAAAAAGTTTGACCCTTAGTTTTACCTTAACTTGCTTGCTTAGTTTTATCTCTTGCAGGGATACAAGGATACGACATGTCAAGAGTTGCCCTTAGGGGGCAGAATTCACAGAAATGCCTCTACATGAATGTTAGCAGTAGATGCATGTCAGGTGGGAAGGTCCCCTCTGTGGAGAGGATATTCCCACTGTTAAGGCCCCTGCACACGATATGAAAATTGGATGGAAAAATTCTGTCTGCCAATTTTCAGATCATTAGTATAGTGTTTTCGACAGTCGATTTTGCGTTTTCATCAGACAAAAGCTGGATGCGCAGGCTATAACATTTTTTTAGCGTCCGATTTTCGTTTCATTAGTGCGGTTTTCGTACAAAAAAAATCATATGAGCAAGACTCAGAAACAAAAGAATACATGCAAAACTATTAAATACATTACATCACTTCTGACGTTGTACTCTGTCATACTTTTAGTATTGTGAGTAACCTCTTCACTTTCGACATGAGACTAGCAAGCCACAAAAACAGACATTCGAAAATATAAGTGCATGTATGAGGCTTAAGTTGCTCAGGATGTGTAGAGATGATGTATATATGTGTACTTTTCTGTTTTCCTTTGCAGGACTGCAAGGAGTTCCTACTTCCTTCCTCGGCGGAGGCATCCCATAGTGATATGCTGTAAATATGTGACTGTACTATATTGTGTAGCATAGTTAGTCAGGTTGTGTTTGGCTATTTCACCCTACCAACCACTCTTTGTGTGGTGGGGGGTGCACAAACAAAAGTGCACTTGGTAGAGTTCTACCTCAACTGTGCATATATTGTACAATAGGTGCTCTATATTTTTTCACTTTAACTTATTGTACAAACTGGCCACATATGGGGTATGTCCCATGGACCTGTTCATTTGTTACTTCCCTTTTCCCCTTTTGCAAGTTTGTGGGATACTCCACTAGATTTTTGTACAACATTTTTTAGGGGTGGCTGCCCAAGCCACTGAGGACATAGCTTATTTTTGGCAGGGGTGGATGTAGCGCCCTCTTAGGTAGGTGCTAGAGTGAGTGTTTATAGTTTGTGGTTTCTCTGCTTAACAGGAAGACAGCTAGGCAAATTTATATGCTATCTGCTTAACAGAGAGGTGATTGATTGATAGAGTCTGCTCAGTGTGTTCTGTACTGCTCATGCTGTCTTGAAAGTTCCACACTGATCCAATAGCTATGGAGTATACTTGACAGTGGAAGGAAACCTGGCAGATTAGAGCATGGATGTCTATAAAGCCCTGGACAATTAGAAGGGGATGTGCCCCAAGGCATGCTGGGTGAATATTTTTATCTGAGGAGCACGTGGGCTTTGGGTCTTCTGCAGAGAGAGAGGTCCAGGTAAGGAGGGGGGCTGTTGCCCCTCCTCCACGCATTGCTGCCATGCGGCTGAGGTGGTCGACCTGAGGGCCTGAAACATTAAAGCTGCAACCCATGGTTCTTGTGAGAGCTGACTAAGGGAGGATGTCCGTGGATCCTGTCTGGTACTACTGAGGAAGGCTGCCATGAGTGCTTCAGGAGCCTTGTGAGTACAAATCCCCACAGAGGATCCTGGGGACTGGTGCTGTTAGATCCCCCTCTGGGTGCTAGAAGTCAGCTGCTGGGTGTGAGCTAAAGGGGACACTGGCTAGCAGTGGTGGCTGGTGCTCAAAATTTTTGAGGGGGTGCAAACAAACTGAAAAATTCAGAAAAAAAACATCAACTGCAGCCTCACTGTGCCCATCAATTGCAGCCACTGTGCCATCAAACGCAGCCACAGTCCAGACAATTCCCCATTGGGGTAGGCAACTGTAAAGAGGTGGAGATCTACCTGAACAACATGGGAGAAGTCAAAGATCACTGGGCACAGTGTCACCTCATCACACCTGATTTAAACTTTTAATTGTCGTACTACCTTGTTGCAATCGCGTGCATTACATGGCAAATATGGGTTTAAATCAGATAGTGAGGAGGTAACATATCGTTTCCTCACCACCTGTCAAACACACTCAGATCGCTTTTCAGAAGAGCAGCAGTGCCTGCTGCACTTGTAAATGAGCCCTTAGTTGCATTCTGCAGGAGTACCCTTAGAGCTCATTCACATGTAAAGTTGGGGGGAGGGGGTGGTAAAACCCTGCGGTTGGTGGTAAAACCCTGCTGTTGAGGCAGCAGCCAAAGCAAGCAAAGGGCCGCATTTGGAGACCACTGATCTAGACTTCTATTATATACTGCAAGTGTGGTGCACTTTTCGAAAGTGCACCAAAACTCCTGCATTCGGGAGTTTTGGTGCACTTAAAGAAAGTGCATGAAATCTGCACCTTCGGGATATAGTAGAAGTCTATGGCTGAGCGCAGCTAACCCAGGAGAGTTGCAGGTACACTGCACTGCACCCGCGGTGTGGGTAGACCTCAGCACATCAGTGTGAAAGCAGCCCTATACTATTATGCCCAGTGTATTGCTTCATACTAACCTGAAGATCTCTTCTGTGGTGCTGCTGGCACCCCTCTGGAGACCGATAGCCAGGATAAGAGATGGAGTGCAGTTGGTATCACTCCACATGGGACAGGAGCCAGCACTACAGAGGAGGCATCGGCTTATCTGGCTCTTGCTTAGGGTTGCCACCTGTCCGGGATTTATACGGACAGTTCGGGTTTTGAATCATGTGTCCGGATTTCAGTCCACCTGAAACCCGGACATAATATTCAGACAGGAATGTAGCTCAGAACAGTGCCTGATAGGAGGGTGAGGGGGCACTATGCATGCCACATTACTATTCTCTTTGGAGCGCTGAAAGGTGTCCCAGGTCTTTTACAATCCTACAATAAAGACGCAAAATACTCTTGCGCACAGGTGTATTAGCTAAATGATCCCAAAGGTTCAAGAAGGACTATGGGTTTCGCTGATCTTCAGGATGGGATTATCCTAATAGTAATGAAAAGAAAGAAAAAAAGAGCGCACCAGCCTAGTGCATTATCCTTGACAGATTTATTAATTAAAAACAAAGATTAAAAGCTACTCACAAAGGTAGGAGAAAAAATCGTATTGTATACAGGCACAGAGGCGATTGGTCCAATGGTAGCAGTTTTTCCAGGTCCTAGGAAGAGGGCGTACGGACTACTGCTGGCTAACGCGTTTCGAAGGTAACCCTTCTTCATCAGAGCCTTGGTGGTGCTAGTCTCCTGTTAGTCTTTATACATATGTCCATCTCTCAGGGTCGCCAGTACGATGTCTGAACTTCCGCCTTCACTGGGGGGGGTGTGCACCGATTTCCGGATTCAGCACACCATAGAGGGGAGGAGAGAGCGTGCCCCGTGCGCTGTGCATGCCGGGATAGTTCAGACATCGTACTGGCGACCCTGAGAGATGGACAAATGTATAAAGACTAACAGGAGACTAGCACCACCAAGGCTCTGATGAAGAAGGGTTACCTTCGAAACGCGTTAGCCAGTAGTAGTCCGTACGCCCTCTTCCTAGGACCTGGAAAAACTGCTACCAACTGGACCAATCGCCTCTGTGCCTGTATACAATGCGATTTTTTCTCCTATCTTTGTGAGTAGATTTTAATCTTTGTTTTTAATTAATAAATCTGTCAAGGATAATGCACTAGGCTGGTGCGCTCTTTTTTTATTTCTTTTACAATCCTATGCTAAAGAAAACATTTTCTGTTGTGCGCCGCTAAAG
Organism: Lithobates septentrionalis; assembly: GCA_037952835.1. Classification (NCBI taxonomy): domain Eukaryota; kingdom Metazoa; phylum Chordata; class Amphibia; order Anura; family Ranidae; genus Lithobates; species Lithobates septentrionalis. The sequence continues at coordinate 172,623 of JBBDGP010001450.1, forward strand.
TGTTTGGGTTTGGCTTGAAGAAAAAGTGGTACCCCACTCTTGCTCCCTACTACAGCTCCAACTTTACAAGTAGTCCCTCTGCATTGCACTCTGTTTGATGCTCTGGGACGGTGGGTCAGCAAGCCCAGACCGCGATCTACCAGTTACCAACTTCACGATCTACTGGTTGCTTAACCCCGATTTACAGAAATCTGTTATTCATGAATCTGCATCACCTGGTACCGATCTTGTTCCTTATGGATCTTGTTCCTTACGGTTGGCTCACCATTTCTCAATATTTTGTAATGCCCGATTCAGTACACATAATTATGTGCTGATTGCTATTTAAATAGATCCTAATGTAAATACACAACATATGTAATTTGTTGCTTTGTCCATAGATCTGCATGAAAATGAATTTAAAACACGTTCACCCAAAACTGCTAGAGAAGTAAAGAACATTCTTCAAAAACAAGAAAAAAAACCTATAAAGGAATACTACACGTATAACTAATTAAAAAATCTGTAGCTTATTCTTTTGGCATAAGTCATAGAAATGTAACAAGGGGAAAAAAATAAAGGTCTAGCTGGGAACTGCAGCATCAGAAACAGCCTGTGAGAACTCCCAGTTCCACCTTAAATACTTGGCTGTTATAGGTGAGTGGGAAGGCTTTCAGGAAGTCATGTGATCAGTAAGTAACAAAACAATCCCAGAATCTGATTGAGTTCAGGCTTTCTTCAATCTTCCTGTACCAAAGGGCTTGTGCCAGTGTTGTAAATCTACAATAAGGCGAACAGGTATGTGCTTGCAAATGTAACGTTCTTCCAGTGTAACTAGTGGATATAATTTTTTTTAAATCTTACTAAAAGCCTTGCTTTGCTAGAAGGAAGTATGATCACTCTTTTGTTCCCACTGCATATATTGTGAAAAGAAACAATGCTGATTTATTCAATAAACGGTGACAACCGTATCTGATATCAGTGTAGTCCAATCTGTGATTGCACTGGGTAGCTGCACAATGGACATTGATCTTTGCCATGATGGGGCATCTAGAATTTGCTAAGTCGCTTCATATATTAAAACGATTTTGTGTCCTCCCTTTTTATTTTTTTTATTTATTTTTTTTTTTACCAATCGTTATTTTGTATTCTTTTCTAATTTTATGATGTTTTATCTGAAATTAAAATTAATATTTTCTTTTTATTCTTTTGTATTTTTTTTTTTTATTACTATATAAACAATATGTTTATAAGATATAGATACTTTTTTCACAAACATTCGCACTTAGCATGAGGCTAGCTAGGTAATTTAGAGGCTTCTTGCCCATGTTTTTACATATGACTTGTAGTACAGGAGCAGATCTTTGCATTTTTGTCCTCCATAGACTTTTAAACGAGAGCGTCTGGAAAACTCTTGCTTGCGCTTGTATTTCAGGTACTTCCATTTTAAAATCTATACAGCCAAAAATTCACGACAATTTGAATGTACACATGCGCACAAAAAGGGCTAATAACATGCAATTCTGCTTAAAGACGTTTTATGTGCTTTTTTTTGGAATATTTTTGAGACCAGTGACACAACGCTCAGCTGTGAACAGGCCTATTGAGAAAAATAGAATTCTTCAATTTGAGTGTTGCTGGCAATTGGGAGAGCTACAAAATGCCCAGGTGTGAATGGGGGCTTCCAGTGGCGGCCGCTCTATAAGGGGCGCCACCTCCCCATCCATGCGTCCGGCCCCCTAATCTACATGCGGGGCGCCGGACACATGGATTCCAGTGGGCTTCCCCCCCCCCCCCCCCCCCCTCTTCTTCCCTTATAATTTTTTTTTTTTTTTTTTTTTAACATGTGATTAGAGCTAGAGGCTCTAATAGGCTTCAAAAAAGGGTGGGCTCAGAGCACTGCGCCCCGAGCACACACACTTGTGTGAAGATAGCAAATTAATATTCACTTTTATCTTCCTCATTCTCCTCCCTCCTTGGCCAATCAAGAAGCCGCTATTGGCCAGGGAGTCATAAGTGTGATCGCCGTCTCCCACGGGGGGGGGGGGGGGGTTGATGGTGTTAATTTGTGCCCCCCCCCCACTCCCCACCAAAATAGTGCCGCCAATGGAGGCTTCTGTTGGAATTTTCAAATGAACAACTTGATGGGTGTTGGGAAATAAATCTGATAGGTAGGAAAAGTAGAATATTATCAATAAAAACCAGAGACATCGCCTCACTTCCAGGACTGTTCCTGGAAATCAGGAAATTACACATGTCCTTACTAGAGGTAACCTAAGCAATATGTAAGCAGATTACACCAGACATGCGGAATGGTTTTCGGTAGACATTTTGATATTATAAAAGGAGGTCAAGCCTCCCAAAAATATATTTAATTTTTGAACGGATGTCAATGGATTTAATCACTTTGTATTTTGCAATATGGTGATGGTACCTGTGGAACATCAAAGCCATACCTGTCTCATCAAATTCAGGGTTGGCAACTGTAAAAGGCTGAATGTGCCACTGGGTATGCAGAATTTGTAGAGCGCTATAAAGTTAATCAAACCATGTGCTTCTATTCAAAATGGGAATATAATGGTAGCTTAGTAACAGTTGGGTATTCTTGCTTTTTACAGCACTGGAGCCAGGGTTAAATTGCCAGCAGGAGAACAATCTGCATGGCATTTGTACAGCCGAAAACCTGAGTGCTCAGGTTTTCGGCTGTGCCTTAAAACCAGCCTCTATCTAAAATTTGGTGCTGTTTTGCATGTCCGTATAATTGTTTAGGCACATTAGACCATAAGTTAGAGCGGTATGAGTCGGTATGTGGCCGCTAGCGGGCGGTTTTACCCCCCGCTAGCGGCCGAGAAGGGTTTAAATACCACCGCAAAGCGCCTCTGCAGAGGCGCTTTGCCGGCGGTATAGCCGCGCCGTCCCATTGATTTCAATGGGCAGGAGCGGTAAAGGAGCGGTATACACACCGCTCCTTCACCGCTCCGAAGATGCTGCTGGCAGGACTTTTTTTACCGTCCTGCCAGCGCATTGCTCCAGTGTGAAAGCCAGGGGCGTTGCTAGGTCTACAAAAGATCTGGGGCTAGAGCCCATAGCAGCGTAGTAAAGAAAGTCATACGCTTGGGTGGGCATACACATGTATATACAGTAATATACGTGTGTGTGTGTGTGTGTGTGTGTGTGTGTGTGTGTGTGTGTGTGTATATATATCCCCAGAGAGCCCCCCACTTACATCAGGATCCCCAGAGAGCCCCCCACTTACATCAGGGTCCCCAGAGAGCCCCCCACTTACATCAGGGTCCCCAGAGAGCCCCCCACTTACATCAGGGTCCCCAGAGAGCCCCCCACTTACATCAGGGTCCCCAGAGAGCCCCCCACTTACATCAGGGTCCCCAGAGGGCCCCCCACTTACATCAGGGTCCCCAGAGGGCCCCCCACTTACATCAGGGTCCCCAGAGGGCCCCCCACTTACATCAGGGTCCCCAGAGGGCCCCCCACTTACATCAGGGTCCCCAGAGGGCCCCCCACTTACATCAGGGTCCCCAGAGGGCCCCCCACTTACATCAGGGTCCCCAGAGGGCCACCCCCACTTACATCAGGGTACCCAGAGGGCCACCCCCACTTACATTGGGGTCCCCAAAGAGCCTCCCCCTTAAATCTGGGTCCCTAGAGAGCCTCTGCCTTAAAATCTGGGTCCCCAGATAGCCTCTCCCTTGCATCGGGGTCCCCAGAGAGCCTTCCCTCCCCTTGGGGACAACTGCAGAGACTCGGGGCTATTGGCCCCAGATTCGGGGCTATAGCCCCAAAAGCCACCCCCTAGCGACGCCCCTGGTGAAAGCCCTCGGGGCTTTCACACTGGATACACAGCAGCGGCACTTTCGGGTCGGTTTGCAGGCGCTATTATTAGCGCAATAGCGCCTGCAAACCGCCCCAGTGTGAAAGGGCAGTAGAGACTCGTGTGATTCGCTATGTATACAGTAAGCAGTGCAGAATTTGTCCACTTTATATAAATAGGTTGACTGGTCTTTTTAAGTATTATAAGTCTACATATAATACTTTATTAATTTTATACCAGTATCTACTGTGCCTTGAAAAAGTATTCACACCCTTTAAATTTTCCACATTTTGTCATGTTCCAACCAAAAATGTAAATGTATTTTATTGGGATTTTACGTGATAGACCAACACAAAGTGGCACATAATTGTGAAGTGGAAGATAAATGATTTTCAAAGTTTTTTACAAATCAGTATGTGGAAAGTGTGGCGTGCATTTTGTAATTCAGCCCCCTTTACTCTGTTACCCCTAACTAAAATCTTCAGAAGTCACCTAATTAGTAAATAAAGTTCACCTGTGTGTAATTTTAATCTCCATATAAATACAGCTGTTCTGTGAAGCCCTCAGAGGTTTGTTAGAGAACCTTAGTAAACAAACAGCATCATGAAGGCCAAGGAACACACCAGACAGGTCAGGGATAAAGTTGTGGAAAAGTTTAAAGCAGGGTTAGGTTATAAAAAAATATCCCAAGCTTTGAACATCTCACAGAGCAGAGCACTGTTCAATCCGTCATACGAAAATGGAAAGCATATGGCACAACTGCAAAACTATCAATACATGGTCGTCCACCTAAACTGACAGGCCAGGCAAGGAGAGCATTAATCAGAGAAGCAGCCAAGAGGCCCATGGTAACTCTGGAGGAGCTGCAGAGATCCACAGCTCAGGTGGGACAATCTGTCCACAGGACAACTATTAGTCATGCACTCCACAAATCTGGCCTTTATGGAAGCGTGGCAAGAAGAAAGCAAAATGCTATGTGTGGCAGAAAACTACCACTGCACATCACTATAAACACCACATGCCGTGAAACATGGTGGCGGCAGCATCATGTTGTGGAGATGCTTTTCTTCAGCAGGGACAGGGAAGCTGGTCAGAGTTATTGGGAAGATGGATGGAGCCAAATACAGGGCAATCTTAGAAGAAAACCTGTTTAGAGAAAGACTTGAGACTGGGTCAGAGGTTCACCTTCTAGCACAGTGGTTCTCAACTTCAGTCCTCGGGACTCACCAACAGGCCAGATTTTTAGTATTATCTTGGGGTGATGCAGACTAGAATACTGCAATCACTGAGGAGCAAATTATATCACCTGTGATGTATTTCAGTTATCTTGCAAACCTGGCCTGTTAGTGGGTCCTTAGGACTGGAGTTGAGAACCACTGTTCTAGCAGGACAACAACCCTAAACATACTGCCAGAGCTACAAGAATGGTTTAGATCAAAGCATATTCATGGGTTAGAATGGCCCAGTCAAAGTCCAGACCTAAATCCAGTTGAATATGTGACCAGACTTGAACATTGCTGTTCACAGATGCTCTCCATCCAATCTGACAGAGCTTGAGCTATTTTGCAAAGAAGAATGGGCAAAAATTTCACTCTCTAGATGTGCAAAGCTGGTAGAGACATCCCCAAAAATACTTGCAGCTGTAATTGCAGAGAAAGGTGGTTCTACAAAGTATTGACTGAATACAAATGCACGCCACACTTTTTTTTCACATATTAATTTGTAAATAATGTTGAAAACCATTTATCATTTTCCTTTTGCTTCACAATTATGTGCCACTTTGTGTTGGTCTATCACATAAAACCCCAATAAAATATTTACGGTTTTGATTGTAACATGACAAAATGTGGAAAATTTTAAGGGGTGTGAATATTTTTTCAAGGCAGTGTATATGTGCACAATGTATTTCTATTGCCCTGTTTGACACTATAGAGTGGAGGATGACACAAACTGAAAATCAGGTCAGTACGTTTGTTAAGTCAAAGGCCACAATTTATTGCAGCTATTGCACATTTTCCCCACTACTTCCCTTTACAAATGCTGACTGTGCCTTTATGTATTCTGCTGACAGTCTGTACTATGTAACACTGTTTATCAGTGCATGAAATTCAACAAATATTGTGGCAAAAAATTAGATCACCTTGTGGTACCTACTTTTCAAAATGGGGGTCTTTTTTTTTTTTTTTTAAGTGTTTATACTGTCTTGCCATTTTTTTTATTTGATATGTTTTAGAACAGAAAGTAAAGGAACATTTTTGGAAAAAAAAAAACAAAAAAAAAAAAACACTGTGGTGACTAAATACCACCAAAGGAAAGCTCTGTCGCCAAAAAAATCTTATAGAACCATTAAGGTCCTTGTACTAGGCACTGGATTTTGAAAGAAGGTAAGCATCCTCCATTTCGGTCACAGACCTCAATAGGGGTTAGTGTAAACATGATGATGATTAATTTGGCTTTATTATTCCTGGTCAAAGGTACTGTGCTCTCAAAAAAAAAAAAAGTAGTCAGCATTTCCATGGTTTTGTTGCAGCTCATTTATGCCCTTGCCCAGAAGTCCAACTCCACCTTTTGAAAGCCAAAAAACCGGAAAATTGTATACTCACCTTTCCGTAATTTTCCTTTCCTGTCGCATCTTCATGGCAGCATACACATTGGGTTGTGACTCCGCCTCCACAACCTGATAGGACCACATAGCTATAAATTAGAGAGTAGACACCTGCCCCAGTATTCTCTGTAAATCAGGGCTTGACAAATTTGCTTGGAATCTAGGAGCCAGCTAAAAAAGTTAGGAGCCAGGTTTTTTTTTTTTTTTTAAACGACCGACAGCTTTATTTTCAATATAAAAATTAACCAATCTTAAATTTACACAGAGACGACTAGAACGAATGTGACTGCTTTTATTTCCTGCCATGCAGGGACATAAGACCACCATATTCCCGCTAAGGATCCAATCAGGTCCGCCTGAAAAACTGACAGACGAACCTGATCAGACAGCGCGTGTGAAAGGGGCCAAGCAGGGAGATAATAAATTCATTTTAATTAACCACTTCCTTCCCGCAGGACGACTATATATGTCCTGTCTTTGAAGAGAAATACCGTTGTTATGGTAGCAGCTAGCTACCATAACCCCGGTGTCTTCTTCAATAGCCAGCGGTTCTCTTTCAGATAAAAGTGGTCTCTGCAGCAGATTCGCAGCGAGATCACTTTTATCGGCGGCAGGAGAGGGCCCCCCCTACCGCCGCGCTCCGGTGCCCTTCACCGCTTACCGTGGCAGTCGGTAATGGCGGAGGCGATCCGGATCTGTCCCTGGCCTGACATGGAGACAAGTGAGAAGAAGATGGCCCCCCCGCCCATCTCCAAGTCATTGCAGGGCGGAAGCGACGTCAAATCGTCACTTCCACCCATAGCTCTTAAAGGGACATTTTATTATTTTGTTTTTCAAATGAAAATTTTTATTTTTTTTTTATGCATTTTAGTGTAAATATGAGATCTAAGGTCTTTTTGACCCCAGATCTCACATTTAAGAGGTCCTGTCATGCTTTTTTTCTATTGCAAGGGATTTTTACATTCCTTGTAATAGGAATAAAAGTGACTTTTTTTTTTTTTAAAAGAACAGTGAAAAAATAAAAGTTAAAATAAATAAGAAAGATTTTTTTTTAAATGTGCCCCATCCCTTGTAATAGAAATAAAAGTGACACTATTTTTTTTTTTTTTTTTTAAAAACAGTGTAAAAAATAAAAAGTAAAATATATAAGAAAAAAAATAATTTTTTTAAACACGCCCCGTCCCGCCGAGCTCGCTTGCAGAAGCGAACGCATATGTGAGTAGCGCCCGCATATGAAAGCGGTGTTCAAACCACACGTGAGGTATCGCCACGATCGTTAACCACTTGAGCCCCGGACCTTTATGCTGCCTAAGGACCAGAGGTCTTTTTCCAATTTGGCACTGCGTCGCTTTAACTGCTAATTGCGCGGTCATGCAATGCTGTACCCAAACGAAATTTGCGTCCTTTTCTTCCCACAAATAGAGCTTTCTTTTGATGGTATTTGATCACCTCTGCGGTTTTTATTTTTTGCGCTATAAACGGAAAAAGACCGAAAATTTTGAAAAAAAATGATATTTTCTACTTTTTGTTCTAAAAAAAATCCAATAAACTAAATTTTAGTCATACATTTAGGCCAAAATGTATTCGGCCACATGTCTTTGGTAAAAAAAATGTCAATAAGCGTATATTTATTGGTTTGCGCAAAAGTTATAGCGTCTACAAACTAGGGTACATTTTCTGGAATTTACACAGCTTTTAGTTTATGACTGCCTATGTCATTTCTTGAGGTGCTAAAATGGCAGGGCAGTACAAAAGCCCCCCAAATGACCCCATTTTGGAAAGTAGACACCCCAAGGAAATTGCTGAGAGGCATGTTGAACCCATTGAATATTTATTTTTTTTGTCCCAAGTGATTGAAAAATGACAAAAAAAAAAAAAAAAAAAAATATTTACAAAAAGTGGTCACTAAATGATATATTGCTCACACAGGCCATGGGCCTATGTGGAATTGCACCCCAAAATACATTTAGCTGCTTCTCCTGAGTATGGGGATACCACATGTGTGGGACTTTTTGGGAGCCTAGCCGCGTACGGGGCCCCGAAAACCAATCACCGCCTTCAGGATTTCTAAGGGTGTAAATTTTTGCTTTCACTCTTCACTGCCTATCACAGTTTCGGAGGCCATGGAATGCCAAGATGGCACAAAACCCCCCAAAATGACCCCATTTTGGAAAGTAGACACCCCAAGCTATTTGCTGAGAGGCATATTGAGTCCATGGAATATTTTATATTTTGACACAAGTTGCGGGAAAGTGACACTTTTATTTTTATTTTTTTTTTTTTTTCATAAAGTTGTCACTAAATGATATATTGCTCACACAGGCCATGGGCATATGTGGAATTGCACCCCAAAATACATTTAGCTGCTTCTCCTGAGTATGGGGATACCACATGTGTGGGACTTTTTGGGAGCCTAGCCGCGTACGGGGCCCCGAAAACCAATCACTGCCTTCAGGATTTCTAAGGGTGAAAATTTTTGATTTCACTCTTTACTGCCTATCACAGTTTCGGAGGCCATGGAATGCCCAGGTGGCACAAAACCCCCCCAAATGACCCCATTTTGGAAAGTAGACACCCCAAGCTATTTGCTGAAAGGCATGGTGAGTATTTTGCAGCTCTCATTTGTTTTTGAAAATGAAGAAAGACAAGAAAAAACATTTTTTTTTTTCTTTTTTCAATTTTCAAAACTTTGTGACAAAAAGTGAGGTCTGCAAAATACTCACTATACCTCTCAGCAAATAGCTTGGGGTGTCTACTTTCCAAAATGGGGTCATTTGGGGGGGTTTTGTGCCACCTGGGCATTCCATGGCCTCCGAAACTGTGATAGGCAGTGAAGAGTGAAATCAAAAATTCACGCCCTTAGAAAGCCTGAAGGCGGTGCTTGGTTTTCGGGGTCCCGTACGCGGCTAGGCTCCCAAAAAGTCTCACGCATGTGGTATCCCCGTACTCAGGAGAAGCAGCAGAATGTATTTTGGGGTGTAATTTCACATATTTCCATGGCATGTTTGAGCAATATATCATTTAGTGACAACTTTGTGCAAAAAAAAAAAAAAAAAAAAAAAATTTGTCTCTTTCCCGCAACTTGTGTCGCAATATAAAATATTCCATGGACTCGACATGCCTCTCAGCAAATAGCTTGGGGTGTCTACTTTCCAAAATGGGGTCATTTGGGGGGGTTTTGAACTGTCCTGGCATTTTATGCACAACATTTAGAAGCTTATGTCACACATCACCCACTCTTCTAACCACCTGAAGACAAAGCCCTTTCTGACACTTATTGTTTACATGAAAAAGTTTTTTTTTTTTGCAAAAAAATTACTTTGAACCCCCAAACATTATATATTTTTTTAAAGCAAATGCCCTACAGATTAAAATGGTGGGTGTTTCATTTTTTTTTTTCACACAGTAATTGCGCAGCGATTTTTCAAACGCATTTTTTGGGGAAAAAACACACTTTTTTTAATTTTAATGCACTAAAACACGCTATATTGCCCAAATGTTTGATGAAATAAAAAAGATGATCTTAGGCCGAGTACATGGATACCAAACATGACATGCTTTAAAATTGCGCACAAACGTGCAGTGGCAACAAAATAAATACATGTTTAAAAGCCTTCAAAAGCCTTTACAGGTTACCACTTTAGATTTACAGAGGAGGTCTACTGGAAAAATTACTGCACTCGATCTGGCCTTCGCGGTGATACCTCACATGCATGGTGCAATTGCTGTTTACGTTTGACGACAGACCGCCGCTTGCGTTCGCCTTAGCGCGAGAGCAGGGGGCGACAGGGGTGTTTTTTTTTTTGTTTTTTTTTTCTTTATTATTTTTTTGCTTTTTTAATCTTACTTTTAAACTGTTCCTTTCATATTTTTTTTTTTAATCATTTTTATTGTTATCTCGGGGAATGTAAATATCCCCTATGATAGCAATAGGTAGTGACAGGTACTCTTTTTTGAAAAAATTGTGGTCTATTAGACCCTAGATCTCTCCTCTGCCCTCAAAGCATCTGACCACACCAAGATCGGTGTGATAAAATGCTTCCCCAATTTCCCAATGGCGCTATTTACATCCGGCGAAATCTAAGTCATGAAATACTCGTAGCTTCCGGTTTCTTAGGCCATAGAGATGTTTGGAGCCACTCTGGTCTCTGATCAGCTCTATGGTCAGCTGGCTGAATCACCGGCTGCATTCTCAGGTTCCCTGTTGAGACAGGAGAGCCAGAGAAAAACACGGAAGACGGTGGGGGGGGGGGGGGGCATTCCCTCCCACGGCTTGTAAAAGCAGTCTAGAGGCTAATTAGCCGCTAGGATTGCTTTTACATGAAAGCCGACCGCTGGCTGAAAAGAATGATACCAAGATGATACCTAAACCTGCAGGCATCATTCTGGTATAACCACTCAAAGTCGTGAATGGCGTACCTGAAGACAAAAAAATGGTTAACAATGGTTAACAATAAAGCACAGTAAAGTGTAAATAATTACACACCTGAAAAACAAACATGATAAAACATAATAACAATAACAATAAAACATTGCAGAATAGAATACAGTAAAAAAGAGCAGAACAATAGAGAGAGAGAATAGAGAGAGAGAGAACAATAAAACAACTATTTTTTTTTATTTCATATTTTTTTTTTTTTTTACACTTTTTTTGTAACTAACTTTTATAACGGTACCCGGTTCCAGGTTCGGGTCTCTCAAAATGCGATGGCATCTTGGGAGACCCTGTGAAAGTGCGCCTAGTCTGTGCAATGCTGTACCCTACGCTAATACTCAACTAGTGAATGGTAGCGTTCAAAACATTCACCAATGCAAAGACCAGGATTGTCAGGACAGGAGGGACAATAATAGCGGGTGTCACGCCTATATCCGCGCTAGCTGCAGACACAACATCTTTTTGGGGGCGTTCGCTGGGTAGGGGTACTCGGGAGGACATAAAAATGCCTCTCATGCAGCCGACTGCATTTGGTTGGGGATGTGAATGGGGGAAGTACGGGCGCTGCAGAAGCGGTGGGTTCCCAATTAGGATTGGCGAATGCAGCAGGAAGGGCATTATGGGCACGACGGGCCTGTGTTTGTCTTTCTGGTGGCAGCGGGACACTACTTGTGCTTGCCATCTCGCCAGCTTGAACTGCACTTATGGGACTCGCCACGTCACCAAGTGTTACTGCAGTGCTGGTTTGACTACGACCGGGGTGTACTAGGCCGCTGGCGCTTGCCAGTTCACCAAAACGCTACCAAAAAACTGTTAGCGATCGCAGGGATCAGGCCTGACTCTGCGAACGCTGCAGTTATGCTTTTAGTGTTTTGTAAGTGACAGTGATCGATCGATACTGCACTTGGGTGGGCTGGGCTGAGCCGGGCGGAGGGGCAAAACGCAGGTGCTAGCAGGTATCTGGGCTGATCCCGCTAACACTGCGTTTTTGGGAACCCTAAACTGCTGGTGACGCTAGTATAGATCTGATCGGATCAGATATTGATGCGATCAGATACTATACCACTAAGGGTGGTGTACGGTGCGTGCGTGGGTGTTAGCGGTACTGGCGCTAATCTGACGCTGCCTGGGGCTGGTGCTTGCCAGTTCACCAAAATACTACCAAAAAAACTGTTAGCGATCGCAGGGATCAGGCATGACTCTGCGAACGCTGCAGTTATGCGTTTAGTGTTTTGTAAGTGTCAGTGATCGATCGATACTGCACTTGGGTGGGCTGGGCCGGGCGGAGGCGCAAAACGCAGGTGCTAGCAGGTATCTGGGCTGATCCCGCTAACACTGCGTTTTTGGGAACCCTAAACTGCTGGGGACGCTAGTATAGATCTGATCGGATCAGATATTGATCCGTTCAGATACTATACCACTAAGGGAGGCGTATGCTGCGTGCGTGGGTGTTAGCGGTACTGGCGCTAACCTGACGCCTGGGGCTGGTGCTTGCCAGTTCACCAAAATGCTACCAAAAAAACTGTTAGCGATCGCAGAGATCAGGCCTGACTCTGCGAACGCTGCAGTTATGCGTTTAGTGTTTTGTAAGTGACAGTGATCGATCGATACTGCACTTGGGTGGGCTGGGCGGAGGCGCAAAACGCAGGTGCTAGCAGGTATCTGGGCTGATCCCGCTAACACTGCGTTTTTGGGAACCCTAAACTGCTGGGGACGCTAGTATAGTATCTGATCGGATCAGATATTGATCCGATCAGATACTATACCACTAAGGGAGGCGCATGCTGCGTGCGTCAGTGTTAGCGGTACTGGCGCTAATCTGACGCTGCCTGGGGCGACGCATATCACCGCCGGGCGATCGGGGGGCTAAACCTTTATTCGGTAATAAACGGCGGGTGCCCTGACACTATAAAAAATAAACAAACTAACCAGCGTTAACCGTAACGGTTATACGGTGATAAGTGGTGAAAGGGTTAACTAGGGGGCAATCAAGGGGTTAAAACATTTATCAGATAGTATAGGGGGGTCCCTGACGCTATAAAACGCTGACGGCGAACCTAAATATTTACCTCACTAACTAGCGTCACCAGCGACACTAATACAGCGATCAGAAAAATGATCGCTTAGTGACACTGGTGAGGGGGGGTGATCAAGGGGTTAAAACTTTATTAGGGGGGGTTAGGGGGGTACCCTAGACCTACAGGGGGGTAACAGTATCTGTCCCAACACTGTAACTGTCACAAACTGACACCATGCAGTAATCAGAAAAAAAAAAAAAAAAAAAAAAAAAAAAAACTGCTGGTGTCAGTTTGTGACAGGGGGGGGGGGGTGATTGGGGGGGGATCGGGGGGCGATCGGGGGGGGGATCGGGGTGTTTTGTGTGCCTGGCATGTTCTACTGTGTGTGTGTGTGTTGGTGCACTCACATTGATGTCTTCTCTCCTCGGGCCGGAACGGAAAATACCGACCCGAGGGGAGATGACATCATTTCCTTTGCTGCTGTTTAGCATACAGCAGCAAAGGAAGATTCTCATTGGCCGGCGGCGATCGCGAGGGGGGGGCCACGAACGGATGGTCTCCCCCTCATCACCGATCGCCGCTGGACAAAAGACGACCGCCTCGGGCACCGGGGGGGGGTCCGATCGGACCCCCCACCCGCGGAAGGCAAATCACGTACACTGTACGTGATTTTGCCTGTCCGTGCCACTTTGCCGACGTACATCGGCGTGAGGCGGTCGTCAAGTGGTTAAAGCGAGAGCAATAATTCTAGTCCTAGACCTCCTCTGTAACTCAAAACATGCAACCTGTAGAATTTTTTTAAACGTCGCCTATGGAGATTTTAAAGGGTAAAAGTTTGTCGCCATTCCACGAGCGGACGAAATTTTGAAGCGTGACATGTTGGGAATCAATTTACTCAGAGTAACATTATCTTTCACAATATAAAAAAATTGGGCTAACTTTACTGTTTTCTTATTTTTTAATTTAAAAAAAGTATTTTTTCCCAAAAAAGTGCGCTTGTAAGTCCGCTGCGCAAATACGGTGTGACAGAAAGTATTGCAATGACCGCCATTTTATTCTCTAGGGTGTTAGAATAAAAAATATATATAATGTTTGGGGGTTCTAAGTAAAGGGAAGGAGATGAGCAGGCAGTGAAAAGAGGCAGGGGAAGCTCCATTAGCATTGATGGATGTCTTGTCATACCAACGGCCACCACCAGAGGGCGCCTGATTGCAGAAGGAACCATAGGACTGCAGTAGGCCGCAAAGCCGCGGCCTCAATTACCGGCGCGGCCCATCGCGATCGCGCTGGGAGGGGGGGTGTCGAGCGGACACAGGATACCCCAGCTGTGCCGCCCCAGGCGCCAGGTCGCTAATTCTAGTCGCAAATGCGACCTGGCGCCCGGGGTTTGTCGAACCCTGCTGTAAATATATACACATGTCACCTCAGAGGGTGGGTGATTGTATGCTGCCATGAAGATGCGACAGGAAAGGAAAATTACGGAAAGGTGAGTATACAATTTTCCGTTTTCCTGTCGCATCATGGCAGCATACACGTTGGGGAGTAACTCGCCAAACTGGGTGGGAATGCAAAATTAAATTTATTGAAAAGAAACTGAAGAGTTGGCCTGTATGACGGCCCTCCCAAATTCAACTGCTGCTAAGCGTGCAGCGTCTATTCTGTAATGGGAAATGAAGGTGTTCCTCGAAGACCAAGTGGCCGCTCTACAAATGGTTTTCGCTGAAACTTTACAGTAAGCTGGCCATGAAGTAGCTTTCACGAGCCATGAGGCGATGGTACGGGCAGAAGCTGCCTGGCCCTTCCTGAACCCATGTGGGATGACTAAAAGGTTCTCGCATTTTCTGAATGACTTGGTTACCGAGAGGTAATGCAGAATGTTGCCCTTGACATCCAGGGGATGAGGGATGCCCTGATCCGTGAACAAAGCCGGGAGGTCAATCTCCTGGTTAAAGTGGAAGGAAGAGGAGACTTTTGGGATAAACTTGTCTGAAGGCTTCAGGGTTAGCCTGTCTGGGTAAATCATCAGATATGGTTCTTTGATCAGCAAAGCTTGCATTTCTGAGACCCTCTTCGCCGATGTGATGGCAATTAGGAATGATACCTTTTAGAGTCAGGTCCCAGAGGGAGGTATCCTCCAGTGGGAAGAATGGTTCTCCGGATAGAATCTCTAGGACAGTTGATAGATCCCATGTTGGAAATGAAGGCTTTCTGGGAGGCCTTAGCTTCAGGCAGGCTTTTTGAAATTGAACCACGAGAGGGTTAAGTGCCCACCTAACCCCTGTCAGAGCAGAGATGGCAGAGACTTGGACTTTCAGGGTGCTGGACCTAAGGCCTTTGTCTAGACCTGACTGGAGGAATTCAAGCACTTGTATTGCTGATGGGGAAGAAGGGTCCCAACCTTGTTCCTGAGCAAAGGAAGAGAACTTTCCCCAGATTCTCTCGTAGGTACTATTCGTGGAGGATTTCCTGGCTTGAAGCAGGGTATCGACTACCTTCTGAGAACAGCCTTGATCTAGGAACCTAGACCTTTCAGTCTCCAGGCCGCTAGGTGCAATCTCTCTGGATTCGGATGTAGTAGCTGGCCCTGGGTTAGTATATCCGTTGTCACCGGGAGTGGAAGTGGATCCGCTGTGTTCAGTTGCAGGAGGGTGGTGAACCAAGGCCTCCGTGGCCAAAAGGGAATCACAGCCAGGACTAGAGCTGTTGAATGTTTGAGCCTCAGAAGGAACTTGGCTATCAGTGGGATCGGTGGAAAAATGTAGCCTAGGCGAAAGTTCCAGGCGTGCTGGAGACAATCCGTTCCCTCCGCTGAGGGGAAGGGGTTCCTTGACAGAAACCTCTGATGACCCCATGTCTGGCATATGAGGGCAAAGGCCTGCGGGCTTAGACACCACTCGTTGTTGGAAACGAATGTTCTGCTGAGAGAATCCGCCAGTAGGTTCTGAACCCCCGGAATATAGGCCTCCTTCAGGTCCCGCAGGTGCAGTTGAGCCCATCGCATCACCGGACCAACTTCCCGCATCATGGAGATGCTCTTGGTACCCCCCTGCCTGTTGATGTAGGCTACAGCCACTCGGTTGTCCATTTGAATGAGGACCTGTTTCCCTCTCAGAAGTGAGCTGAATGCCAAGAGGGCTTGGAAGGCTGCCTTCATCTCTAGGACGTTTGATACTACATCCTTGGTTTTGAAGTGCCAGCGGCCCTGAGCTGCATAATGTAGGTAGTGTGCCCCCCATCCCTCCAGACTGGCGTCCGAAGTTACCACCTCCTGGTGGAGGATGACTATCTGCTTGCATCTGCTGAGGTTGTCGGAGTGGGTCCACCACCGTAGAGATAGCCTGGCTTCCTCTGAGATGCGAATCAATTAGGACATGGACCATCCATCCCACTGGCGCAGGAAGGAGGCTTGCAGAGGTCTGGTATTCCATTGCGCCCATCTGACCATTGGAATGGTTGCTGATAGGGAACCCAGAAGGCTGAGGTATGCTCTGGCCGGTAGGCATGATGCTGGAACCGCATCCTTCACTTTCTGAATTATTAGGGACAACTTCTCCCTTGGCAGTTCCACCGTGTTGGCTCGGGTGTCTAATTCGGCTCCCAGGAAGACCATCCTTTGAGTAGGCTGAATGTTGCTCTTCTGCCAGTTGATTATCCAATCCAGACTCGTTAGGGTGGAAACTAAGACCTTGCGATGTTGCACGAGTGATTCCTGGCTGTTTGAGAGGAGAAGAATGTCGTCCAGGTAATCCCTTCGTCCCTTAGACCCTTAGACCCTTCTCCCTCAAAGAGGCTATCACTGGAAGCAGAACCTTCGTAAACGTTCTGGGGGCCGTAGAGATCCCGAAAGGGAGGCTTCAAAATTGGAAGTGCCCCTGACCCACCGAGAATCGCAGGAAATTTTGAAATGCCACGTGGATTGGTATGTGCAGGTAGGCATCCTGGAGATCTATGGAGAGCATCCAGTCTCCTAAGTTTATGGCCTGGAGGATAGACTGCAGGCTTTCCATCCTGAAAGACTCCACTCTGATGGACTTGTTGAGGTTCTTCAGGTCTAGAACCGGCCGAAAGTCCCCTGACTTCTTTTTGACGAGAAATAGTGGAGAATAGAATCCCCTGCCTCGTTGTGCTGGCGGAACCTCTATTATCGCTCGTTTTTGAAGAAGTTCTAGGACATAGTTTAGAAGGGACAACCTTTTCTCCCCAGGTGGAGGAATACGGGTTGGGCAGAAGTGATCCCTTGGGGGTCGATTCTTGAAGGACCATCTGTGGCCGAAACTGACAGTGGCCAGGGTCCAGGTATCTTGTATGGTCTCCGCCCAGACCAGCTTGAAACTGGAGAGTCTTGCTCCCACTACCGCTGGCCGGACGGGTGCACCTTCAAAAAGGCTTCTGGTCACTGGAAGCGGGAGTTTTAGGCTTCTGGAATTTCATGAAAGAGGTTTGAGGGTTCTTCCAGTTCCTTCGGTACTCCTTCCCTGGTCTGTACGCTTTCGCGTCCCTATAGCTTTCTGGGAGATTCCGCTTAAAAGGAGGAGGTCTCTGTTTAGGCCTCCTATCCGAGGGAATGAGCCCGGATTTCCCACCAGTTACTTTGGAGATAGCTGTGTCTAACTTTGTTCCGAAGAGGTGCTCACCGTCGAACGGAATACGGCACCAGTTAGACTTGGATGCCGGATCCGCCGTCCAGGGCTTCAGCCACAAAGCTCTTCTGGCCATCACTGAGGCCAACATAGACTTTGATGCAGACCTGATGGTGTCGACTGAGGCTTCCGCCACGAAATCACCGGCCAAGCTTAACTCTTGTAATGCCTTCACTATCTTCTCTTGGTCTGCACCCTCTGATACCAGCTTTTCCGTGCTTGAAGACCAGCTTGAGATGGCCCTTCCTACTGCCGCGAGTGCTATTGCAGGCCTGCATGCGCCTCCAGCTGATAGGTAAGCCCGCTTAAGATCCGTGTCGATATTTCTGTCGAGAACGTCTCTAAACGTCACCGCATCTTCTAGCGGGAGGGTAACATGCCTGGCGAGGTGCATCAAAGATGCGTCCACTACCGGAGGGGACACCAGAGGGTTCACTTTAGGCTCCTTGAGTGGGTATAGCTTCTGGAGTCTGTTATTCAAACTAGATTTTTTCTCCGGTCTCTGCCACTCCTCTTTGATTAAGTCTTCCAGTTCGTCGATGAACAGAAAAGTTTCTGGTTCCTTCTTAAGCTGAGGAAAATATTTCCTTTGCTTTGGCTGGACTTCCTGGGGTTCCTCCCATCCTATTGCCTCCTTAACCGATTTAACAAACGGCTCTATCAGACCAAAGTCGAATCCGGCCGACACCTCCAGACCCTCATTATCAGACAGGGAGTCTTGCTCCTTTGATGTGCTGGCCCGGGCTGGAGAGGTAATGGTGGAGAAATCCACATCTGGTATCGAGGCCTGAGGGGCTGAGTCCCCAACTTCCGAGGCTCTCTCTCTTGTGGCCTCTTCCAGGCATTTCTGACAAGCCAGTTTATCCGGAAGAGCCGCCGCACCGCGAATCCAGCATGCGTTCCCGGCGGGACGGGAATGGCGTGCAGGGGAACGGTGTCTGTATGAAGACGACCTTCTATGGCGGGATCGACCATGTCGGGAATGCGACCTGGAGCGGCTTCTTCTGCGGCTTCCTCTTGAGCGGCTTCTTCTATGGTAGGAGCGGCTCCGTCTATGTCTGAGGGGGCTTCTCCTACGCGAGGACTCTCTTTGTCTTGACGCAGACGTTCTTGAGGACCTGGTAGGGCTGACCAATTTAGGCAGCGTTAGAAGTGCTCTCTTTTTTCAATCTTCACTACTTACCCTTGTCTCCCCCCCCCCCCCCCCCCCCCCCCCCCTTACCTAGTAGGCTGGCGGTGATCTGCTGGGGCAGCGGTCTCCATTGGGAGTGGGCTGGAAACCTGCAGGGAAAAAAACAAGCAGCAATGCAGAGAGAGAGGCAGGGATCCTGCACAGAACTGAATAGGAGAAGGGTCACCCACCTTTTGTAGAGCGTTTTTCCTCTGTTTTGCAATTGACAGGCGATCTGTAGCATGCAGCAACCAGCAGCAGCACCTCAGCTAGTGCTGGGTTTTTAAATTCGCCGCCATCAGCGTCGAACGCTCGCGCATGCGCAGTAGCGCCGCGAGACACCCGGCGCCATCTTGGAAGCTGGAAAACGACATAGAGGCGCCCAGAGAGCCGTACTGCGCATGCGCGAGGACGCCGAGAACGCTCGGCGGTCCCACACAGCAGCTATGGAACAACAGAGCCCAGCAGAGCACAAAAAACGGTAGGAGAGGGGGGAAGAGAGAAGGGGAGAGGGGGGATGGAGACCGCTGCACACAATTAAGCCTGTTTAAGGCTTATTTCCATGAGGCCATACTGAAGCTTCCCTGGCCAATCCTCCAGCAAGCCTGTTTAAGGTTTTTGTGGGCTGTTGCACTTGAAGCCTGTTTAAGGCTTATGTCATGGCAAACAGTTTGAGTTGAGATGAGTGCCCCTGAGATCACCAGAGTGGGGCTCCTTCCATTTAGCTCGTTTAGAGGCTGTACAAGATGGACTTCCACCCAGGAGAGGCTAGAACCTGGCTGGGGCGAAGCGGTAAGGGGGTGCTGATCCGTGCGGTCCTGAAAGGTGAGGAAAAATAAGAGAATACTGGGGCAGGTGTCTACTCTCTAATTTATAGCTATGTGGTCCTATCAGGTTGTGGAGGCGGAGTCACAACCCAATGTGTATGCTGCCATGATGCGACGGGAAAAGAAAACTATGGCCCAGCCAGTAAAAAAAAAATCAAATCCTTCCATTTGGCCAATCTGGAGCTGTGTACTGCAATATTTCTTCTCCACTACAAGATACTTCCGTGAGCTCATATCATACTTACATAATCGCTGCTTTTTCCAAGAGTCAGGACCACGGTTTTCACCAAGGAAGAAGGGAGTCCCCTAAAAACATACAAAGGATTTTTTTTTTTTTTTTTTTTTTTTTTTTTTTACAGTTCAGTGAGGAGGGTGAACAGGGGCAGAAGGTGGGGTTTAACCACTTCAATACCAGGCACTTAGACACCTTCCCGCCCAGCCCAATTTTCACCTTTCAGTGCTGTCGCAATTTGAATGACAATTGCGCGGTCATGCTACACTGTACCCAAACAAATTTTTTATCATTTTGTTCCCACAAATAGAGCTTTCTTTTGGTGGTATTTGATCACCTCTGCGGTTTTTATTTTTTGCGCAACAAATAAAAAAAGACCGAAAATTTCGAAAAAAAAAAAAAAAAGTTTTTCTTTGTTTCTGTTAAAATTTTTTGTAAATAAGTACGCTTTCTCCTTCAATGATGACCACTGATATGGCTGCACTGATGGGCACCGATGAGGTGGCACCGATGGGCACTCATAGGCGGCACTGATGGGCACTCGTAGGTGGCATTGATTGGTACATATGGGTGGCACTGATGGGTACTTATGGGTGGCACTGATGGGCACTGAAAGGTGGGCACTGATGGGCACATATGGGCAATGACAGGTGGCACCGATGGGCAATGACAGGTGACGCTGATAAAACATTGCTGGGCAGATCTGGGCATTGCTGGGCAGATCAGTGACATAATGGTGCCAATTAGTGCCCATTTGTGGGCACTGATTGGCACAAATTGGGCACATGTGGATGGCCATGGGGTACATACCTGGCCATCCTCATTGCCCCTTCCCTGGTGGTCCTAGTGGCATCCCTGGTGGTCCAGTGTGGTGATCTGAGGGGGGGCTGCGCTGTTAAACAATCAGCGCAGACCCCCCCTGCCAGGAGAGCCGCCGATCGGCTCTCCTCTACTCGCGTCTGTCAGACGCGAGTGAGGAAGAGCCGATCAACGGCTCTTCCCATTGACAGCGTGATCAGCCATGATTGGACACGGCTGATCACGTGGTAAAGAGCCTCCGCCGGAGGCTCTTTACCAAGATCGGTGGAGCGGTGTGTCAGGCTGACACACCGCTCCACCGATCGCTGCGATGCGCGCCCCCGGGGCGTCCAGTCAGGATAACAGAACCACTTCCCGGACGTCAATCCGCTATAGGGCGGGCGGGAAGTGGTTTAATTAATAAGGTTTGTGTTCATCAACACCTTTTTAAAAATGCAGATTTTTCTACTGTTATATGGGAATTTAAATCTGATTCTTAAAGTGGAACTTTAGTAAGAAAATTAAAGTCCTAATAAGATCACTTCACATTGGCCTCTTCTGCAGGTATAGCTACAGTATGTAAAACATTAAAATAAGTGCCTATTCTGTTTAAAGTTCAGTAATGCACTCAGTTGCTCTCTATTCTCTGCAATGTTTAAAATTAGAGGCCAATCTGCTAACAACTTTAAAGTGGATGTAAACCCAATGTCATCCTTTCTAAACTACTGCCATAGGGGTTATCTATAAGGATATACATGCCTCCTGCATGTATCTTTACCTGTCAAATGTCTCCCCTCTGTCTGTTATTAGACCCGAAAAACTGCAGATTCTGTGGGCGGGTCTGTTGTCTGGAGCTCGGTGGGTGGAGTCGTGATGTCAGTAGACTCCCCGCCCACCTCTACACTTTCTCCTGTGTATTTCTTACACTGAACTTCTGCTATGATCTCTAACATCCAGTGAAAAGACAGGAAAGTAACCACATGACTTCAGCATGCCAAATCATGCTGAGGTGTGGAACAGCAAATCCTTGCAGAGCTGCTGAAGAAAGGAGCGGGGGAGGGAATTAAAAAATAATGCATGTCTTAGGCTAGTGCACGAGATGTGTAAATCACCTGTCACTCACAGCAAGGGGGAGGATTTGACAACGTTTTTGTCAGTTTGTCAAGATTTCTCTCACTGAACAATAAAAGTGATTTGCTCAGAGCTGGATTAACTCTGTGTGGCAAGACTGGGCTCAAATGATAGCAAATCTTATACTCTACAGTATGATATCAAAAAAAAATTGGGTTTACATCCACTTTAAAGTGTTCCTAAACCCAGATCCTGCATTCACTTTATCTGGTCTCTCACAGTACACAGAACATGGAGATACAATTGTTTTGTTTTAGTAAATCTAAACTTTCTCATCAGCAGTCATGTGACTTCTTTCAGTTCCTAGTAAAGCTTGTAGGAGGAGTTTTCATTTCCCCCACGATTGTTCTATCGGGCTTTAAGACCCCTAATCCTCTGGACAGTGCTGATTGGCCCTGTGCTGATCACATGCAATCTCCCAAGGGGAAAAAAACTCACAAAATTGAGCATGTGCAGCCTGACTCCAGACACTGTGTCTTATCCGGACTTGTCCAGGGGGGACAGTGCCGGAGGGGAGTATCTGTGCATACACGCTCAAACAACCTTTTTACACAATACAGAGGATTAACCATTTAGTTTCCACAGTGAATATAACTATCACATGCTATTCTGCATATATAGACTGATTATACTGTTGTGGGTTTAGTAACACTTTAAGATTTACGGTTGCTGAAGTGGTAAGAAGACTGCGGGAATGACAGACTGTGCAGAGGGAACACAGATTAGGGAGGGAGAAGAGAAAAGCAGGACAAGTGACAGGACAAACTCTGATGCCAGGGAGACACAAAATAGTTAAACTTAGGACAGTATCTTATCTCCCTGACATTCTGTCCTTTCATCTTCATGGGCAGCCTGTGAACTTCAGCACTGTAAACCATCTGATAGCCTTCTTTTTTAACTGAGCCAAGGCATAAAATCAAGGCTGGAAATGTACATATTTTATTTGAAGAAAGTGACATCTAGTTTTCGAGACCAAGTTTATGGAGAGTTTCCAATAAGGAAGTGACTGCTCTGGGCTTCAACAAAATGGTGGTCTTCATTCAGAAGAAACAGGAGCAATGCTGGAGGCAATTTACAGAACATAGTGATTTTAGTAGCATAATTATTAATGTGAAATGTGGTTTTTAACCACTTCAGCCCCGGAGCATTTGGCTGGCCAAAGACCAGAGCACTTTTTGTGATTCGGCACTGCGTCGCTTTAACTGACAGTTACGCGGCCGTGCGACGTGGCTCCCAAACAAAATGTCATTTTTTTTTTTTCCCCCACAAATAGAGCTTTCTTTTGGTGGTATTTGATCACCTCTGCAGTTTTTTATTTTTTGCGCTATAAACAAAAAAAGTGACAATTTTGAAAAAAACTCATTATTTTTTACTTTTTGCTATAATAAATATCCCCAAAAAATATATAAAAAAACATTTTCCTCAGTTTAAGCCAATATGTATTCTTCTACATATTTTTGGTAAAAAAAAAAATCGCAATAAGCGTATATTGACTTCTTTGCGTAAAAGTTAGTGTCTACAAAATAGGGGACAGATTTATGGCATTTTTATTATTCTTGTGTGTTTTTTTTTTTTTTTTTTTTTTTTTTTTTCTGGTTAAGAACATTAATTGTTATCAAACTGGTATGGGTAAAGTTTCACTTTTTAATATAATGAGAAAAAAGGATTTGGGACTTTGTATGAGGACATTTTGTTGTACCTCCATCCCCAACATTTAGGTAATTGAGAGCAAGGTTTGGGACTTTATATGAATCATGCAGCCAGGGAGGTAGCACAGCACAATGATGTCTGGTGGATAAATATGATTGTGTTCATTTATATTGCATCGTGACATAATACATACAATATAATACAGTAAAAATAAGGAAACTTTTTAATTCCATAATATAATGCATATTGACATAGCAACATGTTAGTATCACAGTAGTAACATCATAAAATCGCCAGACTCATTGATATGTGTCTCCACAGTAATAGGTATATTGTGTATTCAAGTTGGTGGAATCCAAAATAACATATAATAGGTAATATATGACGGTAACATAGAAAGCATCAAACATCTCGACGCGTTTCATGGCTACATTTCCACTCTTCAGGAGAAGATGCGATATAGATGTCTATAAAAGTTTTATGGAAAAATGCGTTGCGCTTAGGTATATATCCACCTTATCAATCTAAAGGCGCCCAGTGTATGTGCTTCCAATCTCAAATCAATCAGCATAAATATAAATAATACTGCTATATGCCACATTAAAAGCGCCAAATATTAGATAGTGATATAATTAAATCCACCGTGTTATTGAATATAAAAATTCCAGTATATTGTGCTTAATAGTAAGCGACCTATTTATATATAGAGAACATAGTATAATAAAAATATCAATAAATGCGTCTGAAATTTGCATCAGAGTGCCATGCATGTATCCAATCTAAAGTGCTACGTGCAAAGAAAAACTACTTATAAACAATAGTGACAAGTGAAAAACCATGCATTATAAATATGGTAATTAGCATACAAACTGTGACAAAAACCTTATAAGCAATAAGTGATAAAAACACATAAAGACCATATATATTAATTAGGTGATAATAGTCCTTTTAAAATGTGAAAAACAATCTTCCAAATCTGTATCACGTAACAATGTGTGGCGGAAAAGAATCCAAAGGTGAATCACAGTGCATAGAGGTGCTTCACATGGGAGATGGATCGTGGAACCACAGTGCCCAAATGTGCCCCGGTGACCCCCAAAGTAGCTGCGCTCACCTCTGAGCGTGTGACACAGGGTTTAGCTGTGTCCAAACACGCTTTGGAGCCACCCCTGGGCTCAGTAATCAGGACACCAGATGATCTCCCATCAAGCTCTTTAGGACTCCATAGGCATCATACCAAAAGAAAAAGAAGGGACTGCATAGTGTAATATCGCCAAAATATTTAATAGTAACTAGTGTAAACAATCCCCACACCGGGGTACTCACATTGCATAGGTGCTTAATGTGCACCAAACAGTAACAGGCAGAATATACGTCCAGTAATGCTTATTCGATGCGCTGTGGGGTGTTCAGAAAATTCCAGCCCAGCTCAGTGCTGCTCGCTCCGTCCTGTCCCCTCCCCTACGCGTGTTCGACACAGGGAGTCACGTGTCTTCATCAGGGGGGTATGATTGGACGGGCGCTCTACTGTTTAAATACACTGACGGCGGCCATTTTCCCTATGACCGCAGACTATTCTGTGCTTGGCTCCGCTCCTCTATACAAAGCGCAGCACCTATCACAGGCTTTTATTGTTATAGCCTTACTACCTACTGATCAGGATAAAAGCCAGGGGAATCAATTACGTAGATTAACCCCAGTTATACCCAGGACGGAGACACGGAAGGAACGAAACTGAAAACACCACAGCGCTCCCACACTAAATATGGAAACAATCACAGATAAATAAAATAAAAGTGAATATCATATGTATGATGACTACAAAGGTTCAGCTATGCATAATGCCAGTGTATTGTGCACAATTCCAGCTGTTGCTCATCTCAAACTTAAATAACAGCGGCGCATACAGGCGCCTATGTTTAAATCCTTTCTTATGCATGTGAATAAACCATTGACATAAACCCTATAATTTTACATCCTAAATAATTCATAAATTATAACACTACTTGCCCATATTAAAATCAACCCTTAAAACCCTGTATTGAAGTCATAAAAATGTTTATTTAAGAAAAAAAAAAAAATATATATATATATATATATATATATATATATATATATATATATATATATATATATATATATATATATATATATATATATATATATATATATATATATAATTTTTTTTTTTTTTCTTAAATAAACATTTTTATGACTTCAATACAGGGTTTTAAGGGTTGATTTTAATATGGGCAAGTAGTGTTATAATTTATGAATTATTTAGGATGTAAAATTATAGGGTTTATGTCAATGGTTTATTCACATGCATAAGAAAGGATTTAAACATAGGCGCCTGTATGCGCCGCTGTTATTTAAGTTTGAGATGAGCAACAGCTGGAATTGTGCACAATACACTGGCATTATGCATAGCTGAACCTTTGTAGTCATCATACATATGATATTCACTTTTATTTATCTGTGATTGTTTCCATATTTAGTGTGGGAGCGCTGTGGTGTTTTCAGTTTCGTTCCTTCCGTGTCTCCGTCCTGGGTATAACTGGGGTTAATCTACGTAATTGATTCCCCTGGCTTTTATCCTGATCAGTAGGTAGTAAGGCTATAACAATAAAAGCCTGTGATAGGTGCTGCGCTTTGTATAGAGGAGCGGAGCCAAGCACAGAATAGTCTGCGGTCATAGGGAAAATGGCCGCCGTCAGTGTATTTAAACAGTAGAGCGCCCGTCCAATCATATCCCCCTGATGAAGACACGTGACTCCCTGTGTCGAACACGCGTAGGGGAGGGGACAGGACGGAGCGAGCAGCACTGAGCTGGGCTGGAATTTTCTGAACACCCCACAGCGCATCGAATAAGCATTACTGGATGTATATTCTGCCTGTTACTGTTTGGTGCACATTAAGCACCTATGCAATGTGAGTACCCCGGTGTGGGGATTGTTTACACTAGTTACTATTAAATATTTTGGCGATATTACACTATGCAGTCCCTTCTTTTTCTTTTGGTATGATGCCTATGGAGTCCTAAAGAGCTTGATGGGAGATCATCTGGTGTCCTGATTACTGAGCCCAGGGGTGGCTCCAAAGCGTGTTTGGACACAGCTAAACCCTGTGTCACACGCTCAGAGGTGAGCGCAGCTACTTTGGGGGTCACCGGGGCACATTTGGGCACTGTGGTTCCACGATCCATCTCCCATGTGAAGCACCTCTATGCACTGTGATTCACCTTTGGATTCTTTTCCGCCACACATTGTTACGTGATACAGATTTAGAAGATTGTTTTTCACATTTTAAAAGGACTATTATCACCTAATTAATATATATGGTCTTTATGTGTTTTTATCACTTATTGCTTATAAGGTTTTTGTCACAGTTTGTATGCTAATTACCATATTTATAATGCATGGTTTTTCACTTGTCACTATTGTTTATAAGTAGTTTTTCTTTGCACGTAGCACTTTAGATTGGATACACGCATGGCACTCTGATGCAAATTTCAGACGCATTTATTGATATTTTTATTATACTATGTTCTCTATATATAAATAGGTCGCTTACTATTAAGCACAATATACTGGAATTTTTATATTCAATAACACGGTGGATTTAATTATATCACTATCTAATATTTGGCGCTTTTAATGTGGCATATAGCAGTATTATTTATATTTATGCTGATTGATTTGAGATTGGAAGCACATACACTGGGCGCCTTTAGATTGATTAGGTGGATATATACCTAAGCGCAACGCATTTTTCCATTCACATTTAAACGCACGGCTATGAATACGTGACCTGCGGTTGCAGCTGGGTATTTGTAGATTTCTACAGTAAGGCATAGGGTCATTGTGGCTCGCAAGACCTCTTCTCTCTTTTTTCTATAAAAGTTTTAGGTAGGATAATGATTAGAAAGAAAAAATAGTACAAAGGTAGATTTCCTACCCCCCCCCCCCCCCCCCCACTCATACTTACAGACCAGTCATGAGTCTGAGCACGGGCAATGGAGGGCAAGGGCCGGCTGGGTGGATCATTAGCCCCAGGAGCTGAGTCGGTGATCCCCATGACACAGATGGAAACACCAACAAGGAAGGCATACCCCGGGAATAGATTTCCCAATGATGGGTAGTGAGAGCCACATGTGTAAAAAGCCCATCTATAAAAAAAAATATATAAATAGTGTAATGAAATATAGGTATGTGTGTGTGTATATATGTATGTGTATATGTGACTATTACTTAGTGCAAAGTACACTTATATGTGACCAATCGGTAAATAAGTTGCAAAAAAATTGGACGGGAAGCATATTGATGGTGATTAATGTGTCCCAATCAAGGGAAATTGATAGTGTGGGAAATGGAAACAATCGCCAAGGAAAATTGGGATATGACAATAAAAAGGGACACCAAAAAACCTGCATGATGTGAGAATAATTATATAAAAATATAATTAAATTGCCAAGTAGTACCTAGAATTTCCTGTGTAGATGACCCAGTCCAGTAATGCCCAGTGTTAAAAAAACGTGAACCCAGGGAATGTCTCGTAGGGTATATGGAGTACAGTTACTCCATTGTGGCAGGGGATGACCACCAACGTTACACAGAGATCAAAAGGGAGGCACGTCTGCAGCTACCAAGCAGTGGGAACGCTCGCATGCCAGTACCTCGTGAAGACCGCTAATGTAAATAGCACCACGTCTGCGCGCCAGCGCCACTAGTGATGACGTGGCGCGCGGAAGAGCAAGGCATCGATGAGTAATGTGACGCCAGTACATAAGCCAAGCACCTCGTCCTGGAACTGAAATGACTCCCTTGTTTCATTTTCCTATAATTTGGAAGATCTTAAAGTGAATGTAAAGTATGTACCTGCTTTGTGCAGTGGTTGTGCACAGATCAGCCCTGATCCTCTTCTTGGGTCCCCCGCTGGCACTTTTGGCTCTTCCTCCTGCCGAGCGCTCCCATAGCAAGATGCTTGCTATGAGGGCACTCATGCCTGCTCGCTCCTGAGAGCCCTGCCCCTGCTCCCTTGTCACTGGTTCTGATCGGCGGGAGCGAATTATATCTGAGCCAATGAGGAGTGAGAAACCCGAGAGAGCCTCTGCTCTCATGCACATTGTAGATAGGAGGGAAGCTGCATGCAGAATACAGTAAGGTTAAAAAAAAAAACACCTGCCTTTACAACCATTTAGGCTGCACTCAGTTTACTATTTTCGGCTAAATTAACATTTTGTTTCTTCTTATGCCACACTCTAGGAAGCTTATAAAACGGTCATTTGCGCCATCTCATCACAGCACAACACTCGTTGCAATAAAGAACACACAGCACTCTTTGAAGGAGAATTAGATGTGGCCTCTAGACTATTCAAACACTTGCCAACTAGTAATAGACAAAGAGTGGAACGTATCTGTACAGATTTGTACTTGTGTATACCAAACCATAAAGAATGTCACATGCGCTGGATGTACCAGATCTTTTATTTAATTTTATGTAATTGAATCAGTTCTATGCTCTTTCACCCCTTTCTATCTCGATCTCCTCCAAAAACATCCCACTTCTGACAGGTTCCCCACCCTGTTTTTTTATAATAAATTGAGCGATGTGGTGGCACCTTTCCTCATCAAATTATTCAACCAACTCAAACCAAGCGACCACCTCTCCCCCAATGTGTTCAAAGGCAATGGTCCCCAAATCTGGTAGGAACCCATAAACTTGGGTGAACTACCACCCAATCTTAATATTAAATGTTAACGTTATAATACTAACCTGAATGTTAGTAAAATAGTTAAACTCTCTACTCAATATCCTAATCCACAAAGTCCAAGTCAGGTTTGTAGCTCACCACCAAGCGTCTGATGACATCAGGTACACAATTCTCAACCACCTGGCACATAGACACTCTTGGGCAATGATGTTGCTTTTGTTGGATATGTGCAAGGCGTTCCTGAATTTGGTACTGCAGCACTAATGCCGCGTACACACAACCGGACTTTCCGGCAGAAAAGGTCAGACGGAATCATTCCATCGGGTATTCCGATCGTGTGTGGGCTTCATTGGACTTTTTCTTTGGAAAAATTCTGACGGACCTAGAAATAGAACATGTTTTAAATCTTTCCGATGGAATCAATTCCGATCGGGAAAACCGATCGTCTGTATGCTAATCCGACGGACCAAAAATGAGGCAAGGGCAGTTATTGGCTACTGGCTATTGAACTTCCTTTTTCTAGTCCCGTTGTACGTCATCGCGTTCTAAATGATCGGACTTTGGTGTGATCGTGTATTTCAATGGAACTCCGTCGGAAAAAACGTCAGTTTATTCTCACAGAAAAACCGGTGGTGTGTATGCGGCATTTAGGCTTTGGAGGGCAATTCCTACAGTGAATAGCTGCAGTCTATAAATGTACTTGCACATCTATCAGATACCATGGTTTCATGCCCATGCCATTCTCAATGCCCACTATGCCCTCTGTTATTCATTTTGGCCCTGGATCCCTTAGTTGCGCACATCCGCTAGCATGCAGACATTAAAGCACTGGGAATATCCTGCATCCAACTTAAAATCGCTCTATTTGTAAATTATATGCTTCTATACATAACCACACCTCCCTCCCCAATCTACCAACACTCCTCGCCCAGTTCGCAGCTCTCTCTAGACTCTATGTGAACCCATCAATCTGTGGCACTAACTGTTTCTCTTTTTCTGTTGACTTTACTATTTCCTTTAAACTCATTATTCCTTTTAAATGGACCTCTTCCTTTCCATACCTGGGTATTCTACTCACCCGCACTTACAAATCACTTCTTCACTACTTTGATGGGGCTCTTCTGGTACTACCATGCACCCTGGGGCTGAAACATTGAATACCAGCTTATCCGACAAGTATCTGTTTATATGTTCTTGATCTATATATCCCTATTGGCTAAGTTCTGAATGTCTTTGTATCTGTGAATTTCGCCTGGATCTTACTTTGGCATAATACTGCTCTGTGGCTTTGGTATATTGTGGCCACACTTGGCTTTGGTATATTGTTCTTGCATTTTGCCCCTTGTCTCTGTACACTTGGGCATTTTTCACATGTAACAATTTTTATTGTGTCCAAATAAAACTTTCTTTTGGTATTAAAAAATTCAGCTTTTTTTTTTTTTCTGCAATACTTGTCCTGTACCCCACAGACATGTCCAGTTGTGGCAGCTACTCTTCTTGACTGAATGGTGCCCATTGTAATCAACCACTTTATCATCAGACCTGAGCAACTTTAAAAAAAAATAAAAAAGAATTAATAAAGTCCATACTTCTCAAACAGCCATGAACACAGACAAATAACTGAAAAAAACAGAAGCCATGTGCATCTCCTGCTGTTCTGTGTATGCAAGCTATATGCTATCAAAAAAGATTCAGTGGTAAAAATACATTTTATATAGGGTGTCAAACACTGGACTGTATATTAGCTTTACTTCCATTGGGAGAAAATGGTTTAATTGTTAATGCTATTTATTGATTTTGCAGGTCTAGTTTTAAAGTAATCTGCTCTTCAACTGCGTTTCGCCACTAAAGTGGAGAAAGTCAGCACAGGCTCACTCATACTTCAAAGCATTCTTACTAAAACAAGTAGGAATATACTTTTCTAGCAGTATGTGTCGTGAAACGCTGCTGTTTTGCTGTTCCCCAGGCACTGCAAGTATTCCGCTGGTTGGATGGGCTGAAAAACGGTTTCCCCAACTGCATGGCCTGTAGTGATGTATGAGTCATCAGAACGAATCACAGCATGCAGTGCAGGAGCAGATATTTCATACACCTGAGAGTTTAGAAAACTTGCAGCCGCAGGGGAGCAGCGAAGCAGCAGGTTGCATGAGATGTGTTTCTCTTAGCAGGTATGCTAAGTGATACAAGTGATACTGTGTTGACCAGGTCACATTAATAAATGCAGAAAACTCTGTGTACAAGTATTTTAATTTAATAATGTATCCCTTTTTGCAGATAATGGCTCTAAGTTGGCTGGTCCTGGTGATCTCCATGCAAGTTTTTATTGTTCAAGGGAAAGTGTTTGGTGAGTAAAATAGATGATTTTATTTTGGTGAACTTGTTAGTAGGTTATCCCCTAGTGACCAGTGGGGAGTACTACAAGCCATTACAGTACACTATTAACTTAAAGCGGAGTTCCACCCAAGAGTGGAACTTCCCCTCATTTGTCTCCTCTCCCCCTCCGGTGCCACAATTGGCACCTTTCGGGGGAGGGGTGACAGGATACCTGTCTTTGACAGGTATCCTGTTCCCACTTCCGGAAGTCTGGGCCGCGGCCCGTGACATCGCCGCGGGGCTTCCTACCTCCTCCTCTCCCTGTCGCTGGGCCAGTAGGAGAGAGGAGAGGGGCGTCGCACATGCGCAGTAGGGTTCCCCGCGTGAAGCCATAATGCTACACTGCCGGGTACCCTTACCCGCAATGGCGGCGGCAGTACCCGACAGCTGATGGAAACATCAGCTGTGGTGCCAACATCGCTGGACTCCAGGACAGATAAGTGTCCTATTATTAAAAGCCAGCAGCTGCAGTATGTGTAGCTGCTGGCTTTTTTTTTTTTTTTTCCGGAACACCGCTTTAAAGTGGAAGTCCTTTCAAAATCTAAATTCCCTGTATCTATAGACACCAGGGATCTAACACTAACCTCTCTATCCCTGTAAAGAAAAGATCTCCAGCGCAGAGGACACGGAGGACAACGGCTGTGAAATTAATGGGGAAGTGACGTCACCTATAGAGTTACTATGGGGCTTCCGTTGTCTTCCGTCTCCTCTGCACCCGCCTACACAGAAAAGCCGCAGCTGACAGCTCAGTGTTGGATCCAGTCGGAGCGGGTCAGATCGGATTACCAAAAAGGATGTATGCTCGTTTTTTTTTTTTATTTTTTTTTTTTTGTTTTTTACAGGGATAGAGAGGTTAGTGTTAGATCCCTGGTGTCTATAGATGCAAGGATTTTAAGAAAGAACGCCAGCTTTTCCTCCCCAAAAATGATGCATCGTACATATAAATGAATCGCAACCCCACTGTCAGTTTATGTGCAACTTATCTCCTTTACCTGTAAAAAGCAGGTGTGTCTGTGATATCACTCCTCCTTCTGTCTAAGTTTCAGGGTTCTCTGACTTCCTGTTTCCTTCCCTTTCCAGTCCTGGTGCCCCATGATCCTTTGAGCCTCTCTAGCTTCAGGGTGGGCTATGGGATTCACTTGTTGTACCAGTTCTGGGAGTTGATGTGGGTGGATCCTAGGGTTAATGTGGGTGTTTCTGGGCCTTCATGTGGGTGGTGAAAGGTGTAAATGTGTCATACCTCCTCCTGTGTGATTACTGTCTTACAGCATGCCAAAGAATATTGGCTTACTGCAAGACCACAGAGGAAGGGCTATGGGAGGCTATTATGAAGGTGCTTCCTTCATATGGAAATAAATCACTTCACAAAGCGCAAGGCTCTGGGAGGTGGGATCCAACGGGGTGGGGCTCTCCCTGTTCACACAGGTTGGCTTATTTAACTGGGGAGGATTGAATTCTAATTGTAATTTATTCAATCCTGCCCAGAAATAGCACAGCTAGCTTTCAGAACAGGCTGTGTATAAGGGTGTTTCCTTCTTAAATAATGCTGTGATCTGTAAGGCAGGAATTGGGTTAGGACTCTTCCTGTAGGTGTTACTGGGTGGGATTGAATGCTAATTTGGATGTATTCAATCCCACCCACCATCAGAGCTGTGAAGGAAGTTGCATCATCATAAAAGACTACAAAGGGGAGTGTTAGACTCTAGCTGCTGCAGGAAGTGCCTGTGGAATAGACAGAGTCTATCAGCAGGATATACAGAGTGCCACATGGTACAAAGCCACAACTAAACCCAGAATATCAGGAAATATCTGCAGACAACAGAGCAACATGGTATCATGGTACAGATCTATGCTGGGATTGACCATTCCATTCAGTTCTAGTGAAAAGGTTGGAGTCCAGCTTTAACTTTCAGTGTGGGTAGACCACACTCTCAGGCCGCATTGCACTTCAGAGCCCCACACTCTCGCATCCAGAAAGACCGCGTTTCTCCTCAGCCAGTGACATGGTCTATTTTCTACCTGTGCCGACACATGACTTCCAAATTAATTTTGAGAAAGCAGCTAAAAGCAACCACGTGTCTCCATCAGCTTGACTTGACTCATTACATTGTACCATTTAATAATGTTCTGCCCCACTCCCAGCTAGCTGCTTCTAACTGTTGATTTCTCCTTAATTGTAAAGGTTAACTGTCAGGTTTACATTTTCTTCATAACCCAAAGGGTGCAGGACTCCCCTTTACTTCGTAAATGGGACCAGACAACTTCTCCTTTTCAAGGACTTGGTTTACTTGTATAAATGTCGAATACAGGTTAAAGTAGACATAATGCTGTCACATATAAGGCTATTCTTTACATTTAATTGGATGTACTATTATTGGCTGTACTCTGATTGCTGCACTGTCCTCCTCCTTGTGGTGCTGCCCATATCTTAAACTATAAAAGTCCATCTGTGTAGTTACCAAAAATCGGGACTCATTAAAGGGTTGTTCAGCTAATAGAATGGTTACATAGTACTGATATGCTGAGTATGATTTCAGGTGGAATCAGATGTATTTCAGATGTTTCTGAGTTCCATTTTGAAGTGTTTCTGACCTGCTTTAACCACCATCTCAGCTGCTTCTGTTCTACTTCTAAGCTGCTTTAAAGTACACGTAAATCTAGTTGTTAAAATATCACATGTTCTGCACTCATTTCACAGTCATTGGTCCAATGTTGTTACCACCAGGAAACTCACCCTGAGAAATGCCATGCAGCCATGATTGGATCCACGTAGACAGAAAGTAGCTGCTTAGAAGCTACAGGAGATCAGCAGTGCCAACAGAAGATGTAATAAGTAAAAATAAGTAGTTTAAAAAATATATATATAAGGTAGCTGGTTATCATACATGGCGCTTTAGCAAAATAAAATGTCATGCCTCTCAGTACACTCACTTTCAAATTTAGCTACCCTACTGCTCCTTCCATTGCAGCCACCACAAAATAACAAGTGCTTTCAGGTATGAAGGAGCATTTAGTCTTCTCCTGATACCATGCTTAGTCAAGGTGCAAGTGTCGCAGGAGGAAGGGGTGCCTTCACAGCTCACTCTAAGCTGACACTTGGCACACTTCAGCAGCTGGGTGAGTATAAGGTGGTCTGGGGTGGGATTCAAGATATTAAAGCCTGCAATGGCACTGAGCAGTCTATTACCTGCTCTTCTGGAGTCCCCAGTTGGTGCTGACCGCTCTTTATTTTTGAGGGACCGCTCCTCATTCTCCCCCATAGCAAGCACCCATACGGTCACACTCCCAAGCTGGATTGTGTGCATCCATAGACTGCACACGGTGCAGCTTGACCATTCCCCCTGCTCCCTCCTCACAGTATTTGACTGACAGCAGCAGGAGGCTATGGCTACCGGTGTCTCCTGTGAGACCAGGAAGTGAAGCCGGGACAGCGCTTGATCTCGGACTCGGGTAAGTGTTTGGGATGGTGTGGAGTAGAGGGAACAGTTAGTGGGGAGTTTTTATTTTTTTTATTTTAATTCAGGGAATGCAATAAGATTAGACTTTAGAACCACTGTAAGCAAACATTGTCACATTTTTCTGAATGGGCAAGCTAACAGGGTCTCTTTAGGCTGCCTTACAATTTCAATTAACTTGTAGATATGTGCTTTGTGAATGAGGTTTTACTAATTTGCACTGGTTCTTGACCTGACTTTTTTTTTTTTTTTTTTTTTTTTCTATAAAGAAATACCAGTAAACCAAAAACATTTGGTTAGAGAAATAAATCAAAAACTTTTGATGGTAACACATGATACAGAGGCCAATCCCAGTGTATATATTGGACTTCGTCTTTCTGAAGAACACAATCTGGAAAAGGAGAAGGAATACGTTCAAAAACTAAAGCCCGAGGATCTTTGCAGCAGGTAACAGAGTAATTATTCTACACCATGTTTTATGATTTATGGATGCATGATTCAAACCATTGTGTGCTTTTGCAGCTAAATCCAAATTGTGACTTGCTAACTTATACATTTTCACCATTTCATTGAAAAGTGAACTTTTTTTTTTTTTTTTTCTTGTACCTATGTTTTTTCTGATTAAAAAATAAACCGAGAACAATATTTGTCTTTGTAGCAGCTTAAATACCAAGGATGTTGAGCCAAAGACAGGACTAATCGCTCTTCACGTGATGGCTCAGAAGGCTTCCTGTGATGTCACACATAGAATCACGTTAATCACATGTCTGAAACATCATCTCCTCAAAGAAAAGGAAAGTTTAGGTAATGACTAGGCTCAGACCTCTTTAGCCTTCTCTTATATTATGTATACATGATACTATAGAATTAGGTTTTTCAGTTCTGGATAGTATGGGATAGAATTGTTTGCTGTACTGTAAAAATCTTACTAGACATATTGACATTGATTGAAAAGAACCCAGACTCTGTGTGGTGAGTCCTGTTATCTAAGCAGTTATTCAAACGGTGTAGTGATCAAACCTGTTAAGCTGATCATACATTTTTAGATCATTTTTTGTTCAGCCTGCAGGTTCAGATTCCTCCACCTGTGCTACCAGTGCATATGAATGAATCCCTCCTGTCAGGCTGTTGTATTCTGACAGCTGCTTAAAGTGGTTGTCAGAAAACCTGAAGAACGGCTGACAATTTTCCGCTGCAATGTCGAGCAGGAGAGGCTGACAGCCACCTGTGTAGCGAATTTTGCACAGTGTATGGCCAATACATGTATAGTAAGTTAGATTTCCTAGCTGGAGTTACATTATCCAGGCACTCATAATAGTTGGAGTTACACTATCCTGTCACCAGCCTCATCTAATGGTGCCATACATGTAACAATCTGATCAGGCGTTTCTTCACAGAATCAAATAATATGATTGAATCCATGAATTATCGAAAGATGCATAGTTTGGCAGGTTTTTTTTTGCAAAACTGATCAATTTTAATCAATTATTTCGATCAGGCTGGATGGAAAATCTGACCGCAGCAATGTAGATAATTGCATATGATTTAAAGTGGTTGTACAGGTTGTGTGTTTTTTTTTTTTTTTTTTTTTCCTGCATTCGTGTGTGTGTGTGTGTCAAGCTCACACGAGCCCACAAAGCAAACCACTTGCTTAAAGGGGTTGCAAAGGCAAAAGGTTTTTTATCCTAATGCATTCTATGCATTAAGATAAAAAGCCTTCTGTGTGAAGCAGCCCCCCTTGGCACCCACTAATACTAACCTGAGCCCATCTCTATCCAGCAATGTTACAGCAGTGTCTCGTCTGCCTGGGACTCCCCTCCTCATTGGCTGAAACAGCAGCGCGGCGCCATTGGCTCCCGCTGCTGTCAAAGTCAGTCAGCCAATGAGAAGAGAAAGGGGGCAGGACCGAGTTGGGGCTCTGAATGGACACAGGGAGCTGCGGCTCGGCTCGGGTGCCCCCATAGCAAGCTGCTTGTTGTGGGGGCACTCAACAGGAGAGAGGATCCAGGAGAGCCAAAGAGGGACCCGAGAAGAGGAAGATCCGGGCTTTTCTGTGCAAAACCAACTGCACAGGGCAAGTAAGTATATCATGTTTGTTATGCTTAACTAAAAAAAAAAAGACTTTACAATCACTTTAAGGGCACTCAGCGTGGGGGGGGGGGGGGGCAGGAGTGCAGAAGAGGACCGCTGCTGCTCTGTGCAAAAGCTTCACACAGAGCAGGTAAGTATAACATGTTTGTTCAAATATTATATGATTACTTATGCGCTGCTATGTACAGGGTTTTTTTTATTCAGAGACTAGGTGCAGCAACTCTCCTCTCCTAAGGCACCCCTTCTCTCTGCCCCCTACCCACCTTCAAGCACCGTCCCCTGTTTCCACCCTATACCCACCTCTTTTTTTTTTTTTAAAGAAAACAATCAAGTATAATTTTGTGGTGCTAAGTAATCTGTATGGAATTGGGTAATAATAACAAAAGCAGTAAAATGGATCCTTTGCAGCCAGCAACAATATCCCCCAAGCAAAAATAGATTCCACCAACAATAATAGACATCCCCATTAATAACAGATCCCCCCCCCCCCCCCCCCCAGCAACAATAGACTGCTTGCAACAAAATACCACCTCGCAAAAGACCCACCCCAGGAACAATAGACCCCACCAGCAACAATTGATCTCCCAGCAGCCTGCAACAATAGACCCCTCTTCAACAGTAGATTGCTCGCAGCAGCAATTGACAACCAGCAACATAAGACACCCCCCCCCCCCCAGCAACAATAGACCCCTCCCTCAACAAAAGATCCCCTTGCAACAATAGATCCCCTAGCAGCCAACATTAATAGACCCTCCAGCAGCCAGCAACAATAGACCTCGCCTTCAACCGTAGATCCCTCCCAGCAAAAATTGACACCCCCCCCTTCCCATCAACAATAAATCCCCCAGCAGCTAGCATCATTGGACCCCTCAGCACATCTCGCTACCCATTGCATACATTCAGTGCTGAAGGTGCGTTCCACCACGTTCCCTCTGAAAAAAAGCTCTGGTTATGTATAATATATAAATATGCAATGAGAGGAACTGCTGCACCACTGTCAATGGTAAAGCACCTACCGTTCAAGGTGATTAAATGGATACAAATAAACATAAATCCACAAATATAACTTGTACTAGTCCATTTGATACCATATACAATACAGTGAGATATTAGTGATAATGGACATCAAAAAAAATGATTTAGATTTTTATATAGTGGACTATAATCTTTCAAAAGTGAAAAATCAAAAAAATGTGATGTTCATCCATGTAGCAATGACTGTGTACCATAAAGCCATCACCCGACACCTCCTGGGTGCAGTGCCTGCTCACCCTAAATTTTGACTCATTACAGGTCTTGTGGGCGCCTTTGAAACACTTATGTTATCTGAGTGTGCCTCCTCATATGCCAAGCTTTTAAGCTAGACCAGCTCCACTTAAGGACAAGTGCTCTGGATGTGAAAAGAATACATATGCTCATAGCGTATTATGCCTTTTATATAAGACCTCTTTTTAATGGATTAAAAATTACTTACAAAAAACCTTC
Organism: Lithobates septentrionalis; assembly: GCA_037952835.1. Lineage (NCBI taxonomy): Eukaryota > Metazoa > Chordata > Amphibia > Anura > Ranidae > Lithobates > Lithobates septentrionalis. The sequence goes on from JBBDGP010001450.1 coordinate 211,055, forward strand.
TTGTTTAATGCACATCGCTCTAAATCCACAGCGGTAGATCACCTCCTCATCATTGCTTCACCCGGAAGCAACGGTGAGGAGGCCATCTACCGTTGTGGACTTATTATCAATGTGCCGTAAACAAGAATGTTTCTTGTAAGAGATTTTTAATCCATTAACGTGGTTGTAAACCTCTGAAAAAAAAAACAAACCTGCAAGATAAAGGCATAATGTGCTAGTATGCATCACATACTAGCACATTATGAAATACTCACCTTAGACGGAAGCCCTCTCGGTGGTGTCCAGTCACCGCTGATGGGGCTGACATCTCCCATCCTTTCTTCCAAGATTGTGGGCTCCGAGGCTGTGAGTGGGTGGAGCCGTTATGATGTCACTCCACCGCATGCGTACGAAAGCCCTAGGTTCCGGCAAGAAGCTCTGAAGTCTTGGCACGGTATGCCGGATCTTTAGAGCGCATGTGCCGCTGACGTCAGCGGCTGCATGCAGGGTGAATATCTCCTAAACCGTGTAGGTTTAGGAGATATTATTTTTACCTACAGGTAAGCCTTATAGGCCTACCTGTAGGTAAAAATAACAAAGCAGGGTTTACAACCGCTTTTAAAAAAAAAAAAAAAAAAGGTCTTATATAAGACATAATACGCTATGAGCATGTGTATTCTTTTCACATATTCGGAGCACATGTCCTTAAGCAGAGCTGGTCTAGTTTGAAAGCTTAACACAAGAGGAGGCTACCCAGTTGAAGGAACACTAGGGAAACAACATACAGCAATACCTGTAATGGGTCAAAATTTAAGGTGAGCAGGCATTGCACCCAGAGGTGTCGGGTGATGGCTTTATTTTACACACTCATTGCTAAATGGATGGACATCACGTTTTTTTTTTTTTTGCTTTTTCCCCTTTAAAAAAAATGTTTTTTTATATAGTGGACTATAAAATTTATGTTTAGGTATTCTTTTTTGGATGTCTATTATAACTAATATCTCACTGTATAGCATATAGTATCACTGAGCACAGTGTCATATGGACTAGTACAAGTTAGATTTGTGTATTTGTTTATTTTTATTTGTATCTGTTTGAGCAGTGCCCCTTTCCTTCTTTTTTTATTTTTATTTTTATTTTATTTTTCTATTTAATAACATGTTTGTTATTTAAAAAAAAATCTATTTACAGTCACTTTTAAGTGAATGGCACATTAAACAGTTTCATTGATCATATTTTTAATCGGACATTAAATCTATTGGCAGTACAATCTTATATAAAATATTTGCATGTATGGCCATTGTAACTTTGGCTGTATGTTTAGGGTCGTTGTCCTGCTGGAAGGTGAATCTCTACCCCAGTCTCAAGTCTTTTGCAGACTAACAGGTTTTCTTCTAAGATTGTCCTGTATTTGGCTTTATCCGGCTCCATCCATCTTCCCTGTCCCTGCTGAAGAAAAGCATCCCCACAACATGATGCTGCCATAACCATGTTTCACCGTGGGGATGGAGTGTTCAGGGTGATGTGCAGTGTTAGTGTTCCACCACACATAGCGTTTTGCTTTTAGGCCAAAAAGTTCTATTTTGGCCTCATCTGACCAGAGCACCTTCTTCCACATGTTTGCTGTGTCCCCCACATGGCTTTTTGCAAACTACAAACAGGACTTCTTATGGCTTCCTTTCAACAATGGCTTTCACTCTTCCATAAAGGCCAGATTTGTGGAGTGCACGACTAATAGTTGTCCTGTGGACAGACTCTCCCACCTGAGCTGTGGATCTCTGCGTCTCTTCCAGAGTTACCATGGGCCTCTTGGCTGCTTCTCTGATTAATGCTCTTCTTGCCTGGCCTGTCATTTTAGGTGGACAGTCATGTCTTGGTAGGTTGCAGTTGTGCCATACTCTTTCCATTTTTGGATGATGGATTAAATGGTGCTCAGTGAGATGTTCAAAGCTTGTGTATTATTATTTTTTTTTTTTTTTTTTTTTTAGAACCTAACCCTGTGTAGCGCTGGTAGATTTACAATCTACCGCAGATTAGGTAAATTTAGTAAATTGTGTGTTAGGAAGGTTAAAAGTTCGCCTCTGTTCCAGCTTGGCTGACGTTGTGTGTGCTTCCGTGCTGACCGGTGGGTGTCGCTGTTACCATTAGTCAGTGTTGGAAGGGCAATGTGTCGAAGTGTATAGACGCTCCTCTGTGTCGGAGACAAGCTTGGTGGAGGTGGTCCTCCGAGTTGCATTCTGGGAAGGGGGTATTTATGGGACAGACGCCATGTTCTAGGGTTTTTTTCTTTGCAGCCACCTGCTGGCCCTCCTGGCCGACAGGCATGCGTTAGGGTCCTTTCACACTGGGGCGGTTTGCAGGCGCTATTGTGCTAATAATAGCGCCTGCAAACCGACCCGAAAGTGCCGCTGCTTTAATTCCAGTGTGAAAGCCCGAAGGGTTTTCACACTGGAGCGATGCGCTGGCAGGACGGTAAAAAAAGTCCTGCTAGCAGCATCTTCGGAGCGGTGAAGGAGCGGAGTGTATACCGCTCCTGCCCATTGAAATCAATGGGACGGCGCGGCTATATCGCCGGCAAAGCGCCTCTGCAGAGGCGCTTTGCGGTGGTTTTAACCCTTTCTCGGCCGCTAGCAGGGGGGTAAAACCGCCCCGCTAGCGGCCGCATACCGACGGTAAAGCGCTGCTTACAATAGCGGCGCTTTACCGCCGACAATGCCCCCCGCCCCAGTGTGAAAGGACTCTAAAAGAGCTACCTCGTGGTCCTCCGATCGGGAGGCCCACGATGCTACGGCTCAGGGGTGGGTCCAGAGGGTTGTCTGGGGCCTACCACTGCGGCTGAGGAATGGTCCTGAGCTGTCGGTCCTGTGTGACGAAGCTGGACAACCGAGGAGATCCCAGGGGAGGACCCGTCTTGGAGGGACCACGCAGCGTGCTGGTCTATAGAAGGGCCTGGTGACTCGGTTGCAGGACATATCCGAAAGAAGTAATTATACAGCATAGTGTCGCCGGTTCGGCTTAAAGGTTCAGGCACTGTGACTGACTGTTCACTGCAGAAGTTCTGATACATCCTGTGGCAGAGGATTGTGCAGATTTACCCCCCCAATTAGGTCTGTGGCAGAGACTTTAGATTCGTGCTGCGTGCTGGCTGCTAGACCGGTGAGAGAGGCCTATCCAGACGAGCAAAGAGGGTGTCCCATGAGGGGAACGTATTCTACATAATTATCTGAATTCTACCGGGACATTTGTCGCTAAGATCTTGTAAGAAGATATTTGAGTTTCTCCTGAGAGTTTCCTTTTCCGTCTCTTTCCTGCTACTTCCTAAAGTTTGACTGTTCAATAAAGCATTGAAAACGTACCCGTGCGTGTGTCGTCCAGCATTAAACTCAACGGAACCCCTAGACCTGGTTCCAGTGAAACAGAGGGAAGCAAAGTGAAGGTAACGGACCCGCTTAAACCAGCAGCTCCACCGAGAGTTAGTGCTACACCTGCTTTAAACTTCTCCAACTTTTATCCCTGATCTGTCTGCTGTGTTCATTGGCCTTCATGATGCTGTTTGTTCACTAAGGTTCTCTAACAAACATCAGAGGGCTTCACAGAACAGCTGTATTTATACTGAGTTTAAATTACACACAGGTAGACTCTATTTACGAATTAGGTGACTTCTGAAGGCAATTGGTACCATTAGGTTTTAGTTGGGGGTATCGGAGTAAAGCTCAATACAAATGCACACCACACTTTTCAGATATTTATGTGTAAAAAAATTTGAAAACCATCTATCATTTTCCTTTCACTTCACAATTTTATGTGCCACCTTGTGTTGGTCTATCACATAAAATCTCATAAAAATGTTAAGGGGTGTGAATACTTTTTCAAGCCACTGTATCTACTTATTAGCATTTTTTTTTTACACTTTAAAGTGATTGTAAAGGATATTTTTTTTAAATAACAAACATGTTTTATACTTACCTGCTCTGTGCAATTCTATTATGCAGAGCAGCCCCGATCCTCCTCCTCCTCTGGGGTCCCCCTCTGGCTCTCCAGGTTCCTCCTCCTTTTTGGTGTGCCGCCATAGGAAGCCACATCCTATTGTGGCCCCCTGCCACGGGGTCGATCCTGAGCCAGTCTGACTGTGTCCATAGACACCACAGCTTGACCCCGCCCCCATCACAGGATTTGAATGACAGCAGCTGAAGCTAATGGCACCCTCTTCCTCAGCAAAACCTTTGAGAGTGGGAAAAGCTGTTACAGACGGCCACAGCACTAGATTGAGTCAGGACTCAGGAAAGTATAAGGGGGGTGATAAAGATGGTGGAACATTTTTTTATCTTAATGCAGGAAATGCAAAAATGTTTAGATATTAGAGCCACTCTAAGGTTAGATGGAGAAATGGGTTAAGGTTGGGTTCAAGCAGAATTTTGAGTATAAACCTAACTAATCTTAAAAATGCTCCCTCTCCCCTCCTAACACCTATGCTAATTAGCCTGTGTAAGAAAGGTGACTGGTCATGTGATCTTCCCTGTGTCAGCTTAAGGGGAGAGAAGAGGGTACTTGACAACGGCTGGGAATGCCTGGGACCTGTGGTGCCACCCATAGGCTCTTATGGCCCATCCAATGTTGGTGCTTCCTCCTCTCTCCTGCAGTTGCGCTGACCCATGGGATCTGGATTGTGTGACTGGACCGGAGCCGGCTGACAATTAGTTAAGTATATACATCTTTCTTACACACTTTAGCCATCATAGGTAGCAGGAGGGAGAGGAGGGAACATTTTTAAGACTTGTTAGGTTTAGCTTGGACTTCAACTTTAAGGCTTGGTTCATACCCATGCAGTTTGCTTTTGATCAGTTTCTGCAGTGCTTTTTGCGGTTGCAATTTGTTTTTAACGCACGCTTGACGCTTTTTTTTTTTTTTTTTTTTGCCCAAATTGTTGGGTGGATTAAACAACTCAAAATCGCAGCAAAAACACACTACATGCTTCTCTATTGAAGTCTATTGAACCAAAAATGCACAGTTTATGCGTTTCAAAAAAGTCCCTGACCCTTTCCAAAAACGCAGCGGCTGAAAAAAGCATAGATGTGAACGTGTACCATAGGAAACCATGTTAAATGAACTGTAGTGCATTTCTGCAAAAAGCAATAAAAAAGGCATAGTCGTGAACTGAGCCTTAGTGTTAATGGTTAAATTTTAGAAGTTTAGAGTCGCGTTTCAGTGTGTTTTAGGATGGTGAAGACGTTTTATATTAGTGTTAGGGTGAGGACTGGGTTAAAGTGATACTAAACACATACTGTTGAGTTTACATTGTCCCTTCTATTTCTGTATATGGACATCTAAGTGCCTTTTTCCTAATCGATATACAGTACAGTTATCACATGACCCAGATCTTTCCCAGCCTGTCTGCAGGGAAACCTAAGCAGGAGGATCATCTAGTTGCTGGTCACATAATAAATTAAAGTCTTTGGGAATACAGCGTAAAAATAAATAATATTAATTGTTTTAAATTGTCATACAAATATATGTATTTGAAATTAAATCTTTATTTTTATTTTTTTTTGCAATAACCTGGTGTGGGCAAATTTCTGTGTCACGCCCCTTCCAGCTTTTGTCTTGGAATAAGAGGGAGGTGAAGCCTCCATTAATGTACATGTAATATCCCCTCACATTGTGTTTAGCCTGGTTAGTGGGCATGGAGGATGTTATAGGAAGAAAATACTCAGCATAGAAATCACTACAAACTTGGCATTCGCAAAATCCCTAGCTGAATTGGGGACATGAACAGAAGGGGGAGACAGAGCAGCAGGATCAACCAGATTTTTTGCAGAAGACAAATCTTAAAGTGACTGAGTATGAACAGCATATAATCCAGCATTTATAGATCGTTTTTGTATGATGTGGGTTTAGAGTCAAGTTAAAAGTTAGGGGTTAGGTATCAGGGTTACATTAAGTAACGGCGGTAGGTCAAATTTTAGGAGGGGGGTGGTGTTTGGGTTTTAGAGGAGTTCAAGCAAGGGGATGATTAGGTATTGGGATCAGTCTAAGGACTGGGTTTTGCCAAGGGGTCAATTCATGAGGGGGATACTTTTCACTACCCAAAATAAGTTTTGAGTCTCCCTTGTGCTGAAAACCAAAGTACTGAGAATTACATATCAGTATATGAAATACCTTCCTCAGGTTATGCCAGAACCAAGCAATTAACCATGTAAACTTTACATTAAAACATATACATATATTTAAACTTTAAAATAAGTGTGTGTGTGTGTATATATATATATATATATATATATATATATATATATAATAAATTATTATACACAGTACATTTTAAATCGTTTTCCTATTTAACCACTTAACCCCCTGACCATTTGGCTGACCAGAGCACTTTTTGTGATTCGGCACTGCGTCGCTTTAACTGACAATTGCGCGGTCGTGCAACGTGGTCTTTTTTTTTCCCTCGCAAATAGAGCTTTCTTTTGGTGGTATTTGATCACCTCTGCGGTTTTTATTTTTTGCACTATAAGCAAAAAAAGCGACAATTTTGAAAAAAAAACGCATTATTTTTTACTTTTTGCTATAATATCCCCAAAAAAAAAACTTTTTTTTTTCCACAGTTTAGGCCGATATTCTTCTACATATTTTTGGTACAATAAATCGCAATAAGCGTTTATTGATTGGCTTGCGCAAAAGTTATAGCGTCTACAAAATAGGGGATAGTTTTATGGCATTTTTATTAATAATTATTTTTACTAGTAATGGTGGCGATCAGTGTTTTTTATCGTGACTGTGACATTATGGCGGACACATCGGACACTTTTGGCGCTATTTTGGGACCATTCACATTTATACAGCGATCAGTGCGATTAAAAATGCATTGATTACTGTGTAAATGTGACTGGCAGTGAAGGGGTTAAGTGTGTCCTAGGGAGTGATTCTAACTGTAGGGGGGATGGGCTACGTGTGACACGACACTGATCACCGCTCCCGATCACAGGGATCTGTGATCAGTGTCACTAGGCAGAACAGGTAAATGCTTGTTTACATCCGCATTTCCCCGTTCTTCCTCTCCAAGAGATGATCGCGGGTATGCCCGCGGACATTGAGATCACACTTAAGAAGCTCGCGGCAGACAAATTTAAAGGGACGTACCTATACGCCCATTTGCCGGTCCGTGCCATTCTGCCGACGTAAATCTTCGTGCGGCGGTCAGCAAGCGGTTAAAGTATATTGAAAGTAATTTTTTACTTTCAGAGTACTCCCCCAGTGGGAACACAGGCAGCAGAGGTTCTAATCCCACACTACTCCTAATCAAAACTACTTTGCCTACTTTCCTGTAATTTTGACAGTTTCAAATGCTAATCTTGCTAACTCTGTACTTGTGGTAAATTAATTTATTTCTGTTTCCACTTAACAGCGCTATATGGTAAACCATTAACCAGCTATTATCAATACAGCCTTGGTATTCTGGCATTGTGTGTCAATGATAAGTTAATCGATAAACATTTTATCAACAAGATCACCTATGCTGAAGAAAAGAATCAGTTTATCCATGGAAAAACCATCTCAATAGGTAAGATACAGGAACCATGTAGAATGTATGAAAATAGGTTTCTGATTTATCTTCACTAGCACAGAATTCTCCCAAACCAGTCCTCAACCCCTGCTATCAGTGCATGTTCTGTAGATGTCCCTATATATGCACATTTATTGTCTTCAGTATGTTTTGCGTGTGGACATCCACAAAACATGAACTGTTGGTAAGACCCAAAAGGTTTTAAATAGAATACATCTAGAATGACAATGGTGATTTAATTAACTCCTTGTGCGTTATGTTACGGTTTTAGCAAACAGCACTCCCCTAATGCATCATAAAATAAAAACCTTTTAAAGTAAAACTAAAGGCAAAACCTTCTCCCTCCTTCTCCCCCTGATAGAGTGAAGAGGGATTAGAGAAACTATTGGGGTTTTTATTGCTGTCTCTACCAACATTAGGGAGCTTCACCTTCTCTATTTGTCCTGTATACCATTATCATTGAAAGTAAAAGAAAATCCCTAATTTTCAGTTGTCCTTAGAAAAGTAATAGAGGGGAAATCTTCCATGTGGGACACCAGTTCTGGTGACCTGGGGGGGCCCCAAGGGATTCACCTAATTTGCAGAGATTTCCTCTCACTTGCTTTTTGGATCCGAAAGTGAAGTTACATTTCCACAATGGGACACAGATGGCAAAAAAAAATCTGACGGGTTATAATTCCTCCCTTACTCTATCCAAAATGAGAGAGAAAAATAAAGTTTTGCCTTTCAGTTCTACTTTAACGTAACTTTTACAAACCAAAGGCAGACATATGTGACGATCTATTGGGGTCTTGGGAGGTAAGAAGGGACAGGTCCAAGAATCTTTTTATTGGAAAAGGGGATACTACTGTGTAGCGTTAGCTGCCTGTATTTCTTGATCTACTGATCATTTTCACGTGCAACTTTAACAGAGGGTAACCCCTGTGTATTTGAGTTTTAAGGCGGTGAATTTTTCTGAGTTGTGATGGATTTGTTGTAAAGTCAAATATTCATCTATTTAGTATAAAATTAGATTAGACTGAATGGAGTCATTATTGTCAGGAGCAAATGCTTCACATGGTGTGGTGGGTTAAATAAAAAACATAGTCATTTATGGCCATTCTCCTGAAATATCAAATCCCAGGATAACCTACTAGAAAAGCAAATTTGTAAAGTACACCACTGTACTGCTGCCCTCGGGCTCTACGGGGTTGATTTACCTGAGGAGTTCAAAAACTGGTGCAGCAGTGCATGGTAGTCAATTGGCTTTTAACTTCAGCTTGTTCAATTAAGCTTTGACAAAAAAAGCTAGAAGCTGATTGGTTTATTTATTGCACCAGATTTTGAACTCTCCAGTTTAGTAAATCAACCCCTAGGTGCCAAACTGTTTGGCCTTTCAAGTAAACCTGTATACTCCTATTTTACCAATGCTGTATTAAAAATGAAGTCTATACAGCTCATAGAAAGGTGACATAAGCATCAGCTCTGCCCTGCTCTGCTAAATGAATGTAACTTCTTAAAAGTGCCCTTCCTTTGATATATTTTGTAAAAAAAAAAAAAAAAAAAAAAACACCTTTCCCTACCTCTGCCCATTGCCTTCTCCTCCAGTTTCAATGTAAAGGGTGTGATGGACAGGTTCAATCTGCATTCCAACCTGCGCTCTCAAAACCTTGTAAGTGACTACATTTCCCATAATTTTTTTTGCCATTTCCTCCTGGTAGGCATTGTGTGAAAGGCGAGATTAGGGAAGTAACGGTCACTCAACTAGAAGGAGGGTGTACCTTGCTAACCATCTAATTACATGACAGCAGAGAGTGCCACATCATGCTGTAGTCCTAATGGCTACAGAGGGTGCAAACTGTAACTCAAAGTATTCTGAGGGAGGGCGGCAGAGTGGTCAGTTGACTGGAGGAAATGGCAGCCGTGGATTAGAGAAGTTGTTCTCAACCCTGTCCAAGTACCCCCAACAGGTCATGTTTTGGGAATTTCTCTTAGCTAAAATAGCTGTCCAAAGTACCAAGCCATTGACTCTGATTTAAAGCACCTGTGCAAGATAAAGGAAAACCTACAAACATGGCCTGTTGGGGGTACTTCAGGACAGGGTTGAGAACCACTGAATTAGAACACTTTTTTTTTTTTTATAGTAGATAGTCACATTATTCTTGATTTGTGATATGGACAGATACTAACATTGCATTTGCATTACATTTTAAATCGCATGCTGCCTTCTTATATGTGTATAGGAAAGTCCATACTTCCAAGTCTCACCCAACAGCCACTGTGCCCTTATAGATCTTGCTTTAGAGACAAGAAACTATTATGCCGCGTACACACGATTGGACTTTCCGACAACAAAACCGTGGATTTTTTGTTCGAAGGTTGTTGACTCCAACTTGTCTTGCATACAGCTGTGTTTTCTTTTGTTTTTTTTAATCCTTGTTCATATGGGACATATCAATGAGCACATCCATGTTTGGGCCGTATATAGCTACATAGAGGTGCACAAGTGTTGCATTCATCTCTGTGCAGGTATTCCAACTGTGTCAACAGGGACGCAGCAGCTGCACGGACGTATGTATGCATTCTGGGCCATGCACTACAAGGGATGCACTGAACAACTGTGTGGGTAAACCCTGACCTTGCACGGGTGTATACATTGATACGCCCCATTTATATGAGGTCTGGAATAAAATGGAGAAACTGAATGACTTATGGTCAACATGAAGCAACTTGTTCCACATTTTATTTATTTATTTTCCGGTATCTGATTTGTTTGGTAACATGCCTCCTTATGTTATACCATTACAGACACCGAAGCCATGGCTGGTTTAGCACTCCTATGTTTAAAAAATTCTAATAAGTATCCTCGTGAAGAGGTCGTCTACATGAAGAAGGCTATAAAAAGTATTAAAGACAAAATTTTGACCTCACAGGGCACTGATGGGCAATTAGGAAACATCTATAGCACACCTCTTGCTGTACAGGTAAGCCTGAAGAGAATGTTTCACTCTAACAGCTTGCCATCCAGATTACTTGAAAAATTGTTTCGGTCATACTTTTTTTTTTTTTTCTATTATACGGCTCAACATTTGGAATTTTACATTCCTGACATAATTTTGTGGTTACATAGAGTTTGTGTAGTTTTAGCAGTAAATTCTCGAAGCAGTCGCAAGGTTTTAAAGCTGAACTCCAGACAAACTGTGAAATACACAGACAAAATCTCGTTCTTAATTTTAGATTTGTGAAATGCTTACAACTGGGTCACATGCAGCTACCTTCAAGTGATTGGACACTGACAAAAAAGAGCTGCTGGGACGTCCCCATTCCCCCCGCCCCCACCATATATACTTTCCACTCCGAGCTGGCCTCAGTGTTTTTTTTATTTTTCTAGCATCCTTACGTGATTGACCTCTTTTGTCTGCTGAAAGAAGCTTGCCTTCTTGTATGGAGTTTTTTTCCCCCCATCTTTCTCTGTATTTCTTTCTCCATGAGGATTATTCTAACAATGCTTGGTTACACCATAACCACTGCGAAGATCCCTTGAGGGTATGCCCATTGTGGTGGGCGAAACTAGGAGGGGGTAAATCCCCCTTTATTCCTGCAGCTGGTTGGTGAATACAGGGCAGAAGCCCTTTTAAACATTCATTTCAGGGTGCCATAATTGTTTATTTCCTTTGGGGTATTTTCCACTGCTGTTCCCCTGTGGCGTGCAGTATGGAACCATGTAGTATTGAAGGGCACTTGCAATGGCACTGTTGCACCTGTTCTAAATTTAGAGTGGCACTCTACTGTGGCTGGGAGCAATGGTACCTGGGTGGCCTTTGGCACATACTATGCCCTTCGCTGTGTCAGGTCAGAGGAAATTTCTGCACCGGTGCAGCCTGTCCCTACCCTTTTTAGATTTTGGATGCTGACTATTGCACATTCCCTGGTCTCATGGGTACAATATTAGCAGTGATGCTCTGTACCCCTGGATTGTGGCCTACAGGTGCTTGCAATGAGGCACCCCTCCTCCCACCCCACTACTGCGAAGGATTGTGCGTACCCCTCCAGGGCTGGAATTAGGAAAATCTTTTCCTCTTACATCCAGGAACATTTTCAGTTACAACCTGTCAGGCTGGGGTGCGGTCCTGTACACCCTCTTGGTGCAGGCGACATGGTTGTCAGAGAAAGCTGTGGCCTACATCAGTTATCAAGAATGAACTAGGAGCCTCGCTGCTATAAAAGAAGTAGACTTGATTCCCTCATGGGCAGAACGTCACATCTTGGCCCTGTCTATTATCCCAGGCATTAAAAACTGTCAGGTGGACTTTCTCAGTTGGTATCTGGAACCAGAAGAATGAGCCCTTTTTGCATGCAATTTCCAAGCACTTTGCCACAACTGGGGGACACAAGACATGGAACTCCTTCAAAAACAAACTGGCCTGGTTTGTCGCCAGGTTTTGGGACATGGAGCATTTGCAGTGAACACTCTGACTCCATGGTATCAGTTTAGGCTGATGTATGCCTTTCCATCCCTCCAGAGTCTCCCTCACCTATGTTGCAGGATGGCGATTGAGTGAGTGTACCCTGGTGATTCACATCACACCAAACTGGCCCAAGAGGAGCTGGTATTTAACCAGGCTACTGGCAGACGCTCCATGGGAAGTTGTGGCTTATACAGACCTTCCGTCCCATGGGCCAGTGTTTCAGACGCTGGATTTAACAGCATGGCTCTTGATGCCAGGGTCCTGAGGGAAAAGAGCCTTTTTTTTTTATACTGTTCTCTCTACCCTATTAAAGGCTAGGTCTGTTAGCTCCTCATGGACTTTCCAGCATCGGCATTTCGCAAATTTGCATAGTACCACCTGGACCATGAAAGTCCATATCCTGTAAATTGCACATACCAGCATTGCACCTCCTGCTTTAAATGTTGCATGCCCTCCCATTAGTGATCCAGCTGTTTGGGGGGGCTCTCGAGAAAAACCATTGGCCTCTCATTCCCCTCCATTCAGCTGTTTTCTGGATGAGCTGAATAATACAATAATGCACCTTTTTAGCAGCCGCATCAAGCTGTTTAAACAGCATGCTTTCACTGCTCCATCAGAGCTAAATAGCAGCCACTCCAAGCTGTTTTGATTACTTCAATGGTTGAGCTCATCTAAAGTAGGGGAGAGCCCACTGTGTACGGGCACAGTTTCTCCAGGAAACATATTTTTAATGGTATGTCAAAAATCCTTTTACATGGTGGCTGTTTTATCTGTGAAGGGATTTCTTTTTCTGTTCATGCAGTCCTAACATTTGCATAGCCATGCCAGACTGCATAGGCGACCTGACCTTAAGGCAGCTAGGTCACCTTCCCACCTCCGCCCAGTGATTGGATAGTGAAGGAAAAGCTGTATTCTGATGGGGCCATCACTCTGCTCTCTCCCCCAGTCTCCATATTCCCTGTTGGCTCACAACACACCTGACTGTGTTCTGACAGGGGGGCTGCTTCTGAGACCGGCTTCTCTCGGACAGCGAGCTGTACACACAGACTGAATGTCGGCCGGTCCCTGCCGAACTGGCCGTTTGCAGCGTTATAGCTAAAAGATGGCTACAGCGCAGCCCTCTCATTTTGGGAGGACGTCCATGGTTGCCCCCCAAGAACAAAGTGTCTCAGGTGCGCTCTGTGGTCACTTTGCCCTTTGGACAGAAACTAAAAAACTTGTTTTTTGGTGTTTTTTGGTATTTTTTCGTTTTGTTTAGAAAAAAGATTAAAAAAAAACTGGTGATTAAATACCACAAAAAGAAAGCTCTGTTTATTTAAAAAAAAAAATTATATATATTACACATATTGGTACAGTGCTGCATGACTGTGCAATTGCCATTTAAAGAAGGCGGTAAAAGTGCCCAGAATTGAAGTGGTTAAAAAAAAATGTAATTTGTGGGGGGTTTTTTCCTTCTTCTTTTTTTTTTTTTTATTTTTTATGTATATTTTGCCTGGATTTTAACTTTAGAGGGAGGATTAGAAGTTCCCCTTTCATAGCATGTTACGTGTTACACCTATACTAAGGGTTTAACATGGTATGAATGCACTGACCCCTGTGCCCCACAAACCCCCCCCCCCCCCCCCAATCCTCACTGTGACAGGAGGCCAGGAATCTTCTCCCTATGTCTGCTGCCACAATTTAAAAAAAAAAAAAAAAAAAAGGCGGCTGTGCAGGGCTCTGTCCACCGGCCACGCAACTCATTCACAGTCCTCTGTGAATGGAAAACTACAACATTTGGCAGCCTTTAGTTTTCAATGAACTACTACGGTGCTGTGAGCTCTGTGGTAGTTCATTGAGTCTTCCTGTCAGAATGTATCGGCTTGCTCATACAAGGTACGAGCAAGCCGATACACTGATAGATCTGCAGGAGTCCCGCATGGCATTAGCGATATGCTGATCACTAGTGCAATGCTTTACAGACTCCCAATACAAAAAATAACATGCACTTTTTTTGCAGGTAAATAAAAAAAAGTGCATTTGTTATTTTTTGAACTTGTCCTTTTAAGCATTGCTTGGACATAAGCCTGGGATTTCCATATATTCAAATAAATGAATGGAAGAATGAAAAATGACAAATCATATTTGTGAAGGGGTAGATGTACTGACACAATACAATGAAGAAAGCAGTGTCCCGTTCCACAGTAAAAAGCCCCTTGCAAAACACTGAAGACAGTTTTTTAAGGACTTAGTAACATCAGTAAAATTGTTCTTTCCAAGTTCCTCTTAGCACTTGGTGGTCAAAGCGGCAGAGAACCTTCTTCCAAAGCAATAAGAGCCTTACTGGAAGCAGTGGTCCAAGGGAAGTTCTCCAATCCAATGATGATGTCCCAGTTATTACCTGTGTTCCACCAGAAGACCTACCTAAATCTGGCAAATATAATGTGTGACGCATCCACAAGTACGTGAGTGACCCAGGGTTAAATTAAAAAAGTCATATAAAATTTGCAAATTGTTAATGTTTTACTTAAAATTTAGAAACCTAAATAGGAGTTTCACTTTCAAACACTAAAACCAATATAGCGTTGCATAACTTCCTGTGAATATGTAAGTTTAATCCCATTTTAAGGTTTGGTCCAAATGGTATAAATAAAAATAGGGTGCAGCAAAACAGTAATGCCCTGTACACACGACCGGATTTTCCGGCAGACTAGGTCCAATGGTCTTCCCGACGGACTTCCGGCGGACTTTCTGAACGGACGGACTTGCCTACACACGACCGGACTTTCCGGCAGACTAGGTCCGACAGACTTTCGACGGAGTTACAGCGGACTTCCGAATGAGCGGACTTGCCCACACACAGACAAGTCCGTTCATTTTGAACGTTACTCGGGTACGACAGGACTAGAAAAGGAAGTCAATCTCGCCGCTTTTATCGGCGAAATTAACACCTTGCGAGCCCCGTCGCAGAGCATACCAGGCCCTAAAGGTCTGGTATGGATTTTAAGGGAACCCCCTACGCCGAAAAAACAGCGTGGGGGTCACCCCAAAATCCATACCAGACCCTTATCCGAGTGCGCAGCCTGGGCGGTCAGGAAAGGGGGTGGGGACGAGCAAGCGCCCCCCCCCCCCTCCTGAACCGTACCAGGCCGCATGCCCTCAACATGTGGGGGTGGGTGCCCTGCGGCCCCCCCCCACCCCGAAGCACCTTGTCTCCTTGTTGATGTGGACAAGGGCCTCTTCCCAACAACCCTGGCCATTGGTTGTCGGGGTCTGCGGGCAGGGGGCTTATCAGAATCCGGGAGCCCCCTTTAATAAGGGGCCCCCCTGATCCCGGCCCCCCCCCCCCCCCCCCCGCCCTGACGTCAGTCCCGGGGCATCGGGAGAAGAGACACTGGGAGAAGAGACCGGAGAGAGTGGAGAAGAACCGAACACCAGGAGAAGAGGCCGGAGAGACCCACGAAGTCGGAAGAAGACCCCCAGAGCTGCCTAATAACTTTTTAAAACGTGTCTAGTGTGTTTTTTTTTGTTCTGTTTTTTGACACTTTTTTTTCCCCAGGTGAATGGGTAGGGGTACCCCCTACTCCATTCACATAGGGCGTTGGTCTGGGATCAGGGGGCCCCCTTATTGAAGGGGGCTCCCGGATTCTGATAAGCCCACCCACCTGCAGACCCCGACAACCAACGGCCAGAGTTGTCGGGAAGAGGCCCTTGTCGTCATCAACATGGGGACAAGGTGCTTTGGGGTGGGGGGGGCCGCAGGGCGCCCCCCTCCCCCAAAGCACCCCCCCCCCATGTTGAGGCCATGCGGCCTAGTATGGTTCAGGAGAGGGGGGGTGCTCGCTCGTCCCCACCCCCTTTCCTGACAGACCGGGCTGCGTGCTTGGATAAGGGTCTGGTATGAATTCTGGGGGGACCCCCACGCCGTTTTTTTGTCTCGCGCTCGCTGCAATAGGAAATGTGTTAAAATGCTCCCCCAAATGCCCTATGCACGTTTGCGGCGCTTTTGGCTTATTAAAACCACACCACAAACGCCTACAATAGCTTATTAAGGTGCGGGCCAGGAAGCCGTCTGTGTCCTTAACAACCAATAAGTCATCGACGGGTTTCCCTGCTGACAGCTGAATGTAAAAACAAGCATTGCCGGCAATAAAAAAAAACAAAAAAAAAATTGCCTGCCCCCCCCCCCCCCAATCCGTACCAGACCCTCTGAGTCTGGTGTGGATTCTGAGGGGAACCCCATGCCAAATAAAAAAAAAAAAAAAAAAAAAAAAGGCATGGGGTCCCCCCCCAATGCATACCAGGCCATTATCTGAGCATGGAGCCCAGCAGGTCAGGAAAAGGATGAGCGAGCCCCCCCTCCTGAACCATACCAGGCAACATGCCCTCAACAAATCGGGGGGGGGGGGGGCTGGTGGTATGGGGACAAGGTCATCTTCCCCACAATCCCTGGGCTGGGGTTGTGGGGATCTGTAGGCAGGGGGCTTATCGGAATCTTGAAGCCCCCTTTAAGAAGGGGGGGCCCCCCATGTGAATGAGTATGGGGTATATCTTACCCCTACCCATTCACCAAAAAAGTGTCAAAAAGAAATCACACAGTTTTTTTTTTTTTTGTTTTTTTTTTTGACAATTCCTTTTATTAAAAAAAAAAACAAAAAAAACGATGTGCCCCATTGCAGATCCAACGTCAATCACGATGCCTGCCGCCACCACCAACCCCCAAACAAAAGAGAAAAGCTTTGCTCACGTCGAAGGCTCCCGGCTGTCTGCTTTGCCACCTGACCTTTCTTAAATATGTAAGGGGCAGGGCCACCCGGCTACATCACTGGGTGGCACTGCCCCCTTGTGACGTTACTGACCCAGCATGCACGGGTCGTTTTTTTTGTTTTGTTATGTTTTTTTTGCCAGCAATGCTTGATTTTACATTCAGCTGCGGATGTTATTACCCTCTCAGAGCTCAGAAAAGTCCTGATTGTCACCAATTGTTAAAATCATGACCATTGCCAGTAATTGTTGTGCTGTCAATGCCCACTCTTTCCCTTGTTTTAATATTTAGTTATAATATCTGTAACAATATTCATTGTTTGTAAATCTGTTCTGTTCTTTCCTTTTTAGATAATCAGTTGTCAATCCCTACCCCTCTTCCTGCCCTGCATGAAGTTGCCATTGCTGCTAATCCAATTCATGTCCGACTAGTAGTGGAAGGTCATCATTTTGAAGAACTCATTGAGGTCCCTTCACAATCTTCACTTCTGGATGTTCTCAATGCTGCACAGGAGCATTCAAATTTTTCGTAAGCTCTCAATTATGACCTAATTTCAACATATGCACTATTTTTTATGATTCTAGGGGGTTTTGTCCCTTTTTTAAAGCTGAATTTTTGGATAAGCAAATACTGTCTAAATATAAGAGGCTTGTCTATTCTTCCTTTTAATCTTGGTGTGCTTTGTGTTTTTCTTCCAGATCCTATGCAGTATTTCAGTGTGACGATGTCACCGATACTTTAGCAAGCTAATCTTTGGGTTCAAAAAGGCACTTGGGGCACACAGTGGATTTATATCCCTTGTGACTTGTGCTAAATAAATTTGAATGAGAGTTTTTTTTTTTTTTTTTTTAATGTGTCTCATGTTTTCCTTTTTAATAATTCCATAGCATCATGTTCGTTTTGTGGCTTTTTACCAACAGTTTTATGCTGCAAATGCCAAATTCTGGCTACCATATGTATGTTGCAATCGAAAGTCCAACCAGACAATATGTTCAGTATGGCAATCTGAGCACTGTACACCAATTTTTCTGTTCTTGGCAAACGGGAGTGGATTTTTGCTGCACTGGCACATGGTCTTCAAAGTCCAATGTGCTGTGCATGAGTAGATGCCATTATGCTCACAAAGTGAGTTTTTTTTTTTGGGCACTTGTGTCCTTCTGGCTGGATATTCTCCACTGATCTCTCTCTCTCTTTCTTTAAAGGATCATCATTTAAAAAAAAATATTATATTGTGATAACTTTATGTGGTTTATACATATTGATATATCCAAACACAGGCATTTATGTATATTTTCCCAAGGCGCCTTTCAGGATAGCACCTGAGAGATTGTGACTCCTCCCAGCAGAAAACAGGAAACACCTTCTTCCTCCAGATCTTTAAAGGGAGGCACCTCCTTACCACCCATCAGTTTTTGTATTTCCTCTGGCCCGGAGGGGACAGGGATTCCTAACCATTTTTCCTCCCCTTTTTTTTTTTTTTTTTTTTTTTTTTTTTTTCTCAAGGGATCCTAGCCCCCCCGGTTTATCCATGCTTTTGCAGCAGTACGTGCGGGCTCGTCTTTCCCTTTGGTGCTCGGGGAGAGCCGCAATGGATCCTGCCAGCCCACTCTTCTCCGGCTGAGCGTGCACCGCCGCCATTTTGCAGTGGCCGAGAAGAGTCTTTGCCGTGCTAGAAGTGACCTCACTTAAGTGCGGGTCGGCGGCTGGGTTCCCGGGGAAGGAGGCAGGAATAGGTTCTATTTCCGCTTCCGGTCTGGTGCAGTGGCACTATGGGAGTCCGGAAGCGGAGCGTAAAGCCACGAGCGAAGCGCTGCACACCTGCTATGGGGGACTTGCCGGGCTCTGCGATGGTAGGGACAGGCACCTTGCTGGCGCCTGTGCTCCTTTTACTTGGTGTTTCCGGTCCTCCCCCCCCCCCCCCCCCCCGGTGGCGGGGGCCTGTCTGGGCACTACCTTTTCTTAAAGTGCACCTTGGGGTGGTCCACAGGTGGAGACTGGCAAAGGCCTCCTGTCTTTTTTTTGTTTTTTTTTTGTTTTTTTGTTTACTCTCTTTGGCCAAAAGCTCAGATTCAGGCAAAAATAAATTTCCCTAATGCAAAGCTAAAATGGGGGAGAATTGGAAGAAAGCCTTATGCAGCACTTGCATTGCTTCCTTAGTCAAAAAGGAATCTGCTTCTGTCTGTGATGACTTGGTTGCCTCAGTAAAAAAGGAGCTGTATGCCACGATTCAGTCATTCTGTGATTCGTTGGTTAATCCGGCGGCTAGTCAGCCTTCCACATCCAAGACTTCTCGTCGGAAAAAGACATGACTGCTTTTCCGACGGGATTCCGCTCAAGTTTGCCTTGCATACACACGGTCACACAAAAGTTCGCTAAACTTACGACCGTCAAGAACGCGGTGTCTTCAACACTACGACGAGCAGAGAAAATTACGTTCAGTGCTTCCGAGCATGCGTCAAATGGTTTCTGAGAACGCGTAGGAATTTTGCGCGTCGGAATTGCCAGGCGATCGCATTTTCGGATAGGAACTTTTTCTCAATCTTTTGCTGGCTGGAATTCGGCCAGCAAAAGTCTGATGGAGCATACACACGATCGCATTTTCTAGCGAAAAACTCATCGGTCTTTTGCGTGCCGAAATTCCGATCGTGTGTGCGCGGCATTGGAGCCATACATTTTACCCTTGGCCTAAGTGAAGAAAAAAAGGAACTAACACTACACGACCGCATGTACGCAGGTCTTATGCTGCGTACACATAGGCGGACTTTTCGACGGATTTGGTCTGACGGACTTTCTGAATGAACGGACTTGCCTACACACGATCAACCATAGTCCGACGGATTCGTATGTGATGACGTACGACCGGACTAAAACAAGGAAGTTCATAGCCAGTAGCCAATAGCTGCCCTAGCGTCGGTTTTTGTCCGTCGGACTAGCATACAGACGAGCGGACTTTTCGACCGGACTCGAGTCCGTTGGAAAGATTTGAAACCTGTTTCATTTCTAGGTCCGTCGAACTTTTGGGAAAAGTCCGCTGGAGCCCACACACAATCGAATTATCCGATGGACTCCGGTCCACCGGACCAAGTCTGCCGTAAAGTCCGCTCGTGTGTACGCGGCATAAGTGAGCCTAAAGTTCAGACATTTTCGGTTCATTCTGTCATTTCGGACTCCATAAAGAAGAATGGCAGCAACCAGAGAAAAAAAAAATTTTTTTCTCAAGAGCCCACAAGACTTTTTCCGTTTTTGAGGAAGACCCCCTCTGCGGTATGGAAAAAGGTCACCAGGCTGGTTGCTGCCTTCTCCTAGGTCTCTAGATCCACCGACCTGGCCTTTTGAAGACATGGGGGTCCCAAGGGATTCAATGGATAAGCGTATGCCAAGATCTCTTGAGCAAGAGAGCCAATTGGTCACGAGCAATTTAAAGCCAGCTATGGCCACAACATTCAGAGCCAGGAACCTGGAATATTGGGTTAACCAGCTAAAAGCTCATCTAGTTGTGGATTCACCCAAACAGGAGATTTTGGATTTCTTTTCTACCTTGTCCTCTGTGGTAGCCTATATAGCAGATGTTTCAGAAACTGTGAATCAGACCGAGACAGAAGTACAGTTAAATTGCACTTGTTTAATAATAAAAGTAAATAGAACAAACGTAGTCAAAACATAGCCAAAGTTCAGTAACCGGAACAGATAGTTGAACATGCCAGAAAGTCAGGAAGCCAGGAATCAGCGTAGTGGAACAGCAAGCAGGATCTGGAGCCAGAAGGAACGTCAGCCAAGCAAGACTTTAACAGGAATGCAGGAGAGTCTCTGTGGTGTTGACCAGGCGAAGGCAGAGATCATCTGAGCTGGACGGCTTAAGTAAGCAGGACTGACGAGCAGAAAATCATCAACAGGTGAGTCACTGTAGAGGGATAAGAGCTGGCAATTAACCGGCAGCTGAGCGGCCAGCTCAGAGAAGGAAGGGCTGAGCCCAGCCCTGACAGAATGCTTCAGCCGAAGCATTTAAAATGCCGGCTAGATAAGCAACCTTAACAAATTTGGCAAGAAGAGCATTATGGCTCAAGACTTGGCCAGGTGATGCAGCATCGAATGGTAAACTGTGGGATTCCTTTTCAGGTGACCTTTTCTTTTGGCCCTGATCTAGATACCATTCTAGACAGGACTGCCGATAGGAAGAAGTCCTTCCCGTAAAAAAGAAGAAATAACCCCAGAAGAGCTTTTTTTTTTTTTTTTTTATTTATTTATTTTTTTCTACCTCAAAGAGCTCAGGATCAGGACAACTAGTTCCAGGGGGGGAGAAGAATTGGTCCTCACAAAAGCTAAAGGCAAAGGCAGAATCCTTTTCCATCCTCCTCCTACGCTACGCAAGGCAAAAAATCCCAATGACTCGACCCTGCAGTTGGGCGGAAGGCATAACATCAAACCAGTTTATACTGACCACTCTTAAGGCTACGCAATACGGAATTCCCCCCCAGATGATTTCTTGTGACTAATACCCCAAAGGATCCAGTAAAAGCCCTGGCCATCAAGTCCTTATTAAAGGTGCTGATACAGCAGGGTGTAGTGATCCAAGTGCCACCAGAAGAGCTTCAACAGGGTTTTTATTTTCACATTTTCTTGGTAAGACGGCCATCAGGGGAATTCCGATTGATCCTCGATCTAAAACTTCTGAACAAATCCGTAAAGTACAGAAAGTTCAAGATGGACTTGATTTTTTCAGTCAGAAATCTGCTGACCCCAGAATGTTACATAGCATCAATAGATTTAAGGGATGCATACCTGCACATCCCAATCTTACTCCAGTCCCAGAAGTATCTCAGGTTGGCGGTAAAGATGGAAGGTGTAATTCATCATCTGCAGTTCAAGGCCTTGCCATTCAGGCTGTTATCCTCGTCTTGGATCTTTACCAAGGTGATGGCGGAAGCCCTAGCTCCACTTCGTCTTCAGGGAATCACAGTGATTCCCTATTTGGACGACCTACTATTCTTCGCCCCCTCAAGGGAAAGGTTGCAGGACAACTTGGCCACGCAACCATCTGGAATCTCTAGGATGGATTCTGAACCTCCAGAAATCCCCCCCCCCCCCCACCCCTTAACCCGTCACAGGAGGTTCACTTTCTGGGCTATCAAATCAATTAAATAGAACAGAAGATTTTTCTCCCGCCAGAGAAAAGGGACAGGGTTCAGTGCACTGTGTCGATGTTGCAGACCAACCAACTGTTAACGATAAGGCAAGTTATGTCGGCATTAGTTGTACTGACCTCAACAGTGCTGGCTATTCAGTGGGCAAAACTGCACTTCCGGTGTCTACAAACTGTTCTCCTGAGGTCATGGGATTACAGCTTAAGATCGCTGAACACAGAGGTGAAGATTCCAACCAGGGTGAAGAGGTCACTATGGTGGTGGAAGAGTCATGAGATCCTATCAAGGGGTCTAAATTTGGGCCTTTTCAGTCGAAAAAGAAGACTGACAACAGATGCCAGCTCTTGGGGATGGGGGGGAGAAAAACTTCTCTCAAGGAAGTTGGTCCAAGAAGGAGGCGACAAGGTCCTCAAATTGGCGAAGGCGATCGCTTTATCTCTAGTAACATTTGAGAAAGATCTCCCAGTTTCACCACGTTCAAGTGTTAACGGACAATGCCACAACTGTTATCTAAACAGACGGGGGCACAAGGAGCAGGTCCTTACAAGCAATAGCAACAGAAATCCTTCTGTGGGCAGAGAAGTAGAGGTCGGCCGATATGGGTTTTTCTCTGGCCGATGTTAATGCCAATATTTAGAAATCGTGGCGGCCGATGGCCGATTATATGATGCCGATATATGTATATATATATATATATATATATATATATATATATATATATATATATATATATATATTTTTCCCCTTCATCTCATAAAATCTAATGCCCTGTACACAGGGTCGGACATTGATCAGACCTTCCGACAACAAAATCCATGGATTTTTTCCGACGGATGTTGGCTCAAACTTGTCTTGCATACACACGGTCACACAAAGTTGTCGGAAAATCCGATCGTTCTGAACGCGGTGACGTAAAACGAGTACGTCGAGACTATAAACGGGGCAGTAGCCAATAGCTTTCGTCTCTTAATTTATTCTGAGCATGCGTGGCACTTTGTGCGTCGGATTTGTGTACACACGATTGGAATTTCTGACAACGGATTTTGTTGTCGGAAAATTTTATAGCAAGCTCTCAAACTTTTTATGTGTCGGTAATTCCTATGGAAAATGTGTGATGTAGCCTACACACTGTCGGAATTTCCGACAACCGGGTTCTATCACACATTTTCCATGGGAAAATCCTAGCGTGTGTACAGGGCATAACAGTTAGACCCCTTTCACACTTGGGCGTTTTTCAGGTGCTTTTGGGCTAAAAACAGCACCTGTAAAGTGCCTGCAAAACAGCCCCCCTGCCCGAGTGCTTTCACACTGAGGCGATGCGCTGGCAGGATGTTAAAAGTCCTGCAAGCAGCATCTTTGGAGCAGTGTATACCGCTCCTCCCAACCACTCCTGCCCATTGAAATGAATGGGCACTGCTACCAAAGCGCCTGCAAATTGCTTCGGCAGCGGTGCTACACAAGCGCATTTAACCCCTTCATCGGCCAATAGCTGGGTTATAAGCGCCCCGCTAGCGGCCCAATAGCGCCGCTAAAATGAGGGTAAAGCGCCACTAAAACTATCAGCATTTTACCCTCAACGCCTGCCCGCTCCAGTGTGAAAGCAGCCTTAAGTAATAAGTGATACAGAAAATGTCTTACATTTAAACATTTATTAAACACAACAAACCTCCAATCAGTTCACTTGTATGTATAATTCTAGAGTAAACAAAACTATATCTTAAATATTAAATACACAAAAACAGGTAATCCAAAACTTTTGGATGAAAAAAATGGACTAACTTTACTGTTTTTAGTTTTTTTTTTTTTTTTTTTTTTTTTTTAAATTAAGTGTATTTTTTCCCAAAAAATTGTGTTTGAAAGACCGCTGCGCAAATACCGTGTGACGTAAAATATTGCAACAACCGCTATTTTATTCCCTAGGGTCTCTGCTAAAGAAAAAATATATAATGTTTGGGGGTTCTAAGTGATTTTCTAGCAGGAAATATAGGACAAGTGTCAGAAAAGATTTAGTCTTTAAATGGGAAGAGCCGGTTCACACAGGGGCAACACGACTTGCAGGCCGACTCTGTGAGGCGACCTGCACACGACTTCAGCGGCGACTTGCAAAACGACTTCTGTATAGAAGTCAATGCAAGTCGCCTGAAGTCGCCCCAAAAGTAGTACAGGAACCTTTTTCTAAGTCGGAGTGACTTGAGTTGCTCCTATTAGAACGGTTCCAAAGGTACAGAACGGGACGCGATGCGACTGGTCAGGCGGCTAAGATACGGAAATCGCCCCTGTGTGAACCAGGTCTTAAACTGAAAACTCCTACACATGGAGTTCAGTCCATTGATGAGTATAAACATTGTATCTCTTTGCTTCTTTTCTCAGACTTGGCAGGCTGCCCAGATAGGCAAGACAAGTCTCTCCACAGGACTTCAGGCAACTTGCATTTACATCTATTACAGGAGTTATTTGCAAGTCGTGCTGAAGTTTTAAATCGGCCTTTTTTATCAGCACAATCAGCCGATGCTGATTAATTAAAAATGCCAAAAATCGCCCGATATATCGGTCGACCTCTACAGAGAAACACTTGCTATCCCTGTCAGCAATCCACCTAAGGGGGACCCTGAACAGAGTGTCGGATTTCCGGATCAGGCACCCCATTCAGGAAGCAGAGTGGTCTCTGAATATGGAGGTCTTCAACGATTTCCAGTATGTGGGGACAGCCAGAGGTGGACCTGTTTGCTTCAAAGGAGAATGCACAGGTTCCTCAGTTCTTTTCTTTAAACAATCTCGACGGATCGCTAGGGATAGACGCTCTGGCGCATCCATGGAGATTTCACCTTTGCTACTCTTTCCCCCATTCCAGTTAATCCCACTGGTAATAAGGAAGATCCAACAGGAAAAGGTACCAGTCATCCTAATTACTCTGTTTTGGCAGAAAAGGGCCCGGTTCTCAACTGTTCTGTTCTGGGAATGGCAACCAAGCCTTGTTAGCATCTACCTCTCAGGCAGGATCTGCTAATCCAAGGTCCAATAAATCATCCAGATGTGGCCAGCCTGTGTCTCGCAGCCTGGTATCTGAGGAGCAGCTCCTAAAGAGCAAGGGGTTTTCAGACCATCTAGTTACAACATTACTATTGAGCAGGAAAAGGGTAACAAGAGCCATCTGTACTAAAGTGTGGAAGGTCTAAAATTCATGGTGCAATTCATCTGCCCAAGACCCAGGGATCCTTGTTTTCCATCTTGGAGTTATTGCAAGATGGTGCAGATAAGGGACTAGCAGTCAGTACCTTGAAAGTACAGGTTGCTACACTAGCGGTGTTCTTAGAAAAATCTGTTGCCTCTGAACTGCTGGTAATCCAGATTTTTTTTAGAGCTCTTGCAAGATCTAAGCCAGCACCGGTCAAAAGTTTTCCTAAATGGGACCTGTTGGTAGTGCTGCAATTTTTAGCAAGGAGTCCATTTGAACCTCTGGAAGAAGCGTCACCCAGATGCCTCACTCTTAAAGCTGTGTTCCCGATCACCATTACATTAGCATCCAGGATCAGTGAGCTAGACGCTCTGTTAAATAGGGAACCTTACCTGTCACTGTTTCTGGATAGTTGGATCCCTTTCACACTGCCAACGCCCGGGCATCGGTGCTATTCGGCCACTAGCGGGGCGGTTTTAATCCCTCGCTAGCGGATGAAAAGGGGTAAAATCCGCCCACAAAACACCGCCGGTATCGCAGCGCTGCCCCATTGATTTCAATGGGGAGCAGCGGTGAATTGACCGCTCCTTCACCGCTCCAAAAAAGCCTGCATAACGCTCCAGTGTGAAAGGGGTCTTGTACTTAGGACAGACCCAAAGTTCTTACCCAAAGTAGCTTCAATGCATAATCGTTCACAAGACATTGTGCTCCAAACCTTCTGTGCAAACCCATCGTGAGAGAAGGAGACTTTTTTTTTTTTTCATATGTTGGCTGAAATTATCCATCCTGGAAGCATACTTGCATGCAGGTTTGTCTCTGCCAGTGGGAATTCGTGCACACTCAACCAGAGCACTTGCGGCCACTTGGGCAGAGAGCTGGTGCCACCCCTGAACAAATTTGCAAGGCGGCAACGTGATCAAATTTCCGCACCTTTTGTGCGACATCACAGGCTGGACCTCACATCTGCTAGCGACCAGGCATTTGGCAGGAAGGTCCCTGTTATCCTCTCAGGTGCTGTCCTGAAAGACGCCTTGGGAAAATTCAAGTTAGACTTACCGGTAACTTGATTTCCAGAAGACTTTCAGGACAGCAATGACCCGCCCTGTTAGTTTTATGTACTATGCTGTGACTAACGTATGTGCTTATGTGTTTTAGCCGGGGCCGGAGGTTCTCTTCTACAGCTGATGAGTGGTAGGGAGGTGCCTCCCTTTAAAGATCTGGAGAAAGGAGGTGTTTCCTAGTTGGGAGGAGTCGCGATCTCTCAGGTGCTGTCCCGAAAGACTTCTGGAAAACAAGTTACCGGTAAGTCTAACTTGAATTTTCCTCTACATTTTACATACATACAAAGCTTTCCAGTAAACGTTACTGTGACAGGGGTTGGGACAAATTATAACATTGCTTTCAATGGTCCTCTGCTATTCACATGGGAGGTTTATTTTCTAAAGCTGGTGAGTGCAAAATTAGGCTCACTTCTGCATAGAAACCAATCAGCTTCTAACTTCAGCTTGTTCAATTAAGTTTTGGCCATAAAACCTGGAAGCTGATTGGTTTCTATGCAGAAGTGTGCCTAATTTTGCACTCACCAGCTTTAGTAAATAGAAGTTAGCCTGATTGTGCACTCTCTAGCCTTAGTACAGTAAATAACCCTCACTGTATAAATTCCTTGGTGTTGCTGCAACTGCTGAAGCATTCTTCAGATGCAGAAATTTGTCCACACCCCTGTCACTTTTACTGGACAGCAAGGTTTGAATGTACATTTACAAAGAAGGGAAAAAGATATATATGCAATAGAAAAAAAAATGATTGTTTATACACTGAATATCTCATTACATGGACTACCCATACATGGTTATCGGCAGAAAACACTACTTTTTGCAACTTTTTAAAAATTAACTATATACAACAAAGTAATCAGCAAGCCACTAATGCTGTACGGCAAATATTACTATAACTATGTTACTGTCAGGAAGTTTGCTCAAAAATTTCAGTTCTTAAAGTGGCGTTCCACCCAAAAGTGGAACTTCCAATTTAAGCACGCCTTGCCCCCTTGCATGCCTTATTTGGCAGGTAATTTTTTTTTTTTTGGGGGGGGGGGGGGGAGTGGGTGCCTAGTTTTGAGTGGGAGTTCTTGTCCCACTTCCTGCTTCCGACCTCAGGCCGCCTAGGTGACTCCTCCTCTCCCCCCCCTAGGTGCCCCCTCCCTCTCAGCAATATTCTGGAACACATCACAGGTCCCAGAAGATTGCCTGTCCACTCAGAGAGCTTAGCGTGACTCATGCGTGCACGCTGTCACAACCGGGTGCCCACAGTTTCTATGGCAGTGCCACGGAGAGGAGCGAGGCTCCGTGCGGCCGCATCGCTGGACCGTGGGACAGGTGAGTGTCCTGTTTATTAAAAGTCAGCTGCTACACTTTTTGTAGCTGCTGACTTTTGATAAACTAATAAAAAAACCTGTTACTCCGCTTTAATCACTGTAGCAAGAATCTAGAGAGCACTTCAGAGTCACTGTGTTTGTAACCCCTAAGGGCTATGCTGTGTGACTTCTCTCTCTCCTTCTGGTATCACCAATTTCTAAGGCAGGTTGAAGCTTATTGGTGGCTGTGGGAAACTTTCTTATAGCAGACATCAGGCTTTCTGTAAGTGAGAGGCATCGTGCAACCTTGCAGTCGGTGTGTTTGGGAATTGATCTTATGCATCAAATGTTGATTTTTTTTTTTTTTTTTGTAAAAATGCATTTACATTTAGGGAACACATGACAGAAGAAAAACTTGACAGTGTCTCTTTACTGGACTTAAGTTTTATCTTCTTAAAGCGGTTGTATAGTGTTTTTTTTTTACTTTTACCTACAGGTAAGCCTATAATAAGGCTTACCTGTAGGTAAAAAAAATATCTCCTAAACCTTTACGGTTTAGGAGATATTCCCCTTGCTATGCGCCGCTGACTGCAGCGGCGCATGCGCACAGGGGATTCTCGGCTGAAGCCCGGCAGCTGCCGGACCTTGCCGAGTAAGAAATCTCCCGCGCACATGCGCGGGAGTGATGACATCGCGGCTCCAGCCACTCACAGCGCTGGAACCGCGATACCCGGAAGACACGCCGAGGCAACATGACAGCTCCCTGGAACCGCGATACCCGGAAGACACGCCGAGGCAACATGACAGCTCCCTCGGCGTGGACCAGGTAAGATACTGACGCCTCGTTCTAAGGTAAGTATTTCATAATGAGCTAGTATGCGGTGCATACTAGCTCATTATGCCTTTTGCTTTACAGGGTTAAAAAAAAAAAAAAAAATTTGCGGGTATACAACCGCTTTAAAGAAAAAATATCCCACTCTTCACAATCACGCCTTACTCATGTCATCAGTTTTTGTCCGCACGTATATTTGTTAATAACTATTTTCAAGCATGAAGCACACAAAGGGCAAAATTGGAACCAAAATATCTGATGAACACCTTGAGAATTCATTGAGAATGTCTACTACAATCAGATCTAATTAATTTATCGAAAAGAATGTCAAAAATCGCACTAGTTTTATGTTGCTCTCCTTTTACTTTTTATAATTGAAAAACATGAAATTTTATTTCTCAAGTACATGATCTATTTTGTGATCGTTCACTTGTGATCTGCCTGAATTTTTCTGCTCATCAGCTATCCTTACTGTTACTGTATTTTATATGTGGCCAAAGACCATTCCTCTTATTCCAATGTGGCCCAGGAAGGTTGGATACCCCTGCTCTCCAGTAACGCCTGGACAAAAATTTTTAAGCAGGCTGTGCTCCTTTTTTGTGTTCAGTTTTGTCTGGAGTGTAAACAGAACTTCTACTAAGTTAATGATTTTTCGGGGGTATTTTTGCAGCATTGTTTGTAAACGCAAAAGGAAATCAAGAGATTAGCAGTGCTGGGATGCTGCAAAAACCATATGGTGAATGTTGCAAGATCACACATCTTCTCCATTCTAATGTTTAGATGACGAACCAGATTTAAATATCTACATGTTTTATGTATTGATCAATTGTCAGTATTTGGCTTTCTGGAATAACAAGCTGAAGTACCTAATACTGTGGCAATGCAATGTAAGATTTACTTATAGCCTTAAAAGATGGTGCTGGCAAGAGAAGCCTTTGTTTCACTGAAGGATTAGTCTTTTCATAAACCTTTTAGTAAGAGTAGTCAACACAACATCGTTAAAGAAATTTAAATACGTTTTCTTAAAGTGGATGTAAACCCGATTCATGAAATTTGAGCTGGGCACATATATCTGCAGTGTTTTGTTATCTCTCTTCAAAGCACTATGTCCCGTGGCTGTCTCCTGCTCCATTTTTCTGTTATCAGACTGATAACGTTTGACAAGTTCTCTGTCAACTGTGATAAAACCAACCTGAATTTTGTGTTAGGGTGGGTGCTATAAATTAGCGGAGAGCTGGTCTATTCACAGCACAACTCTGCAAGTCTCTGCCTATGTGGAGAGAGGGTGTGTGCCTTTCCTCCAATCAGCTTTCTCAGTGTATGGCAAGAATGCACACCCATAGGTGAATGGGAAGAGAAAATTCTAACAGGATCTGCACTTTCTAAACAGTATATAAGGCTGAAGAGAGCAGATATACATGTAAAACCTATGTAGGAGGATTTGTTTAATCTCTGTGTATCATCGGAGGCTGTTCACTTCACTGGGTATATGTGAGGTTTTACATCCACTTTAATTCTTCTTGTGGCAAAAAATAAAATAAAAAATAAAATATTACTGTAAACAATCCTACAGCTACAAATGAGATGTTAACTAAGGAGGATGAGACATCCTGCTAGGATCCAGTGGAGTGATCTCCCTGACTTTGCCTATAGATAAATTCCATACACCTCCAGTGACTATCTTAAGTTCCCTTTACCTGTGATGAGATTTCACACAAAAAAGCCCCTAACAGTCTTATGCTTACCCAATTGTACTTCATCGTTTACCTATCTAACTTCAGTAAACTAAAATGTTGTCAAATTGTGTGTAATGTAAATTTGCCATTTTTTTTTTAATTCAGCGTTATTTATTTGATATATTTTATAACGTTCCTTTTGCCTATTTTAGATTTCAAACTAAAAGTTCCCTGCATGGACCTTACCTAACAACTGTCAACAATGTAGTAGGCCATTGGCAGCTTCTTAAGAATTCTGATATCTCTTTGCAGGAAGGTAAGTTTTCTGGAAGGGGTTTATGTTCCATAAGATATGTTTTTAAGAGAAATTGCTTCTTTTTTTTTTTTTTTTTTTCAATAGCAATTGGCTATGAATTAATTAAAAAGTTAGAAACTTGACACAGACTTGGATAATACAAAGCTGGTTGAGTTATTTATCAAAAGTAGTACAGCCCACCCATCTTATGTCAAGGGGTCCCAAAAGATAGTGGCCCCTTTTTAAGTACCAGTTTGTTACTGAAATCTGGCTTTTCCCCACCATTGGTGCCTGTGATTATGGTGTGGGATTTGGGGACAGGTCTCGAAGCTTTTGTACCCCTGTTGGACTCCTTACCATTAAAATATAGAGGATTAACTGTTACAAGTAAACATATCTGCACACATTGTAACCTATTTTAGAAAATTTCATCTAGATTAACCCCTTCCCACCGAGCGTACGCAGATGTGCGTACTCGGCTTTCCGGGGTTATACTAGGATGATGCCCACAGCTGCAGGCATCATCCCGGTACCATTTTTTACAGCGGGCCATCGGCTACCCAAGTATAACAACCGATGTGGCTAAAAGCCGCTCGGCTGTTATACCGGAGGAGCGGGAGGGGATGTCCCCCCCCCCCCCCCCCCTCCCGCCGCTCTTACCGGGCCTCCCATGCCATCGGGAGGCCCGGTGACCAATCGGCTGCCTCTGGGCTGGAATGAAGCTGTGGGCGGCTTCGTTCCAGCCTCCTAATCGTAAACGCGGAAGCGACATCATGACGTCACTTCCCGTTTACTCGGCTGCCAATGGCGCCGGTTTAAAAAAAATACACAGTATTCAGAATCGCCGTTTTCCGCGATCTGAATACTTTGAAGTGCAAAGGAGGGATCGGGGGTCTTTTAGACACCCAATCCCTCCATAAAGAGTACCTCTCACCACCTATTACTGTCACAAGGGATGTTTACATTGTGACAGCAATTAAAGTCAACAATTTTTTTTTAAACACTATTTTTAAATATAAAAATAAATAAGAAAAAAAAAACATTTTTAAAGTGCCCCCCCCCCCCCCGTCTCCGTGAGCTCGCGCAGCAAAGAAAACGCATACAGAAGTTGCGCCCGCATATGTAAACGGTATTCAAATCACACATGTGAGATATCGTCAAAGCGAGAGCAATAGTTATAGCACTAGACCTCCTCTGTAACTCTAACCTGGTAAGGGTAAAAAAAAATTTAAAGCGTCGTGGAAATTCTTAGGTACTGTAGTTTGTCGCCATTCCACGAGTGCGTGCAATTATAAAGCGTGACATGTTTGGTATCTATTTACTCAGCGTAACATCATCTTTCACATTATACAAAAAAATTGGGGTAACTTTACTGTTTGGATTTTTTAAAATTCATGAAAGTGTCCCTTTTCCCAAAAATTTGCGTTTAAAACACCGCTGCACAAATACCGTGTGATATAAAATATTGCAACAATCTCCATTTATTCATTTAATTAATATATATATATATATATATATATATATATATATATATATATATATATATATATATATATATATATATATATATATATATATATATATATATATATATATATATATATGTTTGGGGGTTCTAAGTAATTTTCTAGCAAAAAATACGGATTTTAACTTGTAAACACCAAATTTAAAAATAGGCTTAGTCATGAAAGGGATAATGAGAACTCCACAGTAACCAATTAATAAAAAAAGTAAATATAAATCATCCAAGGGTTTGCTTAGTTAAAGTATGCCATCTCATTCCACACCCCCCCCCCCTTTTTTTTCCCTCTTTCATTACCTGTGGAAATGCATTCCTCACAATATACTATATTGGTTATGGCTAATGCTGAGATTTACTTGTGTAGTGCAGCAGTAATGCAAATATGTGAAACAATCAGCGCCATTCTGATTAATGATCTAGTGCTAAAAAAAAAACAAACCTTCTAACCTTATATATATATATATATATATATATATATATATATATATATATATATATATATATATATATATATATATATATATATATATATATATATATACACACACACAGCTGCTGTAAACCCTAAAAAAAAATATATATATAGTAGGGCTGCACTGCAGGTGTATGCTTTTGGGTATATATATATATATATATATATATATATATATATATATATATATATTATATATATATATATATATATATATATATATATACCCAAAAGCATACACCTGCAGTGCAGCCCTACTACAGAGATGAACAGTAATCCCCTATGTACAAATTGTACGTGACAATTCAATAAGAAAAATCCTGTAATAAAAAAGCCCACTAAATAAACAAAAAATAAAAATAAAATTTTGATAGTTGTACTAAAGTGTTAACCTTCTGTCACCGTGCTATGAAATTAGCGATTTGTTTGTCTTTTATCTAGTAAGTATCCTCTTTTAGTGGGGTTTTAAATACATTTTTAAAGCAGAG
This sequence comes from Lithobates septentrionalis, assembly GCA_037952835.1. Taxonomy (NCBI): domain Eukaryota; kingdom Metazoa; phylum Chordata; class Amphibia; order Anura; family Ranidae; genus Lithobates; species Lithobates septentrionalis. Next base: position 243,741 of record JBBDGP010001450.1, read on the forward strand.
AGCTCTATGTCGGCTGTGTCTTTTGATTACATGTAATAGGAGTCCACTGGAGTGGAGAAATATCTTAAGGAGTGAGGCTGTATTAATCCTGGCGATCAATTTCCTATCTGTGAGATACACATTGGGTGGAGGTCGTGAAAGTGAGAAGGTGAACAGCTGATTCCTGACTGAAAGGAGAGACGTTTGGGGAGTGAGCAATAAAGAGTTCATTAGTCTATCTAACTCATCCTTGAGGTGAACAGATAAAGTAGCTGGTGGTGGTGTGCACAAGTAATAAGAGTCTTTTTTGCATAGCACGGTGACAGGAGATTAACACTAAAGTACAACTATCAAGATTTTTGTTTATTTTGGCTTTTTTCTTATGGACTTTTCTTATTGAATTTTCACGTACAATTTGTACATAGGGGATTGTTTATCACTGTAGTAGCACTGCGTGCTCTTGGGTACATAATAAATATATAATATAATAATTTTATTGAGTTCAGCAGTTGCATTGTAATCAAATAAGGTTGTTACCAGAGAGTGGGAGAATCTTGGCACTAGAGAAATAAGTTCAGGTGCTGGAGTGTACCGTCCATAGTAAACCACACTTGCTAACACTCAGGCCTATTACACACCTTGGTGGATAGGTAGGGGGTCCAATGAACACCTATGCTCATTCTTTAATAGGAGTAGTGCCCACCTGGTGTAGAAAAGTATACATGGAGCCTGCACACTCTTTGCCCTCCATCCATAGGATTAAATGTTGTTAAATGTGTGCGGGCAGGAGGAACTTTTTTTTTTTTTTTTATCCTTCTTTATTGGTGGAGTGGAACACAGCAAATTCTTAGCAGATTGGATTTCAAATTTGCTCACATGGAATAGCAAAAAGTCAGACCACCTATTTATTTATTTTCAGTGATATCACTCAACTCTAAGGCCCCTTTCATACTGGGGCGTCGGCGGTGAAGCAACGCTATTTTTGCGGGGGCTTTTTGCCGCTAGCAGGGCGGTTTTAACCCCCGCTAGTGGCCAAAAAAGGGTTAAAAGGACCCGCAAAGCTGCAGAGGTGCTTTGCCGGCGGTTCGGGGGCGACGCTTTGACGGCAGTTCGGCAGTGGTGCCCATTCTGATCAGTGGGTAGGAGCGGTGTATACACCTCTCCTAAGATGCTGCTAGCAGGACTATTTTAGCGTCCTGCCAGTGCACCGCTCCAGACAGGAGAGGCTCTTTACAGGCGCTATGCAGGCGCTATTTTTAGCACTGTAGCGCCTGTAAAGCACCTCAGTGTGAAAGGGGTCTAATAATGAATATATTTGTTGGGAGGATGTCTCAAACAGTCGCCCAACCATCACTAAATCTGGCTGTATTTTGCTTTAAATGTTGATTTTTCTATGATTGTCATCTCCATCTAGTGTCTTGTCCCATTTTTTTTTTGGGGGGGAGCGGATACCCTCTTTTTAGAGGCATCCAGCTCCCACTTCCTCCCGGGCCTCCGCGGCCCTGGAAGGTAGTTCACCTCTCCCCCTCCCTCGCTGTAATCTTCTGGGATACGTCACAGATCCCATTAGATTGCACGGCTGTGAAGCCACAGCAAGAATTCCGGCACCGTAGAGAGGACTGGGAGAGGAGGGAGGCTTCATGCGTCCGCATTGCTGGACTGTGGGACAGGTAAGTGTCTGATTATTAAGTCAGCAGCTACACTTTTTTGTAGCTGCTGACATTTATTTATTTATTTTCGGCGGAACTCCACTTAATTCCTTTTTTTCTTTCTGAAGTACGTCAATCTGATAAATACCACATTATGACCTCCTAGATGGAGCTCACAATCAACATAATAAAGTGGTTGTAAACCCTTTCATATACCCAGTGAAGTGACTGGCCTCAGGTGATACAAGGAGATGAAACAAATCCTGCTAAATTAGTTGTACCTGTTTATCTACAGCCATCTTTCCCCTGCATCCAAAGTACAGAAATTACACAGGATCTCTCAGCTCTGAAAAGCAGGGGTGGAGACTAGAGCTGAACTTACATCAGTGAGAAGAACTCTGAAAGCTGATTGGAGGAAAGGGACACACCCCTACACTAAGCACACAGGAACACAGCCAAGGCTGTCAACCAGCTTAGAGATCCCTTCCCTGTCACCTTTTTTCTCTTGATGTCAGGAAAACTTGTCAGAAGTAATTCATGCTGATAGCAGAGGGAGGAGACAGCATACAGAAATGACACTTTGTGCTCTGGAGTGAGACAAGTACACACTATATAGGGATATGCGTGGTTCATATTTCATGTCTGAGGTTTACAACCACTCCGAAAATGGTTGGGTGAATGCTTGTGACATTTGTCTAACAAATTTTTATATAAATGGACCTTTAAATGATTGCTACGGTTAAAAATGTAAAGAGAAGTTAGGTTCAGTAAGGAGCTAACAATAGTAAAGTACACCGAGGGGACGGATTTCAACTTCTTCTACCACACCAGGAGTCCAACAATGAGATCTCTCCACTGAAATCACTAGAAACATGGCTGTGGGAGCATAACCAAAGCATAGAGAAAAGACAGCAGGGAGTTTGCTAGGCATTCCAGAGAGATAATTGTATCTCTCTACCCTGATATAGTGAGGAATCAAGCCTCCAGTAGCCAGTCAATAATGATTAGTTTTGATACACTTTTTTCCTCCAACACAAATGAGAATACGGTGATCGGCGGTAGCAGCCCTTGTTTGAGAAGTTTTCCACCATGTCACTTCGGCAGAAGTTGATCCAACTTTGGACTTCTATTGAGCAGCGACAGCAACAGACTGATTGGAATTCAACCCATTCCTGTCAAACCAGACAAATTTCAATCAATGTATTGTTACCTTTAGTGATAAAGTGAACTGGTCAATTTTTGCCTCTGAATGGTGGAACTTTTTAGTTAAAGTGTTTGTAAAGGTAAGATTTTATTTTTTTTTATGAAAATAACAAACATGTTATACTTACCAGCACTATGCAATGGTGCACTGAGCGGCCCAGAACCTCCTTTTTCTTAGGTCCCCCCCGCCAGCGTTCTTGGCTACTCCTCCTCTTCTCTTTCTGTGCCCTATAGCAAGCAGCTTTCTTTGAGGGCACAACTTTACTTTAACCACTTCACGCAAATCACCAGACCCGTATGTCGATATTTTGATGCTAAATATCGTTGTTATGGCAGCAGCTAGCTGCCATAACCCCGGTATTTTCAGGAACAGCAGCGTTTCTCTTTCAGATAAAAGTGGTTTCTGTGGCTGATTCGCCGCAAGATCACTTTTATCAGTGGTGGGAGAGGGGCCCCGCTTCCCCTCACTGCCTGGATGCCAAGTGAGGGGAAAATGGCCCCCACTCTGCTCCATAGCATTGGAGGGCAGAAGCGACATCAAACGTCACTCCGCCCAGTGCTCTTAAAGAGGACTTGTTTATTTTTATTTTTTATTTTTTATTTTTTTTATATTACATTTTAGTGTAAATATGAGATCTGAGGTCTTTTTGACCCCAGATCTCATATTTAAGAGGTCCTGTCATACTTTTTTTCTATTACAACGGATGCTTACATTCCTTGTAATAGAAATAAAAGTGCCCCAAATTTTTTTATTTTTTTTTAAAGGACAGTTTAAAAAGAAATAAGAAAAAAAATTTAAAGCGCCGCGTCCCGACGAGCAGTGCAGAAGCGATTGCAGAAGCGATTGCATACGTGAGTGGCGCCCGCCCGCATATGAAAACTGTGTTCAAACCACACATGTGAGGTATTGCCGCGATTGTTAGAGCAAGAGCAATAATTCTAGACCACCTCTGTAACTCAAATGGTAACCTGTAGGAATCTTTAAACGTCATCTATAGAGATTTTTAAGGGTAAAAGTTTATTGCCATTCCACGAGCGGGCGCAATTTTGAAGCAAGTGCGCTTGTAACAAAGTATTGCAACGACCACCATTTTATTCTCTAGGGTGTTAGAAAAAATAAATAATGTTTGGGGTTCTAAGTAATTTTCTAGCAAAATAAAAAACGATTTTAACTTGTAAACGTTGAGTCTGAAAAATAGGCCTGGGCCTTAAGTGGTTAAAGGGTAACTACACTTCCATGGAGAGAAAAAATTAGCAAATAAAAACAATATAGCATATACAATTGCATCACAAGTCATATTGTAATTGAATGTTATTAAAAATGATCTTTCCTTTTTAATCTGCAGCTCTATCATTTTCTGTAAATACAATATGGCTACCTGGAGGTGTTCTGTACACAGAATGTTTACTGACCACCCCCCACCCCCCCAGAAATGTAATTTCCTGCTTTGTGGGATTTGGCTAGTGGTTTTCCCAGAAGTCTGTACTAAGATACGAGTCCGATTTCAGGCATCCCCTGCAACAAAAATGTAATTTTGGTGAGATATTCCCAGTAGGAAATTACATCTAAAGGGATGCAGACCCTGCAATTTTTTCTCATTAGAGCCCTGCTGCAGCTGATTAAAAATGATGAAATTGCTCCCATTTAGATGTACTTACCACATGGGCACAGACAAACTCACACAGGGATTTCTTCAAAATAACAAAAGGGAGGAAGCTGCAACCGTTTGTTGAAATCCTTGTAATGTACATTGAACACTCAGAGGGGAATGTTTTTCTCAACAAAAGAGCAGGTATTGCATTGACCTCCTTAGCGGTATTCCCGAGTGTGGCTCGGGGTGCATTTTCAGTACCAAAAGCGGTAACCCCGAGCCACACTCGGGATCGCATTGCAGGATCCAGGCAAAGTTACTTACCTTGTCCCCAGGATCCTGTGATGTCTCCCCGCTGTGTGTACAAGCCGTGTCTCCGCTCAATCTATCACAGTGCCGAGCTCCGTTCCCTGCAAGCGTCGCGACGCATGGGGGCGGAGCACTGTGCCAAATTCAAAAAGTTCAAAACGCACAATACATACAGTACACTGTAATCTTATAGATTACATTACTGTATCAAATTATTTCACCTCCCTTTTGTCCCTAGTGGTCTGTCCAGTGCCCTGCATGTAGTTTTTTATTATAAATACTGTTCTTTCTGCCTGGAAACTGGAGATTGTCCATAGCAACCAAAAAGTGTCCCTTTACATAAAAAGCCGTTTTAGACCAGCTAGAAAACAGCGATAATAAATTAGAATCACTTGCAGAATTGAGCGATAGTGATTTGTGGGGAAATCCGTCATCAAACACTAAGTAATGACAGCAACAATTCTAAGCAAATTTCTGTGTTTTTGATTTGTTTACATTATTGTATTGTTGTTATTATATTATTTGTTATAATTATAGTTATTTATTATATTATTTTATGATTTAGTGTTTCAAACTATTATACCCGGGATGTCTACTAGACTCTTGTTTGAACAGATTTAAGTCTGTTATTCCTAAGAATTACAGGCCTACAATATAAAACACCAAATTTCTATGCAAAACAATGTACCACTTTGAGCATCAAAAATCTGAAATAATCATACCGCCTGGGAGGTTAAGGTAAAAAAATGTCCATGCTTTAACACTACTACATTTACTGTATTTTCACTTTGATGTGCCACTTTGTGTTGGTCTATCACATAAAATACATTTACTTTTTTGGTTGTAACATGAAAAAATGTGGAAAATTTCAAGGGGTATGAATACTTTTTTCAAGGCACTGTGTGTAGAAGTTGTAAGAAGGCCCATGGTGACCAGTCACTTGATCTCCATCATTTTATATCTTGTGCTAGTAAACTGACACGTGTAATATGTTACCCACAAAGGCTCCACAGTCTTTTACTCTGTTTTACATAAACCATTATTATACAAAACAATAATCAGCTGCTGATTGTGTGAGTTCATTTTGCTGACTTTTTTTGCCTCTGTTTCTTAGGCATTGCTGACTACAAGCCTGCAGACAGAGAGAAGATCATCCTGCGTCTTAACGCACAATAAGAAGCGACAAAGACCACTAGAATGACCGGTTGTCATCAGATATGAGGGAAACTGGCCTCACTTTTTAGAATTTTAGATTTCCTGCAGTATGTGCCAAATAACTTTGATAAACAACACAGATATGCATTGGATCAGCACTGTAATCGTTTAAACAGTATTAATTAATGGGCTTGATTCAATTAAAAAAAATGTAATTTGCAGAGCCCTGAAGCTGCAAAATACAGATTTCTGAACAAACTAACAGATGAACAGCAGTGTTACTTAGCAAAACCATTTTATTAATTTGCTTTTTAATAATGAACTTGATTTACAACCATAAAAGATGATTAGATTGGTTTTGTAGTAAAATTATGAACTGTCCTGGAAAGGAAGTTGGTTCGAGTCAGTCATAATGATGCTTTTATTTGATCAAAACACATGTATGCCCCATTTAATGAGCCAATGTGCAATCATCATCCAGCCATTGCAATCGCCATTCAACTGCTGGACTCTTTATTTGTTGCGACTCTTTGTGTCTGATAAAGAACCTTTCCTTATAAGCCGAATGCTATTCTTTCAGGACGTTGATTTAAATAAGGACTGTAGTGCTTCTCCCATATGTAGGCTTCTCACAACACTGAGAATGACACTGACTGCTGAAGTGTGCACTGAAAATCAGAGCTCTGAAAAACGTATAGCACAGAACTAATGACTGGACCAATGCTTTTTAACATAGTATTATTTAAACCGTAATTACTACATTTACAAAACTGACTGAATAAATTTTGCCATTTTAAAGAAAATAAGCATTTTATGTTTTTATTAATCCTAATTGGAACTGAACTCAAAAAGTAAACATCTACAAGTGTTAAAGCGGAGTTCCACCCATTTGAATGTCGGCAGCTACAAAAAGTATAGCTGCTGACTTAATAAACAGACACTCACCTGTCCCACGGTCCAGCGATGCGGCCGCACGAAGCCTCACTCCTCTCCCCCCCCCCTCCAGGGCACCGGCATTGCAAGTGTGGGCGCCTGGCTGTGACAGCTTGTGGCGCGCACTGCGCATGCGTGAGTCGCACTGCGCTGTCTTGCATGGCCAGGCAATCTTCTGTGACGTGTCCCAGAAGATTGCAGGGAGAAGAGAAACCAGGTACCTACCCCCCCAATAAAAAAAATGACATGCCAAATGTGGCATGTCGGGGGGTCATGACAAGTACTTCCACCCAAAAAAGCATAAGATCCATTTTTGGGTGGAACTCCGCTTTAATGGAGTCTAACCAGTACCCTGAAAGATTAACTTTTTTGTCCTAAATTCCAGATATGTGGGACTGCCCTGTGCCTACAGTCTCAAAGCTATCTATCTGCAATGTGAGATCTCAGGCACTGCTGCCTCTGACTGCAAGTCTCAGGAAATTTGGTGATATCCCTGCTCTGCTGCTCACTATTCAGCTGGAGACTCTGAAAAAGAAAAGCAAAACCTTGCCTCTACCAAGATGGCTACGTCCAAACGGAGACACAGTAAAGCTGTATTCACACCTGGGTGTTTTGAATTGCGATTCTGTCCGCAATTTAAAAATTTCTGCTAAAATGACATATCGCACAACTCAAATTTCAGATGCCGTTCATTTTAATGGCACCTAAAAACGTGGTGCAGTTCTGTCGCGGTTTTCACACGATAAAACCACATTGCGCAAAGCTAGTCATCTGAAAAGAAGCTCCTGATCCATTTATGGGTGACAAGCTTCACGCAATGTGGTTTGCTGCAATTGCAGCACAATTTGTGGCAGAAACCGCACAGTGTTTTTTTTTGTTTTTTTTGTTTTTTTAGGTGCCATTGTGCCCAGGATTGAACGCAGCCTAAAGGACAAGGAGCAGTATAGCAGTATTGGGAAAGGATCAGCTGCAGGAAGACCACAGACAATAAATGGTGACTAGTCAGCTTCCTTCTGCTTGCTGTTTCTGGACACCGCTTCTAGGATTCAGTTCCTTTTTCATGTGCGTGCCGGTTCACACCGGATTCGCACAAGAACTTGCTCTACATTCCTGTGCGATTTTTCAGCCCATTAAAATGAAGAGGCTGATGTTGCACTGGATCGCACCAAAACGAGTGCATGCACTACTTGAAATAACGCACTGCAACTGGATCACATGGTACTTTGGCACCATGCGATCCGGTGCTAGCAAATGCACTGGGGTTGTTAGGAATCCATTGACACCTGTAGAAGTTCATGTCACTACACACTGTCCCTTGATTTATTTTTTATTAGGAGGGACGTGCTGTGCCTGCACCGACTCTACCAGTCCAGCATACCTCTGCTACATCACTCTCCCAGTAAGAGAATGGGATCCCACCGTGCATCCAGCACGGATCTCATGCATGCTCTCACTTAACGCATTTCTTCCCGTACCTCGTGACCAGGCCACAAATCTCCATGGCGTGGGTTCGGATCTGGTTACTATTGAATAACGACCACTAGGGAGAGGGCCAGAACATCGACTCCCCTCACTACTGGGGGACCTGTCCCCTTACCAGGTAAACCACCTAATGACTGGTTGCCTTTTGTATTGAACTTGTGCTTGGCTACTCTTAGCAACTCTACTCCCCTTCTTGCTGAGTTGACCCTTCTGTAGCGGTGTTAATTCATACCCCGTAGTGCTTTACAAACCCTGATTCTTTGGAAACCCCAGAACCAACATGCACCCCTTTGAATAACGTCATACCAGGCTCAGAACAGTTAATGCAACTTTCCTGAACAAGGTGCAGCATAACAGTTCAATATGTACAACGTCCTTATCCTGAACCTATCTACAGCTATTTGGCTGCCCAGGCATACCTCCATGAGATGAGAGTCCATCTTGGCATTTTCCATGGCTTGGATGTCTCTGAAAGACCCTTTAGCAGACTGCAAGTTGCAGCAGCCCAATCGTGAGCAAGAGAGAACCAACCAAATTGTGTTCTGCTCTCCTGTAATAGTGTGCTCCCATGTAATAGTGTGCCCTGCTCCCATGTTCCCTGATCCCATGTGCCCTGCTCCCATGTAATAATGTGCCCTGTAAATATGTGCACTTCTGCCATGTGCTGTGCCCTGGTTGCCCCCTGTACCTTGCCCTGCTGCTGCCGCCCTGTACGCTGCTATCAAGTTGGACCCGGGCATATGTGCAAAAAAAAAAAAAAGTACAAGTTTTACATTAAATAGATACGTTTTTAATATTTGTTCTATTTAATGCTATTTTTAAAAATAATTGTTATATCTACAGCTCGCGGATCACACCGATGTTCCGTGACCTGTCGATATGAAAACTATTTCAGGGGTTCCCCGAGATTTTAGACTGTTTGTCAGGGGTTCCTCGACAGTAAAAAGGTTGAGAAACACTGATCTAATATATTGCAACTCAGCAAACCTTAGATGTAGTGGTTGAATAGGTTTTCTGTCACTTTTTTCCCTGTAGGAGCAAAGGAGACACCCTTGGACAGCAGCACTGAGGGTATTGCTAGATGGACTTTACATTGGTGACTAACAAATTAATTCTGAACTCCAGACAACACTTTTTAAGCAGTTACAGAAACAGTTTTTTTCATTTTGGGATAAAGGTTTTACATAAATTAATAAATACTGACCATTGCAAGCCCCCTGTTATTGTAAATGGTTTGTCTCAACCCCCCTAACTTGCACTGTTACTGGACAGCTTGGTCTGTTAAAGGAAGTTCAAACATGGCAGCAGAATCAGTGGCAACTGGTGCTTCAAATTTTTTTTTGGGGGGGGGGGGGGGCGCAAACAAACTGAAAAATTCAGAAAAAAACATCAATTGTAGCCTCACTGTGCCCATCAATTGCAACCTCATTGTGTCCATCAATTGCAGCCACTGTGATTTCCCCCCCCCCCCCCCCCCCCAGCGGCACCTAACTGGCACCTAACCAGTACAACCCCCCCCCCCCCCTCTCTGATGTTCCCTGAAGTTCCCTGAATGTGCCCTGATGTACCCCATGTGCCCCATGTGCCCTAATGTTCTCAAGAAGACAATCCAGCACAGTGCAGGAGTACTTTCTCAAAAAGTAAGGGATACTTAGAATTATTAGCAGTCCCTTGTTCTAGCTTTAAAACAGCCACTGCACACCTAACACACACTCACTGCCAGATGATGGAACAAAGGTTGCGTGGGTTCCAGCAGAGTTTGTGCTCCATTTCTTTTAGAAGCTCCAACACTTCTCATGACCACTGGGGTGGTCTGCACTAATTTGCTGTTGAGCACAAAGTCAGTGTGCAGAGCTAGGTTTGGCCAGATGCTGACCAACTACAATGAGAGGCTGCAACATCCACCACTTGGATCGTCATGCCCTGCTGTAGGCCTACCAGGTTTAAAACCTAAAGATGTCATCACCGGAACAAATATTCCCTGATACTGGAAGATTTGTTTCTGAGATCCCTGTACAATTTTAGATTTCCAATCACCCACAACAAACACCAGGACAGTTAGAGATGGTGTACCTTTCCAGCAGAGACAGACTGCAATCAACACCTGACAGGTATTAAAGGGGTTGTAAACCCTCATGTTTTTTCACCTTAATGCATCCTATGCATTAAGGTGAAAAAACTTCTGACAGTGACCGGCCCCCTAGACCCCCCTGTTTTACTCACCTGACCCCCTTCAATCCCTCGGCGGAGACGCGCTATACCTCTCTGCCAGGGGTTTGATTGGATAGAGTGATAGCAGCGCAGCCATTGGCTGCCGCTGCTGTCAATCAAATCCAGTGGGGGGCGGGGCCAAGTCCTACATTCTGCGTCTATGGACTCGGGAGCGCGCTCGCAAAGTAACTCGGGAGCGATTCTCCTAGGGGGTTATAAGATGCGAGGAGGAGGAGGATCATCCACTTCTGGACCCCAGAAGAGGATGATCGGGGCCACACTGTGCAAAATGAACTGCACAGTGGAGGTAAGTATAACATGTTTGTAAAGCTTCGCTTTTTAAAAAAAAAATAACAATCACTTAACCTATTCCCTACTCTATCCAAAATGTAAAGCTTTAAAATGTTAAGTTTAATCTATATTTTGCTTTTCCTGTTTCCTTCCTTCCTTCCTCCTTTTTGTGCAATGCAGGCAGACCATGGTTGGTGGTAGGGACAGGCAGGGTGCTATACATAGCTTTCTGAAAACATCACAGCACAATGCCTCAATACTACTCTCAAGAGCCCTCAGCCCTGATGTAAGCAGTGGGCTGGCTCTTGGGAGAAGCTGTGCAAATATGAATATGCAATGATGGGTGGATATCAGTCTGGAGAAGTGGGCCTTCCTAGGCAAGCTGTATTTGTATGCAGACTGTTCTATGTATGTAGGCAGGAGCAGTCCACTTTCTTGCAGCTGGATACTCAAAAGGAACATAGTTCCTCTATGGTTTTCTGGGTCACTGGGGAAGCTATCCTGTTGGATGCTGCCTTTCCACATGATTTTGGCAGCCATCTTGGGTCAAGCAGAGCCTACTTAAGGCCCTAGCTCCTAGGTTTAATGTGTTTTATGCAAGTGGGTAGTATAGGGAAAGGTACCCCATCTATTAGGGACAGTACAAGCAGTAGGGAAAGATTCCTGACAGGGAGGGAGAGTGTGGGGCTGCTACTCCTCTGGACATCCTCCTGCTTGAGCAAGAAACGGCCAGGCCGCATTCTACCCTCTTAACAGACGCTGTCAGTCTGACTGAAACCTGCTCTCTTCACGTTGTTGAAAACCGTGAGTATTGGGTAGTCTTCCCACTGGGTTTGTTGTGAACTGTTGCTGCATTACTTCAATGCAAGTTTTCTTTGCACTTGACTGTGTGAATTACTGCTGCTGCACCCCCACCTACATGTAGTGGCCACATGTGATGCTGAGGCCCCTTGGTTGAAAGAACTAAAATCTAAAGAATGAAAGGGGTGGGTGAGGGAAGTCAGTCTGGGAATATAAAATGTTAGATGACGCTGGATGTCCTCCAACCAAGAAATGAGACAGGATCTAACTGACTTACTGCAGCTTCTTGTGTATACTGTGAGAAGCTTGCCGTATGCAGTGAAATCAGTATACAATTTCAGTACACCAGAGGAGCCTGTACAACTGTACAAAACTGAAGGCAAGGCTGGAGTTCAACTTTAACAAAACATATTTTACCATTTAGATACGTTTTAAAGCATAACTAAAGGCAAACTAGTGGGTTGGGGCTAAGGGATTCCCTTAATTTGCAGGGATTTCCTTTTACTTCCTGTTTTGGCTATGGGGAAGGAAGTGAAGGTAAATTTCCACGATGGGACACAGTTAGGAAAAAAATCTGACAGAGGTTACAGTATAACCCTCCCTTACTCTATTAAAAGTGAAAAAAAAAGTTTTGCCTATAGTTCTACTTTAAGTATTGTGCCATATTTAAGAGCTATAGTAAGTATATTCAATGCACTAATCATTTGTTGACACTATAGTTTTTTTGTGAAGCATTACGTTTTCATCATTAAAAACAAAAAAAAACTTCAGATACTTTTTTTATGAAAACAAGTGTGCTTTTATTAGCTTATTTCTTATTCATGTAAATCCTAAGTACATTATTCTGTAATGTCGGGCAAAAAAATGTTAGAATGTTAGGGAAAAACATTTTAACTTTGCATAAAGTAGATTTTTGGCTTGGATATTTCAGCTGATTGTGGAGGCCTTAGAAAATATTTATTTTGATTCAATCATTGTTAGTAGATGTTTCATCATTGTTGATAGTAGGTTGTCCAGCTTGTTGGCCTTTTGGTGGTTTGGCCTGCATGAAAAAAAGTGTTTTACCATTAATAAGGTGTTTGTCACAAACATAATTTTGGCATGATCGTGCATCGCTCTGGGAAGTGAATACTGTCAGCAGTGAAACTTACCGGCCAGCAACACCCACTGCAGATCAGGGAAGTGTGACATGCCATTAACCACTAGCCAACCAGCTCACGCAGATATACTGCGGCAGGTTGGCTCTCCTGTGCGAATCGATGTACCTGTACGTCGGTCCGAGCAGGGTGGGTAACAGGCGCGGGCGCCCGCTGCAGGAGTGTGCCCATGGGTCCCGCAGACTTGATGTCCGCCCGCGATCACGGTGAGGAGAGGCAGGAGAGGCGGAACAGGGAACTGCCTATGTAAACAAGGCGATCCCCCATTCTGCCTAGTGACATGACAGAGATCTATTGTTCCCAGCGAAGATCGATTTTATCATGTTCCAGTGAGCCCACCCCCCCCTACAGTTAGAACACACCCAGGTAACACACTTAACCCCTTGATCGCCTCCTAGTGTTAACCCCCTCCCTGCCAATGACATTTATCCAGTAGTCAGTGGCTATTTTTAGCACTGATCGCTGTATAAATGTCACTGGTCCCAAAAAATTCACAGATCGCCGCCATTACTAGTAAAAAAAATTGAAATAATAAAAATGTCATAAATCTATCCCCTATTTTGTAGACACTATAACTTTTATGCAAGCCAATCCATATTAGCCTATTGAGATTTTTTTTACCAAAAATATGTAGAAGAAAATATATCTGCCTAAACTGATGATTACATTTTGTTTTTTTATTAGTTTTTTTTGGAATATTATAGCAAAAAGTAAAGAAAATTGTTGTTTTTTTTTTTCTTCATTGTCACTCTTTGTTTATAGCGCAAAAAATAAAAACCACAGAGTTGATCAAATACCACCAAAAGAAAGCTCTATTTCTGGGGAATAAAAAGGACATCAAGTTTGTTTGGGTACAGCATCGCATGACCGCGCAATTGTCAGTTAAAGCAACACAGTGCCGTATCTCAAAAAATGGCCTGGTCATTAAGGGGCCAATTCTTGTGGGGCTGAAGTAGTTAAATTAATAAGGGGAGTTCAGGACTGGATGCAAAGTCCGTCTATGTTCACCTTACTCTAAAAGCTAGTTATAAATTGGGGCAATTCCCATTTGTGTTTAGCTTGCTGGAATTGATGCAGGGACACATTGGGTGCCTTCATCTTCCATTGTGCTCTGTTAGCCCTCTGGTGTGTCCCTGCGCTAAAATTTAAAATGCAACAGGTTACGAGCAGGCAGGCTATTTATTGCAGAAGAAACATATGAAGCATCAGTCTCCACTGGTGGGGAGGTGAGGGGGGGGGCCCTCACCTCCCCACCAGTGGAGACTGATGCTCCATTTTTTTTGGGAGGGGGGGGGGGCGGCAAACAAACCACAAACATATTTGCTATTGTCACACAACTGGCTGGGCTCAGGGCGCAGTGCTCTGTGCCCCGAGCCCACCCTTTTTTGAAGCCAATTAGAGCCTCAGCCTTAAAAAAAAAACAAAAAAACCCATGGAAATCGATTTGTCCAGCGCCCTGCATGTAGATTAGGGGCTGGGCGCATGGATTAGGGGGTGGTGCCCCTGCGCCCCTAATGGAGTGGTTGTCACTGCTCCCCACTGCTGGCAACTGTGTGCTACAGGCTGTGTGGACTACCCCCACCCTACCTACCCGCTGAGATCTGTGTTACAGAGCGGGCAGTGTGTGTGTGAGAATCAGCCGCCTCTCACCCCAAGCTTCCCTGCTGCCACTGTATTGTGTCAGAGTGGACATGTGTTAATCTCTCGCTTACTCCTGCCCCCACTTTCTCCTGGCAGTGGATTTGAGTCAATTGGGGAGCTGCAGCCAATTAGAGCATCAGAGTGAGGAATTGCTCTGCAGCATTGGTTAATGGGATATTTAGTCTTTAAAGGGCACTGTACAATGGGGGCTAGCAGAGCCATAAACTACAAGGATCCGGATTCCCTGCATACAGATCTGGTGAGTTTTCACAGGCATTCTTAGAGAGATCAGGATCTTTTGTGGCTGGGGATCTAGAACATCCAGACCTGCTGCAGTGCCTGTCTGAGCCTGCGAGAGATTGAGCCCTTGTGAGCACCCATAGAGCCTGAGGACTGAGACACAGCATGTCACTGCATTTTGAGACCTGCAGCTGTGTGAGAGCCCACACAATAGCAGAGAGACTAAGCCACAGGGGGCTAATGTGCTTATCTCAACTCTGACACAGTTAAGACAATAAAGACTACTCCTGGTTAAGCAGCCCGCTAGCCCTCTACTTCGCACTCCTAAAGGGACAGCTACACGTCTACTAACTACAGAAGGGCCCCAATGTAAGCCAGTCAACACTGACACTTCGGCACCAGGTACTTTGCAGCCACCTCCAGGGGTACCCCTGCCTCAGGAACACATACACCCACCCACTATTGGGGCTGCACACAAGACCATTTATTTCCTGGGTCAGTTCATGCTGATACTTTACCATGATTTGCAGCTGTTATAGTCCAATTTAACATTGCTATAATTCTATTGATTGCTAGTTTATGGGTTAGTGATTGTTTATCTAGTACCGTATCTTTAAATCTGTTTGATTGCCTGTTCACTGATTTACACATGGTTTAACTGCATTTCCCTACTACATCTAATAAATCTACCATCAAGTTTCTTGTGGCCTATTTTCTGTGCATTATTATCAAGAGGTAGTTTACTAACACTTAAAGAGTAACGCCACTTTTGTGGGAAACAAAATTAGCAAACGCATGTATTTAGTGTATACAATTGCAACACAAGTCATATTGTAATTGAACGTTATTAAAAATTACCTTTCCTTTTCAATCTGCAGTGCTGTAATTTTCTGTAAAATGCAATGCAATATGGCAATGGAGGTTCCCCATTGAAAACGTCAGCGTGTGACGAAACGCGTCTGGGAGGGACGTGCTGACGTCGCCACGTGTGTCCTGTGAGGACGGGAGTGTGTATGAATGCCGGCCGGCTTCATTTTATGCTGTTTTAACTTCTTTTGATGTAAGTGTTACTCTTTATCTATTAAACCGGACTATACAGTGTTACACTATTGGTGTTTTTTCTACTTCTCATATTTTGCTGAGCTTGGGCACGATTAGCCAGGACCTATCCACATCGTTCCAGATTGGAGCCCATCGGTGCTCCAACCGATCTGCCTGTATATGAGGATGTCTGGTAAGCAGAACATCCCCTAAACCCGTGGGTGTGATTTTAACATATTTACACGCTGGGTGTATTATCCTACCTATATGAATTGTTATTTGGTAAGCAGCCTGTGCATGTGGTGTGCTGCATACAAGGGTTTTTTCTGGCTCTTCCCTTTTTGCTATTAGTGTGTTTAGATCACTTATTAATTTTTTCTGCTAGTAATTAATTTTTGGTGATTGGGCAAAGTTTTTTCTTTTTTCTTTTTTCCCTTTTTTTCTTAAACCAGCCCAACTAGAGGGGTGTTATAAAGTGTCACCGTTCCTCACTCACTTTTTCATTGATGTGTATGATTATATGACACCCATTATCATCCGTGGTTGCAATATTACTTTTGGGTGATTCATGTTTTTATGATCACATTGTATTGAGTGTCACATCCTCTTTTCACTTTCTTCACAAACTGGGTGTTTTGTGTGGTAATAATTAGCAGTATTACACTATATGTGTACTTTTCTTTTTGGATAAATACTCTCATGAACCGGCACACGTGACGAGGATGAAAATTGTGATCTGTCCAGAGGCATCGGTCTAGAGGCCCAGGCTGGGTTTAAGCCATCTGCCTATAATAGGCTTGCATCTGGTAAGCGCAATCACCTGCTGTTTTTCTTCGGTTCTATTGCCATTCTCTATTAGATAAACCTCAAAGAGACATACACAATAATTTACCATCTTTATTGTGATATGGACAGTATGTTTGGATTTCCAAGACTGTATCAACATTAGACAATATTTATATTTCAGGATCAAAAGACTTTATCAACAATTTTTCCTTTATTTATTTAGCGCGGTTTTCTATATATTGTTTTGTTTTGGTGTGCTTCACTTATAACCGCAGCTTGTGATATTTGTTTCTAAGCGCAGTTTTTTCTTTAAAAAAATGCAATATGGCTGCCTGGAGGCGTTCTGTACACAGATTGTGTACATACGGCCCACAGATATGTAATTTCCTGCTTTCATGCACTAAGATACAAATCAGATTGTGAGCATCCCCTGCAACAAAAATTACATTTTTGATGAGATACTCCCAAAGGGAAATCTAAAGGGAAACATCTAACGGGATGCAGGCCTTGCCAATTTGCAATTTAGAACCCTGCAAGTGCAGCAGATGATTGATAATTATAAAACCACTCCATACAGATTCACTGAGCACATGGACAAAAACTGTGATTTCTTCTGAATAACAAGGTAGGAATCTGCAACACAGTTTGTTAATATTCATGCAATGTACATAGATTACCCAGAGGGGAATGTTTTTTTCTTATCAAAAGTAGAGTTACTCTTTAGGTCACACAGGTGTGAGCAGGCCTTCAGTTTATAACCATGTGTGTCAGTGGGGAGAGTCGTGTAGAACAGAGAACAGTAGCTCCTGTAATGTCTCTTCTGCAATAAATTAAACCTAGCTATCTGCTAAAATGCAGTTCAGTTTACACTTCCGGCACTGTGCTAGTGTGCAGGGATGACTAACTCCTTCACAGGCCAATTTATATTTGCTCTAACCAATCAAGACAGCCAAAGACCAGCACCTGAAAGATGCTGGGGAGAAGATGCCAAATCTGGCGAGGGACCTTGCGGACTTTGGACAGTTGGAGAAGAGGTAAGTATTGTGGACTTTAGTTCCATTTTATTTAAACTTTGCTTTATATGCTCCAACATGGAGCATAGACTAGAGTTAGGTTTGCACTATACAGAGGGATCTTGATGAGACAGTGTGACTTCCACATTTATTTGCAAGTGCTGTGCAGATAAAACCTTTGTTTTTATTGCAAATTGTTAGATCTTGTAATTTGTTGGGGTGTTTTTTTTTTTTGCTAGCTACAGTAGCTGGTAAGTGTGCTGGGAAATGCATTTTGTTATGTTTGCTCTGTGCAAAACTCTTCCATGTGCACCTTGCTCTAACACCTAGTTGTAAATTGGGGAGGTTACCATTTTATTTAATTTGCTGAAATTGGCGCAGGGGCACACTGGACACCTTCAGATGCCATTGTGCTCTACTAGACTTCTGAGGTGTCCCTTTGGCTTTTTTGGGGAATGGGCTCCCACCAGGTACAGTGGGGCAAAAAAGTATTTAGTCAGCCATCAATTGTGCAAGTTCTCCCACTTAAAAAGATGAGAGGCCTGTAATTGTCATCATAGGTATACCTCAACTATGAGAGACAAAATGTGGAAACAAATCCAGACAATCACATTGTCTGATTTTTGAAAGAATTTATTTGCAAATTATGGTGGAAAATAAGTATTTGGTCACCTACAAACAAGCAAGATTTCTGGCTCTCACAGACCTGTATCTTCTTCTTTAAGAGGCTCCTCTGTCCTCCACTCATTACCTGTATTAATGGCACCTGTTTGTACTTGTTATCAGTATAAAAGGCACCTGTCCACAACCTCAAACAGTCACACTCCAAACTCCACTATGGTGAAGACCAAAGAGCTGTCGAAGGACACCAGAAACAAAATTGTAGACCTGCACCAGGCTGGGAAGACTGAATCTGCAATAGGCAAGCAGCTTGGTGTGAAGAAATCAACTGTGGGAGCAATAATTAGAAAATGGAAGACCTACAAGACCACTGATAATCTCCCTCGATCTGGGGCTCCATGCAAGATCTCACCCCCTGGGGTCAAAATGATCACAAGAACAGTGAGCAAAAATCCCATAACCACATGGGGGGACCTAGTGAATGACCTGCAGAGAGCTGGGACCAACATAACAAAGGCTACCATCAGTAACACACTACGCTGCCAGGGACTCAGATCCTGCAGTGCCAGACGTGTCCCCCTGCTTAAGCCAGTACATGTCTGGGCCAGTCTGAGGTTTGCTAGAGAGCATTTTGATGATCCAGAAGAGGATTGGGAGAATGTCATATGGTCAGATGAAACCAAAGAAGAACTGTTTGGTAGAAACACAACTTGTGTTTGGAGTTGCAACCAAAGAAAACCATACCTACTGTGAAGCATGGGGGTGGCAACATCATGCTTTGGGGCTGTTTCTCTGCAAAGGGAACAGGACGACTGATCCGTGTACATGAAAGAATGAATGGGGCCACGTATCGTGAAATTTTGAGTGCAAACCTCCTCCCATCAGCAAGGGCATTGAAGATGAAACGTGGCTGGGTCTTTCAGCATGACAATGATCCCAAACACACCACCCGGGCAATGAAGGAGTGGCTTTGTATGAAGCATTTCAAGGTCCTGGAGTGGCCTAGCCAATCTCCAGATCTCAACCCCATAGAAAACCTTTGGAAGGAGTTGAAAGTCCGTGTTGCCCAGCGACAGCCCCAAAACATCACTGCTCTAGAGGAGATCTGCATGGAGGAATGGGCCAACATACCAGCAACAGTGTGTGACAACCTTGTGAAGACTTACAGAAAACGTTTGACCTCTGTCATTGCCAACAAAGGATATATAACAAAGTATTGAGATGAACTTTTGATTTTGACCAAATACTTATTTTCCATCATAATTTGCAAATAAATTCTTTCAAAAATCAGACAATATGATTGTCTGGATTTGTTTCCACATTTTGTCTCTCATAGTTGAGGTATACCTATGTCGACAATTACAGGCCTCTCTCTTCTTTTTAAGTGGGAGAACTTGCACAATTGGTGGCTGACTAAATACTTTTTTGCCCCACTGTATACCTACCCTTACATTGTATCATGACAGTGGGAAGACTTGCCCGCCCTCAGAATACACTGATCAACACTGCCGGCGGCACTGATTGAGAGAAGATTTTCCAATAGGATGATTGTACACAAGTTGAACCAGCCTGCCCATACAAAGATCGAAA
This sequence comes from Lithobates septentrionalis, assembly GCA_037952835.1. Lineage (NCBI taxonomy): Eukaryota > Metazoa > Chordata > Amphibia > Anura > Ranidae > Lithobates > Lithobates septentrionalis. The sequence continues at coordinate 263,435 of JBBDGP010001450.1, forward strand.
TTTGTATGATCCCTACTGAACCGGCTGAATTTTGATCCATGTATCCATGCACTATACAAAAGGGACCTTGACAAAGCAGTGCAGCTTTCACATATATGTGCAAATGTTTTGCAACTACAAGCTCTGTTTTTAATGCAAATTGTTGTATACTTTATACTTATTTGGTTTTTTTATAGCTGGTAAGTGTGCTGGGATATACAGTATATTTAGTTGGCTCTGTACAAAGCAATTACATGTGCACCTTATTCTTAAAGCTAGCTATAAATTGGGGAGATTTCCATTTTCTTTTTAAAGACTGGATGTTTCCCTGTGGCTATCGGCCAGGCAAGGTGCCAATCAGAAGTTTGTATGGAGCGTGGAATAAGCACATTCTTTTGAGAGAGGTGCTGGTGGTGGAAGGGTTGGTGGGCTGGTGATTATTGGTGGGGGGGAGGACAGTGTCCAGAAAGACAGCTTGCACTGGCATATAGTACATGTCACTGTTTCTGGAGTAGGCTTTTTTTCTGTCCTCTTTCATTTTAGTACTATAGGATAGGATTATAGGGGCAATATAATACATGAGGTCTAATTTACAGAGCTAAGATACCAGGATAAGGATCCTTCTTTTAAAAAATGTTATTTTCATCTGAGTGCAGTGAGATTTAAAAATTATAACCACGTGACTAAAAATAAAGAGCCTTTTTTTTTGTGTAAAGCTTCATGAAATTAACCCCATTCATTTCAAATCGGTATGGACTGCTGGTTTTCTCTGCAACAAGGAAGTGAACTGATAAAGGATCCAAAAGATTGGTTTGGCCAGTGTAATGTATCAGTGGTAAATGCCTAATTACTATAACTCCTTTGGTGAAGCAATTTTTGAATGACTTGCCGTATATATAAAATCTGCAATTACTATTTCCTTCAGAGTCCACCGATAAATACATTTCAGTTTAGGGTTGCCTAAAGCTGGTCAAAAATGGATCAGCCGGTTCAGCAGGGACTGGCCAAGTCTTGATCCATCTATGGCCTTTCCTATTCAAGAGGAGTCCACCTAGTGATCGACTCCGCTGGAACCGGACTGTTGGAAAATTTGTGTTTGATCAGCATAAGCAGCCAATCGGCTGCAGCACCTATCAGAATACAATGGAAACAGAAAAAAGTCCTGGACTGCCGCACTCCATCAAAGAAGCATCTTTATTGAGTGATAAAATCCAAAAACACAGACAAATGACAGAAGTAGACACATTAGGGATCAAATCGCTAACGTGTTTCACATCCGAAGATGCTTACTCATAGCTATGAGTAAGCTCAATAAAGATGCTTCTTTGATGGAGTGCGGCAGTCCAGGACTTTTTTCTGTTTCCATTATCTTGTGCATAGCCAGCACCTAACCCTGGTTAGCAGGACGGTAGCACCTTGAAAACACGGAGACTTTCAGAGTGGCATTCCTCATTAGTATCAGAATACAATAGCACAATGGAGAGGAGTCCTTCATCCACCTTGTGTGGATGGAGGAATCCATCATTTTTTTGTTCAGCTGGCTGGCTGGTCAAAACAAAAAAACAATCCACGTATGGCCTGCTTAAGCCTTTATTCTACTATATATATTTGTGTAAGCTGTTTTCTTCATACCTCTTCATATTTACACTCCCAATAGAAGCTAGCTTTACTGTCCAGGTATAGGAGAATCAGGTCACACAAAAGTGTTGCCTACAACAGAGAACACACAAGATTCTGTCATTGGACATTTCAACTACTGGAAAGAAGTGGAAGTGATAGATAGTAAAAGACATATATCCAGGAACTATACATTGCAGGTTAGCATGCTTGTAAAAAGACTAGCTGGTTAGTGGTAGAAAGTTGGCACATCGGGAAGCAAACATTATCAAGGTGATAAATGGAAGCACTTTCAAGTCACTAGATTTTATAAAGACTGGTTATAATATTACAAATGAAAATTTGGTGAAGGGATCTCACAATAGAGTTTTCATAGCATAAATAAGCCAGCATGTGATTCAGCTTCTAGAAATCATGGAAAATTAACATATCAGACTTGGGTGTTGACCTTTAGAAAAATGTAAGGTGTGGCTGAAAAGAATTACACTTGTGTGTGTAGCATAGCTCCCAACTGTCCCTGATTTTGAGGGACTGTCCCTGATTTGAACAAAGTCCCTCTGTCCCTATTTCCTCCTCATTTGTCCTTCATTTTAGTCTGATCTATATAGTTGTATAAAAAATGCACTGTTTATCTTTCAAGAAGTGTTTCCCAGTGCTAAACCTTTCATCCAAGTTCTAAATTGCTGCAAATGTAGATTTCAAAAGCCAATATAAAGGAATAGTAGTGGCAAAATAAAGCTCTTGTGGGTTTAACTAATCATTTTTTTGTATAATTCCCCCTTTAAGGGAGCATGGCAGGGGGTGTGTCATAAACCTACATACTTTTGCTAAAAAGTATCCCTTGTTCCCATCTCAAAAAGTTGGGAGGTATGGTGTGTAGTCTGTCCAGTTAGATGCCTATACATTTTTTTTTTTTTTATAGGTATGTACAGGGGTGGACTGATAACTCATGGGGCCCCCCGGGCAATAGAAGATTATGGGGCCCCCAGGCAATCAGAGATTATGGGGCCACACAGTATACATACATGTACACACAGTATACACAGACAGATGTAAAAAAAAACACAGATTTATACATACTGTCCCTGGTTTTATTGAGGCTGGCAACCCTGATGGGGCCCCCTAGTGGCCCAGGGCCCTCGGGCAGTGCCCGAGTGGCTCAATGGTCAGTCCGCCCCTGGGTATGTATTGCAGCTAGGGTTGTCACCTCATCCCTTTAAAACCGAACATATATTAAGTACACAGGTTCTGTTGCTGATTGAAGTGGTAATTAAACTCACTTAGTGCCTTATCTGCATCAAATTATCTGCAAGAAAATGTGTAATAAATATGTGTTCGGTTTTAAAGGGATGAGGTGGCAACCCTAATTACAGCCAAGCCATGTTCCTTTATTCTGCATCCTCTCACTTCACAGTTCTTCTTCAGTCATATTTTCTGCAGGTTTATGTGTATAGAATTAGCTTTTAATACATTTAGGGGTAACAAATAACCTTATAACATCATCCTTTGTTGCCCTTGTTCTTTCACTGCTACCTTCAAAAGTCCAGACCAGTGTAAATATTCTATTGTTTCTATTCAGCCTGCATGCAGTCTGTACTGTACAGCAGTATGATTGTACACTGGGATATAAAACAAGGAAGGCATCAGAAATAGTTCCAGATGAGCGTTCTGCTTTCTGTAATTAGCTGACTGGTATCACATAGGATAGGGAAATGAGCAGTGCAGAGCAGTTTAAAGTGATTGTAAAGTCTTTTTTTTACCTATAAAAATAACAAACATGTTATACTTACCTGCTCTGTTGCAGTGGATTTGCACAGAGCAGCCCAAATCCTCCTCTTCTTGGGTCCCTCTTCTGTAATCTGGGCCCCCCTCCTGTTCAGTGCCCCCACAACAAGCAGCTTGCTATGGGGGCACCCAAGCCAAGTCACAGCTCTCTGTGTCAATTCAAGCACGGAGCCCCGACCCAGCCCCCTCTCTCCCCTGATTGACTAGCTGACTTTGATCGACAGCAGCAGCAGCCAATGGCGCTGCTGCTGTGTCTCAGACAATCAGGAGGGAGAATCCTGGATGGCTGAGACACTCGTGGACATCGCTGGACAGAGAGCGGCCTCAGGAAAGTGTGAGGGGGGGCCCCTGAACACAGAAGGCTTTTTATCTTTGTGCATAGAATGCATAAGGATAAAAAACATTCTGCTTTTACAACTCCTTTATTTATGCAATGGTTTCCTTTTATCAACATGTGGGTAGGTGCAGCGGCAGAAAACACTCAGTCCAGGTGCAGAAAACAGAACTGTATTGAAATTGAAAATCGGCAATACACAACAAGCCCTGCAGGAAGGTGACCCGACCAGGAACACTCACAGGATGTAACAGCGATGAGTAGTAATAGAATGTCTCAGGTGTGCATGTCTCAGGTGTCTTGAGGGGCAGAATGCAGCCTGGCCGATATGTACCCAAATGGGGAGGCTTCCAAGTAGGATGGCGTATCCCTACTCTTCTGTAACCTCTCCCTGATGCTAAGCACTGTCCCTGACAGACGGATGACCTGTTCCTACTCTACCAACACGTGAAATGTGTCTTAAATAGATTCTGCCTGACCCAAGAGGGCTGCCAAAGTCACATGGGGTGCCAGCATAGAGGAACAGCACCAATGGAATAGCGCCACATGCAGTGGAGAAAGTAAACTGCACCTGCCTACAAACAGTTTTGTCATCCGTTTCTCCTGTGATTGTATTGGTGCAGTAATGCTTATAAATTACCATGTTTGTTTCCTGGTGTTGCAGATTTTGAATCAAGCACATATATAGAGAACATGTCTCTTTTTTCTAACAATCCTAATCTGTGGTCATGTTGCTCTCTGCTCTGTATAGTGCAAACAGGCAGAATGCAAACAATGTAATGTTTACACTAGAGATGTGCACAATGGAAAACATTTTTTGCTTAGTTTAGGATTCACTCGTTAAGTAAATCCTTTTATTTCGTCATAACCATTACGTTCGAGTGATTCATTTCCTGAAAGATTCATTATTTTGGGATAGTATATATTCTTTGTTCTGAATCTTATTGTATTTTCTGAACTTCTGTTTTCATTTGTTAGATTATTATTATTATACATTATAAGTTGAATTAATTTCCCCATTCCCAGCTGACTTTGTTTATTTATTTATTTCAGTTACTTACATAGCACCATCAATTTAAGCATCGCTTTACATTTACATTGTACAGTCACATCAGTCCCTACCCTCAAGGAGCTTACAATCTAAGGTCCCTAACTCGCATTCATACATGCTAGGGACAATTTAGACAGGATCCAATTAACCTACCAGCATGTCTTTGGAGTGTGGGAGGAAACCGGAGTACCCGGAGGAAACCCACGCAGGCACAGGGAGAACATGCAAACTCCAGGCAGGTAGTGTCGTGGTTGGGAATCGAACCAGCAACCCTTCTTACTGCTAGGCAAAAGTGCTATCCACTACACAACTGTGCTATTTGTTGGGCCACGCACATACAAATTAAACGAATGGTCTCTCAACCCTATTACAAAAAGGATCTGATTAGAATATTCACGCTACTCTCACTAGAATAAAAACAAATGGATCTGAATCAATTCGGATCATTTGTTATGTCATTCCATTATTTCAGATGCTTCAAACATTGACAAAAAGTCAGAAGCTATTGCAGCATATCATCCAAATAAAACAAATTAATTTGTTATTTTTGTTATAATTTATTTTGTATTAGTTGAAATTCGTTACATATTTCATCCAAATTTTGATTCATAACAAAATTAATCGAAGATATCTAATTTACACTGGGCTGTGCCTGTAAGTCTCAGACTTCCCGGGAGATTCCCAGTGGGCCCATGGCTCAGTGGGCCAGTCAGGTGCGGTCCTGGAGCCGCTCCTCTCTGACAGTGAGTGATTGCAATTTCACTCCTGTCAGGAGGAGCAGCTTCCGTCATATGCTGGAGAGAGCATTAGGCTTTCGGCTCCCTCCAGGCTGCAGGGGGAGATAGACCAACGGTAGACTTTCCTTCCTCTCTCCCCTATCACTTGTTATCACATGACTGGAGAGAGGAATGAGAAGCTGCCTTCAAAACTGTGAGTACATGTGGGGGGGAGGACACTCTGATGTGAAGGGGGCTGCTGATGGGGGCTCTCTGATGTGAAAGGCTTCTGATGGGGACACACTGATGTGAAGGGAGCTGCTGGTAGGGACTCTCTGATGGGGACTCTGATGTGAAGTGGGCTGCTGATTGGGACACTCTGATGTAAGGGGGATGCTGTTGGGGACACTCTGATGTAAGGGGGACACTCTGATGTAAGGGGGACGCTGTTGGGAACACTCTGATGTAAGGGGGATGCTGTTGGGGACACTGATGTGAGGGGGGCGCTGTTGGGGACACTCTGATGTAAGGGGGGCGCTGTTGGGGACACTCAAAATAAAGTGGGCCGGTCATGAGGAAGTCCAGGGCCAAATTTTTGTCCCAGTACAGCCCTGAACAGGTATATTCGCAAAGTCACTTAATGATAACATTTATTACATTTATCCTTCAAGTACAACACAAAATCATCAAAGAACAATGTATTACTCACACTACCCAAGAAGGCACACCCAGTTCCAAGGCTTACAGCTGTTGGGACAATACTAAATCTTCTTGCCTGGACATAGAGGGTTGAAGGTCATCCAACAGCAAATACTAAATCAATGCAGTGAGATATGTGCTCATTGAAAACCAACCTCTCCTGTCACCGATATCTCAAATCTGATTCCATAGAGTTTAAGGAGGTCTCTGTTTTCACGTCTTTCTTTATCCCAATAATAAGTAGCTGTTCTGCAAATAAAGCATAAATGGGAGTTGTCTGTGCTGTAATCAATCCAGTCCAGATCCCCACCATTTATTTTTTCTATACTTCGTTTTGGAAAGAGTGGCTAAGAGTTAGCTCTTTTATCAAGTTTTTACTGCTTTCTGTATCTCTGTTAGCAAGATTTACCTCCTTTTTATCCCAGTAGCACCAGGAATAAAAAACTGAATGGAGGTCACTGTGATAGTAAGACAAGCATGGTAATAAAAAATAAATCTTACAGTCTCTGTCCCCTTAGGAGAATGGAGTTCTCATAATTTCTTATCCCTTTAACAGCCTGCAACAGGGAGAGCAGGGATGAGCTGAACACCCCCCGGTTTGCACCAGAACATGCGAACAGTAAAAAAATTTGTTCAAACACGCGAACACTGTTAAAGTCTATGGGACACGAACATGAATAATCAAAAGTGCTAATTTTAAAGGCTCATATGCAAGTTATTGTCATATAAAGTGTTTGGGGACCTGGGTCCTGCAAAAAAAAAGTTTTAAAAACTGCCGTTTTTTTCAGGAGCAGTGATTTTAATAATGCTTAAAGTGAAACAATAAAAGTGTAATATCCCTTTAAATTTCGTAGCTGGGGGGTGTCTATAGTATGCCTGTAAAGGGGCGCATGTTTCCCGTGTTTAGTTTTAAATGACTTTTTTCCTTTGAAATGTCATTTTTCTGTCAGACTGTTCTAAACACGGGAAACATGCGCCCCTTTGCAGGCATACTATAGACACCCCCCAGCTACGAAATTTAAAGGGATATTACACTTTTATTGTTTCACTTTAAGCATTATTAAAATCACTGCTCCCGAAAAAACGGCCGTTTTTAAAACTTTTTTTTGCATTGATCCATGTCCCCTGGGGCAGGACCCAGGTCCCCAAACACTTTTTATGACAATAACTTGCATATAAGCCTTTAAAATTAGCACTTTTGATTTCTCCCATAGACTTTTAAAGGGTGTTCCGCGGCATTCGAATTTGCGGCGAACACCCCAAATTCTTTGCTGTTCGGCGAACTTGCGAACAGCCGATGTTCGAGTCGAACATGAGTTCGACTCGAACTTGAAGCTCATCCCTAAGGGAGAGGACTTAACGTGAACTGTCCAAAGTGAACCAAAGATAGCAATAAACAAACACCTAACAAAGAGTATAACCCTTCTCCTCTTTATCCAAAAATAGTTTTGTTAGACCATGAGCTTTATAGTAGACCTTCAGATTATTTTTAATTTTGGATAGAGTGCGGTGAGGACCTTTGTTAGGTTTGTAAGCCAAGTGGGAATATTTCCCCCAGATTCCTGATCTGGTGACACATCAGAACTCCCCAATGGGGGAGTCACAGATTGAAACAATTTAAGACAGAGGGTCTAAACTGCACTACTATTAAATGTGCTTTTATTGGTGTCTGTATCACTGCTGGGGAGATTGTCTTTATTGCCAAGACTACACAGTAGAAATTAAGATGACTGTGACCAAGTGAGAGATATCTTCCATTAGGAAGAAATTAAAAATGGAACACTTCCAAATTCAATCCAAAACTAAAAAAAGTTCTGGGCAGGAATTCTAATGTAAATATATTTTTTGTGTCAAATACAGTAAATATAAAATGATCAGCAACATATGAACCTAACCTGAAGTTGTTGTTTTTATCTTGCAATCCAAAGGAGTATTGTGGTATGCAGACTTTTGGTTGATCCAAATTGCATTTCCACTCAATATCAATTCTAACAACTCCACCCTGAAATAAAAAAGTAAATCATCCTGTTAACTCCCCAAAAATGTACCTACATAATACAAATTGCTAGCATATATTTTCTAATGTGCAGGCTTGAAAGAAAGCTCTAGACAAAATCTTACATTCTTAAATAATAATTAGTGTTAATTGGAGGGGTGGGGTTGATTTACCAAAACTGTAGATTACAAAATTTGGTGCAGTTGTGCATGGTAGCCAGCTTCTAACTTCAGCTTGTTCAATTAAGCTTTGGAAAAAAAAACTGGAAGCTGATTGCGCCAGATTTTGCACTCTCCAGTTTTAGTAAATCAACCCCAGTGTATCAGACCTGGGTCTCTGCATTGTACATGAGAGCAGAGGTCCAGCTCTCCAGCGTGCTGCCAACACAGGAGAACTTTTTTTCCTTGCTGCAGCACAATATCCAATACCTGAAAAAATAAACAAACAACAAGTATATTTATTACCGTATTTGCACATAATTGCAATAAATGTAAAAAACATTCATCACTGGAAGACCCTAGAACAGTGTCCACCTTCCTTAATATTCCCAGTGATGGCACTTATTTGCATCTTAATTACAGGCAAGTTTAAAATAAAAGTGAAAATATACCAGAAGAGACAGTTCTTCAAAGCTATTTTTAGTTCTTGTTATAATATTCTTGATTGTGAAAACTGGACAGTACGGGCTGGAGACTGGATCATATCTACAGCTCTTAAAATAAGTATCATCCGACGTCTTCAGTGTGTTTGCCCTTTTGAAAAAAAAAAAAAACAAAACAGAATGACTTGGACATTTACATCTGAATGGTCTAATTACTGAAACATTCAAAGCAAGGTATTTATGTGTACATATTAAAGCCTTTCTCAACCTTCTTACCCCAGAGGAAGCCCTAACATCATGTTCAGGTTTCAGGGAATCCTTACCAAAGCCAGTTAATTGAAGCTCAATGGGGAAAATGTCCTTTACATTGATTGTCAGTATGAAAAATGGAACCCTTACTGGTGGTTAGAATGACACCTTTACATTTAAAAAGATAATTGTGTCATGCTGCTTGTTTTGCCATACAGCGATGGAAGATTAATTAGCTACCACCCAAGGAACCCCTAGCAACCTTTTGGAGGAATCCTGGTTGAGAATGGCTGTAATAGAGAGTTGTGACAAACTATATTTAAAATAAAAAAACAACTTGCTGAAAGTTATAATAAAGTCAAGGATTTATCCTATAAGAAATGACTGTGGGGAAATGTGGAAAATTAAAACGGTGTTCCAGTCACGATTTAAAAAAAAAAAAAAGTCAGCAGCTACAAACACTGTAGCTGCTGACTTTTAATAAGGACACTTACCTGTCCAGGAAGCCCGCGAGGCTTCCCCCCCCCCCCCCCCCGAGGCCGATCCGTCCACCGGATCAGGTGCCGGCGCCGCCATCTTAACAAAGGGAAACAGGCAGTGGAGCTTTGCAAGTCGCGCGGCACTTTGTGAATGGGCCTGTTGATTTCTGGGGGACACACATGTCCCAGAAGACAACGGGGCAGCTCGCCGAAGAGGAGGAAGTGAAGGAACAGGAAGAGGCAGATTAGGAACACTGCCTAGCAACAGGGGTTTCTGGTAAGTAAAATATATATTTTTTTTAAATGTTTTTTTTATATATTTTTTTGAGAATATTAATGTAATTTTTTATTTTAGGACGGACCTCTGCTTTCAGTAGGAAATGCAATATGTCATCCCAGTCAACCGTTTAACCACTTGCCGACCGGCTCCTGTACATATACGTCGGCACTTTGAAGATAGACATCTCGGTAACGGCAGCAGCTGCTGCTACAACCGAGGTATCCATCTCTTCAGGAGCCGGTCGTGTTTACGATAATGGTGGTCTCTGTGGCGGATTTGTCGCGAGATCACCGTTATCGGCGGCGAAAGAGGGCCCCCCCTCCCGCCGCTGTCCTGCACCCTCTGCTGCTTACCGGAGCCATCCGCAGCGGCAGAGGAGATCGGGTCCTTGTTGTGGCTGGGTATGGAGACGAGCGAGGCTAAGATGGCCCCCACCCGTCTCCATACCATAGCAGGGCGGAAGCGACGTCAAAACGTGTCTTCTGCCCATACGTCTTAATGGCACATTTTTTCAATGTCATTTTTTCAAATGACAATTTTTTTTTTTTTTTTATTATTGCATGTTAGTCCAAATATGAGATCTGAAGACTTTTTGACCCCAGGTCTCATATTTAAGAGGACCAGTCATGCTTTTTTCTATTACAAGGGATGTTTACATTCCTTGTAATAGGAATAAAAGTGACCCAAATTAGTTTTTTTGAAAAAAAAAACTGTGAAAAAATAAATAAAATCAAGTAAAATAAATAAGAAAAAAAAATTCTTCTAAAGCGCCCTGTCCCGGCGAGCTCGCGTGCAGAAGTGAACGCATACATGAGTAGCGCCCGCATATGAAAATGGTGGTTAAACCACACATGTGAGTTATCACCACGATCGTTAGATTGAGAGCAATAATTCTAGCCCTAGACCTCCTCTGTTACTCAAAACATGCAACCTGTAGAATTTTTTTAAATGTCGCCTATGGAGATTTTTAAGGGTAAAAGTTTGACGCCATTCCACGAGCGGGCGCAATTTTAAAGTGTGACATGTTGGGTATCAATTTACTTGGCGTAACATTATCTTTCACAATATAAAAAAAAATTGGGCTAACTTTACTGCTGTCTTATTTTTTTATTCAAAAAAGTGATTTTTTTCCAAAAAAAGTGCACTTGTAAGACAGTTGTGCAAATACGGTGTGAAAAAAAGTTTTGCAATGACTGCCATTTTATTCTCTAGGATGTTAGAAAAAAAACAATATATAATGTTTGGGGGTTCTAAGTAATTTTCTAGCAGAAAAAAAACTTTAAACTTGTAAACACCAAAATCTCAAAACGAGGCTAGTCTTTAAAGGGGTTGTAAAGGTAAACGTTTTTTCACCTTAATGCATTCTATGACCAATTGGTTCGCCTCAAAAATTCTGCTTCAAAACAGGCTTTATGTTCCATCCCTTTCTCGGGGAACACTCTATGGTAAAACGCTAGAAGAGGCAATTTGCCGGGTGACTGGAGGGAAGTCTTGTCTTCTTCCCCCGGATCAGAAGGGCCGTCCGCAGTCATTTCGGACGAATAGAAGACCCTGGGATCAGTTCAAGGAGGCCAGGTCCTATCGGCCAGGTAGAGAGTTTTCTCGCTTTTCATGGCGATCTCACTGTACCTTTGCCAATAACTCAAAGGCCCCCCCAAGCTCGAAAATCCACAGCGAAGTCCTTTTGAAGGGCGGCCCGCCCAGGGACTGCCAGTGGGGGCAAGACTGACCATCTACAGTGGTATCTGGGCAGAGAGCATAACAGATTCCTAGGTCCTGGAAGTAGTTCGGGATAGCCTTCATCTTCAGTTCCAAAGTTCTCCTCCAAGAATGCTCTGTTTCAACAGAAATTCCCACTTCAGCACAAAAGTGGGCGTCACTGGAGGCATATATCACAGAGTTACTAGCTCTTCACTATTGTACCAGTGCCAGAGGAACAGCAGGGTAGGGGAGTATATTCCCCTCTCTTTCTCATCCAGAAAGTACCAGGAAAATGGCGCCCTGTCATAGATTTAAGAAACCTGAACTCCTCTCTGAAGCCATAGCCATTCCGGATAGAGTCTCTCAAGACTATTTCAGCAGTAATTCGTCAGGGCGACTGGATGGTCTCAGTGGACCTCGAAAACATGTATTTCCTTATCCCAGTGGCCGAAGTTCATCAACGCTTTCTAAGGTTTTTCTATGCGGGCAACCACTTTCAATTCAGATGCCTTCCCTTTGGGCTCAGCTCGGCGCCAAGGACTTTTACAAAAGTTCTATTAACGGTAATTGCCTATCTTCAACAAAGAGGAATAAGAATATTCCATTACTTGGACGATGTTCTGATCCTTGCTCGTTCCGAAGATCTTTTGCTATGTTTGCTATGGCACCGGGATCAAGTTCTTACCACCTTTAACGCAGTTCGGATTGATGATAAATACGGCAAAAAGCCAGCTCACTCCGTGCCAAACCTTAGTTTATTTGGGCATGTCTTTCGACACACTCCAATACAAAGTGTTTCTTCCAAAAGACAAGATAATCCACATTTCAGCAGAAGCCTTAAAGATGGCAGCCTCTCCTATGATCACAGTACACAGAGGGATGAGTTTTTTAGGGAGCCTGACGGCCTGTATCCTGACAGTTCCATGGGCGCAATGGCACACAAGGAGATTCCAATTCAGTCTTCTCAGCTAATGGAGTCATAGCTCGCTACATCAGAAAATACACATTTCGGCTTTTATTCACAACAATCTGCAGTGGTGGAGCAGAGGAGACAACCTAGCCCGGGGCAAGCCCATCAACCCTGGGAGCTGGGTCACGATCACTTTGGATGCAAGTCTCCAGGGTTGGGGTGTGCATTGCCAGGGGACGGCATGCTCAGGGCAGATGGCCTCCTCAGGTCCCCTGTTCATCAAACCTGCTGGAACTCGCAGCGGCCAGGGAAGCTCTAAAGGTTTTTCTTCCCATCATTCAAGGCAAGAGGGTCAAACTGCTAATGGACAACAAAACAGCTATTTCTTATGTCATGAAACAGGGAGAAACAAGAAGTCTACGCCTGCTCTAGATAGCATCAGAGATCTTCAGGTTTGCAGAGGATCACCTATAGATCTCGCAGCGGCGTATATCCCAGGGGTGCAGAACACCTTGGCGGACCATCGGAGTCACAACTTCACCAGCAACACAGAGTGGAGATTGAACCTGAAATATCTCATGGAGATCTTCGATCGGTGGGGGATACCCGAGGTGGACCTTATGGCAACTCCAGACAATTGTCAGGTTCCCCGGTTCTTCTGTCAACAGGCCCTGGCACAGGATGCTTTCTCCCAGGAATGGAAGTGCAGTCGGGTATACATATTCTCTCCGACGGCTCTAATCCTCCAGTCATTACTGAAGATCATGGAAGAGAATGTCTTGGCGATAGTAATTGCTCCATTCTGGCCGAGGAAGCCATGGTTCTCCCTCCTGTCACCTGGCGGCCTGCCCACCAGTCAAATTGCCTCAGAATCAGGACCTACTCCTTCAGCATGGTCAGTTTCACCCCAATCCAGCCCGCCTAGCATTGACTGCATGGCTTTTGAAAGGGACAGGCTGAACAGTCTAAATCTGTCTGAGTCAGTGGTGTCAACCCTACTTACAGCAAGAAAAACTTTCTACTAAATCCACCCATCACCCAGTTTGGAGGAGATTTGAGTTCTTTTCCTCCCAACAGGGGTTTTCATTCCAGACCCCCTCGGTGGTGACTGTGCTGTCTTTTCTTCAGTCTGGTCTGGATGCAGGCCTTAGCTACAATACCATTAAAGTGCAAGTCTCGGCGCTGACAGCATTAACTGAGGTTCCTTGGGTTAAAGATAATTTTTCCCAGAGAGAGTTGTGTTACTTCCTTCAAGTTTCCTGCTGAAGGTCTCTTCGGAGTTCCACTTTAATTGGCAGTCGGTTCTTCCAGCCTTTTCACCTTCACCTTTGGACTCGGAGGGGTCAGAATTGCACAAGTTGGACCTGAAGACCATGTTGCAGACGTATTTGGAGAGAACAGAGGCATTCTGAAAATCTGAAGCTCTTTTTATGTATCCAAATGGCCCCAGAAGAGGCATGCCGGCCTCCCCGAGGGTCATTTCGTCATGGGTGGTGAAAACAATTCAGACGGCATACTCACTAGAAGGCCTCTCCCCCTCCCCAGGAAATTTGTGCGCATTCGACCAGAGCAGTCTCGTCCTCCTGGGCGGCCTGGTGTAGCATCTTCCCAATTAGGTCTCATGGGAACTTCTGTATTGTCTTCTGCTCTGTCTAGATGTTAATAAACTTACATTTGGCAGCACCTGGTTTCCGGGTTTTTTCGTTTTCCTTCCCTTTGTGTGTGCTAGTTAGGTCCCGAGGTTGTGCTGGCATGAGTCTGAGCCAGGAAAATGGAAAATTGTTATCCATACTTACTGTAATTTTCCTTTCCTGACTCTGCCTCAGGACAGCACACACCCTCCCTGGACCGTCGCAAGCCATTTACAAGAACACCTGCACCAGCTACTGCCTGTCTTATCTATCTATACAGGGGTGTCCTATATGGGTCAAGGGGTGGGGTTGACCCGAGGTTGTTCTGTCCTGAGGCAGAGCCAGGAAAAGAAAATTACAGTAAGTATGAATAACAATTTTCCATTATTTTAAAATAGATACAAATAACATTACTTACACATATTTCTGTCACTTTTTAAATAGCATTTTTCTTCTTTTCTTCCTTCAGTCTGATAATTAAGGGGAGTAGTTAATCGGTCACAGGTGCTACAGGTACTATATAACTTTCTATAGTACTCACTCTGAGCTTGCCTATCTTTTGCTTGCTGAAACTTTGTCCAAGTGGGAAATTTGACTAAGTGGTGAATTAAAAACCAGAGTTGAAAACATGAGATTATAATAGGAGGTGTCTAACTTGTAAGTAACATCTGAAATTTCCTGTTAGTATATTAATATTGTAACAGTGTGTTGGATGTATACAACAATGGAGCAACAGCTCCAGGATGGATACCACTTCAGATGTGAGCGGGTTGCCATTCTAGAAGCTCACATTAGAGATCTGGAGGAGCAAGTTGCAACACTGGGCAGAACTGACAACCTTGTGGAGGGGTAATTCAGGATTATCAGGTAGGAAGATGGGTTATTGTAGTCAGAGGGAGTTGTAGGGGGCTCACAGAAAAAGAAGGTTTGAGCACCCAAACAGATTTGCTGTATTGGGTGAAGATGTGGAGGTGGCAAATTCAGAATTGTCAGCCCTAGATGTTACTGCTACCCCTAACAGCCGGGAGAGCAGCCCATCTAGTAGGGGTGGTGAGGGTAGTGCAGGAAGGCCTAGACAGTTGGTGGTAATGGGAGATTCTATAATCAGAAGGACTGATAGAATAATTTGTTGCCAGGATCGCCATAACCAAATGGTTTGCTGTCTCCCTGGTGCCAGGGTTAGGAATGTGGTGGACCGGTTGATAATTTATTGGGAGGGACTGGGCATGACCCAGCTGTCTTGGTCCATGTTGGAACCAATGACAAAACACACAGATGAAGGTCGAGGCTCCTTAAGAATCAATTTAAAGAACTAGACTGCAAGTTGAAGGGAGGTGATATTCTCTGAAATATTGCCTGTGCCATGCGAAACACATGAAAGACAGAGGGAGATTAGAGTACGGAATGCATGGCTAAGACCTGGTGTAAGAGGGAATGATTTGGGTTTCTAGAGCACTGGGCTAACTTTTCACCTAAATGGAAGGGGGTCTGCTGTCCTGGGGGAGAGGTTTATGTAAAGGCTGGAGGAATAATTAAACTAGAATTGAGGAGGAAGGGAGAATTAGATTTGATGCTCTGCTGGACCTGGTAACCTCAAACCATGCAGAGCTTATTACTAATATTCATATAAAAACATCTGGATAGGGCCTGCAGAAGTTTAAATGATTATGTTTGTTTTATCCAACGGTTAATGTTTGTAAAAATTGTACACCGCCCCCCCGCTGGTTGGGGGCTAGCGGTACCCCGCTCTGCTCGGTGGCCCTGATAGGGCCGGGAGCGGAAGGGGGTAGAATTATATGAAGAGGACACACATGATGCGTAATAAGACCAAAGAACTACAACCACAGTTGTCTTATTATACAATTATATCTTTATTTCTGATATGTCGTTACAGTTATTATTGTATAAGTAAAGAATGTAATAGACTGTATAGTCATCTAACACTGATTCTTATGTGTCCTAACAAATATGGAAGCTGTTTTGTGTTCGTAAAAGGAAAAAAAGTTTTGTTTTTTTGTTTTGTTTTTTCAATAAACATTATCTGATTTAAAAAAAAAAAAATCTGGATAGCAGTGACCATAGCATGATTTCATTTAATGTTAGCTGTAACAACAAACTAAGGCCGAAAACAACGAATCGATTAATCGACAACTAATCGATTATGAAATTAATCGATTGCTATTTTCATAATCGATTAATAGGTCAGTAACATAATGGGGTTAAAAAAAAAAAATAGCCCTTTATAGTACAAAAAGAGCAAATAATTGCTACTGTAAATTTTAGATTACTGTAAAAAATGAACCCCTTATAGTAGCGATTATCTGCTTTTTTTGCACTATAAAGGGCTAATTTTAGTTTTTTTAAATCCATTATGTTACTAAACGTCTTAGGCCTGGTTCACACCTATGTGTTTTTTGGTGCTTTTTGCAGAAGCGCACTACAGTTCATTTACATGGTTTCCTATGGGACAAGTTCATATCTATGCTTTTTTCAGCTACTTCGTACTTGGAAAGGGTCAGGGACTTTAACAAAAAACTGTGCATTTTGGTTCAATATACTTCAATGGAGAAGCTGCAGAAAAGCATGTAATGCGTTTTTGCAGCAATTTGTGTTTTTTCATCTGCCCAACAACAAATTGGCAAAAAAAAAAAAAAAAAATGCAAAAAACACAAATTGCAGCAAAATCACACACGCAAAAATCAAAACGCACACTGCAAAAACAGATCAAAAGCAAACTGCATAGGTGTGCACCGAGCCTTATGCTGGCCACATGGATCAATTTTCAGAAAAGAATATTCATCCGAAAAATCTTTGTACATTCGCTGAATGAAAGAATGTTGTTTGAATTTTTCACTTGCTTTTAACATTTCGGTTTTTAAAATGAATGTAATTTCTCAACGAAAACCACATACACTGTCTGAAAATACCTTTCACCAAGAAGTTTTCTATTTTTTCTAAATTTTCCCATCACTGTGGTTGAAAACGTCGATTTGACCCCACTAACAATTAGAAAATCAAACTAACGTTCTTAAAATTACATTTTATTTTGAAGGAAGACATTGTTTTTGTATGGCCAGCATATATTATATTACAGTTCTGTCTGAAAATCGCCAAAACAGTCTTTAACCACTTCAATACAGGGCACTTAGATACCTTCCTGCCCAGACCAATTTTCAGCTTTCAGTGCTGTCGCAGTTTGAATGACAATTGCGTGGTCATGCTATACTGTACCCAAACTAAATTTTTATCATTTTGTTCCCACAAATAGAGCTTTCTTTTGGTGGTATTTGATCACCTCTGGGTTTTTTATTTTTTGTGAAACAAATAAAAAAAAGACCAAAAATTTTGAAAAAAATAAAAGTTTTGTTTCTGTTTAAAAATTTTGTAAATAAGTAAGTTTTCTCTTTCACTGATGGGCACTGATAAGGCGGCACTGACAGGCACTGATAAGGCGGCAGTGAAGAGGTGGCACCAATGAGCGGGCATTGACGGGCACTGACGATGGGCACTGATATGCGGCACTGATGGGTGGCACCGATATGCAGCACTGATGGGCATTGATAGGCGGCACTGATGGGCACTCATGGGTGGCACTGATGGGCACTGATAGGCGACACTGATGGGCACTGAAAGGCTGCAAAGATGGGTTCTTATGGGTGGCACTGCTGGGCACTGATAGGCGGCACTGATGGGCACTGATACGCCACACTGATAGGCATCCCTGGTGGCACTGGCAGTGGTAGGCATTGGAGTGGGCACTGATTGGCAGCTGCCTGGGCATTGATTGGCAGCTGACTTTGCACTGATTAGTATTTCCGTGGGGGTCTAGGGGGCATACCTGGTGGTCCAGTGTGAGTGGTTTCCCTGGTGGTCCTGGGCGGCTTCCCTGGTGGTCCTGGGCGGCTTCCCTGGTGGTCCTGGGTAGGATCCGAGGGGGGGCTGTGCTGATAAACAATCAGCACAGGACCCCCCTGTCAGGAGAGCAGCTGATCGGCTCTCCTCTACTCGTGTCTGTCAGACGCGAGTGAGGAAAAGCCAATCATCGGCTCTTCCTATTTACATCGTGATCAGCCGTGATTGGACACGGCTGATCACGTGGTAAAGAGTCTCCGTCAGAGACTCTTTACCTAGATTGGTGCTGCAGGGTGTCAGATGGACACACCGCAACAACGATCGCTGTGATGCGCGCCCCGGGGGGCACGCAGCGGCTCAATATCCTGCGGACGTCATATGACGTCCAGTCAGGATTTTGAAACCACTTTGAAGCCGTCATTCTGCTATATGGCGGGCGGCAAGTGGTTAACTTTTTTTTTTTCTTTAAATAAAAAAAATGTGATCTCTGAGTCTGATGATATTTACCATATTCACCCTTTAATAGTAAATACAGTGTATATCCCCTCCAATAGTAAATACAGTGTATATTCCCACTAATAGTATATAGTGTATATCCCCTTTAACCACTTGAGCCCCGGACCATTATGCTGCCTAAGGACCAGAGGTCTTTTTCCAATTTGGCACTGCGTCGCTTTAACTGCTAATTGCGCGGTCATGCAATGCTGTACCCAAACGAAATTTGCGTCCTTTTCTTCCCACAAACAGAGCTTTCTTTTGATGGTATTTGATCACCTCTGCGGTTTTTATTTTTTGCGCTATAAACGGAAAAAGACCGAAAATTTTGAAAAAAAATGATATTTTCTAATTTTGTTATAAAAAAATCCAATAAACTCAATTTTAGTCATACATTTAGGCCAAAATGTATTCGGCCACATGTCTTTGGTAAAAAAAATGTCAAGCGTATATTTATTGGTTTGCGCAAAAGTTATAGCGTCTACAAACTAGGGTACATTTTCTGTAATTTACACAGCTTTTAGTTTATGACTGCCTATGTCATTTCTTGAGGTGCTAAAATGGCAGGGCAGTACAAAACCCCCCCAAATGACCCCATTTTGGAAAGTAGACACCCCAAGAAAATTGCTGAGAGGCATGTTGAACCCATTGAATATTTATTTTTTTTGTCCCAAGTGATTGAATAATGACAAAAAAAAATAAATAAAAAAATATTTACAAAAAGTTGTCACTAAATGATATATTGCTCACACAGGCCATGGGCATATGTGGAATTGCACCCCAAAATACATTTAGCTACTTCTCCTGAGTACGGGGATACCACATGTGTGGGACTTTTTGGGAGCCTAGCCGTGCACGGGACCCCGAAAACCAATCACCGCCTTCAGGATTTCTAAGGGTGAAAATTTTTTATTTCACTCTTCACTGCCTATCACAATTTCGGAGGCCATGGAATGCCCAGGTGGCACAAAACCACCCCAAATGACCCCATTTTGGAAAGTAGACACCCCAAGCTATTTGCTGAGAGGCATGGTGAGTATTTTGCAGCTCTCATTTGTTTTTTGAAAATGAAGAAAGACAAGAAAAAACTTTTTTTTTTTCTTTTTTCAATTTTCAAAACTTTGTGACAAAAATTCTGCAAAATACTCACTATACCTCTCAGCAAATAGCTTTGGGTGTCTACTTTCCAAAATGGGGTCATTTGGGGGGGGGGTTGTGCCATCTGGGCATTCCATGGCCTCCGAAACTGTGATAGGCAGTCAAGAGAGAAATCAAAAATTCACGCCCTTAGAAAGCCTGAAGGCGGTGCTTGGTTTTCGGGGTTCCGTACGCGGCTAGGCTCCCAAAAAGTCTCACACATGTGGTATCCCCGTACTCAGGAGAAGCAGCAGAATGTATTTTGGGGTGTAATTTCACATATTCCCATGGCATGTTTGAGCAATATATCATTTAGTGACAATTTTGTGCAAAAAAAAAAATTTGTCTCTTTCCCGCAACTTGTGTCGCAATATAAAATATTCCATGGACTCGACATGCCTCTCAGCAAATAGCTTGGGGTGTCTACTTTCCAAAATGGGGTCATTTGGGGGGATTTTGAACTGTCCTGGCATTTTATGCACAACATTTAGAAGCTTATGTCACACATCACCCACTCTTCTAACCACTTGAAGACAAAGCCCTTTCTGACACTTATTGTTTACATGAAAAAGTTATTTTTTTTTTGCAAGAAAATTACTTTGAACCCCCAAACATTATATATTTTTTTAAAGAAAATGCCCTACAGATTAAAATGGTGGGTGTTTCATTTTTTTTTTTTCACACAGTATTTGCGCAGCGATTTTTCAAACGCATTTTTTGGGGAAAAAACACACTTTTTTAAATTTTAATGCACTAAAACACACTATATTGCCCAAATGTTTGATGAAATAAAAAAGATGATCTTAGGCCGAGTACATGGATACCAAACATGACATGCTTTACAATTGCGCACAAACGTGCAGTGGCAACAAAATAAATACATTTTTAAAAGCCTTTAAAAGCCTTTACAGGTTACCACTTTAGATTTACAGAGGAGGTCTACTGCAAAAATTACTGCCCTCGATCTAACCTTCGCGGTGATACCTCACATGCATGGTGCAATTGCTGTTTACGTTTGACGACAGACCGCCGCTTGCGTTCGCCTTAGCGCGAGAGCAGGGGGCGACAGGGGTGCTTTTTTTTTTTTTTTTTTTTTTTTCTTTATTATTTTTTTGCTTTATTATCTTATTTTTAAACTGTTCCTTTCATTTTTATTTTTTTTTAATCATTTTTATTGTTATCTCGGGGAATGTAAATATCCCCTATGATAGCAATAGGTAGTGACAGGTACTCTTTTTTGAAAAAATTGGGGTCTATTAGACCCTAGATCTCTCCTCTGCCCTCAAAGCATCTGACCACACCAAGATCGGTGTGATAAAATGCTTCCCCAATTTCCCAATGGCGCTATTTACATCCGGCGAAATCTAAGTCATAAAATGCTCATAGCTTCCGGTTTCTTAGGCCATAGAGATGTTTGGAGCCACTCTGGTCTCTGATCAGCTCTATGGTCAGCTGGCTGAATCACCGGCTGCATTTTCAGGTTCCCTGTTGAGACAGGAGAGCCAGAGAAAAACACGGAAGACGGTGGGGGGGCATTCCCTCCCACGGCTTGTAAAAGCAGTCTAGAGGCTAATTAGCCGCTAGGATTGCTTTTACATGAAAGCCGACCGCTGACTGAAAAGAATGATACCAAGATGATACCTAAACCTGCAGGCATCATTCTGGTATAACCACTCAAAGTTGTGAATGGCGTACCTGAAGACAAAAAAATGGTTAACAATAAAGCACAGTAAACGGTAAAAGTATAAAAAATTGCATACCTGAAAAGCAAACATGATAAATAATAATAACAATAAAACATTGCAGAATAGAATACAGTAAAAAAAGAGCAGAACAATAGAGAGAGAGAGAGAGAGAACAATAAAACGACAACTATTTTTTTTTATTTTATATATATATTTTTTTTTTTTACACTTTTTTTGTAACTAACTTTTATAACTGTAACCGGTTCCAGGTTCGGGTCTCTCAAAATGCGATGGCATCTTGGGAGACCCTGTGAAAGTGTGCCTAGTCTGTGGAATGCTGTATCCTACGCTAATACTCAACTAGTGCATAGTAGCGTTCAAAACATTCACCAATGCAAAGACCAGGATTGTCAGGACAGGAGGGACAATAATAGCGGGTGTCACGCCTATATCCGCGCTTGCTGCAGACACAACATCTTTTTTGGGGGGGTTCGCTGGGTAGAGGTACTCGGGAGGACATAAAGAAAATGCCTCTCATGCAGCCGACTACATATGGTTGGGGATGTGAATGGGGGAAGTACGGGCGCTGCAGAAGCGGTGGGTTCCCAATTAGGATTGGCGAATGCAGTAGGAAGGGCACTATGGGCACGACGGGCCTGTGTTTGTCTTCTTCTTGGTGGCAGTGGGACACTACTTGTGCTTGCCACCTCACCAGCTTGAACTGCACTTATGGGACTCGCCACGTCACCAAGTGTTACTGCAGTGCTGGTTTGACTACGACCGGGGTGTACTAGGCCGCTGGTGCTTGCCAGTTCACCAAAACGCTACCAAAAAAACTGTTAGCGATCGCAGGGATCAGGCCTGACTCTGCGAACGCTGCAGTTATGCGTTTAGTCTTTTGTAAGTGACAGTGATCGATCGATACTGCACTTGGGTGGGCTGGGCTGGGCCGGGCGGAGGGGCAAAACGCAGGTGCTAGCAGGTATCTGGGCTGATCCCGCTAACACTGCGTTTTTGGGAACCCTAAACTGCTGGGGACGCTAGTATAGATCTGATCGGATCAGATATTGATCCGTTCAGATACTATACCACTAAGGGTGGTGTACGGTGCGTGCGTGGGTGTTAGCGGTACTGGCGCTAACCTGACGCTGCCTGGGGCTGGTGCTTGCCAGTTCACCAAAATACTACCAAAAAAACTGTTAGCGATCGCAGGGATCAGGCCTGACTCTGCGAACACTGCAGTTATGCATTTAGTGTTTTGTAAGTGTCAGTGATCGATCGATACTGCACTTGGGTGGGCTGGGCTGGGCCGGGCAGAGGGGAAAATCGCAGGTGCTAGCAGGTATCTGGGCTGATTCCGCTAACACTGCGTTTTTGGGAACCCTAAACTGCTGGGGACGCTAGTATAGATCTGATCGGATCAGATATTGATCCGTACAGAACCTATACCACGTGCGTGGGTGTTAGCGGTACTGGCGCTAATCTGACGCTGCCTGGGGCGACGCATATCACCGCCGGGCGATCAGGGGGCTAAACCTTTATTCGGTAATAAACGGCGGGTGCCCTGACACTATAAAAAATAAACGAACTAACCAGCGTCACCCGTAACACTTATACGGTGATCAGTGGTGAAAGGGTTAACTAGGGGGCCATCAAGGGGTTAAAACATTTATTCGGTAGTATATGGGGGTCCCTGACGCTATAAAACGCTGACGGCGAACCTAAATATTTACCTCCCTAACTAGCGTCACCAGCGACACTAATACAGCGATCAGAAAAATGATCGCTTAGCGACACTGGTGACAGGGGGTGATCAAGGGGTTAAAACTTTATTAGGGGGGGTTGGGGGGGTACCCTAGACCTAAAGGGGGTAACAGTAACTGTCCCAACACTGTAACTGTCACAAACTGACACTATGCAGTAATCAGAAAAAAAAAAAAAACTGCTTGGTGTCAGTTTGTGACAGGGGGGGGTGATCGGGGGGGGGGATCGGGGGGGGGAAATCGGGGTGTTTTGTGTGCCTGGCATGTTCTACTGTGTGTGTAGTGTTGTGCACTCACTCACATGTCTTCTCTCCTCGGGCCGGAACGGAAATTACCGAGCCGAGGAGAGATGACATTTCCTTTGCTGCTGTTTAGCATACAGCAGCAAAGGAATGATTCGATTGGCTGGCGGCGATCGCGAGGGGGGGGCCACGAACGGATGGTCTCCCCCTCACCTCTGATAGCCGCTGGACAAAAGACGACCGCCTCGGGCACCGGGGGGGGGGGGTCCGATTGGACCCCCCACCCGCGGAAGGCAAATCACGTACATGTACGTGATTTTGCCTGTCCATGCCACCTTGCCGACGTACATCGGCGTGAGGCGGTCGTCAAGTGGTTAATAGTATATAGTGTATATCCCCTCTAATAGTAAATACAGTGTATATACACTGTATATACACTGCTACTTTGTGTGTAGGAAAATCCGATGGAAAATGTGCGATGGAGCCCACACACGGTCGGAATTTCCGACAACACGCTCCGATCGGACATTTTCCATCGGAAAATCCGACCGTGTGTACGGGGCATAAGAGAGCAAATTTTCCAAAGATGAGGGCTGCTCTCCAAGAATTAGACTTGGAGGGAATACTGTATTGGCATCGATGAACGGAAATGGGAATTCTTCAAAAAGACTGTATGTGAACTCACTGCAAAGTATATTCCCATGGGCAATACGTTTAAATGACTAAAAATAATACCTACTTGGCCCATGGCCAAAGTTGAAAAAGCTACAAATAAGAAAAGAGCTTTTAAAAAAAAATAATCTAAAAATCAAGGAACACTACCATCATTTAAATGTTACAAGGAATGTAACAGGATGTGTAAAAGGGAAATCAAGGCCTCAAAAATTCAAAACGACCGACATATTGCAAATGATAGTAGGACAAACCCTAAAAATTCTTCAAATATATTAATAGTAAAAAGGTCAGGTCTGAGCATGTAGGCCCTTTACAAAATAATCTAGAGTGGGTGACTGGGGACAAAGAGAAGGCAATATTAATTTAATACCTCCTTCAGCTCTGTGTATACAAAGGAGCATGAGAGAGCTCATGTCCATAATGGAGATGGTATTGACACAGCCCCAAATGATCCACAATGGCTCAATATTTATATGGTCCAGATATTTAGACAGAATAAAGGTGAATAAAGCAGCTGGACCAGGTGGCATACACCCACGGATCCTAAAATAATTGAGCTCTGTCATTTCAAAGCCATTTTTTTCATTTTTAGGGACTCTTTAATAACTGGAATAGTACCACTGGAATGGTGTAAGGCCAATGTGCCTATGTTTAAAGAGGGATCAAAGTCTTGTGATATTGGGGTGTTTAGCTCAAGTGATAGATGCTCTTTTGGTGCAGTGAGTCCACGTCAAACAGGCATTATGGTTAAGGGCCTGGTAGCCCACATTTATTAACTGCTTCAGATCCGGGCCATTGCCAAATGACGGCAACAGCGCGGATCTAAATTGCCGGGACTACGTCCATTGACGTCGTCCCGTGCACGAGCGGCCTGCGCGCCCCCTGCAGGGCGCGCGCGGCGCGCACGGTGATCAGCGAGTCTATGAGACTCGCCTGATCACAGATCAGAGTAAGGGGTTGGTCCCAACCCCTTACCACATGATCAGCTGTCAGCCAATGACAGCTGATCATGTGATGTAAACAGAGCCGGTAATCGGCTATTTTTCCTCCTCGCGCTGACAGCGTGAGGAGGAAAAAAAAACCCGATCACCGGCGGCCGTGATCGGGACATCAGTCCCGATCACGGCGATCTTATAACAAAAAGCAATAGGCAGCAGTGCTGCCTACCAGTGCCCACCATATTAACCCATCAGTGCCCACAGTGCCATCAATCAGCGCCACCCATCAGTGCCCACAGTGCCACCCATCAGCACCCACATTAGTGCCACCCATCAGCACCCACATCAGTGCCCATCAGTGTCACCTACCACTGCCCATAAGTGCCCATCAGTGCCGCCCATCACTGCCTATCTGTGCCACCTATCTGTGCCACCTATCTGCGCCACCTTATCTGTGCCGCCTTATCTGTGCCGCCTTATCTGTGCCGCCTTATCTGTGCCGCCTTATCTGTGCCCACCAGTGCCGCCTCATCAGTGCATATCAATGAAGGAGAAAAATTACCTGTTTGCAAAATTTTATAACAAACTATTAAACATGATTTTTTTTTTTTCAAAATTTTCCATCTTTTTTTGTTTGTTTAGCAAAAAATAAAAACCCCAGCTGTGATTAAATACCACCAAAAGAAAGCTCTATTTGTGGGAAAAAAATGATAAAAATTTCATTTGGGTACAGTGTTGTATGACCGCGCAATTGTCATTCAAAGTGCGACAGCGCTGGAAGCTCAAAATTGGTCTGGGCAGGAGGGGGTTTAAGTGCCCAGTAAGCAAGTGGTTAAATGAAAAAAAACAAAAGCAAAAGGTCCATTCAAGATTCCCACGCAGGGGTTTAACTTCATTTAGCACTCAAAAATAAGGAAAACATACCGAGCCACCTGGCTCTCTTGTCAGCAGTGCCTCTGCTTGCTCTCAACAGATCTGATTCTTTCCAGCCCCCTGGACTTACTGGCTTTCATAGTCTTCCTGACTGTCAAGGCTGGCCGGCCTTTCCTATTCCCTGGGCAAAGAATCCCTTAACACGGCCTGCAGTCTCCCACAGGGTGGACAGCTTTCCAGACACAGGTCTGTCTTCATACAGAACCAGCAGTAACAAGCTTCTCACACTCCACCTTCCTCCTCCTACTGCTCTCACCAGCCCCTCGTTATATGCACCTGGGCACACACCCTGCTGGCTGTCCACAACACCCGGACACAGAGACATTTTCCCAGAGACAGGGACTCTCACTATTACAGTTTTTACCAAGTAACTATAGACCTGTTAGTTTGAAGATACTGGAGAGTTTAATTAACCACTTGCCAACTGCCGCACACAGATGTACGTCGGCAAAATGGCACAGGCAGGCAAATGGGCGTACCTGTACGTCCCTTTAAGTCTGCCGCCTATCGGGCCCCGGGAACTCAATGTTCGCCGTTGGCCCGCGATTGCTGTATGGAGAGGTAGAACGGGGAGATGCCTATGTTCTGCCTAGTGACATGACAGGGATCTACTGCTCCCTATGATCGGGAGCAGTGGTCGCTGTCATGTCAGTGGAAGCCCACCCCCCACAGTTAGAACACCTCCCTAGGACACACTTAACCCCTTGATCGCCCCCTTGTGTTTAACCCCTTCCCTGCCATTGTCATTTACACAGTAATCAGTGCATTTTTATAGCACTGATCGCTGTATAAATGACAATGGTCCCAAAATGGTGTCAAAAGTGTCCGATGTGTCCACCATAATATTGCAGTCATGATAAAAAATGCAGATCGCCGCCATTACTAATAAAAAAATAATAATAATAAAAATGCTATAAATCAATCACCTATTTTGTAGACGCTATAATTTTTGCGCAAACCAATCAATATACGCTTGTTGCGATTTTTTTTTTTACCAAAAATATGTAGAAGAATACAAATCAACCTAAACTGAGAAAAAATTGTTTTTTTATATATTTTTTGGGGATATTTATTATAGCAAAAAATATTGCTTCTTTTTCAAAATTGTCGCTCTTTTTTTGTTTATAGCGCAAAAAATAAAAAACGCAGAGGTGATCAATACCACCAAAAGAATGCTCTATTTGTGGGAAAAAAAGGACGTCAATTTTGTTTGGGTGTAACGTCACACGACCGCGCAATTGTCAGTTAAAGCGACGCAGTGCCGTATCGCATAAATTGCTCTGGTCAGGAAGGGGGTAAATCCTTCCGCGGCTGAAGTGGTTAAAGACCACATAGATGAGTTCTTATTGAAAATAATATTTTTAGCAACAGACAGCATGGATTTATGAAAGACAGAAGTTGTCAGACAAATCTGATTTCTTTTTATGAGGAGGTAAGTAAAATCTTGGACAGAAGGATGGCTGTGGAAGTAGTATACTTGTATTTTGCAAAAGCGTTTGACACAGTTCCCCACACATGGATAATGTGTGAAGTAAAGTCTACAGGCTTGGAAAAATCAGTTTGTAAATGGATAGAAAACCGGCTAAAGGTCCGTATTCAGAGAGTAGTGGTTAATGATTCTTACTCTGAATGGTCTAAGGTTGTTAGTGGTGTACCCCAAGGTTTAGTGTTGGGACCCTTACTTTTTATTATATTTATAAATTATATAGGGTTTGGTACCATTTCAGTCTTTGCAGGTGACACCAAGCTATGCAGTGGAATAAGGTCCTTACAGCAGTGGTGGCTGGTGCTCAAAATTTTTGGGGGGGCACAAACAAACTGAAAAATTCTGAAAAAAACCCCCATCAATCAGCCTCATTGTGCCATAAAAAGCAGCCACTGTGCCCATCAATTACCGCCACTGTGCCCATCAAAAGTAGCCACTGTGCCCATCAATTACTGCCACTGTGCCCATCAAATGCAGCCACTGTGCCCATCAAACGCAGCCACTTTGCCCATCAAATGCCGCCACTGTGCCCATCAAATGCTGCCACTGTGCCCATCGAATGCTGCCACTGTGCCCATCGAATGCTGCCACTGTGCCCATCGAATGCTGCCACTGTGCCTATTGAATGCTGCCACTGTGCCTATTGAATGCTGCCACTGTGCCATCAAATGCTGCCACTGTGCCATCAAATGCTCCTACTGTGCCCATCAAATGCTCCCACTGTGCCATCAAATGCTGCCACTGTGCTCATCGAATGCTGCCACTGTGCCCCCCGCCCGCTCGCCGTCTGCCCGGCACTTACCCTGTCTCGGTGGGGCAACGGGTGACGGTGGCAAGCAGTGTCCTCTATGCTTACTTTTTATTATATTTATAAATTATATAGGATTTGGTACCATTTCAGTCTTTGCAGGTGACACCAAGCTATGCAGTGGAATAAGGTCCTTACAGCAGTGGTGGCTGGTGCTCAAAATTTTTGGGGGGGCACAAACAAACTGAAAAATTCAGAAAAAAAACCCCCATCAATCAGCCTCACTGTGCCATAAAACGCAGCCACTGTGCCCATCAAACGCAGCCACTGTGCCCATCAAACGCAGCCACTATGCCCATCAAACGCAGCCACTGTGCCCATCAAACGCCGCCACTGTGCCCATCAATTGCTGCCACTGTGCTATTAAGTGCTGCCACTGTGCCCATCAAATGCTGCCACTGTGCCCATCAAATGCTCCCACTGTGCCCATCAAATGCTGCCACTGTGCCCATCAAATGCTGCCACTGTGCCCATCAAATGCCACTGTGCCCATCAACTGCTGCCACTGTGCCATCAAATGCTCCTACTGTGCCCATCAAATGCTCCCACTGTGCCATCAAATGCTGCCACTGTGCCCATCGAATGCTGCCACTGTTCCCCCCGCCCGCTCGCCGGCTGTCCGGCACTTACCCTGTCTCGGTGGGGCAACGGGTGACGGTGGCAAGCAGTGTCCTCCATGCTTCTCCATGTCCTCGATGTCTTCTCCCGTCCTCTCCTATGATTGGACACCTGATAGGCGTCATATCACAGCGCCTGTCGTTTCAGCCAATCAGGTGACAGGTAACAGACCATGACTTTAGGGTCATCCCAGAAGACAAGGGGGCACTCTTTACATCTGGAGAAAAAGAGATTTCATCTCCAAATTTGGAAAGGTTTCTTCACAGCAAGAGCTGTGAAAAGGTGGAAAAGACTCCCTCAAGAGCTGGTTCTGTCCAGCTCAGTAGATTGCTTACAAAAAGGTATGTATTCTTTCCTAAATATATAATATAACTGGATACCAACATTTATAGGTAAAATTGATCCAGTGAATATCTGATTGTCTCTCAAGGGATCAGTAGGGAGTTTTTTCCCCTGCTGGAGCAAATTGGATGTTACTTTGCTGGGTTTTTTGCCTTTTTCTGGATCAACTTTGGGTATAGGATTGTGTATATGTTATTTTTTCCCTTTTATTGGTTGAAGTAGATAGACTTGTGTTTTTTTTCAACCAGACTAACTATGTAACCATATATCTTTTTTTTCCAATAAATGTCCCCTTCTAAGTTTACTTTGTAAGTTGCCCCCTGACCATGTTGACACACTTCCCATTTTATGTTTCCTGCCCTGTACTACAACTCTACATGAACACACAGGCAGCCTGAGAAGGACACACACAGCAATAGCACTATCTCTCCTCCCTGACTGCAGTATGTAATAAAACCCAACACCTGATGAGCAGGGGCCGTATGAATCTTGTTTAGAGCTTACTTTGGATTGGATAGGGTACAAGTATGGTGAACATCATAGTTTATTGCAATGTGAAAAGATTACAAATGTGACAAGGTGGGCCTTTTCAAGACTATACCTATATATCTAAAATATTTTCCCTAATCACTTACCCTGAAAATCGAAATTTTCTAAAATAAACTGAATTTTTAATGAACAGTGTAAAGTTTTCTGCTTCATTTAAAGGTATTTTCCTAGATAAAAGAAAGAAATATTAAAAAAGTTCAGATAAACATCTTCTTTTTTAATTCTTTATAAACAAGGGCTGTACATACCAAGTTATACAGCGTGTACCAGGTAGCTCGCAATCAACAGCTGAGAAATTCACATGTATCATATCAGGTACCACATGAAAAGTAACAGACATGCTTACATTTTGAGTATGCTCTACTTATACTCTATATGTAAGCAGGGGTCCACATCCTGTAGCATGTCATAACAATTGTATGATCTTTCAAATGGCAGCATGCACCTCCCCTAAGCTTTTTGGTTTAGGTGGATAAACTAATAAAACTGTCCTGACTACCGTCGGGTTGTACCGGAAATGGCAAGGGGTTTAAAAAAAAAAAAAGTGGGGGGGTTGGAGGGGGAAGGAGGGGGAGGTAGGGAAAGGGGAGAATGATGGAGGGGAGGTAAGGACAAGGGAAGATAAACATCTTTTTTATTTGCAACATGTGGAAAATAGACAGTACAATATATGCTTTCCCCTTCTTTTTCTACCCAAAGCAATAAAAAATCATCATTGTTACCTTTAACCGCTTGCTGACTGTATACAGTAAATATACGGCGGCAAAGTACCTGTACGTGATTCTGCACTTCCGGGTCCGGGGGCGTGCACGAGCGCCGCCGGCGACCCGCTCCCGCTGTGATTAGACACAGCGAGAGCTAATCAGCGGGTCCGACGGACGCAAAGTCCTACGGGACCCACCGATCGTTTGGGAGACAGGCAGAATGGCGGTCTGCCTATGTAAACAAGGCAGACCGCCGTTCTGTGAGAAGGGAAGGCTGTGATCCTGTGTTCCTACAAAGCAGGAACATGGATCTCTGCCTTACCATAGTAAAAGCACTTCCCCCACAGTTAGCAAGCACTCCCTAGACACACATTTAACCCTTCGATCGCCCCTGATGTTAACCCCTTCCTAGCCAGTGTCATTAGTACAGTAACAGTGCATATTTTTAGCACCGATCACTGTATTAGTCACTGGTCCCCAAAAAGTATCACTTATGCCCCGTACACACGGTCGGACTTTGTTCGGACATTCCGATAACAAAATCCTAGGATTTTTTCCGACGGATGTTGGCTCAAACTTGTCTTGCATACACACGGTCACACAAAGTTGTCGGAAAATCCGATCATTTTGAACGTGGTGACGTAAAACACATACGTCGGGACTATAAACGGGGCAGTGGCAAATAGCTTTCATCTCTTTATTTATTCTGAGCATGCGTGGCACTTTGTCCGTCGGATTTGTGTACACACGATCGGAATTTCCGACAACGGATTTTGTTGTCGGAAAATTTTATATCCTGCTCTCAAACTTTGTGTGTCGGAAAATCCGATGGAAAATGTGTGATGGAGCCTACACACGGTCGGAATTTCCGACAACAAGGTCCTATCACACATTTTCCGTCGGAAAATCCGACCGTGTGTACGGGGCATTAGTGTCCGATTTGTCTGCTGCAATGTTGCTGTCCCGTTATAAGTCGCTGATCACCACCATTACTAGTAAAAAAAAAAAAGAACTCCATAACTATATCCCATAGTCTGTAGACGTTATAACTTTTGTGCAACGCAATCAATATACGCTTATTGGAATTTTTTTTTACCAAAAATATGTAGCAGAATACATATTGGCCTAAATTGATGAAGAAATTAGATTTTTTTTTTCCATTTTTTATTGGATATGTTTTATAGCAGAAAGTAAGAAATATTTTTTTTTTTTCAAAATTGTCGGCCTTTTTTTGTTTATAGCACAAAAAATAAAAACCACAGAGGTGATCAAATACCACAAAAAGAAAGCTTTATTTGTGGGAAAAAAAATACATTCATTTTATTTGGGTACAGCATCGCACGTACAGCATGCGCGATTGTCAGTTAAAACAACGAAGTGCCGTATCCCAAAAAATGTCCTGGTTATGAAGGGGGGTAACCTTCTGGAGGGCAAGTGGTTAAACCAAGAGTACTTCGGGTAGCACCAATATTAAAAAAAAAAAAAATACATCCCTGTGAATTACAGACCAGTTAGCCTAACATCAATAGTATGCAAGCTCTTGGAGGGGATGATAAGGGACTATATACAAGATTTTTGTAATGAAAACAGTATCATTAGCAGTAATCAGCATGGATTCATGAAGAATTGTTCTTGCCAAACCAATCTATTAACCTTCTATGAGGAGGTGAGTTGTCATCTAGATAAAGGAAGGCCTGTAGACGTGGTGTATCTGGATTTTGCAAAAGCATTTGGCACAGTTCCCCATAAACGTTTACTGTACAAAATAAGGTCCGTTGGCATGGACCATAGGGTGAGTACATGGATTGAAAACTGGCTACAAGGGCAAGTTCAGAGGGTGGTGATAAATGGGGAGTACTTGGAATGGCCAGAGGTGGGTAGTGGGGTCCCCCAGGGTTCTGTGCTGGGATCAATCCTATTTATTTTGTTCATAAACGACCTGGAGGATGGGGTAAACAGTTCAATCTCTGCATTTGCAGACGATACTAAGCTAAGCAGGGCAATAACTTCTCCGCAGGATGTGGAAACCTTGCAAAAAGATCTGAACAAATTAATGGGGTGGGCAACTACGTGGCAAATGAGGTTTAATGTAGAAAAATGTAAAATAATGCATTTGGGTGGCAAAAATATGAATGCAATCTATACACCGGGGGGAGAACTTCTGGGGGAATCTAGGATGGAAAAGGACCTGGGGGTCCTAGTAGATGATAGGCTCAGCAATGGCATGCAATGCCAAGCTGCTGCTAACAAAGCAAACAGAATATTGGCATGCATTTAAAAGGGGATCAACTCCAGAGATAAAACGATAATTCTCCCGCTCTACAAGACTCTGGTCCGGCCGCACCTAGAGTATGCTGTCCAGTTCTGGGCACCAGATGGATGTACTGGAAATGGAGTACAAAGAAGGGCAACTGAGCTAATAAAGGGTCTGGAGGATATTAGTTATGAGGAAAGGTTGCAAGCACTGAATTTATTCTCTCTGGAGAAGAGACGCTTAAGAGGGGATATGATTTCAATTTATAAATACCGTACTGGTGACCCCACAATAGAGAGAAAATATTTTTTTTTGCGGAAGGGAGTTTAACAAGACACGTGGCCACTCATTAAAATTAGAAGAAAGGAGGTTTAACATTAAACTATGTAGAGGGTTATTTACTGTAAGAGCAGCAAGGATGTGGAATTCCCTTCCACAGGCGGTGGTCTCAGCAGGGAGCATCAATAGTTTCAAAAAACTATTAGATAAGCACCTGAACAGTCACAACATACAGGGATTTACAATGTAATACTGATATGTAATCACATACATAGGTTGGACTTGATGAACTTGTGTCTTTTTTCAACCTCACCTACTATGTAAAAACTATGTAATACTATGTAACTGTTTCTAGAAAAATGTGGACAGTTTTTTTATTAGGATTAGGAAAGATGTTCAACTTAAAGCTGATTTCCATGTTTTCTGTCGCTTTAAATAGTTTGTTTGGACCAAGCTGGTCCAAACAACCTATTACCTTCAGTAAGTGCTGCACTGGCTCTAAGCACTATATGTACTGCATGTTGCTTCAGCTACATACAGTGCACAATGCTGGGTTTCTGGCTGTGAGACTTCTGTCTCACAACCTGAACAATGCAGAGTCAGTCTGAGGGGTGCTCAGCCATTCATAGGCAGCTTTATATTCTGTGAATGAATACAAAGCTTCTTCTGATTGGCTTCTTCTGAGTCGGAGAGTGTGATGTCATCGGCCTGCCCCTCTTACTCAGCCAATCAGCACTGTATACTGTATGTAGCCGAAGCTACATGCAGTACATACAGTGCTTGGAGCCAGTGTAGCATTTAGTGAAGGAAATAGTTTGTTTGCATCAGCTTGGTCCAAACGAACAATTTAAAGTGACAGTAAACATTATTATTATTATACAGGATTTATATAGCGCCAACAGTTTGTGCAGTGCTTTACAATGTAGGGAGACACTACACCAACAGTACAATTCAAAACAAGAGGGTTAAAGGAGCCCTGCTCTTTCTAGCTTACAATCTAAGAGGGAGAGGCTGGTGAAACAAAAAGGTAGGGACTATAAGAGATGAACTGATGAGGGGAGTAGAACATTAGGTTGTTATCTGGAGGCAGGATAGACTTCCCTGAAGAGATGAGTTTTCAGGGATCGCCTAAAAGTGGACAGAGTAGGAGATAACAGGACAGATTTGGGTAGTGAGTTACAGAGGATGGGAGAGACTCTGGAGAAGTCCTTGAGACGAGCATGGGAGGAGGAGACAAGGGAGCTAGAGAGCAGAAGGTCATGGGAGGAGCGGAGAGGATGGTTTGGGTAATATTTGGAGATAAGTTTGGTGGTGTAGCTTGGGGCAGAATTGTGAATGGCTTTGTATGTAATTGTTAGTGTTTTGAATTTTATTCGTTGGGCAATGGGAAGCCAGTGGAAGGATCGGCAGAGAGGAGTGGTGGACACTGAGCGGTTGGTAAGGTGGATGAGTCTGGCAGCGGCATTCATGATAGACTGAAGAGGGGATAGCTTGTGGAGAGGTATGCCAATGAGGAGGGAGCTACCATAGTCAAGGCGAGAGATAACAACGGAGTGATTAAGTTGCTTAGTGGTCTCAACGTTTAGAAAGGGGCGTATTTTGGAGATGTTTCGGAGGTGAACTCTGTATGATTCGGATAGTGATTGGAATTGGGGCTGAAAGGACAGGTCAGAGTCTAGGATTACACCTAGTACCTTGGCATGAAGGGAGGGACTGATGGTTGTATTATTGATCTTGATGGAGAAGTCAGGGGGGGGGGGGGGGGCACGGGCTGGAGGAAAAAATATGAGCTCGGTTTTAGAAAGATTGAGTTTGAGCAAGTGGTGTGAGATTCATGTTGATATGTCAGTTAGTAAGTTAGTAAGATTCATGCAATGCATGAATCTATCCATTCTACACAGAGGGGAGTGACTGGAGAGAGGGGGCGACGCCCGTGCACCCTTATAGACACACCGCCACTGGTCAACAGTACCAAAGGCTGCAGAGAGGTCAAGTAGTATGAGCGTAGAGTAGTGGCCATTGGCTTTAGCAGTTAGTAGGTCATTAGTGAGTTTCAGTAGGGAAGTTCCAGTGGAGTGTAGCAAGTGAAAGCCAGACTGTAAGGGGTCAAGAAGGTTGTTGTCAGTGAGGTAGGAGCTGAGATGGTTGTAGACTAAAACCTCATACACACGGTATGATTGTTGGCAGGGGATTGTCTGTTGACAGACTGTTGTCCTAAAATCTTACCGTTAGTACGCTCCTTTTGACAATTGTTGTCCAATTTTCGGCCAACAAATGTTGGGTGACAAGCTAGTAAATTTTCGGCGGCAAACAGCTTGACGTCAGATTTTCATATGGTCAGTACACAAATCCGGCACATAAAAGTCGAAAGTACAAACACGCTCACCAAACATGAAATTAGCAGAAAGGGTCCAAAGGGTGGCGCTCAAGAGCTGAAACTCCTCGTAGTATGTCACTACGTTTGTGTTTGTGGTACGACAATTGTGTACCGTTAGTATGCAAGACAAGATCCTGGCACACGCCCTTTTGACAAAAATCAGACGCTTGGTTGGCCAACAATTGTACCATGTGTACGAGGCTTAAGCGTTCTAAAAGTTTTGACGCAAACGGGAACAAGGAGATGTGTCTTAAGTTGCTCAGGCTGGTGGGATCCAGTGAGGGCTTTTTAGGTATGGGGGTGATTAGGGCATGTTTTAGAAGGGAGGGGAAGGTTTCAGTAGAGAGGGAGAGATTGAAGTGAGTGAGGAAGCATAAAATAGAACAAGAGGGGGACTGTAGTAGATGTGAGGGAACAGGATACAGGGGACAGGTGGTAAGGCAGGATTCTGAGAAAACTCTTTGGTAGTAGCAAGTCAAAAGAGGAGAGTGTTGAGAATGGATTTGTACAGGATATGTTAAGTGGGTTAGATGTCTGTGCAGTGGAGGTGTCCCCACAAATGGCATCAATCTTGTTTTTGAAGTGATTGGCAATCTCGTGAGCGAGTTACTGGGTGGAGATGGTGGTGGAAAAACTAGAGAGTTAAAAGTAGAGAAGAGACGACGAGGACTGGAGGACAAAGTGGAGTATTAAAGAGGGTGAAAAAGTAGGTTTGTTTGGCAGCATGGAGGGAGGAATTGTATTTTAAGAAGGCAGATTTATATTGGGTGAATTCATGCTGGGAGTTGGTTTTACGCTCGCCTATGTCTCCTAAGGTTTGTGGTGTTGTCGGTCTGCCAAGGTTGTAATAGTCGGGGCTGACATTTTGTGTAGTGAGAGGAGCAAGAGAGTCCAGTGAGGATGAAAGTGAACTGTTGTAGATACAGGTGGCCACTTCGGGGCAAGACAGGGGTGAGATTTTGTCATGGAGGTGGTTAGTTGCAGAGTAGAAAAGAGAAAGAATAAAGTGACAAAGGTTTCTGTGGGTAATTGTTTTCTGCTTTGTGGGACAGGTGGTTGGAGACAATCGCATTGTGAAAGTGATGAGGTTGTGGTCAGAGAGAGAAAAGGGGGTGTTTGGTAAGGTTGAAAGGGGTGCAAAAATGGGAGAAAACAAAGTCGAGGTTATTACCATCAGCGGGTGGGGGACTGATCAGTGAGTGGGGGACTGTGTCCATTGTGTAAGGTCAAAGGATGAGGTTAAGTTAAAAAGTTGGGATGCAGCTGGGCTGATAATATTGGTGGGGATGTTGAAATCACCAAGGATAATAGTGGGTATTGCAGAGGAGAGAAAGTAGGGTAGCCAGGCAGAGAAGTCATCAAGGAAGCGTGACACTGGCCCAGGAGGCAAATGGATCACTGCAATCCTTAGAGAAATAGGAGAAAACAGACAAATGCAATGTGTTTCAAAAGAAGAGAAAGATAGAGAAGGAAGGGTAGACAGGACTTGAAAGGTGCTCAGTGGGGATAGAAGCAAACCAAATTCATCTGCTTTTTATGCGCTGGGTCTGGGTGAGAGAGTCCAGTGGAGGCCTCCATGGGAGAGGGCTGCCTGCGAGGCAGAATCTGACTCTTGAAGCCATGTTTCCATGATTGCAAGAAGGTTAAGGGAGTGGGAGACAAAAGGTCATGGACAGAAGTGAGCTTATTGCAGAGAGAGCGGCCATTCCAGAAGGCACATGAGAAGGGGAGGGTGGGTTTTTGGAACAGGGGGATCGAGATAAGATTGAGAAGAATGCGGCTGATGCTGAAGGAGGGAGGGTGCCGGGTGTTGGGGTGAGATACTGGAGGACCGGGATTATTCGAGATATCTCCAGAGTTTAGCAGAAGAAGGAGGAGGGTGAAGAAAGTAACATGGGAGTGGGATGTGTATGAGTGCACATGCTTCCCTGTCCTTGTATGTAGGTCAGCAGGTGTTACTTTAAATCAGCTTTAAAGTGTTACTCCACTTTTGTTGAGAAAAATGCAATCCACTCTGGATGATCAATGTACATTTCAAGGATTTTAACAAACTTTGTAGCAGATTCCTACTTGTTTCTGTTCTTAAGAAAAAGCTGTTAGTTCCTTCCTGAATGGGAGGGTCTGTGTTCATTATAACCACCTGGTGCACTTTAATTGTTCTAATGAGGAAAGTTGCATTGTTGGCATTCCTTTAGAAGTAATTAACCTTTAGAAAGTAACTCATCAGAAGTAAAATTCCAATTACATAGAAAGCCTAAAATGTTAACTGTATCTTAGTGCAGACATCTGAGAAAATTAATGAGCAAAATCAGACAAGCAGGAAACGACAAAGGTGTACAGAATGCTTCCAGTTTGCCATTGAATTTTTTTGACAGTTTTAGAAAATGACAGTGAATTCTGACTGAAATAGGTCATTTTAATAGCAATACATTATAAAATTAATAGTGCAGCAATTTTATAAATGTTATTATTTTTAAGTGGAATTCCCCTTTAAACTTTAAGCCAAATGTGCACACCATCTTTCAAATACTCTGGAAGAAGTAAAATGGAAGTGCACACCAGAAAACCACCAAGTTCCCAAAATGTCAGAAAGACTTTAGATCTGCCTCCTCCTTAGGGGCTTGGTAGCAGAGGTGGGTGTGGAAATGTCATCATTTTATACATTATCAGCCCATGTAATCGAGCATAGCTGACACAAAAAAGGAAAACCAAACCATTGCTGCTCCATGTAAGGCATTGCTTCAGCCAACAAATGCAAACAATAAAAATTATAATGACACAGAGATTCGAAGAATATTTATAAAAAATGTATATGTAAAAAAATATATACAGTATGTCAAAAAATCAGTTGAGACCGAAAACATAAAAAAACTGATTAAAAACAAAAATGAAACAAAAAGTGACAAACCTATCCAAACTAACAGGATCAATTAAAATCAAACTTTATTGGTATCCATCTAAAAATAAAAAATAAAATGCAAAAATAAAAAATAAAAGATTGCCATAACACAAAATATTAAAAATTGTAAAAGCAGCACTAGGGGCCAAACTGGAAAAATTTTGTCAAACACCTTTGGGTGGGGGGGAGGAACAAGAAAGAAAACAAAGGAAAAGACAGAAAAAAGAGGGGGAACGGGACAGAAACGGGTTAATCAATACCCACAAAGATGTTAATGCAGCAAAACATTTCACACAGCATCACGCTGGGGACCTACAGTCTTTTAGGGTCAAAATCATTGAGATGATTACCCTATGAGAGGGGGTGACTGTTTCTCCCTTTTTTGTAAGAGAGAAGCATACTGGATCTTCAAATTGGACACACGAATTCCAATGGGTCTCAAACATGAATGGGATGTCACCCATCATTATGAAAAACAACCTGCAATTCTCCGTTTCCCTTTCCCCCTTCCTTCACCCCCTACCTTTCCCCCTTTTTTTTACTTTTTCTTCCCTCAACCCCCCCCCCCCACACACACACACACACACACACACACACACACACGCACACTCCTTCGCTGTTTGGGATTTATATTTATATGTTTTAGGAATATTATTTGAATCTCCATGTCGTGTCGTGATCCCAACTGAGCTTGATTACATATTTAATGGGCTGATGATGCATAAAACATGGCTTGGGAAGAGGCAGAGCTGAAGCCTTTCTGACATTCTGTGAACCGGCCAGCTTTCGGGTGTGCACTTCCATTTCTCTTCTTCCCAAGTGTGTGACCAGGTAGGATGGGCCCTTGGGAAGTTAGCATCTAGCAGGGTTGAAATCCCTAGGTGACTTTGATGAAGTTTGGAGTGGCGTTTTAGGCCTATTAGGTCACATTAAAATATTACTGTAGATTGATCAACAGAGATCTGAAAAATAGTGTGAATACTGATTTACTGTAAAAATATGATCACAGTGACTGACCACTGTTACTGGATACTGATCTTTAGCTTGGACCAAGAGCTGTTTTTGTCAGCTCAGATTTTTGTGCTTGGAACACGCATTGAGCGCGCTCTCAGCACATAAACATTTGCCAGCAACACAATATGTGTTAGGTGTTGTAAAGGGGTTAAAGGAAACCTGTACAGTAGTCTGCCAACTTGAAGCATTACACAGGTCACATTGCACATACAACCAAAGAACAGGTTGAATTCTAGTGGTTGTTTTCAAGAAATCTTTGTGAATTGATCAATATTAGCTGATGGCTTGTAGGGCCATTTCAGATGATATATCTGTGGTAATATAAACCATGATATCAATATAATGTATATTTTGAGGTATCCCCCACAACATAGAGCCAGACTTGTAGAAACACAGGTATATCAAAACTAGTTCTGAATTTGGATAATCTATAATGGCATAATGCAATAGGCAACAGGAACTATATAGCAGTGAAATCCCTTTGCTCATTCCTCTCCTATGGAAAGAGATCCCAGTTTATATGCAATACAATTCTCTTTGATTATCTAATCTCTAAAATTATAGCCTTTAAGCCTTTAAGGAATGTGTGGGTTGAATAAGCATAAGCAGCTTTTACTTTACAGAGTGCCCTTGCCTTTAGTCACACTTTGTGTAAAGGAGGCCATTGTTTAAAACGTAACTTCATGCAAACTGAAACTGCTTCTTTATTGTATCCAGAGTCAGGCAAGCACGTTCCAATCAGATCTTTTGCTAATTTTATTGTGTGTGTGGGTGTGTGTATGTATATGTATGTATATGTATGTGTGTATATATATATATATATATATATATATATATATATTAAAATGTACATGTGAGAAGTATGAGTAGATGAGTAAGCATGCATGTTACAGAGCTTAAAGTACAGCTGTAATTATGTCATTATGTAGGCTGTCATTGCTAGCCTCAGCTTTTATTCTCAACTCTGGGCATCAAAAAACAAATCTCCTTGCAGTGGGGCCTTCCTGCACTGCAAGGATTAAATGCGTGTTAACTTTAGGAATTGAGGAACAAGCTGTAATGCCTACCTTAAACCTTGATATGGCAGCCTTCTTCCACCCTGTGTGACCAGTCCCTCTGTAGCCTCCTCTCTAAGGTGCTCCAGCCAGCAGATTCATGCTGGCATCATCACATATCATGCAGGACTAATAGTGCCTACCTACATCCTGGAGAAGTGAAGGGTGCTGGCAGCAAGAAATAAGGTAAGTATTACATCTTTTTCCTCTACCCCCTAGACTTAACAAATTTTTGTAATTCTCGTAAATTCAGCTTTCACAATGTTAGTTTGCTGGCTGAGATGCTAATCTAATGGCTCTGAGCCAGAGATGAAACAAATCATCTTAAAAAGGTTGTACCTGTTTATCTGCAGCCTCTCTCCTCTACAGCTGCCTACAACACACAGAACAAAGGCTATTTCTCAACTCTAGAATGCAGGGGGAGGGGTTATGTCACATACTGTACAGTGTAGTAGAATTTTATATTAACCAATATATTTTATGTTATTCATATTAATTTGCATATGTTTTACTGATGATATAATTAATATTCATATTATTATTATTATAATATATTAGTGGTGTTATCAATATTATTATTCAATTATTATTCAATATATTATTATTATTCAATATATTTATGTTATTCCATAAATATAGAATGTCTTCATTTTTAAATGTTCAACTTTAGATGACCTCTCTGCTTCTTTCTGATATTTTTTATAAGTTTCTGAATGAAAGTGTATTAGGATACTTCATAGTTTTTAAATTCACTAATTAGAAGAAGAGAAACACTTTGACAGCAGTTGAACTACAGCTTGATAAGATAACATTGAATAAGAAGAACACTGATGTGTATGTATGTATTGATAATTAGACAATATTGAATAAAGTA
The DNA here is from genome assembly GCA_037952835.1 of Lithobates septentrionalis. Classification (NCBI taxonomy): domain Eukaryota; kingdom Metazoa; phylum Chordata; class Amphibia; order Anura; family Ranidae; genus Lithobates; species Lithobates septentrionalis. Next base: position 304,442 of record JBBDGP010001450.1, read on the forward strand.
GTTAGCTTTGTGTATATATGTGTGTGTGTGTGTGTGTGTGTGTGTGTGTGTGTGTGTGTGTGTATATGTATATATATATATATATATATATATATATATATATATATATATATATATATATATATATATATATATATATATATATATATATAATGTAAATGATGCAGTACTTTTTTGTGAAACCAATATATGAATATATACACATAGGATTATATAGTGAAAAACAATGCCGTGTACACACGATAGGATTTTCCGACAACAAAACCGTGGTTTTTTTTCCGAAGGATGTTGGCTCAAACTTTTCTTACATATACACGGTCACACAAATGTTGTCGGAAATTCCAAACGTCAAGAACGTGGTGACGTACAACACGTACAACGAGCAAAATGAAGTTCAATAGCCAGTGCGGCTCTTCCGCTTGATTCTGAGCATGCGTGGACTTTTGTGCATTGGAATTGTGTACACACGCTCGGAAAAGAATTGAGAACCTGCTCTCAAACATTTGTTGGCGGAAATCCCGACAACAAATGTTCTATGGAACATACACACGGTCTGACTTTCCGCCAACAAGCACACATCCAACATTTGTTGTTGGAAAATCCTATCCATTAGACATAACACATAAGGTGGGGTTATTGCAAGTTCTCTCAAAGTCGTAAATCTGTTATCTTTGCCTTGGTAAAGTCTTATCAGGACAAGGAGGGTTTGATTTAACATGACTGGGTGCCATATTGTCTCTATACAAGTATTTTAAAGGGTAAAGCCATAGACAAAAACAGTTATAAATAATTTTAATAAACATGTAGGAATTCTGGGAATGAATACGTTTGTCTGGTTGTATGACAAGTGTCAGATTTATAGTTAGTTACATTGACGTAGATCAATAAAATCTGCTAAAAGCAGATGAATGGGGATACATTTGCCATCTGTCCGGTAGATCAGATCGGATTACAATTGGATGGAAATTGGATGGATCGGATTATAATTGGATAGAAAAGAAGGGGATTCACTTGGACGGATCCGCGCCGTTTGAAAGAGGCATTCTACTTGTACATTCCACTGCCCTCTGGTTCTCTTGATGTAAGACCTTATGTTGTAACGGATCACAGGTGACATTCAGATGACTTTCACAGTCATTGAACTTGTACATAAATCTAAGGCCTCATGTACACTGCTGCTGGTAAACAGATGTTTAGGAGCAGTTGGGCATTTTTTCAGCAGCCCCTGAACTCTCCTCTATGTTATCCTATCAGTACATGTACACAGGGCCATTTATATTCGTTTCTAGGCAGTTGAGTTTAGAAGCATTTTTTTGGAAAGCAAAAAAATGCGTTCAGAACGAATGTTCAGAGGCATTTGAAATATCAACCACCTGTAGAAGCTTGTAAATGAGATAACTCGCGTTTCATTTACAGTCGTTTTTAATTTTTGACTAAAAAAAAAAAACGCTTCTAAATGCAAACGCGCCATGTAAATGTGGCGAAATGGACGTTTTTAAACGTCGATTACTATCTGTCAAGTTGAATAGTTTAGGAGGGGTTGCAAAGCGTCCCGTGTACGTTAAGCCTTAGGGGGATTTTGGATTAGATATTTTGAACAAAGTTGTTTTGGTTTGGGATCTCAGTGCGTTCACTTAGCTTTTTTCCCTTGCCAATGACATTATAAACTGCATCATCTGACTTTCTTGAAATGAAATCATTTATTTGTACCACTAACTTGGCTATGTACATAGAGGTTGTGGGTTGTACTTTGCTGTTACATTTATAATTAGCCACCAAATAGATATCATGATTTTATTTTACAGATATTTACTTATAGAGGCCCCAGTGATCAGCAAATACTGGGTTACCTGCAAGCAAAGACCAAAATGATACCTTGTCTTTGAATTCATGAGATGTTATGTAATTGTTCTGGTTTTCCTCATTTGCCAACTTGTGAATTTTCAGTTATACAGAGGCAGTCATAAAGTGGGTATCCGCTGCTGGGTTATGAAAGCCCAATATGTTCTGCAACGCTATATCCTTAAGGGATGCTTTACATAGCTTCTTTCCAGTTATAAAAGTTGGGAAAACTAAAAGCCTGACATCCGGCTTGAGAGGATGAGAGTTAAAGTGGTTGTATACCCCCATGCGGAAGTTGTACCTATAGGTAAGCCTATAATAAGGCTTACCTTTAGGTACTGTAAATATCTCCTAAACGTGAGCCATTTAGGAGATATTTACCTTGTAGTGCGCCGATTATCTCATCGGCCCTCTGTGCCGTTTCTTCAGTAGCAAGTGCCGTGACTGACGGCTCCCGCGCGCATGAGCCTGAGTCCGCGGCCCCGGAAGGAAGAGGGGTGAAGATGGATGCGGCCACCAGCGGGGACAGCGTGGGCTTCGATTGGAGGTAAGTGCCACATAATGGGCTAGTATGTGATGCATACTAGCCCATTATGCTTTTACTTTGCAGGGGAAAAAAGAGGAAGTAAAACCCATCAGAGTTTACTTCCTCTTTAACTGACTCAGTGAGGATTTTTTTGCTGCCGATGTCCCCAGGTGGGAGACTTAAGCCTGGTACACACGATCAGATTGTTGGCCAACAAAGCGTCAGACTTTTGTCCGAAGGGCGTGTGCCAGGAACTAGTCTTGCATACAAACGGTACCCAATTGTCGGCCAAAAAACACAAACTTAGTGACGTACTATGAGGCATTTCAGCTCTTGAGCACCACCCTTTGGGCACCTTCTGCTAATGTCTTGTTGGTGAGCATTGATTCTGAGCATGCCTGTTTGTACTTTGAACTTTTGTGTGACGGACTTGTGTACAGACGATAGGAAAATCTGGCAACAGACCATTGTCCGCCAAAGATTTACTAGCCTACCATCCAGAGCCGATCCGCCTATACGCTCACTACGCAAACTGCGTAGGGCCCGCAAGCTGCGTGGGGCCCACAAGACCCAGCATCCCCCCCTGCCCCTCTGACTGGCCATTTAGAGTGCAGTGGGGAGAGGTGGGAGGAGGTGAAAGGTGGTGATCGGCAGCTCTATGGTGCCTGTGTGGGCGGCGGGATCTCCCTGGGGCTAGTAGTACTCTCTCGAGTGTCAGTGTATACAGTGGAGAGGAGAAGGGAGGGGCCTCTGACCCGGGCAGATATCAGTTTCACTTTCACTCTGCTTGAACACTGCTGCTGATGCCCGGGACAGAGGCCCCTCCCCTCTCCGCTGTATACATTCAGAGATAGAACTACTAGCCCCAGGGAGATCCCCCTGCCTGTGGACACCATAGAGCTGCCAATCGCCGCCTCCCACCTCCACTAGCCAGGTACAGGGGAACCTCTGCAAGGGGGGAGTTAACTGTTTGGGGACCCTGATGTAAGAGGGGAGGCTTTTTGGGGACACTAATGTAAGGAAGGGGCCCTCTGTGGACGCTGATGTAAGAGGGGGGCCTCTGGGGACACTAATGTAAGGATGGGGCCCTCTGGGGACCCTGGTGTAAGGGGGGGGGGGCTCTCTGGGGACCCTGTGTAAGGAGGGGCTCTCTTAGGACACTAATGTAAGAGGGAAGGCTCTCTGGGGACCCTGATGTAGGGGGAGGCTCTCTGGGGACCCTGATGTAGGGGGACACTGTCTGGGGACACTGATGTAAGTAGGAAAGCTCTCTGGGGAGGGAGAATTGTATTGGGAGCACTGAAGTGTCAGGTGTGACTGTGTGGCAATGGCAAATGGTTTACATAGCTCACAACATCACAGGTCAGGTAGAGGGCCCCTTAGCAGAATTTTGCTTAGGGCCCCAGGGAGGTCAGGATCAGCACTGCTGCCATCCAACATTTGTTGGCGGAAAGTTGGACAACAATTGTCTGATGGAGTGTACTAATGGTCAGATTTTAGGCCAGCAGTCTGTCGTCACACAATTCCCTGCCGAAAATCCGATCGTGTGTACGAGGCTTAACCCTCACTTCCAGTTAAGGGTGTCAGACCAAATAGGCAGCATTTAAATCTTCATAGAGCTTTTGCCCTTCCCACTTTTTCCAAAAGAAAAAGAAAAGAAAAAGGTTCTACTTGTAGTTGGGTTTTAGTTATTTAAAGCAATATTAAACCAAAAAGCAAACATTTATTATATATTTATTTTATTGCAGCTTACCAATTTTTAGATGTGATGGCTGCATTTCTTTTGTTTTTTAGGCTTTCTTCTATTTTCGCCTGGTGGTCCAGCCAGTAAGTCTGTTTTTATTTTCCAAAAAGAACAAACTCTCCAGTAGAATGTATCATTTACAGGGATGAGGCAAACCATGTATCGCTAACAGGGGTGCTTGCAATGATCACATTGTATTTATTTATGTAAGCCCTGTATCACAAAAGGAAAAAAAACTGTTTGCTGTTGATTCTTATAGAGTGTCAGTTTTAGTTTGCCTTCAATTTGTTAGTGTATCTGAATCTGCTAGTGCATCTAACACTATCCTCCCACTAGGCTGACAATGTTGCTGTTCAAAATTGCACCCTGTGCTCTTTCATCCAGAGTGTAGGCACTCTATTACAGAAGGTGTGTTACTGGTCAGGTCACCAGGTGAAAACAGAGGGGGTAAAAAAGCCTAAAAAAAAGAAAATGGATACAGCCACCACATCTAATGATTGGTGAGCTGCAATATATTACATTTTTTGGTTTTGGGTTTAATACCACTTTAAAGTTTAGTGTTTCTCAATGAATGCTTGATTCAAAACAATATCCTGCTTAACAATTGAACTATTATTCTTGTTTAACTTCTGCACTAATGAAGATACATTAATAAAATAGGATGATAAGTAATAAGTACATAAACGCATTTACGTCAGTGAATGAGGAAATCCTATTTGTAAATGTTTACACAATGATCCAACAGGTGCATACTTTAGTAAGCATTAATCCTCATTGAAAGCATAAAGGCAATTTACAGGTGGGCATGGAAATTTTAATTCAGAACTCCAGTTTAAAAAAATAAACAGACCAGCAGTAGGAAAAAATGTAAAATCTGTTCCAAGTTGTAAGTTTTTCTTCCTTAAACCGTATTACTCACCTTCAGTCTAGTACTGTCCCCTGCAGCATGTGCAATTTTTGTATAAACAAAAATGTGTATCTTTTATCATATATGTGTTTTGTATAATCAAGGTAGCCTATAATAGTTTGACCAACCCCACCCCCCCCCTTTTAGAGGTTATTCTTTGCGCTATATAACTTAGGGATGATGGTTGCACCCTAGCAACATACTCTAATAACTCTCCTATGGCTTAGATAATGAAGCTCCCAGAAGGGTGTGTTCATGATAGCTTGGGAAAACAGAAAGCAGGCCAAATGACTCTGGACATCAATGAAATAGTAAGGGAACCTGCGAACTATAGGGAAGGAGGATGAGGACAGAGAAGGATGCGAAGGGCAGCAGGGGCGGAGTGGGACTGAGAATTGCTTTGCAGGGTTTTTTATTTATTTTTGAATAGAAAAGGGGGGGTGAGCAATTTAAGGAAAACATTTAAAAGCTGGAGATGATCAGTGATATTGCAATAAAGCAGGAATGTCACTTTTTTTGGCTGTGTGGCCACTTTAATATGACCTGCACTAAACTCATAAAAGCCTTGCACAAGTTTCGGTACAGTTACAGTTCAGCACTTTTCAAATCTCTCATTTTGTAAGTGACAGATTCTAAAAGAATTAGGCTGCTTTCACACTGAATCGCTTTACAGGCGCTATAGCGCTAAAAATAGCGCCTGCATAGCGCCTGTAAAGAGCCTCTACTCTCACTCCAGTGTGAAAACCCGAGGGCCTTCACACTGGACCAGTGTGCTGGCAGGATGCCAAAAAAAGTCCTGCAAGCCGCATCTTTGAGATACTGTAGGAGCAGTGTATACACCGCTCCTATAGCGCCCCCTACCCATTGAAATCAATGGGCAGCGCCGCCAAAGCCCCAGCAAAGCGCCACTGCAGCGGCGCTTGGCGGACACTTTTAACCCTTTTTAGGCCATTAGCGGGGGTTAAAAGCTCCCCGCTATCGGCCGAAAAGGGCACAAAAACGATGGCGCTATTCGAAAAAATGGCGGCGCTTACCGCCGAGACCCCCAACGCCTCAGTGTGAAAGTAGCCTTACTGCTACATAAGCAAACTGGGGGTTATTAAGACAAACTCAAAGTTGGTGTACAGGGGAAGGGGAGTGTTATGTGTCCATTAGTTTATTAATACTGTATATGTAAATGTATTTTATATTTAATTAATTGGTAGCTAGAACAAAGGCGGCCCACATCCTAGCAACCAATGATGCAGCCACCCTGAACTGAGTGGGCGGAGCCTAATGGGAAACTTTGACGGACTAGTTCTTTATTAGATCCACTTTGTCTGTGATTGACAGCGAATGGCAGTGGGCAGATTCAATAGCACCTATTCAGTCCAATGGTGGCTTTGGAATTTGGTGGACCTGTTGGGGAACTAGTCTCTCAGAGTTCCCCATGAGGATTTGCCTACTCGATAACTCAAATTCACAGCTGCTGTGGCTATTGGGTGGGCGAAGCCTGACAGAGATCTCTAAATCTGGTTACCCATCAGGCCAGCCTTGCCTGTAATTGACAGTGCATGGCAGCGGGAGGATATGAAAAACACTTTTGGACTGAATAACAGGTACAGATACGCCCATTACATGTGCTGTCAATCAAAAATAAAGGGAACTAATCTCTCAGTTTCCCATCAGGCTCTACCCACCTCTAGAACAAAACTCAGCCATAAGCCTTTCAGTGTGATGGGCATAATGGCCGGAAGGGGGAGGGCGCCTGGGTAGGAATGTCCATTATGGACAATCCAACCTCACTGGTGGCGCAGAGAGATTTGTGTATCTGTCTCCCCCCAGTATATCTTCTTTTGGGTGAGCTGACCATTTAATCATAGATGGTCTGTGTGATGTGCAGAACCACAGGGGATCATGATACAACTACATTACCTTATCAATGATTCATTCTCAACAGGACACCAGGAATATATCTCACAGGTGGAATGAGTACTGTTCAGTGATATACATCGTCCTGTTTTCACACCTGTCAGACAAGATTTCCCTAGGTTTAAAAAGAATCTTGAAAGCCAGCTGCTAACATTTTTCAGTATCATATTTTCTTGTACAGTGGCCATGTTTAGTATAACAGATGCTACATATCTTTTCTACGATTTAAGCAAAATTTGAATGATAACATATGGAATGCTCAAAAGTCACATTTTTTTTGTAAACCACCCAACTGTAACACATGAGAGTTGAAAAGAGATCCAAGTTGATCATAGGTCCACAAGTGCTTCTAAAGTCTTCAGGTATACAACAGGGTATCAAAGAGGCCAACCAGGGCCCTATAATAGCAAGTGAAACATGCATTGCTAATGCTAATGATAATAAGGTGATTATTGGACTTTCCAATTGTGTAAAAACATATGCTTACAAAAATGTAATTCTTAGTTCTACAGCACAAAGATTAATTTCACATTATGTTGGAAAATCTCTACACAACTGTTTCCTTTGCCATAGAGAACTAAGAATAAATCCCTATCTGTGCAATGATTTTCCATCCTGCTTACAAAAAGAGGATGTTTTGTGCATTTATGAAAACATTGCTAAAAGCAAACCTAAACGTGAAAATCTTTCTTATGCCTTTACACTAAACTCACTATGCCAACCTATGATGGGCACTGGTGCCTCTTTAAAACTTTGTGAAAAGGTATATGAAAAAAATAACATACTGAGTATTATCATTACATGTATTAACCGCATACATTTATCAGGAAAATTTGCAATAATGGTCCTTCAACAAGCTTCTTGCCTGGTTAGGACGGAATTACAAAAGGGGACAAAATAAGGATGATAACAGTTGCTTCAGCTAAGTGGAGTGCTATTAATAGCTGATACCTGCTGTATATGTTATATTGAGGAGAAAACCCAGATGTGGGTTCCCCAGCAGAAGGCTGACTACTCCATAAATGAAGACTTACATAGACCATGGCTATATTTGTGGTTGCCTGGTTTATTTATATCAAACTATTACCATTTCCATTTACCACATGTTCTCCTGGCATACAGTCCAAGTCTTCACCACATCTACCATCTACAATCAATGGGCTCTGTAAGAAAAAACATTAACAAGTGTGCATTCCAGTTTGTATTTTACTTAATTGTTAAGGCTCATCATCTACAGTTGCCCATGCTAGTAACACAATTTTACAGTGAGTACAACAAATATACAAAAGTCTGTATAAGGGATATGCCTGTTCTACTTTCCTAAAACCTTAGCCGCAGTGGGGGATCTAGCCAGGCAGTCAACCACAACTCCATTGGAATTTGGACATCTGGGTTTCCCACAGGTAATGCACTGATGCATCTGCCTGTTTTCGCTGCTGTGGCTTCCCTTTCAGCTCCTACTGCTGGTCACCCTCCACCTGTTGTTGCACTGAGCACTTTTGGAAATGGGAATGAGCACTGACCTGGCTATTTAAGGAGAGCTCACGCCACACTGTAGTTCTCCATCATAGAATTTGTTAGCTTGTGGGTTTCACTGGTTTTCTGTTTCTCAGAATGACCTTTGTTGTTGACCTCCGTTTCCATCAGCTTGTTTAAAATCTGCCTGCCACTGGCTATATTTATGAAATATAAAATGTGAAAGGGTAAGGGATCCAACAGTCTTATTCCAGGAATGGAAATGTATTCTGTGAGCTTTAGTTCTGCCTTAAGTTTGTGGAAGCACCCAAGTACCAATACAGCTTTCTAAACAGCTATAGGTAGGGAGCTGTACCACAGTGTTTACAGATACTAAGCTAGTGCATAAATGATACAACATACACACAAAGTTTGGCTTTTATCAGAAAAGAAAAAAAAAGTGCTAGGCTCCATGTACGTAGGGCACTCTTGGAGCAGTTTGTTCATTCTGGCATCTGGGAGGGGCAGGTGAAGCTTCCAGCCCTCTGTAGACAGCCTCACAAAATATCTGGATAGGTCTGAACTCTGCACCAAGTGGTCTTCTGTATTTCGGACCTTCATCCCTAAACACACAGGGCCCCAAACACGGGTACCACTCAGTACAGCGTTCAGCCCTGTCCAGCTGAAGCCTGCCATAGGCTTTGATAGGCTGTCTGAAGCAGGGCTGTATGCTGCACCTGTCCCCCTTGGGTACACTAAGGGCCCATTCACATTAAGAATGATGTGCGGTTCATTTGCCATTCACATGAAGTTCTGTGCTGTGCAATTTCAGCCCCATTCATTTTGAATGGGCTGAAATTGTACCAAACCAAAAGTAGTGCTGAAATGGGCTGAACTCACTCCAAACCAAAAGTAGTGCATTCACTACTTTTTAAAATGCACGGCAACTTTTGTACCATGCGATCCAGTGCAGGCAAATGCACTGCATTTGTGACCTGCGTTTGGGGTGTCGTTAACTTTGAACTGACCCCCGCAGCAAATTGCAAGGGCAGTGCTATTGGAATGCTTGAGAATGCGGCTCTCCTGCAGTAGTGTCACTAGGGTTGGTGTCACTGGTGCAGTAAAATATGGTGTGTTCCCCCCTGGTCACTGAGCAAGCTGGGGCACTGAGCAGGCCAGTGCATTAGCATAGGTCTCCCCCCTAGCCTGCCGCAATGCTCTGTCCTGCCACAGCGGAGTGACCGCAGGAGCAGGACAGAGCAGTAGACACTGGGTTGGCTAGTGCATTGGGCTCTCTTCTGTCTAGCCTGCCACAGTGCTCTGTAGGGCGCTGGGCAGGCTAGTTCCGGGATGGCAGTGCACGATCACAATGTGCACCCCAAACCGGCCCCTGTAAATGTTGTGGTTTATGCCAGTGTGCCAATTCATGCACTGTCACGGATGAGGGTGACACCATCACAGTCAGATATCACTTCCTTCTTAATGGTGTCACCCAGGCCTGGACTGGGACAAAAAATAGACCCAGGCATTTTAGGCTGAGCAGCCCAGTGGAATCCCCCAAGTGTAAATCCCTCCCAGTGTAATCCTCCCAGTGCAAATTATCCCAGTGTAACAGTGTAATTCCCCCTCCCCCATGTAAATCCTCCCAGCTTCATCTCCCATAGTGTAAATTCCCCCAGTATAAATCCCCCCACCATTGTATCCCTGCGTGTAAATCTCCACACTATTGTACTCCGGCGCCTAAATCCCGCACCATTGTACTCCCGCGCATAAATTCCCGCACCATTGTACTCCCGCGCATAAATTCCCGCACCATTGTACTCCCGCGCGTAAATCCCAACACCATTGTACTCCCACGCGTAAATCCCCACAGTGTAAAACCCCCGCAGTGTATTCCCCCCCTGTGTAAATACCCTCCAGTGTAATCCCCTCAATGTAACCCCCCATGTGTATTCCCCCTATGTAACTCGTCCCCCTATGTAATCCCCCTTGTAGTCCCTCTATGTAACCCACCCTGTGTAATCCCCCTAAAGTAACCCCCCTGTGTAATCCCCCTAATGTAACCCCCCCCCCCCGTGTATATCTGCCCATTGTGACTATATAGCATATATCTCTCCCCTCCCCACATTTACAGACCTTAGAACAGCGTGGCTCTGTCCACATGGATGTCCCTCTTCCTGTTGTGGATGTACTGTCAGTGTGGATGAAGAGCCTAGACTCTGCCGGCTCTGAAGAGTGTAATTGTGATAGGCAGCCGGCATCTCTCCCTGCCTGCCCGTCACAATAAAAAGTGATCTCAGTGCTGGTTCCCGGAAGACATGCGGGCGCCGGGCACTGGGCTAGTCTGAGCACTGAGCTGTCTGCCTATGCCTTCTTTCTCCTCCTCCCTCCCTGTCCATCACATAGTCACAGCAGAGATACCGGAGTGCGCAGGGGAAGGAGGAAGAGGAGAGAGCCACGGGCTCCTCTCAATCCAGCGAGTGCTGCGAGTCACCCCTCTGGCGGGTGTCACCCGGGTGCGGCCCACTCCCCCCTAGTAACACCACTGCTCTCCTGCACTGCATTCTAGTGTGATTGGGCCCTAAAAGGCTAGGAGGGACACACTGCTCATAGACAACCCTGTGTGTAATTCAACTTTATATTTATTTTAAAGCTATAATTTGGTTAAAACACTAACTTTATTTAATGTGTAATGTGCACTTTATTATATTTGTATTTCTGTATATTAAAATTGACCTTCTCATAATAAACTTGTTCTGCACAGTGTATCCTTTTACAAGTGTTATATGATATGTGAGCTCTGTCTGCTGGAAGGAACAGGTCCAGTAATGAAGACAAATAATGAAGACAGTAAGGGAGTGCAGTCTTACCTCTGGACATAAACCTAGCACTTGTCGCAGTGTAGCAATAAAGTTTGTCACCAAGAACAGGACATTTTCTCCCTGCAATAAATCAAAATAAAACCTTAAACATTTGGATAAACTGTAGAGTTTTATTGCTTTCTGGTTATTTTATTGTTAGCAGAAGGTGACGTGGGCCCTGTGTGTAAAATTATACTCGCTAGGCAAATCTAAGGGAGTAATCCATCTTGGTGAAGGACCTTTGCTACATTTTCCTTTGATTGCATAGTTGCCTCTTCTAGATTAAGGTCCTAACCCTCCCTTGCTGATTGCATAGTTTCCTCTTCTAAAATTAGGTCTTGGCCCTACTGACTTTAGCAGGGAATCCTTTACCCGATAATCTGGCAACAGCAGGGGGATTGCTGGAGGAACTTCATAATGCTGAGTCATTACTACAAAGCTGGAAAAATAATTCTACAGAGTGAGCATGTAGGCCGGTGCTATGGGTGCTGAGCAGCATCTGTGCCACTCTATCATGTTAACACAGCAAAAGAGTGAGGCAGCAATAATCCTAGATTGTTAAATAATTTTCTTGTTTCAGAGATAAACAAAGCATTCACATGACCACTGTTACATACTATTAGCCCAGAGTTCTCCCAGGATTTGTGCTTCAGAGGGATACATGGATCCCCTTCTGCGGTCGTGTGGTGAGCCCTACAGTGTGAGCAAAGTAGGCATGGACAGAAACCCACTTTCTTAAGGGAGAGACAGGTTTATCCTAGTTTTCGGTGGAGAGTGCACAGTTTACGGTAGGGTTGCCACCTCATCCCTTTAAACCTGACCACATATGAATTACACAGGTTCTAATGCTAATTTAATGCAGATAAGGCAGTGAGTTTAATTACCACCTTAATCAGCCACAGAACCTGTGTAATTACTATGTGTTCGGGTTTAAAGGGATGAGGTGGCAACCTTAGTTTAGGGATAACCTGAGACCTCCTGCCTGTGCCCCATGTTGGGGAAAAAAGGAACTTTGCTGTGTTATTCAGCACACCGATTGTAGAGTACAGCATCCCTCTTAGTACATCACATTAATCAACTACAAGGAAGCAAGCCTCTGGCAACCTATTACATGTACGCACTGCATTTCTACTGCACTACGAGAACTGCTTTATGTTTGATGCAGATAAGTGCTTTGTAGAAAAAGCTGATTTTGAAAGAAAGTTAATGTTTTTTCCAAAGCTGATAACTTGGCACAGAATTTTTTTTAAGAAAAGCTTGTGTGACCTGATCCCTCTCCACCAAAACCCTGCTCCCAAGAAACTATCAAAACCATGAAGAATTTTGAGTGAAGATTTTTTTTTTTTTTTACTCCTTTATTTTTATGATTTTTACAAAAACATATACCACTGATCGAGAGGCACCTCGAACCGTATACATACTATTATAACATCTTTACAATGTTGTGTATAAATTCACACTTAAATAACCTTCAATACATTATTATACACCCTTCGTATTTACTTCCTTTAAAAAGGGAAAAAAGAACATTTGGAAGACATACAACTACTACCAATACCTCAACTCCCTCTCCTCTGTGGTTCTCTAACCTTTTGTGACCCCTCTATCCTTTTATAACCCCTCCCTCCCTTCTCCTCTCTCATAATCTCCCTTATGATAAAGTGCAAACTGTCCCTTCCATACACTGTGTCTATTTTTTTTTTTTGTTTACAAAAGTTTTATTGGAAGATTCAGTACAAAAGAGTTACAGAGTTATGATGGTTAAGACAGTTGAATACAAAATAAAGTATATAAGAGACAATATACCGTATAAATTGTGTAGTACATAAGTATGAGGCAAGTGAAAGTAATATGGCAACAGGGGTGGGGTGTAAGCAATATATAGAATAAAGTATGGTAAATTTCAGTCACAAGTCCATAAAGACCATTTTTCATCAAAGGTATGCATACTATCATGTAGGGTATGATAGATTCTTTCTGAGAGATTAAGCATATTCATTCTAGACAGGACTTGAGTCCAAGGTAGGTTTTGGGATTTCCAGTTCAGAGCAATCATCCATTGGATAGAGCTAATTAGGGAGTGGGTCAGTCTTACACATGGAATAGGTATGTCAGGAATTGTTGCATACAGTATACATAATTGTGGTGAGAGGTTGATTTTTTTTTTAACTATAGATTCCCCTAAAAAGGATGCCAAAGGGGGAGTGTCTGATGATAGTTTAAATGTTTTATTGATTTTAAGCCAAAATTGGAGATGGTGGGCTACAATATTATTTAGTTTAAGGATTTTGTGGTGGGAGTTTAGATTGGACCATAATAGGCCCTGTATGAAGTATGGAGAGACAGAGTTTGATTCAAAGTTTAGCCATGGGATGTTTGAGTTGGGGGCAAACCATTGGGCTATTTGTGTAAGTTTGGTTGCTATAAAATATTGCCAAATATTTGGAAGGCCTAGCCCGCCTTTGTTTTGGGGTCTGAACATGAGAGAGTAGCTACATCTAGGTTTCTTATTAGACCAGATAAATTTATTAATTTCTCTTTGTAGAGCTTCAATTCTGGTTTTGGGGACATTGATAGGTAAGGAGCGGAAATAGTATAAAAGTTTGGGGAGAATCGTCATCTTAAAAGCGCATATTCTACCAAGAAGAGAGATGCGATAAGAGGACCAAATTTTTAAAAGAGAGCTAATGTTTAGAAAAAGAGGTGTGTAGTTGGTTTTATATAGAAGATTGTGGTGAGAAGTGACTTGAATACCAAGGTATCTAAATGATTTAGAGCACCATATGAAATTGAAATTTTGCTGAAGGTTTGTGGTCAGATTTGGGGGCAGATTGATGGGCAAAGCTGAACATTTGTTAATGTTGATACCTAGGCCTGATAGAGTATGAAAAGAATTGAGCTCGGATATAAGGTTGGGTATTGATATGAGAGGGTTAGTAAGGAATAGTAGGGCGTCGTCTGCATAGAGACTTAGTTTGAATTCATTTGGGCCTTTACTGTATCCATTGATGTCTGGGTTATTTCTTATAGCTTGGGCTAAGGGTTCTATTGCTAAAGCGAATAATAGGGGGGAAAGGGGGCAGCCCTGTCTGGTACCTCTGCTTAGAGGAAAGAAGTCTGAGTTATGGCCGGGGATTTTTATTCTGGTTTTAGGAAGATGGTAAAGAGCATTAAATCCGTGGATAAATTTATCTGTGATGCCAAACTTAGGAAGTAGGTGGTTGAGGTATGACCAGCTTACGCTGTCAAAAGCCTTGTGTATGTCAAGACTAAGAAGGCAGACCGGGCGGGAAGAGAGGTTGGCATCCTGCACTATGTTGGCCACAAGTCTTATGTTATCTGTGATCTGTCTGCCAGGAATGAACCCCGTTTGGTCAATGTGTATAAGGGAAGTGATAACTTTGGCCAATCTGTCAGCCAGGAGTCTGCCGAATATTTTTAAATCATTGTTGAGCACTGAGATAGGGCGGAAATTTTGGGGAAGGGTGTGATCTTTAAAAGGTTTGGGAATAAGGGATAGATTTGCTATAAGCATATCTTCTGGAAAATGGCCGCCCATCAAAATGTGGTTAAATAATTTGGTTAATCTAGGGGCTAAAAGGGGAGCAAATTTTTTATAATATAATGAGGAGAAACCATCTGGGCCTGGTGCAGTTGAAGTTTTCAGGGATTTAATAATATTGATGATCTCGGTGTCTGTGCATGGATCATTGAGGGAAGAGGCTTGTTGATCGTTGAGGGTGGGAAGATGTAATTTCTCAAGCCACTTAATTGAGGTGTGATGAGGTTGGATTTGAGGGCCAGAGAGAAGATCCTTATAGAAGGAGGAGAATATATCTAGAACCTCTTTAGGGTGCGTGACTAGGTTGCCTGATTGATTGCGTAGTTTGTATAAATGAGGAGGTTTATGTTCTTGGTTAAGTTTTTTTGCGAACATAGTAGAGGTGGAGTTACCATGTAATAGAAATTTTGCCCTAGAAAATCTGAGGGATTTTTCAGTATCTGCTGACAGAATCTTATCTAAGGCTTGACGTTTGGATTGTATTAATTTTGTGGTATCAGGGGATGGGGATTGGTTCAGTTTAATATATAGAAGGTCTAGGTCTTTTGTAAGGCTTTTAATGTCAGTGAGTTTAGCTTTATTTTTTGCTGCAGCTATACTAATTAGATGTCCCCTAATAACTGCTTTATGTGCAGACCAGAGTGTAATGGGGGAGATATCGTTAGTTGAGTTATTCTTAAAGTACTCCTCCATATATGTAGTTATATTATGAATAGTGGATGGGTCAGATAAAATCGAGTCGTTCAAACGCCAGTTAAATGGGGTAGGGGCAAGACCAATATGAGAGGTTTCAAATTCAACCATGTCATGGTCAGACCATGGACAAGGGTGGATTCGGGCTCTTGATGAGTTTGCCAATAGGATGGGTGTTGTGAAGATGTAATCGAGCCTAGCATAACAGTCATGGGGGTGGGAGTAGTGAGTGAAAGCTCTGACGCCAATATTATGGGCTCTCCAGGAGTCTATTAATTGAAATTTACTAAGTGAGCGATTCATTGTTTTAGAAAATGCTTTCGTTGTAGGAGCGACTTTGCTTCTATCTAAGGAGGGATGAGCGGCCAGATTAAAGTCCCCTCCTAACACAATATGGGGGGAGCTAAGGCGATCTAGGGTTTCAAAAAACTTGTTAAAGAATGATGTCTGGGCCTCGTTGGGGGCGTATATGGAGGCGATTGTAAGTGCGCGTTTGTTCAGTGTGCCTTTCAGAATAATGTATCTGCTGTCAATATCTTTATAAATGTGTTGTATATCGAATACTATAGAGTTGCGGATAAAAATCGCAACCCCTTTGGATTTGTTGGAGGATGTGGTGAAATACAATTGATTATATGTTTTGTCGAAGTAGCACGGGTGGTTATCAGTAGAAAAATGGGTTTCTTGAAGAAGGATGATGTCTGCGCCTAGTCTTTTATAATGTCTAAAGGCCTTTTTGCGTTTGTGTGGGGAATTGAATCCTTGAACATTGTGTGAAAATATCCTAAGACCCATTTCTAATTGAAATAAACGCGTATATTATTTTGATTGGGCTTGGATAAAAATGATATGGGGAGTAAATTAAATCTTGATATACATTGCGAGATACCCAGTTATTACTAATTTCAAGATAACCAGCATAGACTACAAATACATCATATAATAAAAAGCTACAGTCTGGGTTGGTGAAACAACTGTGTTGTAGAGGTTTGAATTTCTTCTTGTGTGTACCTGTAAAAGAGTATAGGTAGAATCTTCCAGAGATTTTTACAATTAGAAATAATGCCAACAGGGCATAGAAAAATTGTAGGCTGTAATAAAACCTAGGGGGGCCACAGGACTGGGTGTCCCTTGACCTTGCAAATTTTAAAGGTGGACAAAGAAATGTCCTAGACTCACACGCAGAGCCTGTCGCGGCATCCAGAACAATGGAGGATCCGCACCAGGCTATGGATGGGAGCATGGGGGCAAACCAGCGGCGGCGGATGAGCCAGGTAAAATTTATATATCAAACTTAAAGGTGCAAAATTAGTATAACCTTCTAAACAAAACCTCAAATGGAACCCAGCAGGTAAACAACATCTTGAGTTATAAACATTTGTGTATAGAGGTATAATAACAGTTGCCTCAATAATAAACATTTGTGAGAGAAAAATTGGGTAGGGGGGAGGGGGAGGAGAGGGAAGAGGGAAAGAAAAAAAGGAAAAAAGGGTTTCTCACTGTCCAGGTCTGTGTGGTTGTTGTAGGAGGGTTTTTGAGGAAAAAGATGTATAACGTTAGTCAGCTTAAATGAAATATTTCAAAAAAAGAAAAAGAATTTCTTTACCAAACCGGAGCTCTTCTTGATGTATCTTCTTATTTTGTGTTTAAAGATACCAGAGCATGTGGCAAGAAAAGAAAAGAAAAGAAATGTACAAAATTTTCAGGCTTGATCTTGGAAGGATTGTCGCCATCTTCTCTGTTCTCTTTGGTTGCGGCGGGAAGAAGGAGTGGACCATATGGGGGAAGAGCGGGGTGTAGCAGGAAGGCGATTCGGAGGTTCTGGCTGTAAAAGGCCTAATTTGATAAGAAGATCCTTTCCCTCGATGACGTTGTATACTGTATGTGTGGTACCGTTATGGAGCACTGACAGTTTGAATGGGAAACCCCAGCGATATTTGATCCTGTTAGTCTGAAGGACTGTGGTGACTTCCTTCATCCTGCGTCTGCGGTCAAGGGTCGCTGGGGAGATGTCAGGGTAGATTTGCAATCTGACGCCATCAAGCTCAATATTTGGTGTGTTTCTGGATGCCCTCATGATGTCCTCCTTAGTGAGAAAATCTTTCATGCATAATATTATATCGCGTGGGGGTTTGTCAGGGGGTGGTTTGGGGCGAAGAGCTCTATGAATCCTGTCGCAGGTGAAAGCCGATACAGGCCTATCTGGCAAAAGCATGTGGAAGACTCTAGACACCGCAGGGAATAGATCTGTGGTGGATTCAGGGATCCCACGCACTCTAATATTGCTTCTGCGATTGCGATTGTCCAAATCCTCCACGTGTGCCTGCATAAAGGAGAAGCTATCTGCAAGAGTCTCATAGTCTCTCCTGAGGTCACTGTGTGCAAGGGAGAGTTCGTCATGTTTTGTTTCTAGCACATCTGTCCTGCTTCCTATGCTAGCAATCTCCTGTGTCAGGGCATTGGTTGATTTGTGCAGTTCAGATTGTATTTTGTCAGCGAGTTTCTCATAAATGGCTGAAAGACTGTCATCAAGGTCAGCTTTAGTTAGGGGCATGTTGTACTCACATTCGTTGTTAGGCCGTATATATGGCGGTGTGGGGCTGTTAGATACAGCCTGTGAGCCAGCGCCATTCTGAGGCATCCTCCTTTGCTGTTGTTCCTTGTTAGGCCGCGTGTGTGACGGTGTGGAGCTGTTAGAAGCAGCCTGTGAGCCGGCGCCATTTTGGGACATCTTCCCCTGCTGTTGTTCCAGGCCGAGGAGGTAGTTTGTTAGCGAGTGTCCGGAGCTCCGTTTGCTCCTCTTTCTGCACGATCTCATGCACCGCTATGTTCCCCAGGGGTGCTAGAGTATTTGGGTCAGTTTTTAGGCGAAATAGCCCTGGGAATCAGGCCTGGCGATCCCGGTCAGACGGAGCTCTCAGCAGACACGTCCGTCCCGCATCGCGCCGCGCATGCGCCCGCCACACTGTGTCTATTTAAATAACAGATATATTATGTGTTCTTATTTCTCTCTTCTCACTCTTATTTTCCACTTCCCTTCGTCCTCTCCACTACCCCCTTATTTTCCCAATAATATCCACCTAGCCTTTGAGTATGATCTCCTCTCCCTAATTATTCCCTTTAAGGGGGTCATCCCATTTTAGGTAACCAGGGCTTCCACATCATTAAGAATTTGTCCATGTTCCTCCATCTAACAAATACCACTTTTTCCCTCCATACTGTAGCATCCATCACTTTGGTCCATTCTTCTGATGTCGGGGATCTCACTGATTGCCAGTTCTGAGCTATTATCTTTCGAGCTTGGAATAAACATCTTATTACTGCAATTTTACTATTTTTGGGCACGGTATTTTCCTCTATTTTCCCCAACAGACATATAGCACCATTCAGGTCCATCTTAAGCCCAAAGGTAAGAGGTAATATCCTCCAATATCTCTGTCCAGTACCTGAATAGTTTTGGGCACCTCTACATCATGTGAATCAGATCCCCTATTCCTTGATACCTTGGGCATTTGTCGTCAGCTCTATATCTGTACCGAAAAAGCTTCTTTGGCATGTAGTAAACTCTATGTAGCAAAAATAATTGCGATATTTTCTGTGAAGAGGAGACTGACACATGGGAGCTCAGGTCCAATATCCTTCTCCACTGTTCTCCTGTTATTTTTTCCCCCAGGTCCTCTTCCCATCCTTTCTTATTTTTAGCCAGTTTTTCCCCGTTAATGGTTTTACTACATATCTGTTCATATATCTCTGATATTAAGCCCTTGGAGGATCCTGTCATAGCTATTTTTTGTATAAGAGGTACTTTACACCATTCCACCCATTGTGTTTTAAAGTGGGCATTCAAATGCATGTCTAATTTGAAGATACCGGTAGAATGATTGGTTTGGGATACCGTACTCACCCCTCAACTCCTCAAATGATTTCAACGTACTCCCTTCATATAGTTGCACGAGTTTTCTGATACCACAAACCTCCCTGAGTGAAGATTTTAAATATATGTATGACCTAGTTCATAATGTTTCCATTATCACTAAAATTATTTAAAGAAAGCCTGTCATGGAGTAGAAGAATGTAAAAGGAGGGAACAACCCTTTGGGCCCTCCTTCATGGGTCTGCGGGCCCCCCCCCCTCTCTTTTTCATAGTATATATTGTAGGTTTTTTGCGGGCATACTGCCCCTTTAAGAGTCCTGCAGGATTTTCCATGTGAGGTATCCCAGCCAATAGGAGCACCTGGAAGGTGCCGGAACAGGGTTTGGAGCCTATAAAACCAGGACCAGAAATGGTCCTCTTTGGACCTTCTAGCAAATAGCTTTAGCACGGAGCTCCCCCCAGCACTTGAATTGTGCTTCAGTGTGGAGGCATTATTGAGGCAGCTGCTGGAGAAAGCGGAGAGCAGTGGAGGAGAGGCTTGGCTGCGGTGCTGGGTGAAGAACAGGGGTCAACGGAGAAGCTTGGGAGCCTGGAAGACAGCAGGTCACCCCGTCCAGACTTACCAGCCCAGCAGCATTCGGCGGTACCAGCCATGGGAGAGAGGAGAAGCCAGTGCCGGCATGAGCGGGGGGACAAACCACCTGTGAGAAGCAGGGAAGAGGAGGCGCGCCAGGAGGCGGAGCTGCGGTTGTCAGAGGACAGCACGAGTGCTCCTGTCATGGAGGGCAGTGCAAATAGACAGGGAGGGCAGAAGAGACGGGCCCCAGCTCCTCCTACAGCGCAGACTGGATAGAAAGGTAATAGAGGCAGGTCCGGCGCACGTGGAGTGAGACAGAGGGTGGCGCTGCCGCCTACTCCTCCGGTGGTTGCTAGGCAGCCGAAATGTGCTGTGGTCAGTCAGCATGAAGATTTCCCAGGCTCAGCGCCATCATTGCAGGAAGCCTTATCCGGCTGGGGAAGGCAAGATGCTGCAGCAGATTCCAGGCATAGTGGTGCACCCTGTATTGGAACATAGCAACTGGGAGCTTCTGGTGAGTGCGCTAGGAAAAATAGGTGATAAAAATTAAATAAAATAAATAACATCGAAATAAAATAACTGCAATATTGTAAAATCTATAAATCACAGTAATAAAATATTCAATCTTAAATGCTATAAGTAATAATCAGTGCCAATCACCTGTGAAAAAAGTGAATAAAATACATAACTAAATATACATAAATATATAAATCAACATGCAACATGCAAAATGTGGAAAGTCCAGGTGCTAATTGTATAATAATGAAGTATCCAACAACTCAGTTCAAATCGATATATAAAAAATATAAATATAAAGTGCAAAAATTAGTGTCCCAATAAGTAGGCATTCCTCATGCTCTTCCTATTTACTGTGCAAACAACGGCATGCTTCAGTGCCCTCCAGTGACCCCCAATTGTTCATGCGCTCACCTCTGAGCGTGTGACACAGTGGTTAAACAGTGTCTAAACACGCATAGGAGCCACTCCTGGGCTCATATAAGGTCTGCTGGAAATGATCTGCACCTCGCTCAGATAATCATCAATGGTAACATGTATGAGAAAGAAGGAGACTACATAGCATAATACCGCCAGGGATTTATTATAAAATCATAAAGCCAATTCCCTCCAGGAGGGTACTCACAATGTGTAGGTGCGTAAGTGCACCATCCTATCCAGAGTGTGGTATACAGGAATACAGGTATGTGGGAAGATGAATCGTATGGCGTGCGGTGCGGTGTGTAATCCTCTGCTTGTCTGTGCAGGACGGAGCTGTCAGCACAGACAAGCAGAGGATTACACACCGCACCGCACGCCATACGATTCATCTTCCCACATACCTGTATTCCTGTATACCACACTCTGGATAGGATGGTGCACTTACGCACCTACACATTGTGAGTACCCTCCTGGAGGGAATTGGCTTTATGATTTTATAATAAATCCCTGGCAGTATTATGCTATGTAGTCTCCTTCTTTCTCATACATGTTACCATTGATGATTATCTGAGCGAGGTGCAGATCATTTCCAGCAGACCTTATATGAGCCCAGGAGTGGCTCCTATGCGTGTTTAGACACTGTTTAACCACTGTGTCACACGCTCAGAGGTGAGCGCATGAACAATTGGGGGTCACTGGAGGGCACTGAAGCATGCCGTTGTTTGCACAGTAAATAGGAAGAGCATGAGGAATGCCTACTTATTGGGACACTAATTTTTGCACTTTATATTTATATTTTTTATATATCGATTTGAACTGAGTTGTTGGATACTTCATTATTATACAATTAGCACCTGGACTTTCCACATTTTGCATGTTGCATGTTGATTTATATATTTATGTATATTTAGTTATGTATTTTATTCACTTTTTTCACAGGGGATTGGCACTGATTATTACTTATAGCATTTAAGATTGAATATTTTATTACTGTGATTTATAGATTTTACAATATTGCAGTTATTTTATTTCGATGTTATTTATTTTATTTAATTTTTATCACCTATTTTTCCTAGCGCATACACAATAACTTATTTGATTTTGTCACATACACAATATGAAACGTGGTTAGTGTGTGCAGCTGATTTAGATATTGGAATTCACTTTATAGGCATTAATCCATTTGTGGCTCACAAGATCTTTGTGCAATTATCGGTAGCTTCTGGTGAGTGTCTGTTCTGTCAGATTTGGTCGGTTCTCTTACCAAGACTGTACAATCCATTTCTACTATTAACCCTGTCAATGCTGTCAGTGTGCTTGGTAATGTAGCAGTTGCTCCTCATGCAGGGGCAGCTCCTAGTGTACTGAGTAAGTCAGCTGTTCAGCTGCAGGTTCCAGAGGTATATTTTAAGGAAGCTTTACCTTGTGAAGTTTCTTCTCTAGGCTTTCATCTGCCAGCTGCTTTAAAAGAAAAGATATGGAAAGGTGAGTTTGTAGATGTGCTGTTCCTGCTGCAGACAGACGTAGTCCAATCCCCGCTCTTTTTTTAATTGGCTGCAAGGGTTCTGCCTTTTCACTGGTGTGATGGCTGAAAGGCGTCCAGAGTTATGTGGTGGCCTTTTTCAACATGACGATCATGTTCTAGAGGCGTATAAGAATTTTGGGGGTTTCGGTGGTTTCATTATCACAAATCTTTTCGTCAGACGTTGACCATCCACCCATCTTTGCGTTCAGGAATGAAAGATGTGGGGTTGTGGTTAAATTTGATTTTGCCACAAAAAAACATGGGGACTAGAGTGCCAGCGGGGAATCAGACAGCAGCTAGGTTGGGTAGACTGAAAGTGGTATTAATATGTCCAAACCTTATAATTACTGAGTCTTTTGTTATTCTGAAGAAATCCCTGTGTGTTTCTCTGTGCCTCTGTTCTGAGTAGGTCTAATGGGAGTGGTGGTCAGAACAGAGGCACACAGAAACACACATCTAATCTAACCAACCTTCACTCTAGTACCAACTTTCATCCTGGTATTACTAGACCTGAAGGCTTATGGTATTATTAAAGAGAATGGTGCTGGCATGATGATGTCTATACCACCATCTGTGTCTCTGGGAACCACCCACTGATGGAGAAATAACCCAGCTCATCATGTGACCATCCAGAAGACATCAGAAAAAGACTCCCCTTAAGGAAACCAAATTTATTTTGTGAAGGAGTTTTCAGCTTCTGTTTGCCCCGTGGACTACCCATAATATGCCAGCAGTGAGAACGTAAATGTTTCAATATATAATATAATATATGTTACATCATAAAAGAGCATTCCCTTGTGTTTTTCTATGTTGCACCTGCTGAGCTGAGCCGTTCCAGGAGGGATCTTTGGTAACCTTAGGAGAGTGTCCAATTTTTCCAATACCCTGGGAGAGATATCAGGCTTATCTAATTCTTAATTGCAATGAGTGCATCACCAAAGGGGTGTTCACGAGGTGGATGGGTGAAGGTATTCAGGAAAGGAACCTTTGTTGTTTAAACCCCTGATGGGATACGGCACTGTACACTGATTTAAGGACTTTTGCATGGACTTTGACGTGGCTCACTTTTTTTGTGTGCGATGTGTATAGCCCACTCAATGTTTTTTTATTGCACTGAATATTTCTAGATATTCTGGTAGCGCTGTTAATGCTGAGGTTTTTTATCTATGCATATTTTTTTAACATTTGTAAATCTCATGAAAAAAATTTCAGTTTCTAATAAATGGCTTAGTTATGATGTTTGTGGAAGATATTGATTTGTGGAAATAAGTATGAATCTCCTTCATTTTAGATCCTTGATTATTTGCTTAAATATAGAACTGTTTAATATTTCAGTATAAACATTCTGACAATTACGTATACTTGTGTATTCTTGTGTATTCTATGTTTTTGTAGCCTTAAACAAAAAGCTTCACACAGTCTTCCTGCTGTTTGGTGACACTTTATTGATGAGCCGTAAGCTGTAATTTTCACATAGCTGTGTATGTAAGAAATAAAAAATAAAGCGCTAACACAAATAAACACAAACATGACAAAAGATAATAACAATATAATTAATAATGTCAATATACATGCATAATAGTCCCCACACCATATGGAACAAATCTTCTGTGCTCTGATTAATATTCTTCACATAGTGCGACACCATTCATCACCACCCCATTAAAAAATGTGCACTCGCCGCCAATCCAGTGACCTCTAAATCAATAAAGGTCAACAAGTGCTGTATGATATACAATGGTATCATCCAAATTGGTGACACCACTTTTCAATAGTTCTTCTGAGATGATAAACTTTCCTCCATTATCCCTCCAGGAACACCACACTGCAAGTAAAGTGAGTGAAGGCAATACTCCTAATGCCGCGTACACACGAGCGGACATTACGGCGGACTTTGCCCGGCGGACTGGATTTCGTCGGACAATTCGATGTGTGTGGGCTCCAGCGGACTTTGTTTTCTCAAAAGTTGGACGGAATTAGATTTAAAACTTGTTTTAAATTTATCCGTTGAAATCGAGTCCGGTCGAAAAGTCCGCCGTCTGTATGCTAGTTCGACGGACAAAAAGCCACGCTAGGGCAGCTATTGGCTACTGGCTATGAACTTCCTTGTTTTAGTCCGGTCGTACGTCATCACGTACGAATTCGACGGACTTTGGTGGATTGTGTGTAGGCAAGTCCGTTCATTCACAAAGTCCGTCGGAAAGTACGTCGAAAAGTCCGCCGGGCAAAGTCCGCCGTAATGTCCGCTCGTGTGTACGCGGCATTACCTGCATTTAATAGCAACTCAAAGTACAACAGCCATTGGATCAGCATGACAGCCACAGAACGAATATATCCACTGGAGGTCAGCCTCCATACATCATCACTAGTTTCTTTAAAGCGATATTACGTCCAAAAGCAAAAATGTACTATATTGCAGCTTGCCAATCTTTAAATGTGGTGACTGCATTCGTTTTCTTTTTTAGCTTATTTTCCCTCCCTTTTTTCACTTGGTGATCTGGCCAGTAACACACTAAAGCCTGATACACACTAGTAGTTTCTTTTCCATTTAACCCAGCAGGGCTGAATGAAAAAAAAAACTGACAGCTTGGGAGGAGCCGCTGTAGTAACTATGCAATGTTAGTACAGCGATCTCCCCTGCTGTGCTATTGTGTTTTGACGCCCGCCCACTCAGGTCAGTCCTCTCAGCCATTGGCTGGCTGTGTAAAATTGGTACATGATGGTACTTAGTATTAGATAGTTATACACACACACTCTTTCTCAGATCTAAAGCAATACCTGGGGAAAAAAGGAAAGTTTATCTTTTAAGTGTAAGGTTGGTACAATAAAAAGGTATCATTGCATATCGCATTACTGTATTGTATTTTGTAATCTTATTTATATATACTTCTATAATTTTTTTTTTTTTTTTCAGTGGTATGATTTTAGTGGTAAAAATTATTAATGCCCCCCCAGTTTTGACTGTGGAACTTTTGTCCCCCCCCCCCCCCCCCCTATATATTGTTCCTTGAGTCGCCACTGTCTCCGGGATAAAGTTGTGGACAGGCACAAGTCAGGAGATGGATACAAAAAAATGTCAAAAGCTTTATCAATGCCTAGAAGCACAGTGAAGTCTAATATTAAAAAGTGGAAGGTATTTGGTACAACACAGACTCTCCTTGGAAGAGGACGTCGCTCCCAACTAGATGAAAGGGCCAAGAAGAAACCGGTCAGAGAGGCTACCAAGAGGCCTACAGCAACTCTGAAACAGATGTGGCTTGTATGGGAGGGATGCAAGAAAAAAGCCACTCCTCAAGAAAGGCCACTTGCAGTCCTGACTGAGCTTTGCCAAAAAGCACTTTGAAGATTCTGAAGCCACATGGAAAAAGGTGTTATGGTCAGATGAGGCTAAAATTGAATTATTTGACCTCAACACCAAATGATATTTCTGGCAGAAATCAAATTCAGCCTACCATCCAAACAGTGGCGTAGCGTGGGTTGTCAGCACCCGGGGCAAGGCAAGTAATTTGCGCCCCCCCCCCCCAACCTGCGGACTTTTAGCTATCCCTGAGTCCCTTCAAATACAATAGTACTGACCTACCTGATTCCTATACTGACCACTACACTGAGAACTACACTGTCCACTACACTACATTGTCCACTACACTGACCACTATACTATACTGACCACTATACTACACTGACCACTATATTACACTGACCACTATATTACACTGACCACCATACTACACTACACTGTCCACTATACTACACTACACTGACCACCATACTACACTACACTGTCCACTATACTACACTACACTTGACCACCATACTACACTGTCCACTATACTGACCACCATACTACACTGACCACTATACTACACTGTCCACTATACTACATTATACTGACCACCATACTACACTGACCACCATACTGACCACTATACTACACTACACTGTCCACTATACTACACTACACTGTCCACTATACTACATTACACTACACTTGACCACCATACTACACTGTCCACTATACTACACTACACTTGACCACCATACTACACTGTCCACTATACTACACTATACTGACCACCATACTACACTATACTGACCACCATACTACACTATACTGACCACCATACTACACTGTCCACCATACTACACTGTCCACCATACTACACTGTCCACTATACTACACTGACCACTATACTACATTATACTGACCACCATACTACACTGACCACCATACTACACTGACCACCATACTGACCACTATACTACACTACACTACACTACACTACACTTAGCCACCATACTACACTGTCCACTATACTACACTATACTGACCACCATACTACACTGACCAGTGACCACCATACTACACTGTCCACCATACTACACTGTCCACCATACTACACTGTCCACCATACTACACTGTCCACCATACTACACTGACCACCATACTACACTGACCACTATACTACACTGACCACTATACTACACTGTCCACCATACTACACTACACTGACCACTATACTACACTGACCACCATACTACACTGACCACTACACTATACTGTCCACTACACTATACTACACTATACTGTCCACCATACTACACTGTCCACCATACTACACTGTCCACCATACTACACTAACCACCATACTACACTGTCCACCATACTACACTGACCACCATACTACACTGACCACCATACTACACTGACCACTATACTACACTGACCACCATACTACACTGTCCACTACACTAACCACTACACTGTCCACTATACTGACCACCATACTACACTGTCCACTATACTACACTATACTGACCACCATACTACACTGACCACTACACTGTCCACTATACTACACTGACCACCATACTACACTGACCACCATACTACACTGTCCACTACACTACACTATACTGACCACCATACTACACTGTCCACTATACTACACTGACCACCATACTACACTGTCCACTATACTACACTATACTGACCACCATACTACACTGACCACTACACTAACCACTACACTAACCACCATACTACACTGTCCACTATACTACACTGACCACCATACTACACTGACCACCATACTACACTGACCACTATACTACACTGACCACCATACTACACTGACCACCATACTACACTGACCACCATACTACACTGACCACTACACTACACTAACCACTATACTATACTACACTAACCACTATACTCAGGCCCAGATTAAGAGCATCATGGGCCTGGTGCTAAGGATGTTGGTGGGCCTTTTTATGAAAATAAATAAAATTAAAACGCAAACAATTTTTTGTGAAAGTTAAATTAAAGAGAGAGAGGGGGTGAGAGAGAGAGGGGGTGGAGAGGGAGAGAGAGAGAGAGAGAGAGAGAGAGAGAGAGAGAGAGAGAGAGAGAGAGAGAGAGGGGGGGGGGAAGGGGAATAGAGAGAGGGTGAAAGAGAGAGAGGGTGGTAGGGGGTGAAGGGGGTGAGAGAGAGAACAGGGTGAAAGAGAGGGGATGAGAGAGGGAGGGGGGTGGGAGTGAGGGGGTGAGTCTGTGGGGGGCACAGCATAGTACATTACACGGGAGGGGGGGTTATAGCACAGTACATCACATGGTTGGCACAACACATTACATGGTGGATACATGGATACAGCACATTTAATGGCGGGCACAACACATTATGCGGTTGGCACTGCCCAATACAGCACATTACAAGGTAGGCACAGTACATTATATGGTGGGCACAGCACATGACATGGTTGGTACTGCACAACACAACACATTTCATGGTGGGCACAGCTCATGCACACAGTGGGCACAGGACCTTATATGGTGGGCACAGCACATGACATGGCAGGCACAGCTGAGCACATTACATGGTGGGCACTGGACATTACAAGTGGGCACTGCACAGAACATTATATGGTGGGCACAACACATTATATAGTGGGTACTGCACATAGCATGGTGGGCACTGCACAGCACATGACAAGGTGGGCACTGCATGACACAGCACAGCACATTACATTGTGAGCACAGCACATTAAATGGTGGACACCACACAGGACATGATGAGCCCTGCACACCACATTCCATTGTGGGTACTGCACGGCACATGCCATGGTGGACAATGTACAGCACATTACATGGTGAGTACAGCATATTACATGGTAGGCACTGCATGGTGCAGCACATGACATGGTGGGCACAACACAGCACATGACATGGTGGGCACTGCACAGCAATTTACATGATGGGCACTGCACATGACATGGTGGGCACTGCATGACACAGCACATTACATGGTGGGTACAGCGCATTACATGGTGGGCACTGCATGGCACATGACGTGGTGGGCACAGCGCATTACATGGTGGGCACTGAATGGCACATAACATTACATGGTGGGCACAACACATTACATGGTGGGCACTGCATGGCATAGCACGTTTCATGGTGGGAAATGCAACTGCACATTATATGTTAGGAACTGCACATGACATGGTGGGCACTGCAAGGCACATCATGACATAGTGGGCACTGCACATCACATGAAGGGCAATGCAATGCACAGCACATGACATTGTTCAGCACAGCGCATTACATGGTGGGCACTGCAACGTACAGCAAATGACATACTGGACACAGCACATTACATGGGGGGCACTGCAAGGCACATGACATGGTGGGCACAGCACATTACATAGTGGGCACTGCAATGCACATGACATGGTGGGCACAGCACATTACATAGGGGCACTGCAATGCACATGACAGGACATGGTGGGCACAGCACATTACATGGGGGGCACTGCAAGGCACATGACATGACATGGTGGGCACAGCACATTACATGGGGGCACTGCAAGGCACATGACATGACATGGTGGGCACAGCACATTACATGGGGGGCACTGCAAGGCACATGACATGACATGGTGGGCACAGAACAGTACATGGGGACACTGCAAGGCACATGACATGGTGGGCACAGCACATTACATGGGGGGCACTGCAATGCACATGACATGGTGGGCACAGAACTTTACATAGTGGGCACTGCAATGCACATGACAGGACATGGTGGGCACAGAACATTACATGGGGGGCACTGCAAGGCACATGACATGGTGGGCACAGCACATTACATGGGGGCACTGCAAGGCACATGACAGGACATGGTGGGAACAGCACATTACATGGGGGGCACTGCAAGGCACATGACATGACATGGTGGGCACAGCACATTACATGGGGGCACTGCAATGCACATGACAGGACATGGTGGGCACAGCACATTACATGGGGGGCACTGCAAGGCACATGACATGACATGGTGGGCACAGCACATTACATGGGGGCACTGCAAGGCACATGACATGACATGGTGGGCACAGCACATTACATGGGGGGCACTGCAAGGCACATGACATGACATGGTGGGCACAGAACATTACATGGGGACACTGCAAGGCACATGACATGGTGGGCACAGCACATTACATGGGGGGCACTGCAATGCACATGACATGGTGGGCACAGAACTTTACATAGTGGGCACTGCAATGCACATGACAGGACATGGTGGGCACAGAACATTACATGGGGGGCACTGCAAGGCACATGACATGACATGGTGGGCACAGCACATTACATGGGGGCACTGCAAGGCACATGACAGGACATGGTGGGAACAGCACATTACATGGGGGGCACTGCAAGGCACATGACATGACATGGTGGGCACAGCACATTACATGGGGGGCACTGCAAGGCACATGACATGACATGGTGGGCACAAGAGAGCACATTACATGGGGGAAGCAGCAGTCTGTCCTGCCTACAGTCTCTCTCTCTCGCCCCCCTCCCTCCCCCTCCTCCCTCCCCCTCCCAGTAACATGACTCTCACTTACCTTCTTATCCTGGCTGCATCGATCCGGATGAGGAGAACACAGCGGCGGCTTTTTCTTCTCTCCCCTGCGCTCTGCTTGCTGCCATGTTCAGTATCCAGCGCCCTGTGATTGGGTGTATGGGGGTCATGTGCGGAGGCGGGGCGCCTCACATGACCCCCATACACCCAATCACAGGGCGCCGGACACTTAACATGGCGGCCGGAGCCCGGGGACACAAAATTAGAAATTAGGAGGAGGCAGCCAGTGACACACACTGGCGCCCCCCTAAATATCGCGCCCGGGGCCACGGCACCCCCTGCACCCCCCACGCTACGCCACTGCATCCAAATAACATAATTCCTATATTAAAGCGTTTGTAACCCAAAAAAATAATGGATCCTGTTCCTTTAAAGCATGTTATACAACACATTGCTTGTGCAGTGTAATTTGGCCCCTTCTATCACCTGAAATACCTGGCTGATCCTGCCTGGTGCTGCCCTCCCTTCTATAAACTTACTACGATTTATCATGGTATAATGGTATGGTCATCTGATATCGTGGTCAGTTTACGTGCCTCTGTCATCTGCTTTGTCCTCCCTCCCCCTCTCTGCCTGTCAGCTAGTGACAGTGCCCGCCCCTCCCCTCCTGCTGCTGAATTACCTGTGTAATGTACACACAATCCCCTCTGTTAGAAAACATCCTATGCTCCAGTGTATGATTTTTGAAAAAATATGCACATTTATTATTTCAAAGCGCTGCTCGGCGCTCACATGACTTCTCGCTGCTCTCCTCCCAACTGACATCAGCGGGGGATTCTCGACCCCTTCCACTGTAGCTGCCAGATCAGGAGAGGGAGCAGTGAGCAGTCACGTGAGCGGCACTATGAAATAAGTTAGAAATGGGCATATTTTTTACAAAGAACATACACTGGAGCATAACGGAAAATTTATATCAAATACTTACCGTAATTTTCCTTTCCTGATTGACTCCATGGCAGCATAAGTATGGGTTAATCCCGCCTCTCATACCTCATAGGACCCCACTCCCATAAATCTTTGCTCCGAGCCAGAGGCCGTGTTCCGTAACTTAGCCTACTCCAGCAAATGGGAGGGAACTCCTGCTGCCATGGAGTCAATCAGGAAAGGAAAATTACGGTAAGTATTTGATATAAATTTTCCGTTTTCCTGACAGACTCCATGGCAGCATACGTATGGGAAATGACTAGCCATACACTCCCGGGTGGGAAATTGCTGGTTTAAAGAAAAAAGGTTTATTTGGCACCGTCAACAGACAAGACATGCAAACCAAAATTAACCGAAGACAAGGAAGCCGGTTCTACACAATAATGCGTCATAAACGTGTTGATCGACGACCAAGAGGCCGCTTTGCAGATCACTTCCGGAGATACATGACGGGAAGCTGCCCATGACGTAGAAACGCTCCTAGTAGAATGAGCGGTCACCGCTTCTGGAGGAGCCAGACCCTTGGCTGCATAAGCCCCTTGTATAGCCTGAACGATCCAAGCTGCAATGACTCTGGAGGAAGCACGCAAACCCTTGTTCTTTCCTTGAAAATAAACAAACAAATAATCGGATCTTCGGAAAGAGGCAGTGACTTCAAGGTATTGCCTTAAAACTTCTCCCACATCCAACGGGTGAATGCTAGAGTCCTCAGTTGTCCGGAAAATTGGCAGAACAATCTCCTGATTCTCATGGAATACCGATGTTACCTTAGGATTTGCTCCTAGCATAGGAATCAGGACTACCCGGTCAGGGAAGAAGGTAAGGAAAGGTTCTTTACATCCTAGAGAACTGATTTCGGAGACCCTGTTGGCTGATGTTATAGCCACTAGGAATACAACTTTTAGAGAGAGATCTTTAATAGCTGCTTGATCCACAAGTCGTATTTCCTTTTCAGAAAAGAAATCCAGGACAAGAGGAAAAACCCACTTGGAAAACCTCGGCTTTCTTTGAGGCCTGATCCTTATTGCTCCTCTGAAAAATTGTCTTATAAGGGGATGTCTGGCCCAGGATATACCTGTGAAGGCAGAGATTGCAGAAACCTGAACCCGTAGAGAACTTACTGATAAGGATAGATCCAGACCTTTTTGTAAGAAACCCAGAATATCCTGAATCCTTGGATCAATACAGGAACCGTCAGTGGTGGCAACATAATCTGCGAATTTTGACCAAATTCTCTGATAAACTCTATTGGTACCTGGTCTTCTGGCATTTAGTAGAGTTGAAATAGCTGCACTTGGGCATCCTAGGGCTTCCAACCTTTCCCTCTCAAGAACCAAGCCATCAGATGGAGCTGGGATGGGCATGGGTGAAGAGATGCCCCTTGTGATAGGAGATCTGACCTGGATGGGAGAGGAATTGGATTCCGGTAGCTGAGTTGTAATAAGAGGGGGAACCACGGCCTGTTGGGCCAATATGGAACAACTGCCACTATCTCGACTTCTTCCCACCTGAGCCTCGACAGAAAACGTAAAATGACCGGAACTGGAGGAAAGGCATAAGCCCTGTGGAATCTCCACTGGTCCGTCAGGGCATCCACTCCGAAGGCCTGGGGACAACGATACCTCGTATAGTATCTCCTTATTTTGTAGTTGCAAGGGGATGCAAACAGGTCTACTTCCGGTGTCACTCCCAGGGATAGAATCCAACTGAAGACTTCTGCGTGGAGAGACCACTCGTTGTTGTCCAGAGCAAACCTTGAGAGAAAGTCCGCCTGGACATTTTGAGCTCCGGGAAGATAGACAGCCGTCAGATTTGTCAGGTTCGTCTGAGCCCAGGACATGATTGGACCCACTTCCCTCAGTAAGGAGAGACTGCGTGTGCCCCCTTGTCTCTTGATATAGGACACCGCTGTCGTGTTGTCCAGCCTTAGGAGGACTGAGGCTCCTGAAGTTAAGTGGAGAAAGGCTCGTAGAGCACAGAAGGCAGCTCGAAGTTCCAGAACATTGGAGACTACACCTCGGGATGGAAAGTCCCACTTGCCTTGGGCTACCTCTGCTAGACAGAGAGCGCCCCAGCCTCTGCTGCTGGCATCCGTTGTCACTGTGATCCAGGAAATGGGTGCTATGGAATGACAGTTGAGGAGGTTCTTCCGCTGTAGCCACCAAGGGAGACTCTCCCGCATGGACGGGGTTATCCGGGCCAGATGGTCTCGAGATCCCGGATCCCACTGCTGGAGAAAACCCTTCTGGAAGGGGCGCATCTTCCACTGTGCCCATTTCACCATGGGGGCTGTTGCTACCATGGTGCCGATTATCCTGAGACACTGAGAAGCTCTGAGTAAGGGCGATGACATTGCACGATGAATTCTGTCCCGAATTAACGGGATTTTCTCCAGAGGCAGAGAGATGGTGCTCTCTATCGTGTCGAACTGGGCTCCGAGGAATATCAAAGACTGAGTCGGGACTAGATGACTTTTCTCCCTGTTTAACAGCCAACCGAACTCCGTCAGAGTAGAAATGACCTGATCTCGGTGTGATAACAGATGTTCTCTGTCCTGTGAAAGCAGGAGTAGATCGTCTAGATAGTGGTGTAATCGGATACCCTTGACCCTGATTAAAGCCACGACAGCCAGTAAGAGCTTCGAAAACACTCGAGGCAATGTTGTAAGCCCGAATGGGAGACATGTAAATTGGAGATGCCTCTGATCTACTGCAAAGCGAAGATACTTCTGGAAGTCCTTTGCAATCGGTACGTGAAAGTAGGCATCTTTCAGGTCTATGGAGACCATCCAGTCGCTTGGTTGAATTGTTTGGCGAATTGTTAGTAGTGATTCCATCTTGAACTTCTCCTTCTTGATGAAGGAGTTCAGGTGTGTTAGGTCGATGACTGGCCTCCAGGAGCCATTCTTTTTGAGGACCATAAAAAGGGGGGAATACACCCCTTGAAATCTCTCTTCCGAGGGTACCGGGATGGCCGCACCTTGAGCTATCAGTGAGTCCGTGTATGATAGAAGAATTTGTTTCTTCTCCTCCAGGTGAGGAAGGACTGTGGAGACAAACTGGTGTAAGGGTGGGCTGCTGAACACCCACGAATGACCTGATGAGACTGTCTTGATTGTCCAGTAATCCCTGATCGAAGCTGCCCAGACGTGCTGAAAAAGGAGTAACCGAGCCCCAACTTGTTCCGCCTGGACAGGCTTTATATCAAAAGGACTTGGAAGCCTCCCGTCCACCAGAAGAGGTTGTCTTTGAGGACTTCTGACCAGAAGGTTGATTTCTCCTCCAGTTCTTTCTGAACTCACGACCAGGCTTGTAGCGGCGGGCATCTCTAGAACGCTCTTGATCTTGCCTGGGTTGAGGTCTTCTCTGACCCAAGAGGCGACGGTCCTGGGGTAAGAACCCCGACTTACCCCCTGTAGCACGGGTGATGGCGGAGTCCAGCTTATTCCCGAAGAGGGAAGAACCCTCAAAGGGAATTCTGCACCAGGCCTGTTTAGAGGCAGGATCCGCCACCCATGGGCGTAGCCACAAGGCGCGCTTAGCTGTGACCGAAGAGAGCATGACACGTGCCACTAGGCGAATAATGTCAAGGGATGCTTCACCCAAGAAGACTGACGCCAGCTTCAGCTCATGAATCGGTGAGTTTTTAACCAAATCTTCAGAGACACTTGCCAAAGCTGCACCCACATCATCCGACCAGGATTCCATGGCTTTAGACAAAGCTGCAAGGGCTAAGGCTGGTTTACAAGCCATACCTGCCGTGATGTAGATACGTTTAAGATCCGTATCGATTTTCCTCTCTAGACCATCCTTGAATGAGACAGTATCCTCGAGAGGGAGAGTGACATGTCTCACCAACCTCATCAAAGCAGCATCAATGAGCGGAGCCGCTTCTAGGTGCTTAACCTCTTCACTCCTGAATGGATACATTTTAGCCACTTTTGACATTAACGAGTTTTTCCTCTCGACTTTAACCCATTCCTCAGAAATGATTTCCCCGAGTTCCCCCAGGAAGGGAAAATTTGGGCGATCCTTTTTAAGATGTTTGAAGTATTTCCTCTGTTTAGAGGGTGCTTCTACTGGATCTTCCCATTTCAATGCATCCTTCACAGCCTTGACCAACCGTGGTACCAGGGAAAAATCAAAACCCACTCCAGGATCGTCCGTCTCAACCTCACTCTCCGAGGATTCACTCAAAGAGGGACTACGTCTGGAGGGACCAGGAGCCCCAAGGTCGTCCCTGCCGGGAGCCAATGTAGGAGCAGAGGGAGCAATAGTTGTGCGGATGGGATCCGTTCTGATCAGAGATTCCTGAACCACTTTCCGGACCAGGGCCTCTACCTGCTGGTCTTCTGCTCCCCTTTCTTTTGCAGCTCGGGAAAAACATCGCTCACAGAGGGATTTACCCTCTGGGACCTGAGCTTTACATCCCCAGCAAGCTCTCTTCTCAGAGCGACTGGAATGGCGGTAGGAATGACGCCCGGACGTGGACTTGGGCTCTTCGCTATGACGCCTAGAAGCTGAGCTAGGGCGTCTGGAACTAGATGAAGATTGTTGGTGATGTGATCTGGAACGATCTGTATCTTCGCGTGCTGAGGACCTATGTTCAGACCTAGAAGGGCTGAGCAAGAAAAGGAAAGAAAAATAGAATCCATAGAAAGCAACCCAAAAAGAAAAAAATACAAGCAGAAGGAAAGGTAAATTTCCTACCTGCAGCGCAAGGGTTGGCCACTGGGGGGCGGTGACACGTCCATAGTAGAAACCTATAACTGTAGTGAAAAAACCATAGTCAGCCTAGGAAACACTAACAGAGGACACAGGAGAGCTGGACAGCCAGCAGCATAGCTTCCTACCTTGGCAGATATAAATCACTGCACCGGGAGGCCGCCGTATCATCTGCAGATCATCCTAAGTAATAGCTGTATTTTGACAGCTATTTAAACTTGGCGCCGATGATGACGTCACCACGCCCCCCAGCGTCATCCAGCGGAACTCGCGCGCATGCGCGATCGCCGTTCTATCCCCGGAACTGCGCGTGCGCGAGCCAAGCCTCGTTTTCAGACGAGGCTGGCCGCTGCACAGAACCCGGAAGTACCCGGCGGACTGAGACGCAGATGCGCTCCAGCCGCCATAACAGGTGAACACAGGAAGGAAGACAAACAAAACACACACAGACACTGCTGCCATAAAAATATGCAAGGCAAAGGCTGTATACGATACCACTCAGCACGATCCTGGTCCATCCTGGTTGGGAACGACCATCCATCGCACGACCGGGCTTTCAGTAAGGGGGCGTATGAAAGAAAGGTGTAGAAATTGCGCCAACTCCTAAATGTGAAAAAAGCAGCCAACACAGCAATATGACCGTTGCAAATAAGAATTAAAAATAAAAAAGTGTGGCGCTAGTGAAAAGTGAGGCTCCTGTTGCTAAACAGGTAAGTATAGTTATTTGAGGAGGAATGAAAAACACTTTCAGTGTAAATAGGTGAAGTGAAGAAAAGTTGTTTGGTGAAACATCCAAAACAATTTTAAAGGGAAAGTAAAAACTTATATGTGTAGAGAAATAGGGTACTCAGTGATAACCTATAGGTTGAATAGGAAACAATTCTGCATATGAAACCTTATTCCAAAGGAAAAACAAAGCAAGTACATATCAATGCAAGGTATCTCGATGGACTGAGTATGTTGTTTAACAAAACTGAAATACAATAGAAATGGGAGCCAGGGGGAAGGACATCGGGAATCCCTGAGAGAGGGCAAACATAAATGGGAACTCAAAAGTCTCTCAAATGACAAATGACAAGATAGGGCAGTCCCACTCAGTCCCACAGACCACAGGGTGCGAACCGTCTTCTCAAGAGGTAGGTAAAGGATGTTAGGAGGGGTCCTGATAACTACGCTGAATCTCGACTCATGTGGATGATTCCAACCATGAATTCATACCCCAGCAGAAGCCTTTGGAGGCGAAACGCGTCGGGTTCATATGTTTATACCCCACCACTACCCACTGCGCTATTTTTATACTTCTCTATGCCGGTTTTTGTATTGAGCCTAGTTTTTACTGCCCCCCGCTTGTAAAAATATTTTTTTGGGAGTACACTCCTCAAATAAAGTGCTCTTATGCTTTTTTACAAATCACGGATTCACACTATGTGGAAGTTTTTTCCTTTTTTTCTTTTTCTTGCTTATTTGCACATTTGACGGACCTCTGAGGAAACGGTCATTCGGCGATCGAAACCGTACCCTGGGGACCCCAGACTCCAAGTTGGTTCTTCAATTGAGGACTGCTGACAAGATGTTCCACAAGCCTTCCCACAAATCTTCACTCCACACCGTCTGACGGTACATGCTCGTTTGACTCACCGCCACGGCCTGTGAGTCCACCTGATCTGGTAAGGGCATCCTTTTGCTTTTTCCCTTCTCCTGGTTGGAATCATCCACATGAGTCGAGATTCAGCGTAGTTATCAGGACCCCTCCTAACATCCTTTACCTACCTCTTGAGAAGACGGTTCGCACCCTGTGGTCTGTGGGACTGAGTGGGACTGCCCCATCTTGTCATTTGAGAGACTTTTGAGTTCCCATTTATGTTTGCCCTCTCTCAGGGATTCCCGATGTCCTTCCCCCTGGCTCCCATTTCTATTGTATTTCAGTTTTGTTAAACAACATACTCAGTCTATCGAGATACCTTGCGTTGATATGTACTTGCTTTGTTTTTCCTTTGGAATAAGATTTCATATGCAGAATTGTTTCCTATTCAACCTATAGGTTATCACTGAGTACCCTATTTCTCTACACATATAAGTTTTTACTTTCCCTTTACAATTGTTTTGGATGTTTCACCAAACAACTTTTCTTCACTTCACCTATTTACACTGAAAGTGTTTTTCATTCCTCCTCAAATAACTATACTTACCTGTTTAGCAACAGGAGCCTCACTTTTCACTAGCGCCACACTTTTTTATTTTTAATTTCAGTAAGGGGGGCCTCCTGCTAATAGCAAGGACGTTTGGCCCAATGCCGCTTGCCTGCCAATGGCGAGGATAGAAGCTCTTCATGGCATCGCATGTATAGCCCGTCTCCACCCTGCTAATAGCCGGGAATGCTGGACTCCAGAACCGCCATCAGGACAATCGTGCACGCCAGGACCGGACCGTAGATAACCCCATAAGGTAAGATACACCTTGGTCCTAGGAGGAGGACAAAAAAGGAACACGGCCTCTGGCTCGGAGCAAAGATTTATGGGAGTGGGGTCCTATGAGGTATGAGAGGCGGGATTAACCCATACGTATGCTGCCATGGAGTCTGTCAGGAAAGGACGTTTTTCTAACAGAGGGGATTGCATGTACTTTACAAAGTGGCTTTACAACCACTTTAAAAAAGGAGGTGGTAATTTCCTGTAATGGGGGTGTTTCTCTGCAGCAGGGACTGGAGCACTTGTCAGGATAGAAGGAATAAAGGATGGGGTAAAAAAAAAAAATCTAATTTTTTAGGAAAATCTGCTGCCCTCTGCAAGAAAGTTGTCAATGGGAAGAAGGTTTACCTTCCAACATGACAATGACCCAAAGCACACAGCAAAAATGACCACACAGTGGTTGGAGGAAAAGGTGAATGTCCTTGCATGGCTTTGTCAGGGCCCTGACTTAAACCCCATTGAAAATCTGTGGAATGACTAGATGTACACAGTTAGAGACATATCCCAACAGACTAAAGGCTGTAATTAAAGCAAAAGGTGGTTCAACTAAATACTGACACAAGGGGGTGATTCTTTTTTCCAACTCACTGATCATCCGTGCCCTGATTACAGGAAAGCCCCAGCGGTGCCCATCAGTACCAGCAATTCATGCCCATCAGTGACACCAATCATTGCCCATTAGTGATCCCAGTCAGTGCAGCCTTTCAGTGCCCATCAGTGCCTGCTCATCAGTGTCGCCCATCAATGCCCATCAGTGCCTCCCATCAGTATCCATTAACATCTCCCATCAGTGCTGCCTATCCGTGCCGCTTATCAATGCCCACCAGTGCCGCCCATCAGTGCTGCCTATCAGTGCCCACCAGTGCCACCTATCAGTGCCCACCAGTGCCACCTATCAGTGCCTACCAGTGCCACCTATCAGTGCCCACCAGCGCTGCCTACCAGTGCCCATCAGTGTGGCATATTAGTGTCTCCTCATCAGTGCCACCCAATAAGTGCCCATAAGTGCCACCTTATCAGTGCCCATCAGTGCAGGCTATCAGTGCCCATCAGCGCACATCAGTGAAGGAGAAAAATTACTTATTTACAAAATTTACTGACAGAAACTAAGAAAAACATTTTTTTCCCAAAATTTTTTTTTTCTTTTCTATTTTTAGTAAAAAATAAAAAACCCAGCAGTGAATAAATACCACCAAAAGAAAGCTCTATTTGTGGGAAGAAATTTTTTAAAAATTAATTTGGGTACAGTGTTGCATGACCGCACAATTGTCATTCAAAGTGCGACAGCGCTGAAAGCTGAAAAATGGCCTGGGCAGGAAGGGGGTGAAAGTGCCCTGTATTGAAGTGGTTAAAGGGGGATGATTCTTTTCTATACCCACTGTAGTTTCACCCAGCTGTGCTTATTCTGAAATCATAAACATGTACTATATAATAAATTCACCAATAGCGCAAAACATGTTTGAATTCAGCTTTTCACCTTATTAAGAGTTCTTGGGCACTCCTGCTTCTTATAACAGGTTAATATTAAAGTGTTAGCAAGCATACATTATATATACAATGAATCCCAGCAAATAGTTATATTCACTTAAAACAGAATGGATTGTTTAAAAAACAATCATATCGAGGATTGTTTTTCTGAGTTTTACATGTGTTTGGAATGCACATCAAATGCAAGCCAGCAAAATCTCATTGACTTTAATTGCGTACACAGGACAGTTCAGAGGTTGTGCCTGACCTGCTCTGCGTTATTCATGTATTTCTTTGGACGCAGCATTCCCTGTTGAGGTGGACACAGCCTTTTATTGTCAAACACTCCTTTTTCCATTTAAACTCAGCTGCATGCAATCAAATTGAAAAGCAGATTTGACAAGAACATCTGTTGATATGAACAGGTAGTACTGGTAATAAATGTACGCCATCCAAAGGGCACTTGAGGTGTGTGATGTGATTTAACAATGGTTTTCATAAAGGAGTACATGTCTTAATAAAGTTAAAAAAGCACTGTGAGTCCAAACTAACAATGTCAGTATTGTGTGCTGATTGAATGTTATAATAAAAAGTCTTACCTGAGAAGGCTTTACAAAGTCTGCCACATCCCACAGCCTATGGTGATATTCCTGCAGATCTTTAGTAAATGAAGATCCTTTGAGTTTTGTTATTACAGAAGAATGAGGATCAGAATCACTTTCCTGATATCCCTTCTTTACAATAAACACCCACCTGTTCAATAAATGCAGTCTATTAGGATCTATTTATGGTATTAAATAATTATCATTGTACATATTTACTAAGGCTTTGTTCACACTTGTTGCATTGCAGGAACACACGCAAATTTTTGGGCTTTCCTGCAATGCACAAAAACGCACTGTTCTTTTACAGACACGTGACAGTGATATGAATTCTTAATGGAACCCTATGCATCTTGCTAATGCATGCATTCAAGCACGCCAAAACGCAACATGCCACAAGTACCATGCATTTTTGTGCGGCATGCAATTTTGAAAATGGTGTAGGCTCCTTTTTGAGCGTTTCTCGTGCATGGGGCAAACCACTGAAATAATCATCTGCCCTAAACGTGATGCACAGGAATGCATAGAAACCTCTGTGGTATAAATGAAGCCTGATCAAAAATTGTAGGTGATAGAAACTCCTGGTCTAAATAAAGGACAGACATTGCCTGTTGGTGAAGTGACAAAAGTATTTTGGCTAAGATGGCTAAGTAGGGGTGCCGCACTGTCATTCCGGCCTTAGGGCAGGAATGGCTAGCTGTATAGTATCCCGGCTGGTATGATGGGGGCTCCGAAGGCTAATACCGGCTGGAACAGAAACTGGGGTATCCACAGGCAGTTGGGGCACAGGAGTAATTCCCCCCAGGAAAACTAGATGGACCCAGTTACTCCTGGTTTGAATGGATCTACCCTGTCTAGCCATGGGCTGGGAAGGTAGAGAGTCCGTAGTATCTGTGGCCCCTGGGAGTGGTTGGCCCAGGGGTACCCTTAGTAACACTTGGGTGTGGGACCCCACTGTGTGAACAGACACATGGTCACAGCAATAAATACTTTTTCTGCACTACGCCTCTGTGGGTTAGGCCTTTTGGCTAGATTCAGGAAATTTTTGCTACCAGGCCTCAGAGCCTAGCCAGTGCACATTGCACGGTCACTATTTATTTTATTTATTTTCTCCTCACATTTGTCAGAGGGGATAACACAACAGCGCTTTTATTTCACTGGATGAAGGGTGTGAGTCCTTGGGCTTGTCCTGAAGTCTAGGGGGAGGATGTGTGGCCATTAGGATCCTTCCTCCCCTGAACTGGGAGGTCTCTCTTCGGGAGAGCCCCTCGACCTAGTACTCACTGGTCGGCTTTGAATAGCCATGAGGAGAGGGGTCTACCAGGCCTTCTGGCTAAGTGGACCAAGTTCGTAACCTTGTCCCTCTCAGGAGCCTTGCACCCCGCAGGTTCAGGGTAAGGTCCTACCTCTTTGGGGCGTGGACAAATGCACACCCTTAAAGCGGAGTTCCACCCATTTAAAAGTCAGCAGCTACAAAAAGTGTAGCTGCTGACTTTTAATAATCGGACCCTTACCTGTCCCACCGTCCAGTGATGCGGGCGCACAAAGCCCTGCTCCTCTCCCCCTCCTCTCTGCGGTGCCGGCATTCTAACTGTGAGCGCCCAGCTGTACCTTCACAGCTGGGCATGAACTGTGCATGCGCGAGCCGCGCTGCGCGCTGTAAATGGCCGAGCAATCTTCTGGGACCTATGACGTGTCTCAGAGGATTGCAGGAAGGGAGGGGGGAAAGGTGATCTTCCTTCAGGCGCCACTGCGCCGGGGAGGAAGTGGGAGCTGGGTACCTATAAAAAC
Organism: Lithobates septentrionalis; assembly: GCA_037952835.1. NCBI lineage: Eukaryota > Metazoa > Chordata > Amphibia > Anura > Ranidae > Lithobates > Lithobates septentrionalis. The sequence goes on from JBBDGP010001450.1 coordinate 346,762, forward strand.
AGGGTACCCACTCCCCAAAGAAAATGACATGCCAAATGTGGCATGTCAGAGGGTCACTAACACCTTAAAGCAGAAGTTCCATTTTTTGGTGGAACTCCGCTTTAAGTGCACCCTGTGTGTTTCACATGCACGTTTTTTGTACACCACTGCAGATTTAAAAAAATAAAAATAAGATTGGCGTAGAACGGATATTTGTTTTTTGTAGCAGCCTAGATAAAATATAATTGAACTTGAAAACATTAAACTAGAGCTGTGCGGAGTGCAGCTACAACCATTCACTACCTGAAATACACGTTACATTGTACAGATATCAGCATTGAGCAAATCATGATAATGGCCAATCACTTGTGTTGCAGCACATCCAAAACACAGAGGTGAATCACTTGTGCGTTGCACTGCATTGAAAGATACGCTGCATGCTTAGTTTCAGTACATGGGCACAGAGGCGGCTCTCTAATTAGGCAAATTAGGCGGTCGCCTAAGGCCTCCCACTCCCAGGGGCCTCACAGCCGCCTAATTTGCCTACCGCGTGTGGAAGTGAATGTCCCCTGGTCAGCGCCCTCAGAGCCTTTAATGCGGGGCAAAAGCCTGCGGTACGCACAAATAGGTTTTCCCCGGCCACTTGAGCACTGCTTGAGAGCCCAGGATCACGAGTGGCTGCATGTAGTCCCCTCCTCTGGCTCCTCCCCTTCTGCCGTGCTCTGAGGATCTCCTTCTCCTACCATGTGCACTTGCAGATAGAGCTCCGATAATGCCCGCAGCGGCTGAGCAGCTCCCTGACCAAATCCGTAATGGAGCTGGCGCCTGCCGATCATCCGGGTCTCAAGGTACTACACAACACTCCTGTCGGACACTAACAGCATCCCATGACCGGCGCCCCGAAAATCACCGCTGCCAGCCACCTGTGACCTCACTCAGACACAGAGCAGTGCACTGATGATAGGTTTGCCGTCCAGCATATGATGCCACCTACTGACCCCTGTCATCATCATTATCCTGTTCCTGGCATCCTATTATCATACTTCTTATCATCCCACCTGCACCCCTCTGCCAGTTTCCTACATCCCACCCCCTATCATCTTCATCCCCCTGCACCCCTCTGCTAGGTTCCTTCCACCCCTCCCCCCGTCCTCTTCATCCCCTCTGCCAGCTTCCTACCCCCCATGTCATCTTCATTCCTTCTGCCAGCTTCCTACATCCCCACCCCCTGTCATCTTCACCCCCATGTACCCCTCTGCCATTTTCCTACCACCCCACCCCCTGTCATCTTCATCCCCCCTGCACCCCTCTGCCAGCTTCCTTCTACCCCACCTCCTGTCATCTTCATCCCCTCTTCACTCCTCTGCCAGCTTCCTACCACCCCACCCCCTGTCATCTTTATCCCCTTTGCACACCTCTGCCAGCTTTGTAACACCCCACACCCTGTTATCTTCATCCCCCCTGCGCCCCTCTGCCAGCTTCCTACCACTCCACCCCTGTCATTTTCATCCCCTCTGCACCCCTCTGCCAGCTTCCTACCACCCCACCCCCTGTCATCTTCATCTCCTCTGCCAGCTTCCTACATCCCCACCCCCTGTCATCTTCACTCCCCTGCACTCCTTTGCCAGCTTCCTACCACCCCACCCCCTCTCATCTTCATTCCCCTTGCACACCTCTGCCAGGTTCCTACCACCCCCTGTCATCTTCATCCCCTTTGCACCCCTCTGCCAGCTTCCTACCACTCCACCCCCTGTCATCTTCACCCCCCTGTACCCCTCTGCCAGCTCCCTACCACTCCACCCCTGTCATCTTCATCCCCTCTGCACCCCTCTGCCAGCTTCCTACCACCCCACCCCCTGTCATCTTCATCCCCTCTGCCAGCTTCCTACATCCCCACTAACTGTCATCTTCACCCCCCTGCACCCCTCTGCTAACTTCCTACCACCCCAGCCCCTGTCATCTTCATCCCCCTGCACCCCTCTGCCAGGTTCCTACCACCCCACCCCCTGTCATCTTCATCCCCTCTGCCAGCTTCCTACATCCCCACCCCCTGTTATCTTCATCCCCCCTGCACTCCTCTGTCAGCTTCCTACCACTCCACCCCCTCTCATCTTCACCCTCCTGTACCCCTCTGCCAGCTTCCTACCACTCCACCCCCTGTCATCTTCACCCCCCTATACCCCTCTGCCAGCTTCATAACCACTCAAACCCCCTCTCATCTTCATCCCCCCGTACCCCATCTCTGACATCCTATTACCCCACCCCCTGTCATTTTCAACCTCCCCCAGTACCCCTCTGCTAGCTTCCTTCCACCTCACCCCCTGTCATCTTCATCCCCCTGTACCCCTCTTCCAGCTTCCTACCACCACACCTACTATAATCATCATCATCCCCATACCCTACTTCTGACATCCTACCACCCTGCCCCCTGTCATCAACATCCCCATCACCCCCCTGTACCCCACTTCTAGCATCCAACCATCCTATCCCCAACATCATCCTCATCTTCATCCCCCCTCTTCCCCACTGTCATCATCCTCCCCCTCTACTGACATCCTACCACCCCACCCCATGTCATCATCACCCTGTATCCCACCTCTGGCATCTTACAACCCTGCCTCCTGTCATTATCATCCACATCCCTCCTGTACCCCACCTCTGGCATCCTATCACCCTACCCACTATCATTATAGGGGAGATATCTCAGCCTCTCATCCCAATGCTGCCACCATCACCCTAAACTATATCCTGTCATCCAACCAACAGTACCCCAACAATTGCATCACACACCACAATACTGCTCTGCCACCCAGTGAGCGGTAATTATGTGCTGTAGCCCCTATCAAACAATCAGTGAGCATTAATAATGTGCAATAACCTCTAGCAACCAATCCGAGAGTGATAATGATAAGCAGTAACCTATAGCAACCAATCAGTGAGCAGTAATGATGTGCAGTAACCTAAAGCAACCAATGGGTAAGCGATAATTATGTGCAGTAACCTCTAGCAACCAATCAGTGAGCGGTAATGATGTGCAGTAACCTCTAGTAACCAATCAGTAAGCCTGAAGCAATAAGTGAGTTTGAACCAGATCTGTATGTTTACATTATTAACATGTTTTTTTTTTAGATAATTCTGTGTGTGTTTTTTGGGATGTTGGGATGGAGAGCGAAATTGCTGGCGTGGGGGCAGGAAAATGTTTGCCCAGGGTCCAATCAATAATAAAGATGGCCCTGGTGTCCCCAGGCTGGTGGGGTGAGCGGGCCGGCACACACTTGGGTAAAGCCATGGAGGTTACAACCAGCTGTAACACCCCCCCTCACATGGAGAACATCTCATCAGCTGCAGGCAATAGCAGGCTCTACCGCCATCCTAGCCTTCACCCAAAGCCGGAACCACATTGCATGGCAGGAGTTGTAGTTCTCCACACCACATACTATACTTGGCCCTCCAGTGCCTGCGCTCTGCAGAGACTATACCTCCCAGGATGCACTGCAGGGCACCAAAAGCGAATATGTCAGCTTCTTCTGCTTTTAGTAGGGGACAGAGGGGTGTATAGAGGGATTTTCTGTCTGCACTCTGTCTGTGGAGGGATTGTCTGTGGCCCTAGTGTTGGGTGGCTGCTACAGCAATGTGGCGTTACCATGTTGTATCATGTCTGCAGCCTCTGGCCATCTCTTGTTTCATGTCCACAGCCTCTGACCATCTCCTGTACCATGTCCCCAGTCTCTGACCATCTCTTGTATCATGTCTGCAGTCTCTGACCATCTCTTGTATCATGTCTGCAGCCTCTGACCATCTCTTGTAACATGTCTGCAGTCTCTGACCATCTCTTGTATCATGTCTGCAGTCTCTGACCATCTCTTGTATCATGTCTGCAGTCTCTGACCATCTCTTGTATCATGTCTGCAGTCTCTGACCATCTCTTGTATCATGTCTGCAGCCTCTGACCATCTCTTGTATCATGTCTGCAGCCTCTGACCATCTCTTGTATCATGTCTGCAGCCTCTGACCATCTCTGGTATCATGTCTGCGGTCTTTTCTGCAGTAATTTCTATCGCTCAAATATTTTTTTCAGTTATGGGAGTGAGTGGGGCCTCATGTCTAAGGTTTGCCTAAGACCTCACAAAGCCTAGAGCCGCCTCTGCATGGGCATTTACTGTACAATGAACGCACATAGTGCTACCACAGAACACTGGTCTAACTGGCTCTAACCTAAGTGTTAGCTTCCCCTTTGTGCAGATACTTCTTCCTCCCCCAATTTGCATGCTGCAGGCAATTCAGTGACCAAGTTGTACTGCTAAGATGCAGTGGATAAAAGTGTGGTCACCCACCCGGCTGTGCTGGCTGTCAGGGATAAATAAATCAGCTATTTGTCTGAAGTTCAGTTTTAATTTGTTTTGATCAGTGAGTCACCTGCATTTAATCAGCCACAGTGCCTGCAGTCATATACTGTATGTCTAATAGGAGAGATGAGTTGGCAGGTCTGCTGTGTACACATGTGTATGATTGTGTTAAAATGGAACAAAAGTTCTGCTGTTATTCACTGTGAGCAGGCAGGCTCTTTATTCATGCAATGTCTCTTCTGCAATAAGATGCACCCAACTGCCTGCCCGCAGCGTTCCCCAGCATGTAAAATGAGCTGCACATGCACAGCTCAGCTTACAGAGTAGCCCCATTCCCTTTGTGCCAGAATGACTATCTTCTGTGCATGCACAGGAGTGATATCATCCCACGCTGGCCAATTAAATGGCTGAAAAATTGGCACACAGAATACGGTGCTGGCGCCAAAAAGGGGCGAAAATCATTGCCTGAAAAGTGAGTGTAGCTCCGTTTAGATCTGCTTTAAAGCGGAACTAAACCCACTGATTTAACTGTTTCCCAAAACTGTTGCATTCAAGGCATGCCATGAATAATAACTTTTACAGTTGCCTCTGCTATCAACTGAACTGTCATGCCATCAAATGGCTGGTGTCATAATTAATCACATGTGCAACACCATGGCAACTGCACATAAAACAGAGCCTAAGATGGCAGCTTCCTGGGCTGTAAAGGATAGGAGGGTTTAGTTCCACTTTAGGTGCATCTATCAGATAGATTAATGCACATGTACTAGGCCCCAAATAGAATGTTTCCTTACATTGTTTCAAGCATAATCAGAGTGCAGGTTACAGGTTTCCATGTAAGTATCACCATTAACACAACAGCGCTTTTACAAAAGCGCAATGTGCAGCACAATAGAAAAACCCATCATGGTGCAATTTTGCCATGTTACCCAGTATGGGGACAGAAAGGTGACCTAAAATTATGGCTTTGACTGCCCAGTCCAGCAATTTGATTTACTATACAGCATCCTCTGAAGACTATACTAGCATTTTTCATGAAGTGTTAAAAATGACACATTGTCACCTTGCTTGCTGTCTATTTATCACATTTTATCTAGCTAACCATTTTATCAACATCATCATTATTGTAGCCCATTGCCTTCAATGGAATTATCTTATATCCTCTAGCTGATTGTGTTAAAAATCAAATCAAACTCACCCAATAATATAACATAAAATGCCCAGATGAAGCAGGTGATGAACTACTCCAACCTTCCTGTTCTTTGTCAGCACGTATTTCTCTGTCTTGTAATCTAGGATGGGTGGAAAAGATTTTATACAGGCTGCTTCCATTACTGCTCCATGCGCAGAATGACTCTGCTGTTTTCTTCCTCTTTACCAGGTTAAAGGGACAGATCTGCTGTTTCTGTGTTCACCATAAGCATATGGAATGCATAATATCATTCCAAGGATGCATATCACTGAGATTGTGCCAAGTATTATGGTGATAACAAAATCATTAAATATTATTTTAAACTCTGTGCACTGTAAATCAGGATATTATAGTCCATTCATCCTATGGATAGAGAAGCTGGTGGAAGCAAGCATTATTATCACTGGTACACCAAGAAATCATTATAATGAAACCTGCAATCCGGTTGTAGGCAGCTGTAGTGCAGGGCAGCCTAGCTGGCTGCAAGAGGTAGTGGGTTAGCAAGTGTATATACTCACTTTCCAGCCTATTTGATATGTTTATGTGTACATATGTTCACAGCAGAAAGGCACGTAGTTTTACTCCAAGCATGGAGGCACAGATACACAGCACAGTCACTTCTGATGTAAGCGGTAATTGTATTCGTCAGCACTATAGGCACTTTCCACTGACTAACACAATATAACCCAAGCATACGATGCGTATCTGTAGAGGCTGCTATTCACACACAAAAAAAAAGGAATATGGTTGCGCTCTATACCCTTAACCCCAATAAACGTGATAATTAAAAGAAGCCATTATAATAAAACCTGCAACCCGGTTGTAGGCAGCTGTAGTGCAGGGTACCCTAGCTGGCTGCAAGAGGTAGTGGGTTAGCAAGTGTATATACTCACTTTCCAGCCTGTTTGATACGTTTATGTGTACATATGTTCAGAGTTGTCTGGCCTCTATCATTGTCTCCAGCACCATTTTCGAGAAGCCTGCTGTCCTGATAGGACAGCAAATCTTGGTAGATTTGATCGGCCATTTTTGGGTGGATACTTTATATAAGAAAGCCCAGCCATGTTTAGACCAGTTCACGTGTGTGCATAGACAGGGATAGGGAACCCGCTTGTCAGGGAGAGTTAGGAGAAGATAGGGAGAGTGTTCCGGCTTGTGAGGGATAGCTCAGGGTTCCTACAGAGTCCTGCATCAGCAATTCTGGTCGGATAAAAGACTCCCCATTGCGGATAAAAAAAACGGTGCCCTCGCTGTGAGGGCGGGACAAGCGGATCAGATGCCTATATCCATCTGCTGAAGGAATACCTTTGTTACAGAGTGTCATGAAGATCCTGCCAGTAACCGGCGATCCAGGCGTCCGGGAACATGGCCACGGGTTCCACTACGCAGGCGCGCGCGTTCACGGGTGCGGTCACGCACGGGCACGCGCGCGCGCACTCCCGCTATCAGGCGGGCTATTTAAACCGGTCTATCACACACCTTCTCCGCTGTCTGCTCTACAGCGTTCTGTGAGTGTTACCTGACCTGATCTGTGCTTCCTGTTATCTGACCCGGCTTCCTGTTTGACGATCCTGCTATCTGCCTGCACCAGACCCTCTTGGCTTGCCTGACCATCCCTCTGCATTACCCCTGGTACCTCTGCTGTCCGAACGTTACTGACCACCGGCTTGTTGACCCTCCGCTGTGTTCATCAGCTTCCAGTCTGCTATTGCCTGCTGTTGTTCCTGGTTCCAGTCCAGAGTTCCAGGCTACCTTCTGCTGTGTTCCAGTCCAGCGTTCCAGGCTACCTTCCGCTGTGTTCCAGCCCAGCGTTCCAGGCTACCTTCTGCTGTGTTCCAGCCCAGCGTTCCAGGCTACCTTCTGCTGTGTTCCTGTCCAGTGTTCCAGGCTATTACCTGCTGTTGTTCCTGGCTCCAGTCCAGCGTTCCAGGCTACCTTCTGCTGTGTTCCTGTCCAGTGTTCCAGGCTATTACCTGCTGTTGTTCCTGGTTCCAGTCCAGCATCCCAGGCTACCTTCTGCTGTGTTCCAGTCCAGCGTTCCAGGCTACCTTCTGCTGTGTTCCTGTCCAGTGTTCCAGGCTATTACCTGCTGTTGTTCCTGGTTCCAGTCCAGCGTTCCAGTCTCCATCCTCAGTCTACACTCCAGACTACTGACTCCAGAGGGTGCCACCACTACTGGACTTTCAGCAACTGTTGATCCTGCCAGGCACCCATACCACTCTTCACTCCTGGCCCTCTGTCTCCATTCCAGGGGAACGGGAGTGGGAGCTGTAAGGGAGGTCTTTTCCTGCACTCCAGGCTCCCAACCTACCAGGTACGTGACAGTAGCAGACAGCCATGTCAGAGCCTGAGCAGGGAACCTCTCCTATGGAGGAACTTTGTGCACACCTGGCAGGATTAACCGAAGCAGTCAAGAACCTGCAGCAAGGATATACCAGGTTGGAGGAACGAGTATTAACCTTGTCCAGCCCCATGGGGGCTTCCTCTGCTCCTGCTCCTTCAGTTGGGCCTTCCTCAACGGTGGTGATGCTTCCCCCAGAACCAAAGGTTCCTACACCCGAACGTTTCTCCGGAGATCGCCATAAGTTCAGGGCCTTCCGTAACTCCTGCGAGTTATTCTTCGCTCTTCAGCCACGTACCTTTTCCCTGGAGGCAACCAAGGTGGGCTATGTAATTTCTCTGCTGTCTGGGGACCCCCAAACCTGGGCCCATCGCCTCTTGGAGCAAAAGGATATATCCTTAAACAACCTCTCTACCTTCTTTGACACACTGGGTCAATTGTATGATGACCCCCAGCTGTCCGTAACTGCGGAGACTGTCCTGCATACCCTTCAGCAGGGTCGCCGGGCGGCAGAGGACTATGTGGCTGAATTTAGGAAGTGGAGTGCGGACACTAATTGGAACGATGCGGCCCTCCGCTACCAATTCCGGATGGGACTAACTGACTCACTGAAGGATGAATTGGCCAGGGTGGGTACACCACTGACTCTAAATGCCCTAATCGATCTGGCCATTCAGATCGATCGACGTCTACGAGAGCGTAGGTCTGAGAGAGCAATGGGGTCTTCCCGTCCAACTTGGGTTACCCCTAAGGTTCCTCATCATTCAGCACCAGCACCACCTGTCTCCATGTTTAATCGACCTGAGCCAATGCAAGTAGGAGTCCTGCGGCCTTCTCTCACCCAGGAGGAACGACAACGTCGTCGAACAAATAATCTGTGCCTGTATTGCGGGGAACCTGGGCACTATGTCAGGAACTGTCCCAGCAAACTCCGTAAGTGCTTATCTTTATCCACAGACTATGTTGCACCTCTGGCTAGAAGTACCACTCACCTTGCCCTTTCTCTTCTGCTACAGCTTCCAGGAAGGACTCTGCAAATAACCGCTATTATTGATTCCGGAGCCTGCAGTTGTTTCATGGACTCTCTTTTTGCCACCCAACATCAGATACCTCTGTTACCCAAGGCCCACGGGTTCTCTATCCACTTAGCTGATGGAACCGCTATCAAATCTGGACCTGTCACCCAGGAGACCATTCCAATACCCGTCTCCATTTCTAACGTACATCAAGAACAGTTACGCCTGGATATTATCACTTCACCTCTGTTTCCCATAATCCTCGGTATGCCCTGGTTACAGGCACATAATCCGGACATTAATTGGATCACGGGTGAGGTTACTTTCCCTTCTTCTTATTGTCAGCAGTTCTGTAGAAACCAGAATGCCCAGGAAGACTCTGCTCTACTCTGCCTGGATACAGACCCCGGTCTACATTCGTCCATCCCTGCTGCATATCATGACTTTCTGGACGTATTTAGCAAACAGAGGGCCGAGGTATTACCTCCTCACCGGGCCTATGACTGTCCAATCGAATTACTTCCCGGTGCGGAAATTCCGTTTGGAAGAATCTTTCCGCTAACTGAGGTGGAACAAGGGGCCTTGAAAGAATACATTGATGAGAACCTTAAAAGAGGCTTCATTCGTCCATCCACGTTCCCCGCAGGTGCCGGCATCTTCTTTGTGCAGAAAAAGGACAAGACCCTCAGACCTTGTGTGGATTACCGTGAACTAAATAAGATTACTGTGAAAAATCGGTGCCCTCTTCCCCTGGTGCCAGAGTTGTTTCAAAGGTTAGGGTCGGCCACTATATTTACCAAACTTGATCTCCGCGGGGCCTACAATTTAGTTCGTATTAGGGACGGAGACGAATGGAAGACCGCTTTTCGTACCCGCTATGGACATTTCGAATACCTAGTGATGCCGTTCGGCCTGTGCAATGCCCCTGCCACATTTCAGTACTTTATCAATGACGTGTTACGTGACTTTCTTGATCTGTTTGTTATCGTCTATTTAGACGACATATTAATTTTCTCTTGTTCTCTTGAATCCCATCGCAGGCACGTCAGAAGTGTGTTGAGCCGGCTTCGACAACATGGTCTATATGCAAAGGCTGAAAAATGTGAATTCGAACAGGAAAGTATTCCATTTCTGGGGTTAGTCATTTCTAGTAAGGGCATCAAGATGGATCCTCAAAAGGTCACTGCAGTTCTAGATTGGCCAGTCCCAACAGACAAAAAAGGAATCCAGCGGTTTGTTGGATTCGCTAACTTTTATCGTAAATTTATTAAGGGGTTTTCAGCTATCATTACACCTATCACCCAACTAACAAAACAGGGTACACGCTTCCATTGGTCAGTTGAGGCCCAAAAAGCTTTTGAGACTCTCAAGGGTCTTTTTACCTCCGCCTCTGTACTCAAACATCCAGATTCCTCTCTGCCATTCATATTAGAAGTGGATGCATCTGAAATCGCCGTAGGGGCAGTGCTATCCCAAAGACAGGGAACTAAGGCCCTGCTGCACCCTGTGGCCTTCTTTTCTCGTAAATTGTCCACAGCAGAAAGGAATTATGATGTAGGTGACAGAGAGTTGTTGGCAATCAAGTCAGCATTAGAGGAGTGGCGCTATCTGTTGGAGGGCGCCGCTCACCCAGTTCTAATCTTTACGGATCACAAGAACCTGGAGTATTTGAGATCTGCAAAGAGGTTGAAGCCACGTCAGGCCAGGTGGGCTCTCTTTTTCTCCAGGTTCTCCTTCCATGTCACTTACCGCCCTGGTTCCAAGAATACCAAACCTGACGCCCTATCCAGGATGTTTCATAAACCCCAAGAGATTTCTCCTCCAGACACTATTGTGGCTCCAGGGAACTTTCTTTTGCTTCAGGGAGACCTGCTTTCCCAAATTAAGCAGGCTTCCGCAGGATTGGAATCTTCCATTAGAGCGGAACTCCAAGTTAAGGATGGGTTACTGTGGCATGAAAATAGGATATTTATACCTGAGACATTACGAGTTGCAGTATTAGAACTCTGCCATGATCATGCATTGGCTGGACACTTTGGCGTGGCTAAGACCACGGATTTGGTACAGCGTACCTTTTGGTGGCCTCAGCTACGTGAGGATTGCAAGAGGTTTGTAGAGTCCTGTACCACCTGTATTAGAAACAAAGGGCACAGAACAAAGGCATGGGGACTCCTAAAACCTTTGCCTGTCCCAGATAGACCCTGGAAAATGCTCTCAATAGACTTTATTGTAGAATTACCCCCGGCTGAGGGCTTCACTTCAATCTTTGTCATAGTGGACCGGTTGTCGAAGATGGCTCACTTTGTCCCAATGAAAGGCACCCCGTCAGCCACAGAGACGGCACAAGCTTTCATCAAAGAAGTCATCAGGCTTCATGGGGTACCAGTCAATATAGTTTCAGATCGGGGGGTACAGTTTACCTCCCGATTCTGGAGGTCTCTATGTAAAACTTTAAACATTGAACTTTCATTTTCTTCAGCTTATCATCCTCAGACGAATGGGCAAACAGAAAGAACAAATCAGACCCTTGAACAATATTTGCGATGCTTTTCTTCTTTTGCCCAGGATGATTGGATTTCTGTTCTTCCATTGGCCGAATTCGCCTATAACAACTCTATTCACTCTGCTATCAAACAGACTCCGTTTTTTGCAAATTACGGTTTCCACCCTTCATTTTTGCCTAACTCTCTTCCAGAATGTACAGTACCCGCAGTTCAGGAGAAATTGGATTTCTTTTCTTCCAACAACCAAGTTTTACAGGAGACCATGACCAGGACCCAGGAATATAACAGAGCAACCTTCGACAAAAAGAGGCGAGGTGAGCTATTACTTGCACCTGGGGATCAGGTATGGTTGTCCACAGTAAACCTCAGGTTGGCTTGTCCGTCCAAAAAATTGGGCCCCAAGTTTCTTGGGCCGTTTTCCGTTAAATGGAGAATTAATGAAGTTGCATATGAACTTGAACTCCCGGACTCACTAAAAGTACATCCAGTTTTTCACGTGTCTTTGCTCAGACCCTCAGTCTCCAACCCATTCCCGGGCCGAAGTACGGATCCTCCTGATCCAATCTTGGTAGATGGGGAGGAGGAATTCGAGGTGGAGGCTATTATGGACTATAGGAAAAGAGCTAACCAGAATCAATTTTTGATAAAGTGGAGGGGGTTTGGCCCAGAAGAGAATTCCTGGGAACCAGAAGATAATATTCATGCTGAAGATCTGTTACAATCTTTTAAAAGATCCCATCCAGAGAAATTTTCTCAAAGGGGCATCCGGAGGCTGCCCCTTGGGGGGGGGGGCAATGTCATGAAGATCCTGCCAGTAACCGGCGATCCAGACGTCCGGGAACACGGCCACGGGTTCCACTACGCAGGCGCGCGCGTTCACGGGTGCGGTCACGCACGGGCACGCGCGCGCGCACTCCCGCTATCAGGCGGGCTATTTAAACCGGTCTATCACACACCTTCTCCGCTGTCTGCTCTACAGCGTTCTGTGAGTGTTACCTGACCTGATCTGTGCTTCCTGTTATCTGACCCGGCTTCCTGTTTGACGATCCTGCTATCTGCCTGCACCAGACCCTCTTGGCTTGCCTGACCATCCCTCTGCATTACCCCTGGTACCTCTGCTGTCCGAACGTTACTGACCACCGGCTTGTTGACCCTCCGCTGTGTTCATCAGCTTCCAGTCTGCTATTGCCTGCTGTTGTTCCTGGTTCCAGTCCAGCGTTCCAGGCTACCTTCTGCTGTGTTCCAGTCCAGCGTTCCAGGCTACCTTCCGCTGTGTTCCAGCCCAGCGTTCCAGGCTACCTTCTGCTGTGTTCCAGCCCAGCGTTCCAGGCTACCTTCTGCTGTGTTCCTGTCCAGTGTTCCAGGCTATTACCTGCTGTTGTTCCTGGCTCCAGTCCAGCGTTCCAGGCTACCTTCTGCTGTGTTCCTGTCCAGTGATCCAGGCTATTACCTGCTGTTGTTCCTGGTTCCAGTCCAGCATCCCAGGCTACCTTCTGCTGTGTTCCAGTCCAGCGTTCCAGGCTACCTTCTGCTGTGTTCCTGTCCAGTGTTCCAGGCTGTTACCTGCTGTTGTTCCTGGTTCCAGTCCAGCGTTCCAGTCTCCATCCTCAGTCTACACTCCAGACTACTGACTCCAGAGGGTGCCACCACTACTGGACTTTCAGCAACTGTTGATCCTGCCAGGCACCCATACCACTCTTCACTCCTGGCCCTCTGTCTCCATTCCAGGGGAACGGGAGTGGGAGCTGTAAGGGAGGTCTTTTCCTGCACTCCAGGCTCACAACCTACCAGGTACGTGACACAGAGTAATGTGTGTGAATAGCATAAAAAAGAAAAAACCTGTACTGGAAAAAACCTTACAAATAAGCTGCAACACAAAGTGGAATACACACAAATACAAATAAAAAAAAAATATGTTTGCACTCTATACCCTTAACCCTATAAACGTGATATCAGTATATGATAACTTGAATAGCTTAAAAAAGTCCCACAAATAAATTAGTATGACTCTATAGTTGTTCAGTGACGCTAAGTAGAGATTCCAATGACAGTCAGTTAGACTTCTAATCGACCAATCTCTAACAAATAGTGAGGATATCAACTTGTACAGAACGCCAAATAGGTGTAAGGACAGCAAAAGATAAAAGATAAAAATATATGCGGCCGGCTACAATACACATGCCTGTGCTTGCAAACAACGGGACGTATCGCGCAGTGATGTCAGTCCGTCGCTCCTCCTGACGCGTTTCCTCACAGGTTTGACGTCGTCTTGGGGCACAGGTGGTGTACTGACGCACCGCTTAATATACACAAAACCAAGCCTCGTTCTGAATCGTGGGTGGCTGGCTATGAAGCACCATTTTAGACGAGGGAAAAAGCATGTTATTAATGTCAGAAGTACTCTGCACTTTAGGCCTCAGGAGTTCTGGCTAATAATACACATGTAACTATTTTAATTCCCATCCAAATGGCCGGAATGTCCCCACATTGCACAACCACTGTATCACAGCGGCTTGTATCCAGGGACAATTTTATGGGGATGGCTCCCTAAATAAGGACAATACTAAAAAACACTATTAAACAACTACTAAAAAAAGTTGTCACCCCCAGCACTAGTCAATAGCCGGCTGCAACATTACCTCTGAACTCCTACATAAAGAAACTAAAATCTATAAGAAAATGGAGAAATTATAAAGTAATCTTCATTCAATAATAAGAAAACAGGCAAGGACAATTATTGTATACACAGCAGGCGACATATTGGTCAACCAGTATCTGCGATGAACATATAAACTACACCAATAGTCAAAAAATTACCTGAACCCCCATGGATTAATGCAAATGCACTCTCCATAGTGATCAAATGGACTGTGAGTTCAAATATACTGACCAATCGACATCAACAGAGTCGGTCATCCCAGCAAGAAAACACAGTTCATATACAATGATGGCAACTCTTAGACCCAGTTTCATGTGCAAAGATTGGACGACGTCCACGAAATCGGCCAACCCGACAGAGACCACGTTGTGTCCTATGGGAGCTAAATGGGCTTTACATCACCTAGATGAGTGTGGTACACTCACCGAAAGGTGAAAGAATAATGGTATATCAACCATACAAAAAGTAGTAAGCAAGTCTTGAGACTCACTGTATTGGTGCTATGCATGTCTAATACTGTATGTGAAAAACACATCAAGCATGGCACCAATCCACTGATGAAGCAAACAGACTAGTCAAAGTGTTATAAACACCAACCTGGCCATTCAAACGGCAAGATCGGCCGATATCTAAACAAATCAGCCAATCTAGGGAGAAACTAGGACCGTAAAGTAATCACTAAGAATGGACAGAAAAAAAAAAAAAAGATGTGTCTTCCAAATCCAGGACAAAAAATATCCGTGACTAGTAGCCATGCTAAACTAGACCCATGAGCAAAATCAAATCCAGGATGGCTTACAGTAATGGATGGAACTAACGCAGAAAATTAATGTTAGGTAAGTGTTGAGTGCCAAAGATGTAACTAAACGACACCTCACTTGGGCAAAATTGTCCTCATTTAAAGGCGACCTCCCCATATATGGAGTGAAAGACATATGTGCCACTCCCCAAGATTCAGATCGAGTTCACATTGTATCTGGTCACATCTCATAAGAAAGACGTTATACAAATCGCTAGATACAAAGAAGTCATGCAATATCTATAAATTCATTGACGTCAATTTCGATATTTGAACCATAAGGGGTATAGATCTTTATTCTATGTACCCATGCCATCTCAAGCTTAGAAATACTTCTTACAAGACAGCTACCCCTCCAGTGGGGGTTATATTTGTCTATTCCTAGGAAGATAGTATTAGAAGGATCCCTGTTATGAACAGTCAGGTAATGCTTGGATACCAAATGTTTTGTGAACCCCTTTCTAATATTGTTGATGTGCTCATTAAGACGGACCTGGAGGGGGCGTTTAGTCCTGCCCACATACTGCAAGCCACAAGGGAACTGCAGTAGGTAGACTACCCCCTCCGAGGAACATGTGATAAATGGCTCACTCTTGAATTCTTTGGATGTAACGCTAGAAACAAAACTAGTCGACCTCCTAGTCTTACACCCATTTAAGGAGCATACTTGGCATCTTCTACACTGGTAGTAACCAGTGAGCTCCCCAAAAAAATTAGGTTTGTTAGTGGGCGGGTTTAAAATGTTAGGAGCCAGTTTGTCTCTTAAGGAGGTAGCACCCCTAAAGACCACCTGAGGTTTAATGGGCAAAATGGTCCTTAATAATCTATCATTCCCCAGAATGTGCCAGTGTTTATTCACAATCTGTTTAATATTATGATGTTGGTTAGAAACATTTGTAATGAAAGGAACTCCTGTCCTATCACCTCTATCCTGTAGGGGAGGTCTTTCTTTCAATAAATCGGCCCTATCCATCAATCTGACCTGGTCCAATGAGTCTGACAAGGCCTTTTTTGTATAACTCTTATCCAGAAATTTCTGTGTTAATACCTCAGCCTGCATCAAAAATTGATCAGATTCTGTATAATTTTGTTTCAGCCTCATGTATTGGCTTTTAGGCACTGATCGAAGCCAAGAGGCATGGTGGCAACTTTCCACTGGGATGTAGGAGTTTCTGTCCGTGGACTTGAAGAATATAGAGGTGACAAACATGTCCTCTTTAACTGTTATCCTCAAATCCAGGAAATTAACCTCCCTACAGCTTGCCACATAAATGAGATGTATCCCCCTACTGTTAGAATTGAGCGAGTCCATAAATTCATCCAAGGCGACCCTACTGCCATGCCATAGGAGGAGGACGTCGTCTATGTAACGTGCCCATAGGGCCACCTCAGGTCTACCCTGGGCATAGACGGCATCCTCCTCCCACTGGGCCATGAACAGGATCGCCAGACTTGGGGCGTACTTGGCGCCCATGGCGACATCCCTGTCCTAGCGATAAAATTGCCCATTAAACCAGAAGAAGTTGTGAGTTGCAGCAAACTCTAAAAGTTCCATGATGTATTCTATCTGGTCTGCCACATGGTTCGAGTCTCTGTCTAAAAAATGCTTAACGGCACCCAGACCTAGCTCGTGGGGGATGATTGTATACAGCAAGGTGACGTCCGCTGTAACCAACCACACCCCCTCCTGTGGTCTTAATCCTGACAGGAGACTGATAACATGGCAAGTATCCTTAATAAAGGAAGGCATAGCACGTACCAGTGGTTGCAAGAAGAAGTCTATGTACTTGCCCACCCGGGACGTAACGGAATCTATACCGCTCACTATGGGGCGTCCCGGGGGGCAAGTAAGACTCTTATGGATTTTGGGCAGGTAACAAATAATAGGAACTCTTGGTGCCCTAGGAACCAGAAAAAGACTCTTTTTTGTTCAAAATGCCCAAACGGACTCCTTTCTGAACAATACTTTCCAACAATATCTCATACCTCCCATCTGGATTAGTTGGCAAAGGGATGTAAGTATCCACATCGCCTACTATCCTATTCATTTCAATCATATAATCAGTCTTATCAAGGACAATTATTCCCCCGCCTTTATCCGCAGGGCGTATTACCAACTCTTTATTAGCACACAGTGACTCTATACCTTTCTCTAAGTTTCTCTTTGTCCTTGCCGGTTTTAACTTTAAATTATCTAAATCCCTCAAAACTACATCCCTAAAAACCTTTAAAGAGGGAGCTAGAGCACCAGGAGGGTTAAACAATGAGGTATTGGAGAGGCCCGAATGTTGATATTCAGTTACAATCAGCCTATTGTCCCTAATAGGATTAGAAATTCAATGCCGTTTGATGTTCAATTTACGAACATATTTATGGACATCCATATAGGTCTGTTCAAACCTTTCGGTGGAGCAAACTTCAGACCCCTATCTAATACCCTCACTTCGGAGTCTGTCAGTACCTGGGAACTGAGATTGTAAATCCCAGTTCATATTATGCCTTTTTCCTTTTTTGGACTGAACGCGCCTCCCCCCTCTAATTCCTCTCTTAATTCTACGGCTCCTTTGATGCCTTGGTTGGGTCTGGGAAAATCCCATGCCTGTTGATCATGGTTCTCCAAGATATTTCTATCTTGTTGTTCCATGTGATTAGGAGAATACGGACAATTCAGATGGCTCATATTCCCACTATAGTTTGCTCCAGAATAGTCAGGACATTCCCCAGGGCCCCCCATCTCTCTTAATGTGAAGAAAGCATTCTGAACAGGGACATTATAATTAAACTCATTATTCCCATATCCTTCATCGTAGTGTACCACCTGACTATATGTATCACCATTATACCCATAGGTCTGATTGGGGACATAGCCTCGCTGATTACTTTAAGTGGGAACATGATAGGGTGGCGGTCCTTGTTTGTTGGCTGTAGTTTTGACCTCTACCCCGAGAGGGTGGTGGACCCTGGGTGCAGCCATGTTGGTTACCCCGGGAGGGGCCGTGACTCCAATTGGGATATTGGCCATGTCCCTGTGTTGAGACCGGGGGGGGGGGGGCAAACCCTTGGTTTCTCCCTTTGTTGCCACCCTCTCCCCCACTTGGGCAACCTAGGGGCAGTAGGTCCCACATAGGGAGGTCAGGATTGGATGTTATTGGCAATACCCAACATTGATGGAACCCCAAGTCTGTCCCCCAGTTGTTTGGCTGCTAATCTGTGGAGTAGTGTCCATATCAGAATTGCCGTTGGCAGACTGTTCCGCCAACAATTTTTTCTGCCATTCGAAAACTGTCTGTGATTGATAATCGGCCATGTCTCTATTTTTTTTTCTTTTTGACTTTTTGTTCCCTATCTTTTTTCAAGCAATTTTGAAAGATTTTTTTGATCTTTCCCTATACTCTTCACTATTTTTGAAGGGAGTCAGCTTTTCTTTAATAGTTTTGATCTCCTCATCAATCCGAGACAATTTATTGATCTTCCTCTCAACCAGAAATTGAATAAAATTAACAGCAGCATCGTCGAAATACTTATACCACTCCTCCAGCTCGACTTCCCCTCTCTGAGGGCACACCTCCCATCTCAGGCTCCGAGGAACCATATGATGTTTAATGTATGTTTCCACGAAGGCTATGTCCCACTGGGTATGGGTCTCTGATACTGTGAAATTTTTCAGTCTAGTGAACAAACCTCCTAGATCTCCATCTCCACCCTTAAATATGTCAAAAACACCCTCAGTGTTGACCACCCTAGTAGCTCTAAACTCAAAAATATCCATAAGCGAATGTGATATAAATGAAAAACACTAAAGTTAATGACTAAACAAAAAACAATGCAGCAATAATGATGTATCAAGAGCATATATAATAAAAAAGAAAAAAACTGCGCTGGAAAAAACCTTACAAATAAGCTGCAACACAAAGTGGAATACACACAAATACAAATAAAAAACGACTATGGTTTTCTTGCTGGGATGACCGACTTTGTTGATGTCAGTCGGTCAGTATATTTGAACTCAGTGTCAAGTCACACTCAAAGCGCAGAGTACTTCTGGCATTAATAACATGCTTTTTCCCTCGTCTAAAATGGCGCTCCATAGCCACCCACGATTCAGAATGAGGCTTGGTTTTGTGTATATTAAGCGGTGCGTCAGTACGCCGCCTGTGCCCCATGACGACGTCAAACCTGTGACGAAACGCATTGGGAGGAGCAACGTACTGACATCACCATGCGCTATGTCCCGTTGTTTGCAAGCACAGGCGTGTGTATTGTAGCCGGCCGGCCGCATATATTTTTATCTTTTATCTTTTGCTGTCCTTACGCCTATTTGCCGTTCTATATTTTTAATATGTGAATAAAAACCAAGCGGGTTTTACCTATGGCCATTTATTTTTTCTCCGAGCCACGTTTGCATCACCATGCATTGAGTTGCGTACAAGCTTCCAGCGGAGGATTTGGTCTGTTGAAGCCCGGACCAGAAGATCCCCTCACAGATGCGGTGACTGGACCGATATCGGAACTCCACTGAGGAAAAGGCCCTGGCTGGGTGTTAGCCACAGGCATTACTTGTCTGTGCAGCTGGTAAGCGCACACTTCTTATGGTGGTGGGTCTGCAAGCAAAGTCACATTGATTTCTTGGAACTGATCACAAGTTGATATCCTCACTATTTGTTAGAGATTGGTCGATTGAAAGTCTAACTGACTGTCATTGGAATCTCTACTTAGCGTCACTGAACAACTATAGAGTTATACTTATTTATTTGTGGGACTTTTTTAAGCTATTCAAGTCCAACCTATGTGTGTGATTATGTGTCAGTATTACATTACATATCCCTGTATATTGCGGTCATTCAGGTGATTATCTAATAGTTTCTTGAAGCTAACAATGCTCCCCGCTGAGACCACCGCCTGTGGAAGGGAATTCCACATCCTTGCCGCTCTTACAGTAAAGAACCCTCTACGTAGTTTAAGGTTAAACCTCTTTTCTTCTAATTGTAATGAGTGGCCACCAGTCTTATTAAACTCTCTTCTGCGAAAAAGTTTTATCCCTATTGTGGGGTCACCAGTACAGTATTTGTAAATTGAAATCATATCCCCTCTCAAGCGTCTCTTCTCCAGAGAGAATAAGTTCAGTGCTTGCAACCATTCCTCATAACTAAGATCCTCTAGACCCTTTATTAGCTTTGTTGCCCTTCTTTGTACTCGCTCCATTTCCAGCACGTCCCTCCTGAGGACTGGTGCCCAGAACTGGACAGCATACTCCAGGTGCGGGCGGACCAGAGTCTTGTAGAGCGGGAGAATTATCGTTTTATCTCTGCAGTTGATCCCCCTTTTAATGCATGCCAATATTCTGTTTGCTTTATTAGCAGCAGCTTGGCATTGCATGCCATTGCTGAGCCTATCATCCACTAGGACCCCCAGGTCCTTTTCCATCCTAGATTCCCCCAGAGGTTCTCCCCCCAGTGTATAGATTGCATTCATATTTTTGCCACCCAAATGCATTATTTTACATTTTTCTACATTGAACCTCATTTGCCATGTAGTCGCCCACCCCATTAATTTGTTCAGGTCTTTTTGCAAGATTTCCACATCCTGCGGAGAAGTTATTGCCCTGCTTAGCTTAGTATCGTCTGCAAATACAGAGATTGAACTGTTTATCCCATCCTCCAGGTCGTTTATGAACAAATTAAATAGGATTGGTCCCAGCACAGAACCTTGGGGAACCCCACTACCCACCCCTGACCATTCTGAGTACTCCCCATTTATCACCACCCTCTGAACACGCCCTTGTAGCCAGTTTACTGATTATCACGTTTATAGGGTTAAGGGTATAGAGCGCAACCATATTAGTTTTTTATTTGTATTTGTGTGTATTCCACTTTGTGTTGCAGCTTATTTGTAAGTTTTTTTTCCAGAGCAGTTTTTTTCTTTTTTATGCTATTCACACAAGTTACCCGGTAACAACAGTATTCCTTCAGCAGATGGATATAGGCATCTGATCTGCTTGTCCCCGCCCTCACAGCAAGAGCACCGGTTTTATTATCCGCAACGGGGAGGCTTTTATCCGACCAGGATTGCTGATGCAGGACTCTGTAGGAACCTGAGCTATCCCTCACAAGCCGGAACACTTTCCCTATCTTCTCCTAACTCTCCCTGACAAGCGGGTTCTCTATCCCTGTCTATGCACACACGTGAACTGGACTAAATGTGGCAGGGCTTTCTTATATAAAGTATCCACCCAAAAATGGCCAACCAAATCTCCCAAGATTTGCTGTCCTATCAGGACAGCAGGCTTCTCCAAAATGGTGCTGGAGACAATGATAGAGGCCAGACAACTCTGAACATATGTACACATAAACTTATCAAACAGGCTGGAAAGTGAGTATATACACTTGCTAACCCACTACCTCTTGCAGCCAGCTAGGCTGCCCTGCACTACAGCTGCCTACAACCGGGTTGCAGGTTTTATTATAATGGCTTCTTCTTTTTATCATGTTTATAGGGTTAAGGGTATAGAGTGCAACCATATTCGTTTTTTATTTGTGTGTGAATAGCAGCCTCTACAGATACGCATCGCGTGCTTGGGTAATATTGTGTTAGTCAGTGGAAAGTGCCTATAGTGCTGACGAATACAATTAACACTTACATCAGAAGTGACTGTGCTGTGTATCTGTGCCTCCATGCTTGGAGTGAAACTACGTGCCTTACTGCTGAAAATACTCTTTCTACTACCGTCTCTCCGGTAAAAAACATTGCCTGGTTTATAAAGTCAGTATGTGTGATTCCCTCTGTGAAAATGCTACCCTATACCCCCCGCTTACATTTTGGCGTAGTCGGCAGGATGTCTGAACCATCATCCTCAAGCGGGGGAGTGTCAATCATGGCACCATACAGAGCAGCTTTGGCCCTGATTCCAAAATTTTATGTCACAAATATTCCCCTGAGAGACTGGGTGGAGAGTTTGGACAGTTTGTTCGCTTGTTCGAAATACCCGCAGCACACTTTGCCGATTTGGCAGTTAATGCGCTAGAAAGAGAAGCCCGCCGGGCTGTGATGGTTCTGCCCGAGAAGGAAAGGAATAGAAGAACAGCTATTGTGGGCCACCTAGAAAGCTTGCATGGGGAGAGTACATCCATAGCCAAACTCCGGAAGAGTTTATATTGTCGGGAACAGCACGACCGAGAGACTATTCCTCAATTTGCAGTGGCCTTACAGGAAATCTGGTTGGAGAAGAAAATGGCTCCTGCCGGAACTGGGGTCGCTAACGACCGATCAACTTATCCGGGACCAGTTCCTAGCTGATGTATGGTCCTCTTCATTAAAGAGAGCCTTAAGAGATCGAGTGAGGGCTGATGGTACGGTGAAATTCGCTGCTATCCTACAGGAGGCCATTGAGAGGGAACAGGAAGAGCCTGACCATGAACGGGTTGGTGCCAGAAGCCAGGTTACCCTCTCTCACGGAGCAAGGTGGCCGGTGGAGAGGAAGGAAGCGACTGTCACATGCCCTGCCACTGCCTCGAATGCAGGGATGCCCTAGATGGAAAAGGTCGTACGAGATCTAGTTGATATGGTCACCTCTCTCAGGCAAGAGGAGCCAGCTCTGCGGAGTGGGTACGAACAACCCCGGCAAAAAGGAAGTTCTGGACAGCCGCACTCCGGAATATAGTCTTTATTAGTAAAAAGTCCAACAGATACAAGCCACAGCAAAAAATGGGACAAGCGAGCTCACGCGTTTCACACATATTTCCACCTGGAGCGGTGATCTCTTTCCCTTCCCCTACGAACAACCCCGGACCGTGGACAGCCCCCTCCGAAGGGACCCCAATATTGACCAAGAATACTGGCAGTGTGGACGGTCAGACCGCGTTGCAAGGAATTGTGCGAGACAGAGAGCCCAGAATGAACAAAACCATCCTTTAAACTAGAGATTCCTGTGGCTGAGGGGCAACTCACTGAAAATGTTCATTCACTGCCTCAACGTGATCCTGCAATGATTTCTGGGTGCCCAGTGGTGACAGTGAAGTTCAATGGACAGTCGGCTGAATGTCTGGTGGACACTGGATCAGAAGTCACCACTATGGCCTATTCGTTCTACCAGCAACAGTTTCAGCAGACCCCAACTCTAGACCCCTCTTGGTTGAGGCTGAAAGCTGCTAACAACCTACCAATTCCAGTAGTAGGGGTCACTTGGATGTCCATGAAAGTGTATGAGCAAACCCTCCCTAGGGTCGGGGTCGTGGTAAACCGAAAGTCTTCCTTCCCAGAAATTCCAGTGGTGTTGGGCATGAATGCCCTAAAAGAACTGGACTTAACTCGCCTTCTACGGGAGGCTTCAACACAAGCATCCGGGCAGTCAGAACCACAACTGCAGAATATGATCAACGCTTGTCAGACTGTTCAGACGCAGAGTCATAAACACACAGAGAAGGTGGGAGTCATCCGTCTCCCTGCCCGTCATCGGGTTATTATACCCCCACGTCAAGAGTTGGTGTGCCCCCTTCCTGTGGTAGCTAGAAGACACGTAAGAGGGGCCACTGTGAGGGTCGAACCACAACACAACCTGGAAACCAAAGGTGAATGGTTGGTAGCCATAACTCTGTCTGTTGTCCGGCAGGAACAAGTGTTGGTGCAACTGGTTAACTTGGGGTCCACCCCAATACAAGTGCCCATGGACGTGGCCATTGCAGATTTGTATACAGTACCCAAGGCTGCATTACTGATCCTCCGCCTGTGCTGCTTTGCAGATGTCTCTACCTGATTCAGCAGAGACCCATCTCCTGAAATTGTTAACACAACTGCCACTCCCGGTGCAGAAGATGACCCCGGAACAAAGCAACAAGCTCCAGCAACTAGTTCACAGACATATGATGGCATTCTCTCAAGGCCCTGAAGACTACAGCTGTGCTAATGCTTTGGATCATTCTTATTCTATCCACACTGGAGACACGGCTCCTATTCGGGAAAGGTATCGTAATATACCCCCGGCTCCTTGCCAAGAGGTCAAAGACTTATTACGCGGCATGCTGCAAGGGGGGGTATTCGAGAGAGTCGTAGTCCCTGGGCTGCGCCCATAGTTCTTGTGCGGAAAAAGGATGGCAACTTACATTTTTGTGTGGACTATCGCAGATTGAATGCCTGTACCCATCGGGATGCTTACCCTTTGCCCCGGGTCGAAGAATCCCTATCCCTTGGGACAGGCCCAGTATTTCTCCATGCTAGATTTGGCCAGTGGATATTGGCAGGTCCTGGTAAAAGAGGAAGATTGTGAAAAAAACGGCCTTTATCACCCCTCCGGGACTATACGAGTTTAATCGGATGCCCTTTGGCCTGACTAATGCCCCCAGTACGTTCCAAAGGCTAATGGAACGTTGCTTGGGAGACATGAACTTTGAATCTGTCCTGATTTACCTAGATGACATTATCATCTTTTCCACAACGTTGGAGGACCATTTGCTACATCTGGATCAAGTCCTCCAGCGGCTAGCTCAGTATGGCCTTCGGCTCAAACCGGAAAAATGTAATCTCATGAAAACAAAAATCCAGTATTTGGGGCATGTGGTCGAGGCAAAAGGGGTGTCCCCCGATCCCGCCAAAATTCAGGCTGTACAGACATGGACAACTCCTAAAACGGTAACAGAGCTTCGCTCTTTCTTGGGGCTTGTGGGTTACTACCGCAGATTCATTACGAACTTTGCGACTATCACTGCCCCTTTGACCCAGTTGTTGTGTGGGCAACGGGCCAATCGAAAAGGAAAATCTTCTCTCAGCATTACTGACAGTTGGGGGCAGCACAACGTGAGGCATTGGAGGCCCTCAAGGCGGAGCTGACTTCCGCTCCTATATTGGCTTACGCTGACTATCATAAACCCTTCCGGGTGTACACCCATGCCAGTCTCCAGGGATTGGGGGCTGTGCTGGCTCAAGAACAAGATGGAAATGAGCGTGTGATTGCCTATGCAAGTTGGAGTTGAGGCCCTACCGAACGTAACCCAATCAACTACAGTTCCTTTAAACTCGAGTTAGCGGTAGTCTGGGCTGTCACCGAAAAGTTTGCTGAGTACTTAGTAAGTGGTCACGTGGACATATATAATTGACAACAATCCTCTTGCCTATCTAGAGACTGCTAAACTGGGGGCCTTGGAGCAACGTTGGGTGGCCCGACTGACCCGGTTCAACTATACCATTTACTACAAGCCAGGATGCTCCAATGGTAATGCTGATGCTCTCTCCTGATTTCCTCTCGACGGGCCTCAGGATGATCTAGATCAACAACTCGAAGAGGATGAGGTTTTTTCCCTCCGGGATCCACTGGCAAAAGCAACTGGCTTCAACGGCTCTGCAGAGCAACCAAGTTACGCCAAGAGGGCCAGAGATTCATACTCCTTGAGAGTGGCTGCAACTCCAGCAGCAAGACCCTGACATTGATCAGGTCATGAGATATTGGGACAGGAATCGGAAACCAGATTTGCGGGAGCGAAGGAGGCTCTCGCCAACATTGTGTCAGCTTCTAAAACAGTGGGATAGGCTGGAAAGTTATAATGGATTCTTATATCGAAAGGCACGGATTCCAGGGGAGCCGCGAGTATTCATCAACTGATTATCCCTCAATCGGAGGCCTTAGATGTTTGTCAAGTCTTTCACCATATTGGAGGACACTTCTGGGCAGAACGGACGGAGGCCTTTATTTGTAAGTACATATTTTGTCCGGAGTTATCCAAGTGGGTGCAGAAGGCATGTCAGGGGTGTAAGAGTTTTGCCATCCACAAAGGGAGAACAGAGAAAACTACCCCTTTGGTGGTGAGCATAGGAGAACCCTTTGAATTACTGACCATGGACTTTTTGACAGTGGCTGACACCTCTTCAGGGTATCGCTACGCCTTGGTGTTTGTGGACCACTCTCTAAGTTCGCCATTGTGGTGCCAACTAAAGATCAGACTGCCGCCACCACTGCTAAACTGTTCTGGACCCATGTAGTCCAGCCCTACGGGTGCCCCAAACGGATTCGAACGTTGAGTCTAGGGTGTTTTCTGAACTGTGCCGTCTTAGTGGTATTCGGAAGTCTCATACTACTCCTTACCACGCCTAGGGAAATGGGGCCTGTGAATGCTTTGATCGAACATTTTTGAGATTGATTCGCACATTAGAGCAAGAGCATCAAGAACGTTGGCTGCAGTATGTAGGAGATGTTGTTTGGGCTTACAATCAGACTGTGCATCAAGCCACTGGCTATACCCCCCATTTTCTGATGTTTGGGCGTTGTGGCCGTCTACCGGTGGATTTACTCTTGGAAACCCCTGAGCCCATTACGTCAAGGACCCCCAATGAATGGATCCAAGATCACTGGCACTGCCTGGAACAAGCCAAACAGATAGCATCAGGATTTAGCCGAGAAAAGTACTGTTCGATTGTTGCCACCTACACCGGGAGACAGAGTCTTGGTGAGGAATCCTAAACACTTGAGAGGGAGGAAGCTGGAGCCCAAGTGGGAGCCCTGTCCATATAGAGTCAAGCAACAACCTTTCCCTGGGCAGCCTGTGTATGATCTGGTTTCAAAGAAGCCGAATTGGCCTCACAAGAGACTGCATCGTAATCTCCTTCGTCCCTGTGTGTTCAGAGCTGATTCACAAATGAATAATCAATCCTGTTCCGGTCTTTCTCCCCTCTGCTAGATGGGACAACAGCCAGGATGTCCTTAACAGTGACTGTGCAACCTGGTACCTGCCCCCTCTGCCGGCGGTAGAGACCTTATCCCTAGCTGGGGGACATACAGAGAACCAGGCTGCTGCTACTGAATGGGAATTATCCGCACTCTGGAGGAGGATGAGCCTCTTGTGGAAGAATTAGCACCTACTGATCCTGTTGCCTCGGAGGGAGATAGACATTTGGAAGACCCAGAGCCACGCTTGCCCAAGGGTATTACCAGGGGCCTGAAACCTGTCAAGTATTCTGACTATGTGACTTGAACTGTTATATATTGTTTGTTTTATTGCTTGCTATATTATTGCACTTTGTTATCTACCTCTCCCTAGGTGCATACAAGGGATTGCAATTCTTAAAGGGGGGGGATGTAGGCAGCTATAGTGCAGGGCAGCCTAGCTGGCTGCAAGAGGTAGTGGGTTAGCAAGTGTATATACTCACTTTCCAGCCTATTTGATATGTTTATGTGTACATCTGTTCAGAGTTGTCTGGCCTCTATCATTGTCTCCAGCACCATTTTGGAGAAGCTTGCTGTCCTGATAGGACAGCAAATCTCCGGAGATTTGGTCGGCCATTTTTGGGTGGATACTTTATATAAGAAAGCCCAGCCACGTTTAGTCCAGTTCACGTGTGTGCATAGACAGGGATAGAGAACCCGCTTGTCAGGGAGAGTTAGGAGAAGATAGGGAAAGTGTTCCAGCTTGTGAGGGATAGCTCAGGGTTCCTACGGAGTCCTGCATCAGCAATCCTGGTTGGATAAAAGCCTCCCCGTTGCGGATAATAAAACCGGTGCCCTCTCTGTGAGGGCGGGACAAGCGGATCAGATGCCTATATCCTTCTGCTGAAGGAATACCATTGTTACCGGGAAACGAGTGTGAATAGCAGCCTCTACAGATACTCATCGTGTGCTTGGGTTATACTGTGTTAGTCAGTGGAAAGTGCCTATAGTGCTGACGAATACAATTACCGCTTACATCAGAAGTGACTGTGCTGTGTATCTGTGCCTCCATGCTTGGAGTGAAACTACGTGCCTTACTGCTGTAAATACTCTTTCTACTACTGTCTCTCCGGTAATAAATGTTGCCTGGTTTATAAAGTCAGTACGTGTGATTCCTGCCGCAAAGTGCCTCCAACAAAGACAGGGCCTCTATAAACAGAGGGGATTCCCTTCCTGGGAAATTAACCAGTAATCTACTGAAAGTAATTGGGAGCAGACAAACTACTACAGCCAGCATATAGCAATAACCATACATATAGAAATGTACACCAATATGGAAATAATACAAGCTTTATATAAGAAGAGCTTAATAACATTACATACTGCACATCCAATGTACAAACAGGTATTATCAGCAAAAGGACCCAAAAGCTTCCCTTTATACACATAGGAGTCCTCCAATCAGGGTTTCTGACCCAGCTAGCAGGGACAGGAAGTACCTGTGTATAATTAAATAACTCTGTTGTAAATAATAATCACAGCCACTTAGAAATGCAGACAGTAGAGGGCAGTACATCCCTACAGGTGGCCATCAATGATGTAACTCCTGTGTGCATTTGGACAGGTTTTACATTATCTGCATCGTCTGGCTCTATTCTAGGCATTTTACAGAAGCCAGGTAATAGCTGTGTGCAAAGCATGGTGCATGCAGTGTACATAGAAAATTAAAAACTGTTAGCAGCAGAGGAGAAAGTATTTTGGCAAAAAAGACTTGTATGAGCTGAGGACAGGGGTCAGCACATAGGAGGACAGAGGTTGCTGTTGACAGTGTAAAGTACAGGGGTCATTGCTGGCAATGCAGAGGACAGGAGTCACTGCTGGCAGGATAGAGGTCAGGGCCAAGGCAGGGCCAAAGGTTTGCTGCTGGCAGGGCACTTAGCAGAGCTCCTTCTCCCATCCCAGCACTGCACATAGCCTGGGCACAGGCAGCAGAGCTCCACACATGACACATAGCTGAGCTGAGATCGCATTCCCTTACACAGAGCCACAATCCAAATAGCGTGTAGTTGACTGCTAATTACAGTTCTTGCCTGTGAAATTCCCTGGTTGGAACACCAGCACTATCCAGCTACACACTGTGCAGATCGTGGCTGTGTGTAAGGAAATTCAATCTCAGCTATGTGTAGTGAGTGGAGGAGAAGCTCTGCCGAGTGCCCTGCCAACAGTGACCCCTGTCCTCTGCCCTGCCAGCAGTGACCTTTGACCCTGGCCCAGCCAGCAGTGACCCCATTCTTCTGCTCTGCCAGAAGGGACTCCTGATCACTGCCCTGCCAGCAGTGTCCCCTATTTCCTTCCCTACCAGGAGTGACCCCTGTCCTCTGTCCTGCCAGCAGCGACCCCTGTCCTCTCCCCTACTAGGAGTGATCCCTGTCCTCTTCCCTACTAGGAGTGACCCCTGTCCTCTGTCCTGCCAGCAGTGACCCCTGTCCTCTTCCCCACTAGGAGTGACCCCTGCCCTCTGTCCTGCCAGCAGCGACCTCTGTCCTCTCCCCTACTAGGAGTGACCCCTGTCCTCTTCCCTACTAGGAGTGACCCCTGTCCTCTGTCCTGCCAGCAGTGACCCCTGTCCTCTTCCCCACTAGGAGTGACCCCTGCCCTCTGTCCTGCCAGCAGTGACCCCTGTCCTCTTCCCCACTAGGAGTGACCCCTGCCCTCTGTCCTGCCAGCAGCGACCTCTGTCCTCTCCCCTACTAGGAGTGACCCCTGTCCTCTTCCCTACTAGGAGTGACCCCTGTCCTCTGTCCTGCCAGCAGTGACCCCTGTCCTCTTCCCCACTAGGAGTGACCCCTGCCCTCTGTCCTGCCAGCAGTGACCCCTGTCGCTGCTGGCAGGAGTGACCTATATCTTGCTGCAAGAAGCAACCCCTGACCTCTGCCTTGCCAGCAGTGACCCCTGTCCTTTTCCCTACCAGAAGTAACCTTTGTCCTGCCAGCAGTGACCCCTGTCCACCACCCTGCTGACCCCTGACCTCAGCTGACCCCAATTCTTGGCTCTACTGATCCCTGCACACTGCCCTGCTGGCCCCTGTCCTCCAACCTGCTGACCTCTGTAGTACGCCCTGCTAATCCCTGTACACTGCCTTGCTGGCCCCTGTCCTCTGCCCTACTGACTTGTCTTATATCCTACTGAGCCCCTGTACACTGCCCAACTGATTCCTGCTGACCTCCCATCCTTGGTCCTGCTGACCCCCTGTCCTCTGCCCTGCTGAACCCTGTACACTGCCTTACTGCCCTCTGCACATTGCCCTACAAACTGCTAACCCTATTCTCTGCTCTGTTGACCCCCTCTACACTGCCCTGGCATCCCATCTTCTGCCCCCTTTGACATTTTGCGATGCACTGCGTGTTCTGACACCTTTCTATCTGAACCAGCATTAGGTGGTTGTAAACCATTACATATACCCAGTGAAGTGGCTGGCCTCAGGAGTTCAACACATCAACTTCAGGGACAACATGTTCATTTGCTACTTAATATATCCCCCTCCCCCACCCCACTTTCATGTGTTATTATAATGAGATATTCAATGTTATTCACTTTACCTGTCAGTGGTCATAATGTTATGGCTTACCAGTGTATATCTTTATTATTATTTCTAAAGCATGTGAAAGGGACAAGTGGAAAATATCTGTTCTCCGTCATACTTCATAAACAGCTTCTGTCTGCCTGTCATGTCTGACAAATAGTCTCTCAGTCTCAGCCCACACACAATTCTCCACTTTTCATCCACTCCCAACACAAATATTTCCTAAGTCCTCCACCCTGCATTACGGGTCCCAGCCAGTAAGCGGCAAGCATCTTCTGCCCAGCCTCTCCATAGCAACATATCACAGGTCGCAGCCCTTAGCAACAACATTTCCAGCAACAGCAGGGCGTTCTCTTTGGTCCAGCTAAACAATCCCGCCCCTTTTACAGAGACAAACCAATCACGGAAATGTTTAGAAAGAAGAGTCATCGGTCCCGCCACGCCTTTTATCATCTTTCTAATTTATTAGTGGAATAAAGACGTGAGTGGCAGGGACATCAGCCAATCGGAGAACTGCATGGTGCATAGCAGGAGGAGAGTCCCTACTGCTTATTGTGTGCTGTGTGTATCGTTACTTCCCGTTTATAATGTAATTATTATATGTATGTAGTAGTGCAAAGAGCTCCTGCCAGGGATGTGCGAGGATGTTAATGCAAGTCCTGGTGTAGGTATCCTTCCTTGTCATATGGTTCATAATCAGGTGATGTAAGACTGCTGGATAGGATATGGGCTTCCTATTGTATACACACATCTATATTTATATATTTATCACACTCACCATGATCACCATGTCTGATTTTTATATATATATATATATATATATATATATATATATATACACATATATATATACACTACCGTTCAAAAGTTTGGGGTCACATTGAAATGTCCTTATTTTTGAAGGAAAAGCACTGTACTTTTAAATGAAGCTAACTTTAAACTAGTCCTAACTTTAAACAAATATACTCTATACATTGCTAATGTTGTAAATGACTATTCTAACTGCAAATGTCTAGTTTTTGGTGCAATATCTACATAGGAGTATAGAGGCCCATTTCCAGCAACTATCACTCCAGTGTTCTAATGGTACAATGTGTTTGCTCATTGGCTCAGAAGGCTAATTGATGATTAGCAAACCCTTGTGCAATCATGTTCACACATCTAAAAACAGTCTAGCTCCTTCCAGAAGCTACAAAACTGACCTTCCTGTGAGCAGATTGAGTTTCTGGAGCATCACATTTGTGGGGTCAATTAAACGCTCAAAATGGCCAGAAAAAGAGAACTTTCATCTGAAACTCGACAGTCTATTCTTGTTCTTAGAAATGAAGGCTATTCCATGCGAGAAATTGCAAAGAAATTGAAGATTTCCTACAACGGTGTGTACTACTCCCTTCAGAGGACAGCACAAACAGGCTCTAACCAGAGTAGAAAAAGAAGTGGGAGGCCGCGTTGCACAACTAAGCAAGAAGATAAGCACATTAGAGTCTCTAGTTTGAGAAACAGACGCCTCACAGGTCCCCAACTGGCATCTTCATTAAATAGTACCCGCAAAACACCAGTGTCAACATCTACAGTGAAGAGGCGGCTGCGGGATTTTGGGCTTCAGGGCAGAGTGGCAAAGAAAAAGCCATATCTGAGACTGGCCAATAAAAGAAAAAGATTAAGATGGGCAAAAGAACACAGACATTGGACAGAGGAAGACTGGAAAAAAGTGTTGTGGACGGATGAATCCAAGTTTGAGGTGTTTGGATCACAAAGAAGAACGTTTGTGAGACGCAGAACAAATGAAAAGATGCTGGAAGAATGCCTGACGCCATCTGTTAAGCATGGTGGAGGTAATGTGATGGTCTGGGGTTGCTTTGGTGCTGGTAAGGTGGGAGCTTTGTACAGGGTAAAAGGGATTCTGAATAAGGAAGGCTATCACTCCATTTTGCAACGCCATGCCATACCCAGTGGACAGCGCTTGATTGGAGCCAATTTCATCCTACAACGGGACAATGACCCTAAACACACCTCCAAATTGTGCAAGAACTATTTACAGCAGAAGCAGGCAGCTGGTATTCTATCGGTAATGGAGTGGCCAGCACAGTCACCAGATCTGAACCCCATTGAGCTGTTGTGGGAGCAGCTTGACCGTATGGTACGCCAGAAGTGCCCATCCAACCAATCCAACTTGTGGGAGCTGCTTCTAGAAGCGTGGGGTGCAATTTCTCCAGCTTACCTCAATAAATTAACAGCTAGAATGCCAAAGGTGTGCAATGCTGTAATTGCTGCAAAAGGAGGATTCTTTGATGAAAGCAAAGTTTGATGTAAAAACAATGTTATTTCAAATACAAATCATTATTTCTAACCTTGTCAATGTCTTGACTCTATTTTCTATTCATTTCACAACGTATGGTGGTGAATAAGTGTGACTTTTCATGGAAAACACAAAATTGTTTGGGTGACCCCAAACTTTTGAACGGTAGTGTATATATATATATATATGTATATATATAAATATAATCAGACATGATGATCATGGTGAGTGTGATAAGGCTCCGTTCACATATCTGTTTAAAGTCAAGAATTTATAAAGCCTGTCTGAGCTGTCAGAAAAAAGGGGGCGGGGAGGAGCATTGCCTTTATGCGAATTTCACAGCACTATTGTGCGTGTCCCATAGGGCCAGCCCATTCACTTGAATGAGATTGCCCTATGCGTGTTTTTCGAGCAGAAACTCCACGCGTCTTTTAAAGGTGCAATTGCTGCACAACAGTCGCATCCCGTTTGGGGTGCCATGCGATTCTGCCCACGATTCCAAATCACATGAATGGATCCCAAAGGGAGGCTGCACAGTCTTTAGTGACCTGGCAGCGATGATGATGGGTGACATGATAACTCCATGTCACTATAAATACACCAGATCGGTGCGTTTTTAAATGCAGTAGGAACACATGCGAGAAAAATGAACGTGTTCTAATGAGCCCAGTTGACATCACTGCAGTGATTTAATGTGCATTTAAAAACAGTACAGCATGGTGCATTTTTCCCCATTTGAATGTACTGTAAATGCACTGCAAATGCGCATGAATGTATGTAAATGCATGCAACGTAGTTAAACAAAAAAATTGCAATACATAACAAAAATGTATTCCAAGAAATGCACTACAGTGAACGCAGAGATTGTGGTGTCACTGAGCCCTATATGTCCCACATTCAGAGCGATCACTTTCCACGATGTTTTTCCAGGGCAGGGGATCTAAATTTGGAAAGGTGACATGTCAGGGGTGGGAAGTGGCTGCCAGTGGAGGCAGGGCTCTGCTGTGCCAGTCCTTTGCATGTTCTCCTCAATGACTTGCTTGCTTTGACACCCATCAAAGGAAAAGACAGGAAAGAGAGAACACGCTGATCAGCTGGCTGATGAATCACCGAGGCAGGCAAGCCAGACGTGGCTGGTGTGTTATGGTGGAGTATTGTGTTGCTATGACACAGTGACTAATGGAAGATGAGTGTGTGTAGTGCTGAATGAATGCTGTGCCATCCTCCAGCCTCTGTACTGCTGCTGAGTGCATGGCTCGAGGTTTGGGGAAGGAGGAGCTCACATCATCATCAGCACTAGATCAGATGTTTACACTCAGCTCCTGGGGACTGATCCATCGAAACATGTCTGCTGCTCCAATAACAAGCCTGACACTTGCTTTATTCTAGAGCCTGAGAGGACGAGTGAAGGTGAACAATGGCCGATCCATCGTCTGCCTGAAGGACTGGAATCTAGGACAAGGTAGGGGGGCTTCTTCTTCATCTTCTCTTGTAGCTGGAGGCTCAGACTGGGGCTGTGACTGATGTCTTATTTATTATTCTGTACCAACAATGTATGCAGCACTTTATATATTGTATACTCGAATCAGCCCTCAAGAAGCTTACAATCTAAAGGCTTTATTTCAGATATGTACTAGGTTCAATTTAGAGAGGAGCCAATCAACCTATCGGCACGTCTTTCGAGTGTTGGAGGACAGGCAAGCATAGGGAGTGCATGCAAACTCCATGCAGATAGTGTCCTGGTTGCAATCCAAACCAAGGACCCTTGTACGGGAGGGTAGGAGTGCTAACTGCTAATTCACTGTGTTTATGCACATCTTCATTGTCTGACAGGTTAACACAGTTTCTTGTATGCACACAGGCTTCTACTACATTTTGGAAAATGCTGAAGGTATCAGTTGTCACCATTGTAGCGTTTTGAGACAATCCTCAGGGATGACCCCTCTGTCTGGAGGTATTTGAAGTCTATAAAGAGTTCTGGACTGCTGAAAAGTTTCATGTGCTTAGCATCCAGCAGGAAAGATGAGGTTGAAATGGAAGCTTCTGATAGAGCGCCTCTTCCTTCCATCATACATAGCAAACCAGAAGAGACACCCCAGAAAAGTTGTAGCACCAAGCTCTACCTGATTACCGCCGTGCTGGCCTGGTTAGTGACCGGTACAACCATCTCGAGCCTAAATAAATGGATCTTTGCAGTTTACAACTTCCAGTATCCTTTGTTGCTGTCCTCACTTCACATGCTAACTGCCATCCTGTTAGACTATCTAATCCTCAGGTTTGGCTTGGTACCTGTAAACACTGAGGAAGAGCAGACGCTGAATACCAGCGCACGGTTTAAAGTGTTCCTCTTGAGTCTGACCTTCTGCTCCAGCATTGCCTTTGGAAATCTTGGACTGAGCTGTGTTCAGCTTTCTTTTGCACAGATGATCTATACCACAACTCCTTTTTTTACCCTGGTTCTTTCTAAACTCTTCCTGGGCACCAAACATCATGCCCTTAAGTACACTGCCATGATTCCCATTTGCCTGGGAGCTTGCTTTAGTATTATCGGAGAGGTGCAGTTCGATCAGACGGGATGCATCTACCTTTTTGCTTCAACGTTTCTCAGGGGACTGAAATCTATTCAGCAGAGTAAGTCATTGTACCTATATTATATATCATTCTGTTATTGTTACTATTTTGTGTTCTTTTATTCAGACATTTGTCTTTTAAAGGGCATCTGTGCCCAGACTATACACATTAAAATATTTACATATTCTGAACCAGCAGTAAATGCACTATAAAACAAGCCACTACTCACCTCTGTAGATATAGGCATTGTAGAAAAATTCATTCTAAATTCTTAAGGCCCTGTTAACACCTGTGCATTTATTGTGCGGTATGTTAACAAAAATCTTTCTTACTATATCTTTGATGCATTTAATCAAAATGCACATTTTTATAGAGCTCAGTGGTAATACATGTCAGCAGTTTTCCATGGAGAGTGGAATCTTGACCGTGTGCCAGCCTTCTAATGTAAACACACAGCAGGTGTTCTGAGCTGTTAGAAACATTAGAGTCTTTGTTGTGATATTTGAGAATAAATATCTTAAGACTACAAGCAGCTAGAGAGGTCAGGTTTGGCTTGTTTTAAAATGATTTAAAGCGGAGTTCCACCCAAAAATGGAACTTCTGCTTTAAGAGAAGGTGACCCCCTGACATGCCACATTTGGCATGTAATTTTTTTGGGGGGGGGGAGCGGATACCCTCTTTTCAGAGAGTTCCAGCTCCCACTTCCTTCTGGCGCACCCTCGGCGCCGGAAGGAAGATCACCTCATCCCCCCTCCCTCTAGGCAATCATCTAGGACACGTCATAGGTCCCAGATGATGGCGCGGCTAGCGCATGTGCAGTGGGTGCCCGGCTGTGAAGCCACAGCTGGGCACCCACAGTTACAATGCCAGCCCCGCTAAGCAGAGGGGGAGACGAGCGGGGCTTCGATCCACCACATCGCTGGACCCTGGGACAGGTAAGTGTCTGATTATTAAAAGTCAGCAGCTGCAGTATTTATAGCTGCTGACGTTTAATTTTTTTTTTTAAGCGGAACTCCGCTTTAACTACTTGTAAAGAATATAGAAATAATGTAACTGCTTCCCACCAGCAGGATGCATATGTGCGACGACATGGGAGGTGGCCGCCGTAGATATGCATCCACACAGCTTTGAGGTTCTGTGCTGACAGCGTGCACTGAGTTGACTGCGAAAGCTCCCGGCCTCTGTTTGTGATTGGGATTCAGCAGAAGGGGGCACCCAATCATGTGACCTGTGTAACAGCCAATGACAGCTTTCACGTGATCAGGAAGCTGCTTCTTTCTCTTGGTGTTAACACCCATTTAAAGGGCCGCTAGGAGGTGGCAGCAAGGGGGTTAAATACTATATTCTGGCCACAGATGCATTTTAGATTATTAAATTGTTTAACTCAGCATGCCTTCAGTGCTGAAAGGTGTAGAATGTTCGTAGCCCATATGCAGGCAAAACATTTTTTACAGTGCTGAGGGGTTAGAACTGTCGTATTTTTACTGCTGTCTGTGTCTCCTTAGGGAGCTTTTCCCTTACTTCTTTTTCTGCTGACAACTTGTCATAACCCTATACAGAGTGTCACAGGGACAGGAAGTGAGGGCAGTGCTTCCCAATAGATAAAATACCAAACTATCCAGATACAGGGAAACACGTCACTTCTCTCCTTCCTAACAGGATACAGTAGTCTGAACACTGTCCTGTGAGGGAAGGGAGAAGGCCATTAACCTTCTGTGAGCTCGGATATTGACCAACATAAAGCTCACTAAAGGTTTAGTCTGGCCTTTCCTAACCAGGGGTCTACAGAACCATAGGATTCCTTCAAAGGTTGCTAGGGGTTACTTGAGCAATGAACAATTTCTGCCTCTCAGGTAATTATTCACTGACAACCAAGGTCTTTTTAGCTGTATTTAAAGCGGATTTCCGCCTTACCCTCAAAATATTAAAATTCAGCAGCTACAAATACTGTACCTGCTGACTTTTAATATTAGGACACTTACCTGTCCTGGAGTCCAGCAATGTAGGCACTGCAGTTGATGTTTCCATCGGCTGATGGGTGCTGCTGCCGCTATTGCCGGTAAGGGAACCCAGCCGTGAAGCTGTAAGGCTTCCCTACTGCGCGTGCACTCTCCTACTGGCCCAACAGTAGGGGAAGGAGGAGGAGGGGGCTGAACTTCAGACGTACCTTGCCGCAGCGAGGTCCGACAGGAGTGGGGACAGGGTACCTGTCAAAAACAGGTGCCAATTGTGGCACCAGAAGGGGGGGGGGGAGACAGTTTGGGTGGAACTCTGCTTTAAGGGTGAAATTTTCCCAATGACCACAAAGGAAGGAGCATTCTTCCCACTGACCATCACACTAATATATGGTGAGCTGTATATTTAGTAATTAGCAGGAATTCCTTGAGACCAGAAAGTTATTTCAAGGGATCCTCCACCTTAAAAAGGTTGGGAAAGGCTGGTTTAGACTCATTGCACCTGCAGACGAACATAGCGGCCAGAAGCCTGTGGAAGGTATCAGTGGGAGGGCAGGTGCCCTCTCAAGAGAGCCATGAATGATTGCCCTGAATAAGTCCTAAAGGGTTGGCATCTCCCTAAAAATGGAAGGCAGAGAGACAATTGCCCATCCTCTGCTGTTACGAATACAGTACCTGCCATGATTCTCACCCAAAAGTGACAGGACCTGTATGCATGGTACTTTGATCTTTCATACAGAGAAAGGGAGGTTGTGAATAATGGGCCCTTTTATCTCCAGGCTTTGAACATCTATAGTTATTAAATAAAGTTCTCTAACTGGTTTAGGACTTCCCAGTTTGTCAATATACAATACGATTTAACAACCATTTGATTTACCATTATTATAGCAGCTTTCCTTTGAGAGATATTCTTTTTATGTCAGATGGGAGAATTAAAAGGTTGACAAGGTTGGTGGAACAACAAACAGATACTTGGGTGCACACCGTTGTCATTTATAGAAGTTATCTCAGGTGTCTATTTTTAATAAATGCTGATTTACTCTAATAGAAGGCATAGAGGTCAACTACTCAGTTCATTTTAACAGCCTGTCAAGATTTTGACAGTTGTCTCCGATGAATTCAATACTTTGCTATGTAGAAATTTATCAACAAGGGATTAAATGTCACACTCACAAGTCACGAGGCACACGATTCGCACATGTAGTTAAAGCCGGGTTCCACTCAAATTTTTAACTTAATCTTACCCCCTTCAGTTAATTGCATAGATGTTCAAATGCCAGACGAAAATTTTTTTTATCGCTGTAATTACCTTTATATTGTACTTTATTGTGGCACTTCCTGTCTCTCCTCCCATGGGAGTAGGCGTGTTTATTGCCTTTCCCCGGCGCCGCACTGTCTCCTGGGAGCTTAGTGTCACTCTTCCACAAGCTGTGAATGAACAGCATTCACCGCATCCAGGAAATCAATGCTTGTGGGCTTCACATGCCCACAAGCAAGATGGAAACAGCCAGCATCACATTTTTTAAGTTATTCTTCAGTACGAAAACAGACAGAGGTGGAAATATTACACCCAAACTGTGAGTATTATTTTGGGATTAGCAAAGTGTCTCAATGACCTAAAAAAAAAAAAAAAAGATTGGTCGCCGGACTCCCGCTTTAAGTAATTGATCATCGTGTTATTGCTCCACTAATTAAAGGTGCACATTGGATAAAATTATTTTAGTTTTATAGCATTTAGTTGGATAGCATTATAAGAGCTAGTGATAGGGTTGTGTTTCTATGTGTGGTCTATTGAAGAGATTTCCCCTTACTTCTTCTCCGGTTGACCCCAAGACAAGTAATGGGAAGAACAAGTGTCACTAAGATTGGAAGACAGGACTGAAAGGATGCAGACACCACATTCAATACTGTCTAGAGTTGGGGTTTAAAATGTGTAATAAAATATACAGCTCCTTTAATATTCTACCTTTACCTACAAATAAAAAACAACCAAAGGCGTAGACCAATATGCACAGATTATACCTATGAAGGAATTATTTTGCCTTTTGTACCATCACTTATTGTCTCTCTGACTCCTTTTTTGGTGCAAAGGAGCCAGGGGATGCTAAAAGAAAGGCAGTTGATCCAGGTTTTTACCACCCCCCAACTTCCCATCTACTAATGGGCATGGTGCTGCTCAGGTGAATACACATTGCCATGTGTGCCTCCTGAAACCCTACATACCACCTTTCACTGTCCGTTGAAAAGCGTTCCACCGCAGATCTCTTTTTGTGGTGGGGATCTCTAAACACTGCTGCTAGCGTGAAAGGGGCCTTAATGAGCTTTGGCCAACAATTTTCCATTTTTTTCATTTATTTTGCTCTGAATTGAGTAGGAAAGGATCATTATTTTTGTCAGCTTTATTGCTGTTGGTGACTACATTGGGAAGATGCCCCTCACTTTTAATTCCTGTGACACCAGGACATGAAATGAGGGGAACTGAAGGGAACTTTAGGCCCCTGGAAAGGAAGTGATGGGAAATCTCTACAGTGAGGATAGGGATAGTAATAAAAAAATGCTTCCTTCCCAAAACTAGAAAAAAACGTTTTAGCAGGAGTTGGGCTTTAAAAGTTTATGTGAAAGTAGCAAAGATAAAGAATGCAGCTGGTCTTTTAAAATAGAGACCTATAATGAAGGAACAATACAACCAGCAGTATTGCGTGGAGTAAATGTGTGGTTTCTGCCTACGTGTTTTTAGGCAAATGACGGTATGACGTTCATTGTATGTGTACATATAGCATGCAAAACTGTGTTGTTTAAGCACTTACAAATACAGTTCCTCTACTGTATAAGGCATGGGCGCTGAGAATTGGCCATTTGTTTATGCGGCTGGAGCCGCCAGGTGCTGTGTGCACACAGCCCACGTAAGTCTGTAGGGACACAGTGGCTGAATGGCCCCAGCCATGTCAACAAATGGCCAATTCACAGTGTATGGGCCTCAGCGCCACGTGAATAAGGCCTTGAAGGTAAGAGGAGAGAGTAGTTAGAGCTTCTGTCTGTGTCCATGTTGAGGTTTCCTATGACTTCCTATCCAGGACACTTGACAGGAAGTTAGAAGAAATCTCCTCAAAGGAAGGGAAATCACTCCTTTCACAGTCATCTCTGTTGGTAGTTCCTCTAATCCTTGCTTCTGTTGTCATTTTCTCTTGCTTTCCTCTGATGTCCTGTCACCTTCCTGTTTAATCATTGAGGTAGCCCATCATAGTGATGTGCCATAAAGGTGCAGGAGTCAGGAAGGGAAAGGCCAGCTCTGGAATCTGTGAACAGATTTGCTGCTGAATCGTAGCTGAACTGTACAGATAGAATTTTTGTGACATTCATGTCTGTTCAGTATTTTCCACCTTGATCTTGTTAGGTCCA
Organism: Lithobates septentrionalis; assembly: GCA_037952835.1. Classification (NCBI taxonomy): domain Eukaryota; kingdom Metazoa; phylum Chordata; class Amphibia; order Anura; family Ranidae; genus Lithobates; species Lithobates septentrionalis. The sequence goes on from JBBDGP010001450.1 coordinate 387,031, forward strand.
TGAGCAGGGGGAATGTAAATGAAAGTGCGTCTGTTTGCATCCATCTTCTTCAGATCCATCACATATAGATCTGAAAAACTAAAAAAGGACGCAGACCTTTTCTCATTTTTTTTTTTACCTGGATGGACTACCTGTTTACAGCTGCCTGCCACAGACTTAGGCTGGGTTCACACTATTGCAAATTGGATGGGGAGTCCCCCCATCCAATTCGCAACAGCAGGAGATTTTGACCGGCTCTCTATGGAGTGCATCTCCCTGTGCATTTTTCGGTCCCTTTCAGGTCCGAATTCAGCCACCGGACCCCTGCTGTGAGCTGCATGTGAAGATAGTGTGAACCCAGCCTTAAGGCCTGTACACACGATCCGAAAATCGGACGACAGATCATCTGACTTTTTTCGCTTAATAGTCGCAAATAGAAATTGAATAGGTTACTAAATTCACGAAAATTCTGAGAAACACAGAAACAAAAATCGGAAGTGATGTCATGTGTTGTAATTTATTTGTATTGTATTTTCTGACAAGAACTGTACCGAATAAATGAAAATCGTACGATCTGGTATCATACGGGGAAAATATTTGTGCTTGTCCGATTGAATAATATCAGATGAATTGTCGTGATCGGCTCTCGAAAGCTCTGTACTAACGATCCGATTATCGTACAATCATGTCGAAAGCGGTATTTTTCATCCGATTTTCGGATCATGTGTAGGGGCCATTACATAGAGCTTCCATTCAGATCTGTCTGAAAAATTGACAGGTAGATCTGAATGGCTGTGTGAATGGTCCCTTTGTGGTCTTCTTCTGTTTGTAATCTGTGTATAAGCCAGTAAGGACATTTGACCATAAGAGTTAAAGAACATTCACCAATAGAGATAATACCGTAAGACTATAGGCAAAGGACATTCGACCAGTAGGGGAAATAATATAAGGGAGACTTCAGCACTGTGTACACACAGTCTTTACAGATCCCTGTGAAAACAGCTGAACAAACGGGCGTTTAGTCAAAGTAATCTTGTTTTGATTTTAGGAGGGTACCCCACAAAAAAAAAATGGCGTGGGGTCCCCTCAAATTCCATACCAAACCCTTTGGGGTTAAGAGTGCAAAGTATTGCATAGCTCTGCATAAAAACCAATCAGCTTCCAGTTGTTTTTTTTTTGTCAAAGCGTAATTGAACAAGCTGAAGTTAGAAGCTGGTTGGCTACAATGCACAGCTGCACAAGATCTTGCACTCAGTTTTAGTAAATCAACCCTTTTGAGTCTGAAATCTGATTGACTTTTCCCCGCATCCAATTCGCATAGCAGGAGAATATGACCGGCTCTCTATGGAGCCGGTTCACATGTCTTCTGGGCTGCTGCAGAGCGCACTGCACAGAAACGCTGTGTGTCTTTGCCTCTGTTTCAGGGCCGAATTCAGGCAAAGATTCTGCCCTGATATAGAGAACAGGGACGGACAGCGTTGCTGTGCGATCCGCGGCTGGTTTAGGTGAGAACCGAGCCTTAATAACAAGTTATTTTATTTGCTTTTTTTTTTAATTAATTCTAGTGCTGCATTTTTAGCTAGTTTTTTTAATAGGTCATGTTGTTCACTGGAATCTGGCTCACACAGTATTGCAGTCCTGCAGCTCAATTTAATTGCAAATGATGAAACCTCTGGCAATAATGTCAGGAATGTGAAGTGTGGCACATAGACTGGCACTGTATACTGATGAAAGAAAAAAAAATATGCAGCTCTAAAAAATATATGTGAACCCCAGATGAAAGTCTAGGAGTATAAGCTCAATATAAAGTGCAGTATATAATCCTAAATACATATACAGTGGGGACGGAAAGTATTCAGACCCCCTTAAATATTTCACTCTTTGTTATATTGCAGCCATTTGCTAAAATCATTTAAGTTCATTTTTTTCCTCATTAATTTACACACAGCACCCCATATTGACAGAAAAACACAGAATTGTTGATAGACATTTTTGCAGATTTATTAAAAAAGAAAAACTGAAATATCACATGGTCCTAAGTATTCAGACCCTTTGCTGTGACACTCATATATTTAACTCAGGTGGTGTCCATTTCTTCTGATCATCCTTGAGATAGTTCTACACCTTCATTTGAGTCCAGCTGTGTTTGATTATACTGATTGGACTTGATTAGGAAAGCCACACACCTGTCTATATAAGACCTTACAGCTCACAGTGCATGTCAGAGCAAATGAGAATCATGAGGTCAAAGGAACTGCCTGAAGAGCTCAGAGACAGAATTGTGGCAAGGCACAGATCTGGCCAAGGTTACAAAAAAAGTCTGCTGCACTTAAGGTTCCTAAGAGCACAGTGGCCTCCATAATCCTTAAATGGAAGCAATTTGGGATGACCAGAACCCTTCCTAGAGCTGGCCGTCCGGCCAAACTGAGCTATCGGAGGAGAAGAGCCTTGGTGAGAGAGGTAAAGAAGAACCCAAAGATCACTGTGGCTGAGCTCCAGAGATGCAGTCGGGAGATGGGAGAAAGTTGTTGAAAGTCAACCATCACTGCAGCCCTCCACCAGTCGGGGCTTTATGGCAGAGTCGCCCGACGGAAGCCTCTCCTCAGTGCAAGACACATGAAAGCCCACATGGAGTTTGCTAAAAAAACACCTGAAGGACTCCAAGATGGTGAGAAATAAGATTCTCTGGTCTGATGAGACCAAGATAGAACTTTTTGGCCTTGATTCTAAGCGGTGTGTGGAGAAAACCAGGCACTGCTCATCACCTGTCCAATATAGTCCCAACAGTGAAGCATGGTGGTGGCAGCATCATGCTGTGGGGGTGTTTTTCAGCTGCAGGGACAGGACGACTGGTTGCAATAGAGGGAAAGATGAATGCGGCCAAGTACAGGGATATTCTGGACGAAAACCTTCTCCAGAGTGCTCAGGACCTCAGACTGGGCCGAAGGTTTACCTTCCAACAAGACAATGACCCTAAGCACACAGCTAAAATAAGGAAGGAATCGCTTCACAACAACTCCGTGACAGAACTGGAGAGGATCTGCAAGGAGGAAAGGCAGAGGATCCCCAAATCCAGGTGTGAAAAATTTGTTGCATCTTTCCCTAAAAGACTCATGGCTGTATTAGATCAAAAGGGTGCTTCTACTAAATACTGAGCAAATGGTCTGAATACTTAGGACCATGTGATATTTCAGTTTTTCTTTTTTAATAAATCTGCAAAAATGTCAACAATTCTGTGTTTTTCTGTCAATATGGGGTGCTGTGTGTACATTAATGAGGAAAAAAAATTAACTTAAATGATTTTAGCAAATGGCTGCAATATAACAGTGAGTGAAAAATTTAAGGAGGTCTGAATACTTTCCGTCCCCACTGTATATTCAAGGAAGTGAAAAAACATGATACATACCAAGTAACACAGCAAATTGTGATATACAGTGCTATGTGCATAAATATACAAGAAATGGTCCTGAAAATGAAACAGAAACATTCATGTGGTGCAACACCACAAACAAAATGTGCAGACATAAATTGGACAGAATAAATAGCGCATGAAATGGCTGGTAAAAAGACTTTCCAAGATTCAAAAAACATAAATGGCCACGTGAGAGTCCTAGAAAAAGTTCAACCTGACATGCTCAGTCCCTTGAACATAATCACAGGGTGCTGACGTTCATAAAGTGTGTTGGTGAAGCTGAAGTATACAGGGTAATATTCACACACAGCACCCGGGGGTGTGCATCCAACACCAGGGAAGGGGGATGGGTACTCTTACCCTAAAAGCTGTGGACACACACGCCAGCAGGGGTGGGTCAAACAGGCATGAATAATCGTCAGGAATTCGATCTCCAACCCGAACTCCTGCAGAATAATTGGCGTGCGTCTATACCTGCATCCATAAACCCAAGGATGACCCAAAGACGTGGACTTCAGTGGCAATGTTCCTGATAAAAATGGTGCTCCTTACATCCAGGAAACAGCATAGATCATAGGAAAAAAAGAAGGCCTCCACATAGTGCAGATGAATCCAACATTTAAAAAAATGTATTCAAGTAAAAAAATATAAAACAGTACAACCATCGCATCAGATGTGTACAAATCGTGATCACAAAGTAGATAAAAAGCGTGGTGCGTAGAGCTGAGCAGGCTAAGTACCCAGGGTACTTTTTTACTTGAATACATTTTTTTTTAACGTTGGATTCATCTGCACTGTGTGGAGGCCTTCTTTTTTTTCTATGATCTATGCTGTTTCCCGGATGTAAGGAGCACCATTTTCATCAGGAACATCGCCACTGAAGTCCACGTCTTTGGGTCATCCTTGGCTTTATGGATGCAGGTATAGTTGCACACCAATTCTTCTGCAGGAGTTCGGGTTGGAGATTGAGTTCCTGGCGATTATTCATGCCTGTTTGACCCAACGCCACTGGCGTGCATGTCCACAGCTTAGGGTAAGAGTACCCATCCCCCTTCCCTGGTGTTGGATGCACACCCCCGGGTGCTGTGTGTGAATATTACCCTGTATTCTTCAGCTTCACCATCACACTTTATGAACGTCAGCACCCTGTGATTATGTTCAAGGGACTGAGCATGTCAGGTTGAACTTTTTCTAGGACTCTAACGTGGCCATTTATGTTTTTTGAATTTTGGAAAGTCTTTTTACCAGCCATTTCATGCGCTATTTATTCTGGCCAATTTATGTCTGCACATTTTTCATTTGGGGTGTTGCACCATCATGAATGTTTCTGTTTCATTTTCAGGACCATTTCTTGTATATTTATGCACATAGCACTGTATATCAAAATTTGCTGTGTTACTTGGTATGTTTCATGTTTTTTCACTTCCTTGAATATATATGTATTTAGCATTATATACAGCACTTTATATTGAGCTTATACCCCTAGACTTTCATCTGGGGTTCACATATATTTTTTACCACTGCATCTTTTTTTATTTTTTTTTTATTTTATGCAATTAGTCTTATTGCTGATGCAGGCAGCTGTTTGACATTAGTAGCGCAACTTTTCCCCCATTATTTTTCATTGTATACTGATGTAAACAAACAAGTGTGCACGCTGTTACTGAGAGAGATGAGAAATACCTAAGGTAGTCTTCTCAGAGTATTATTAAATCAAAGCGTCTGTAGAGTTTCTCGAAATTGGATTATGTTTATTATAATATCATTATTTCATTATGTTACCATTATTAAAAACAAGTGCCAGCAAAGAGTCTTCATTTTGGATTAGCAAAGCTGTACTTGAGGCACAGTCTTCTCCAAACACGACATGCTCGGATCTGTATCAGCACAGCGAATGGCAAACATCGATCTACCTGTCAAGCTGGCTTTTCAGGAAATGTTATGAATGTTTTAACAGCCCTCTGCTGTACAATGCGCAACTCTGCAAGCAACCCATGAAACTGTTTTGGTTACACACCTACAGTAAATGTTCCCCTGTATCACAGTTACATGGTATGCTGCTTTGCATACCTGTCTAATTTCAATGGTGGGATTAACAAAACTATGCGCCAAATCAATAAAAGTGTCATGTGACAGTTCGTTCATTTGTTGCATGATAGTGGCGTGCTGTTGGTCCATACATTTCTCCTCTCTCTCCTGCAGTGCTGCTCCTCCTCAATACAGGATTTATGGCACTGTGGTTATGATGTACATTTTTGAACAATTTTGAACTTTTTACGCAAGTGTTTGATTATTCTGGCACACCCTATCAGACAATAGGGTGTGCCAGACAATAGGGTGTTGAACTGTTGCATATCAGTTTTAACAGCTGGCACAACACATAGAACTTGTGAAATGGCATTGTTGATTTGGCGCATAAAAAATGCACAGATGTTTACACAAAAAAAAGAAAGATTTACGCATTCCCCTTTGTTAACCCTCCCAGTGTCTTTAGTTCCCGGAGTGCATGAGTTTGAAGTATATTCAAACCTGAGAACAAACATTTATAATTTTGCTGCTAACCAAACTTTTGATGTGGTGGCATTTTTTTTCTATTTTCAGGCTAAGTACATTTTCCACAAGTACAAAAAAGCTACCTGTTAATCCTGATAGACATTCAGCATCCTTCTACCTTTCTGTGTAGTAAATTAAAATCTCAAACAGTTTTATCAGCCTTCGCGGCCTACCTTCTGTGGCCTACAAAACAACACCCCTCAATGTAATGGAAATGAGGAGGGGGGCCCCGTGTGACAACACTTATTCTCCATAAATACAGTGCAGTGAGTGAGACTTGTCACTCTAGGGCAAGAAGGGTGTTACTGACATGGTTACCAGTTAGAAAAAAAAGGAAAGAAAAACCTGAAAAAAGGAAACTAATGGAGCCACCACATCTAAGGACTGGTGATCATATAGTACTTTTTTTTTTGGGGTTTATATACACTTTAACTAAGCCTCTACTATGTCATATTTAGACTGCATGCTAAATGTACACAAAGCAGTGTTTATACTGGCCTAGGCGTGTAATGAGAAATGGAGTTTAGTTAACCTCCCTGGCGGTTTTCCTGAGTGTGGCTCGGGGTTAGATTTCAGTCCCATTAGCGGTAACCCCGAGCCACACTCGGGATTACATTGCAGGATCCTGGTGCGCTCTACTTACCTTGTCCCCAGGATCCTGCGATGTCCTCCCGCTGTGTCCTCCGCCCGATGCCTCTGTTTGCCAGGCTCCATTCCCTGCGAGCATCGTGACGCACAGGGGCAGAGCCCAGTGGCAAATTAAAAAAAATAGAAAATTCATAACACATACAGTACACTGTAATCTTACAGATTACATTACTGTATGAAATCATTTCACATCCCTTTTGTCCCTAGTGCTTTGTCCAATGCCCTGCATGCAGTTTTATATTATATATACTGTTCTTTCTACCTGGAAACTTGAGATTGTCCATAGCAACGAAAAAGTGTCCCTTTATGTCAAAAGTGGTTTTAGACCAACTAGAAAACAGCGATAGTAAATTAGAACACTTGCAGAATTGAGCGTTAGTGAATCATGGGGAAATTCATTTTATTATTCTTATATTATTATTTTTTATAATTAAGAGGAGTTCCACCCAGGGGGGCCGTCAAAAAAAAAAAAAAATTAAAAGTCAGCAGCTACAAATACTGCAGCTGCTGACTTTTAATTGGACACTCACCTGTCCCTGGGTCCAGCGATGCGGGGGATCGAAGCCCCGCTCGTCTCCCCCCTCCGCTCGTCGGCGCCGGCATTTCAACTGTGGGCGCCGGGCTGTGGCTTCACAGCCTGGCACCCACTGTGCATGCGCGAGCGGCGCCGTGCGCCGTGATTGGCCGCTCAATCACCTGGGACTGTAATGGGTCCCAGATGATTGACAGGAGGGAGGGAGCAGAGCGGAGCCCTTCCTGTGCCGAGGAGGAAGTGATGTCACCAGCCCAGGCTAAGGGACAGGCAGACTACGAGGGACCACCTAGCAACAGGCATTTAGAGGTAAGTGAAAAAAAAAATATCCAAATGTTTTTTTGTTTTTTTTTTTAGAATTTTTACAGGTAGTTTTGTTTTTTGGGTGGAACCCCACTTTATTTATAGTTATTTATTATATTATAATTTATGATTTTGTGTTTCAAACTTTATCATACCTGGGATGTCTACTAGATTCTTGTTTGGACAGATTTAAGTGTGTTATTGCTAATTACAGGCCTACAATATAAAACGCCAAATTTCTATGCAAAACAATTGTACTTCTTTGAGACACAAAAATCTTACATAATCATACCGCCAGGGTGGCTACGCAATGATAGAGCCCTTTCACACAGACAGACCAAATGGGGCGGCCTGTCAGTTTCTCAGACGGACCCAATCGGACCCTCTATTGCCCTCTATGGAGTTGAGAGTGTCAATGGACATCCAGTTCTGTCGGGTAAAAACAGATGGATAGAGATCTGTTCCATTTACACCTGACTGCCATCCGATCCGATTCTGACGAATCGGATGGCAGTCAGGTGTAAATGGACAGGCAGTTTGTTTATATCCGACCGGCCATATAGGACAACAGGCGGTGTCTGTAGCTGCTCTGCATAAGCAGAATGGACACAGACAAGCCATCTGCCTGTTCAGCGGGGCCTGCCCCATGTGAAATGGGCCATAGCTATATCTGTTAAATCCTCTGGTGCACCTGGATGTTAAAAAAAAAGAGCTTATAGGTTTGAAAAGACTTGTCATCAACTTAAGAAATTACATGTAAAAGCACAAAAAAATCAAGCATTTTATATGCTTTTTTGCAGCATATTTTATTTCCTTGAATTATGTTGTATACACTTACAATGTGCCTATACTAGAAACTTTAACTAGTTAATTCCATAGCACAGCCCCCTCCCAGCTTCCACATCATATCCCCCACCCTTCTTCTGGGGGTGCCTAATTATTTTCTGCGCTGACCCAGCTCCTCCATCCCTCCCCTCACCTACCTACATAACCTTTATTGTAGTTGCCAGGGGAGATGGGAATGGGATTACTATAGAACAGTATTTCTCAACCTTGTTTTAGTTAAGGCACCCTTTAAAATTATGCACAATTTCAAGGCACCCCATACTAAACTAATAGTTTTACATAATGCAACATCATCCACATATTGGACACTCGACGTAAGAGGTGATTTTTTCTTCCAAAACATAAACCTTTATACAGTGGTACTGACTAGTGTTTCAATGTTTCTCTTCTCCCTCAGTTTCTTTCATTTAGCTAATGTAACCCCAGTGCTAACAGAGAGGAGCGAATGAGGATGCTGGGCAGGCACCCCATGTCCTTTTTATCAACTGATGATGTCATTGTAATGGTGCACAATGAAAACCTGTGGCTTTTGTGTAACTAAAAGACAGGCTTGATCCACCCGCTGGCTTGTATACAATTTTTCGGCAACGTTTAGTTATTTTTCTAAGGCATCCCTGAAGAAACTTGAAGGCACCCCAGAGTGCCTGGGCACCCTGGTTGAAAATGGCTTCTATAGAGTGACAGCTCTGAGTCTGTTGGGGTTGTTGATATCCTGTCCAAGATGGCAGCGCTCAGCAGCAGTCTCAGGACATTTGGATGTCTAGACAAGGGGGGGCTTTTCAGGTAAATAACATGCATAAAATACACTACATGAACATATAATCTTATTGGAAGATTTAAAAGAAAATAACGGGCTAGCAACAGGGTCTTTTTAACTGTACAGCTAACCTTAAAAAATAAAGTCAGTAACTACATAATAAAACATATATATGAACAGAATGTTTTCATATTGGCTTGGAGCACTTTAAATAGAATATTGTTTTTTGTTTTTTCTTTCAGGTCTACTTCTTAAAGAAGAGAACATTCATTCGGTTACACTGCTGTACCTGATGTCTATACCCAGTTTCTGCATCTTGCTAGTGGCTGCAGTGTTACTAGAAAGAGGAGTGGCATGGGAGAAGCCACCAGACAGTGACAGTAAACTTTGGCTTTTCATCCTCCTTAGCTGCTTGGGATCTGTTTTGTACAATTTGGCAAGCTTCTGTGTCATCACACTGACCTCAGCGGTCACCATACATGTCCTTGGCAACCTCAATGTAGTGGGAAACCTTGTCTTATCCAGAGTGCTCTTTGGAAGCCATCTTACAGTACTCAGCTATACTGGCATTGGCCTCACCTTGGTAGGGATGGGCATGTATCATAACTGTGACTCTATTGTTGGATATATTAGCTCCAGGAGATCTGTGCATGTTGCAAAAAAGCACACAAAGTCTGAGTAACTGGTCATTCTGAAGGTTTCACCAGTAAAGTTATCTATTTATATGTGATAAAAGATTTATTATGTGCTACAGGAGGAATGAAGCCTTCAATGTACTCTAATGGAGGTCGGGCAAGGCCAAGGTTTAAGAGGCATCATTGACTGTTTCTCTCCAGAAACAATTTATAAATATAGATCTTTTTTTCTAGTTTTCTCTGCTTTTTCAGAGGAATAATATATTTTCTTATCGATAATATATCCTGCAATATGCTCAGACTTATAATACCTGGAAAAACAGCCAACACAATAACTTGATTACTATACTATGAATTATCAGCAGTGCAAAATATGCCATGTAATATATTTGTTAGCAAGGCATGTCCATGTTGCGTTTATGTCTTTCATTAAGGCCTCATAATTCCCTACATCTGTACTGCAATCAACCAAGGCTGTGAGGCTAGAACATATATAACATCACTGCACTACAGTTTGCACAGGAAAAAGCACAATGTGCCAATATTGATCCCAGTAGATGGTGTTTAGCTATATAACACTTTTAAACAGTCTTTTTTAATACCATAGAGCAGTGGTCTCCAAACTGTGGCCCAGGAGCCAGATGTGGCCCTTGGTTTACTTTTTTCTGGCCCTTGGGGCACTATTCCACCAACTGACACCATCGATGGGGCACTATACCTCCCACTAACACCATTGATGGGTACTATTCCTTCCACTGACACCATAGATGGGGCACTATTCTTCCCATTGATACCAACATTGGGGAACTATTCCTTCCATTCAAACCAATGATGGGGCATTGTTTATGTCCACTGATGCTGGGGTACTTTCTGCTCCCACTGGTCAAAGTCCGGCCCCCTAAAGTCTGAAGGACTTAGAAAGTTTGGAGACCCCTGCCATAGAGACTTCTTATTTCTTGCTTCTCATAGCAATCAGTCAGAGTCTTTGTTTTATTTTGAACCGTGGGCTAAAAGAATGACATATCAAAGCTGATTGGCTGCTGTGGGCATTTAGCATGTGGTCATACATAGGCCCCATAGTGAGCAATGGTATTGGTGATCTGGACATCTTAAACTACCTATGGACCACCTGAGATGATTCCTGCCTGATCCATCTGATTTTGTTCAGTTAATGATCTGTAGGTGGCAGCATTGCTCATTTCCAAAAAGCCCTAGAGATGTCTACCTGCAATGCATATATAGATAAACATACATATTATGCTTGTCTTACATACATATATTTATGAAAAATGATAGGGGTTGGATAACATCTGCACATCCGTCTACAATCTAGCATTTGTATGTAAACTGATGGGAGATTTAAATGCAGAGGATTTAAATCTGCACAAAAGCACAAAACAGTGATTGGCTGTTACAGGTTTCTGCATATCATTGCCTTTAGTACTACTATATAAGACCCCGTATTTTAATATTACAGATGAATACATGTCTCACTACTGCTAAAAACAAAGGGTGCTAAAAGCAACAGAGGGAATTTAGATGCTTTATTTGAATTCCTAGAAATAAAACATTAACTCTTTGTTTTGCTGTGAGTATTAATTACTTTGTTCTGTATATTTAATTTAATAGCTACAGTGAGCTGTGTTGGTGCCCTCTGTAAAAAGTTATGAAGCTACTGTAGCCATACTGTTATACTTTATGTCATTTTGCTGTGTATTATCTTGGTTTTCCTCACCCAGGTACAGCATCTGTAAACTGTGATGATTCGCAATGTAAAATAAATGTTGTATATTGTTTGACATAGTGAGAGTCACAATGTTACTGTATATATTTTTAATAAAATCAGTATTACAATGTTTAGTGCTAGTTTTTCGCGACCCTTTTATATGGGAGATTCTTGATTGCACTACTATGGCTGCCATGGGGTCTTCACCTTGGTTGACTGTACTTAGTGAAATACAGATGCTGTAAAAATGCTTGTTGCCAAGCAGACCCTGAACAAGCATGCAGTTCAGGAATGTCTGAGTGTCAATACCTATTTTGCATACTTGTTCTTATTTTTTTTTTCCAATAGCTTTTATTGGGATTTTGCAGTTTTAATACAAAACAAACAATAAAAAGGAAAAAAACACAACAAGACATTCACATGCAGTAACAATATACAAGTAAGCTTCCAACAATGTAACAGTTACAGTATGCCGTATTCAACAAAGCAAATATACAAATCTGTGAGAACAGTACATAAGATCTTACATTGACATAGGTCATATAGGGGTTTATCTACTAAAGGCAAATCCACTTTGCACTACAAGTGCACAAAGCACTTGGAAGTGCAGTCGCTGTAGATCTGAGGGGGACATGCAAGGAAAATAAAAAAAAAAAAACATTTTTGCTTGTACATGATTGGATGATAAAATCGCAGAGCTTCACCCTCATTTCAGAGCTTCCCCTCAGATCTACAGCAACTGCACTTCCAAATGCACTTGTGGATTTGCCTTTAGTAAATCAACCCCATAGTAAACCTTCATATTATCACTAAGGACTTTGTATACAGAAAAACCCCAACCTCAAACATTCAATTGTTCTGATTTAGTGATTTAAAAAGTACTGAAGCCCTTCGATTTTTACGACAGGGAACTCTTATTTTCAGAAGAAGTCAATAGCAGCTTTCATACTTACTCATGACAGATGACTAACCTAAATAAAGATGCGAGAGCGGCAGGGGAAGCACAGATTCACAGAATGAAAGAAAAAGGAAGATGCTTTCACTGCAGGTCCCCAGGTACAGCTTCCACTCCAGCAAGGAGAACAGTGAACTGTACAGTAGTTTAGTTGCATTGCCAATCTGAATTCAGTTGCTGTCATTTATAAAATATATGTTGTATCTGCAAATAAATTGGCTATTAATGGGAGCAATGTAATAATAAGGTGATTTTTCTGCCTTGATTGATCCTGTCTCCTCTCCAGGCCCTCCCCCTGTCAGCTGCTCTCCAGGCCCCAGTCCCTCCCCTAGGCCTAGATTGTGTCAGATAACCAACAGGTGCTTTTTGGAGGGGCATCTGGTGTCTGGCTCTGGCAGACACTGCAGAATGATGTGGCACTGCAGTGGTCACACAGTGGTGTGTCACAAGCTCCCCCTGAGTCCTGAGGCGCGTTGAGCCATTGCTCTGTAGAGTGCCGAACTGCACAATGTGGCCCGAGTGTTTAGACAGGCTGCTGTTGCACAGTCTCTAGGAGAGAGGCAGGCACCTGCAGAATGTGAAGTTGGAAACCACTGCCTTAGATGGCCTTACACAGCAGATATTCCGCTATGAAGCTCAAGGTACAAGAAGAGAACTGCTATTTTTCAGGAGAAATTGAAGACAGTTATGCCGCATACACATGAGCAGACTTCTCGTCGGACTGAACTCCGAAGGACTTTTCAACGGACTTCCGACGAAACGGACTTGCCTACACACGATCCCACCAAAGTCCGATTGTTTTGAACGTGATGACGTACGACCGGACTAGAAAAGGAAGTTCAATAGCTAGTAGCCAATAGCTGCCCTTGCGTCGTTTCCGGTCCGTCGGACTAGCGTACAGACAAACGTTTTTTTCTATAGGAATCGAGTCCGTCGGAAAGATTTGAAACATGTTCTATTCCTAAGGTCCGTCAGATTTTTTGACAGAAAAGGTCAGATGAAGCCTACACACGATCGGAATATCCGACGGATTCGTTCCGTCAGACCTTTTCTGCCGGAAAGTCTGCTCGTGTATACGCACCATTACAATTTCCTGCATATTGAAAATTAACATTTGTAGATGGTATCCATAAGAAAGCATATGTTCATGCTTTGCATTAAGGTCCACTTTAAGGCCCCGTTCACACTTGAGCATTGGGGTTTTGGAGCAGTTTTTTGTGCTTTTTTTAGCAAGTTTTTGGAGCTGCACCATTTATTTGAATGGGCCTCCCTCCACTCCAAAAACGCTCTCAAGAAGCTCATGCACCAAACTTTGGACATGAGCCAAGTGTGTATTGGGCAAGTGTGTCGCATGCCTTAGTGAGATTTTCACGCGTTTGCAGAAACGCTAGCAGAAACAAGCGTTTCTGTTATGCCCAGTTGTGAACGGGGACTTAAGCTCAACTCCAGGAAATCTGAAAATTTTCCTAGGCCGTGCCCACTCTGCAAGGGTTACTGTTCATTTATTCTAGGGGACAGTAAAAGCATTTTTACTAAACTGATCCCATGCTCCTCCGGTAGACGGTGTTCCCCTATGCTCCAGCAGTGAACTGTTCCTTGGCGTCTTCACACGCAGTATGGGGCTGTAGACCGTTGATGATGTCAGGACATTAGATTGCTGAAGCATGGGAGAGAAGACCCTGTGGGGACTGGTCTAGCAGCACACAGGAGCACAGGATCGGGTAAATATATTTTCCTTTCTATGCCCCCTTTCTAATTCCTTTCTATGCCCCCTAGACTAAAAATAGGCAGTTAACACTTTCAGCTTGGGCGCAGCCCCACTGCAAATGAGATTTTTCAGTTTTTCCAGAGTTGAGCTTTAGGTGCTGGCAGTTATATTAATCTTCTGATCAGAGGGGATGCTTTCCTGGCTATACACTGGCATGATTAGAAATCCTCACTTTAGAAGGGTGCTGAGCATTCTACCAAATCTACCGTGAGATTAAGCCGTTCTTTCAAGCTCTGTAAGAAAATACATCTGATATAAAATTCTCTTTAATATTTACTTTTCTTGATTTGTTATTTATGTCCATTACGTCACCTTTGGAAATGAGGCGTAAAGATTTTATTTATGTATGATTGATATTCTTGTCTAAGTACGGTGTGTAAACTGGTACATTTTATACATGTCTTTGCATGAGTATTGGATCTACAAGACATACAGGAAACTGAATGCAGTCAGACAATTAGTGTTAAACCCCACACTGAGAAAATATGAAGGCTGCTATTGCTGACCTCTTATGCCCTGTACACACGGTCAGATTTTCCGACGGAAAATGTGTGATAGGACCTTGTTGTCGGAAATTCCGACCGTGTGTGGGCTCCATCACACATTTTCCATCAGATTTTCTGACACACAAAGTTTGAGAGCAGGCTATAAAATTTTCCGACAACAAAATCCGTTGTCGGAAATTCCGATCGTGTGTACACAAATCCGACGCACAAAGTGCCACGCATGCTCAAAATAAATAAAGAGATGAAAGCTATTGGCTACTGCCCTGTTTATAGTCCCGACGTACGTGTTTTACATCACCGCGTTCAGAATGATTGGATTTTCTGACAACTTTGTGTGACCGTGTGTATGCAAGACAAGTTTGAGCCAACATCCGTCTGAAAAAATCCTAGGATTTTGTTGTCGGAATGTCGGATCAATGTCCGACCGTGTGTATGGGGCATTACTCTGAAAAAGCGTTTCCTATACGGTCATGATGATCCAGTGGCTTCAATACTTTCTTTATCACTGACTTCAAACGAGTTATCAAATTTGGAGGTCTGACTTCACTTGCTGCATACTTGTCCAGGTCTTGGACTTACGACAGAGACAACCAGGCATCTAACATTAGCAGAGGGAAGCCAGCAGTGACATATTTCTCTCTGTTTAGCAGGGCCGTTTTTAAGGCAGGGCAAAAGGGGCAGCTGCCCTGGGCCCTGTCATTGTTGTGGGGCCCAAAGCAGCTGCCTCATACTTGCTAACTATCCCAGTTTAAATTTCCTTGTCCCTTGAAGTTTTAATCCTGTGCTGTGTCCCGATATCTCAGTGTGAAGTACTGGTGCTAATGCTGCTCAGCTCTGCCCTATTGTTGTGTACAGATGACTCACCTATAGACCCTGTGTTTACATGTAAATAACTGGCATTCATATGTAAATAGCGGCAGCATTACTAAGTAAATAGCTGCAGCCGGCGGCACTGATATGTAAATAAAGGCGGCATTCATATGTATATCATGCTCCCCTGCAATGAGGAGATGATGTGCTGTAACCTCTAGCAACTAATCAGTGAGCCGTAATGTGTGCTGTAACCTCTAGCAACCAGTCAGTAAGCAGTAATGATATGCTGTAACTGCTGGCAACCAATTGCAATTGCTGCCTGATCTGATACAGTAAACTGATTTTAAGTCTAGCTGCTATTTATTGTATGTCTCAGAGCAGGTGGAGAGTGAAATTGCATGGGGGGGGGGGGGGGGGGGATTTTTGCCCAGGGTCCAATCAATATTAAAGACGGCCCTACTGTTTAGGTTTATTGTATTGGGTTTATCTACTTTATACAATAAATGGGCTATTTATTCTGAACCCTTCATATACAGAAAAAAATTGCACAGTGGCTTCTCCCAGTTACCTATGTAGACTGAGCACCATGTTAGCTGTTTCCATTCGGAGGTGATGTACAAGGAGTAGACTTTCACTTAGTTCAGTGACCCTGTATTAACTTGGAACAGCCAATTATGTGCAGAGGTAAAGAAAATGTATTAATGTGTTGAATCACTCCCAATGAATTAGAGCCAACACCTTAATATCAACTATACTGTTTGTGAAACAGGTGAGCTTGCAGGCATGTATTTAAACTGCACAGATAGCACAAAAATAATGGTACAATTAGGAGACAGTAGTTTATACAAGTCTGTCTGTTATTCATCTAAATAGGTAGAATTATATATAGGTGGCAGAGATTGACAACCTGAATTAAATTCCTCTGTTAGTAGTTAGTGTAATAAACCTGCTAATTATCACTCATAGGGGGTTGATTTACTAAAGGCAAATCCACTTTGCACTACAAGTGCTCTGCAAGTGCACTTGGAAGTGCAGTCGCTTTAGATCTGAGGGGAAGATCTTAAATGAGGGGAAGCTCTGCTGATTTTATCATCCAATCATGTACAAGCAAAAATGCTGTTTTTTATTATCCTTGCATGTCCCCCTCAGATCTACAGCGACTGCATTTCCAAGTGCACTGCCAACTTGCTGTTTTCCTCCCCCCCCCTACCACATTTAGCAAAATGCAAAGTTTTGAGGGAGCAGCTGCCTAATTTTCATAGGTACCTGCTTCCATTTCCGCTTGGATCTCCTAAGCGATGGAAGTTTGGACAAAACAATGAACAGTCACAAGGTAAAACAGACTTCTTTAATACAACGGAGACAATGAGAGGACCAAGTATTACCAAGTATTGCTGTACCTGAATCCTAAAACTAGATACTGAAAGGTCCTAGTCTCTCCAAAACCACACCCACTGGCCAATGTAGTGCTAAGTGTTGGGGCCCAGATTCCTGCTTTGGAGCGCTCAGGTACATTTGTATTCCACTGTAAAGGGCATAAGTCCCAAGTTAGGGTGATGCTGTTCCTTTAAGATAAGGGTAGGAAGGTTGTGGCCAGCGGCCTCTCACTACTATGCAGTCTGTTGTGGAGCCACTTCCCATTCTCTGATGCCTGGATTCTGTGGTGTTGATGGCAACTCTGGACTCTCTTGCGGCAGTTTCTCATGAAATGAGTGAAGCCATCTCCTCCAACTCACTTCATCTCTCCAATGGTGGTGTCCCACTCCGACACCATGGTAAGCTCTGGCAACAGCAGCATTTCCGACTCAGTGGCACAATCCAACAGTCACCTCTTCTCATGTGAGACTGCCCCGAGCCCTGACTTCTCCTTTAATTTCTTCCTTTCAGCCACACTGTCCTCCTGGGACTTGTACTCTCATACAGTTCTCTACTTAATAGAGGCTGTCTCTTGGGGACTACATCCTCCACTGTTCCAAGAGGCTCACAGCAGTCTCTCCATGGGTGGGCTCTTCCTCTCCTAGGCCGCCCTGCAGCCAGTCACAGTGTCCCTTGTATCCTGGGTGGTGACAGGACTCTTCTCTTGTGGCTTTGGCTGCAATTGCAGCCCTGCCACAGCACCTGTGTCCTCTCTTGCCCCCTGTACCGACACTTCCCTGCTTACTGGCGACAGAGGAGAGGCGATAGCTGCAGTGTGTAAACATTAAGGCTGGGTTCACATGTATGCGAATTGGATGTGGGTTTCACTGCATCCAGTTTGCATGACAGGAGAGTGTGACCAGGTCTCAACGGAACCGATTCACACAGCTCCGGGATGGCTCGCGGTTCGCATAAAAGGGTCCTTTGAGACTTCTGGTCCAATTCAAATGCAAATTCAGGCAAAAATTCTGACCTGATTTGCACCCGAATCGGTGAACAAGGATGCACCAAACCCCATGCTAAAAACCGTGGGCGCAGGATATGTGAACAACAGAGGCTCAGGGATCTTCAAGTAAAGTCCAAACATTTTCATTCAATATGATCACATCACAGGGGAAGAGTGCAACATTCCAGGGCCACACAGGACCCCTTCGTCAAACATATGATGAGTGTGCAATGCGTGGGTGGTTTTGAGAGCTATCCCAGCTTGGTCTGGGCAGCTGCTGCCCTGGCGGCTCTGCGGACTGGACAATGTAGAAAACTTCTAAGTGTTGTAAAACTTTTGCAAAAAGGGCTACAGATTTCTAGTGCAGCATTTGACTGCTCAACACCTATATACTACCAGAGTACAAGCAATACTTCAACCTTCAGATGGTAAAACATTGACTTGTTTATGAGTAGTGAAAGTTCATCCATGCTAACATAACATTTGCAGTAGAGGTATTATAAAAGCAGGGATAGAATGCAGGTAAAATGGTTGGAAAGTTAAAGGCATAGTTCACCTTTGCAAAAATGTAATAAATGCACCCACATTAATATATAAAACAATTTGCATTTTTGAAATGTTTGCATTGAAGCCTGAAGAGCATTGCAACCACGATCAGTGCTTTAGGCACGGTTCACATTGGTGCGCTTTCTGACATCGCGTGTGATTCGCACTGCTGTGCGATGCAAATTCAGCCATACAGAATGTATGGCTGAATTTGCATTGCATTCGGACCAAAGTTGTGCAGGACCCTTTTTTTGGTCCACACCAGAATCAGATCACATGGGTGTTCACACTCATGCAAATCCGATTCTTCTCCGAATTGACAATTCGCACTGCGATATGCAAACCGATCTGGGGGTGTCATTAAATTTGTATTGACACCTGCAGCGGTTCGCATAGGGCAGCGTGAACTGCTTGCGAGTTGTATGCGATGCGGTAACCCATACTGGATTCGCACAGGTTCTCACATCGCAGCAGTGTAAACCGAGCCTATTGGGTGCAATGCACAGGATCCTGCATTGTTTACATCCTAGCCCTAGGTCCGTACGGCCGTTGTAGAGGGGAAACAACATAAAGTCATGCTAGATTCAAATATCCGATGCCTCAGGTAGAAGCACCTTGAGATTTAGGTAAGTGTGTGTTTGTTGGGGGTTTGGGGAATGTTACCGTATTTCATGTTACACCCTAAATATACGTGTACCATGAAACATGGTTAGAAAAGTGAACTAAGCCCTCAGGGCTTGCTCACATTTCCCGTACACTAAAGTCTTTGTTTTAACATTCTGACAGCTATCAGTTTTGAGCTGCAGTTAAAGGAGCAGTGTATTCAGTTCAGTTCATCACATTTGTTCACATTTTCTTTTTAAACTTTATTTAAAGTGCACAAAGTGTCATTTTCATTTACAGAAGGGTTCGACAAACCCAAGGCACCAGGTTGCCATGGCCACAAGAAGTTTTGTCCCAAATGCTCCACACACCCCACACATGGCCCCCTCCTGCTATGACATCAATTTTGGGTCCCCGTTGACCCTGGATGTCTGACAAAAACAGAGCACTGCTCTCCGCCATCCATATTATGCAAGGTGGCTAAATACTGTATAGGTATTATTCCAGGTGTCTGCAACAAAAGATTTCTTAATTGACATATTACCAGCCTTTTCAGCTTCAGAAACTGACACAAATGTGCTATGAGCTGGAAACTTGCTGGATCGCTCCTGGCGATTTTGGATTTTAAGTAACTTTACTGGCTCTTTAGTGGCTGGGCCCAGTCCTCTGGCTTTCCAGTTAGGGCTTGGTTCACACAGGCATTAAGAGCAGGCGTTTGACAGGCGTTAAAAACGCCTATGCACAAAATATAATAGACAGCACATTGTACTGTTCACACTAAGCGTTAGCGTTGCTTCATGTCGAGTCAGGAGGCGTTTGAAGCCTTTCAACGCCTCCCATTCAAGTCTATGGTTTCACTCCGCAAGGCGTTTTCGGAGCGGTATCGATGCAGTTGCGGCGCGTTAAAATTAGTCACTTTCCATTGTGGAGCAGTTTTAACACTCATCAAACGCTACAAAACCGCGCATAGGGCATTTAAGGAGCGTTTAACGCTTGTAAAACACCCCATTTTAGAGCTCATTGACGCCCGTCTGATGCCCATACTAATGCTATAGGAGTGTTTGTTGAGCGTCAGTAATTTATTCAAGTGTGAACAAGAACAACAGATATGTAAACATAAACAAATATTCTGTGCTGCCTGAGGTCAGGGTGATGGTGTAAACATAAACAGTGTCGGTAAGCAGCACTAGGCAGCAGTGGGCATTGAAGAATGGCGATCCTCCATGTTCTCCCGCAGGGTCTGTACTCTTCAACCCCTGGGACCCTCCCTGAGGACTTTATCACAAGTGGATGTCTAGAAGAAAAGAGTATGGTCTGGCTGGCCTGGTTTCAGAGGAACACAGAGAAGTCCCTGGTGAGAGGGGGCCACATGGAGGATGTGAGCATTCTAAAGCCCCATACACACGATAGGACTTTGTACAAACTTTCCCTTGGATTTTTGTATAAAGGGCGTTGCCCAAAAGTTTGTCTTGCATACAGACGACAGGACTTTTCCAGCCAACTTTCACCATATCACGTGGTTTTTCAGCTCTTTACCACCACCCTTTGGTCAACTTCTGTATTGTTGTCTGATATTGTGTCAATCTCGCCACTTTTATTGGCGAGATTAACACCTTGCGAGCCGGGTTCACACTGGTGCGGGGATCCGACTTGGATCCCCGCCAACGCCAGGCACTGTGTTTGGTATGAATCTTGAGGGGGAACTCCACGCCAAATTTTAAATAAAAAACCGGCATGGGTTCCCCTCCAGGGGCATACCAGGCCCTTAGGTCTGGTATGGATATTAGGGGAACCCCCTACGCCAAAAAAATGGCATGGGGGTCCCCCCCAAATCCATACCAGACCCTTATCCGAGCACGCAGCCCGGCCGGTCAGGAAAGGGGGTGGGGACGAGCGAGTGGCCCCCCTCCTGAGCCGTACCGCTATCTTCTGGCGCTCTTTTGCCAGCGGTGGCCCGGACTTCTGGATCGTCTTCTTCCCTCTTCTCTTCCAGAGATGTTGACACGACGCTCTCTCCAGCCGGAATGCTCTCTGTGCGCTCCGCAACGGACTTATATAGGCGGTGACCCCCCCCCTATGACATCACAGTCCCGGAGCATGCTGGGACTGTGAGGTCATAAGGGGGCGTGGTCATAGGATGGCATGACCACACCCCCCCTTATGACCTCACAGTCCCAGCATGCTCCGGGACTGTGATGTCATAGGGGGGCGGGGTCACCGCCTATATAAGTCCGTTGCGGAGCTCACAGAGAGCATTCCGGCTGGAGAGAGCGTCGTGTCAACATCTCTGGAAGAGAAGAGGGAAGAAGAGGATCCAGAAGTCCGGGCCACCGCTGGCAAAAGAGCGCCAGAAGATAGCGGTGGAGCCGGCAAAAGATGCGGACACCGGGGGAAGACGCCGGAGAGACCCCCGAAGTCGGAAGAGGACCCCCAAAGTCGGAAAGGACCCCGGAGCTGCCTAATAAATTACTTTAAAAATCTGTGTACTGTGTTTTTTATTGACACTTTTTTCCCTAGGTGAATGGGTAGGGGTACGATGTCCCCCATACTCATTCACATAGGGTGGGGGGCCGGGATCTGGGGGCCCCCTTTTTAAAGGGGGCTTCTGGATTCCGATAAGCCCCCCACCCGCAGACCCCGACAACCAACGGCCAGGGTTGTCGGGAAGAGGCCCTTGTCCTCATCAACATGGGGACAAGGTTGAGCACCCACCCCCCATGTTGAGGGCATGCGGCCTGGTACGGCTCAGGAGGGGGGGTGCTCGCTCGTCCCCACCCCCTTTCCTGACCGGCCAGGCTGCGTGCTCGGATAAGGGTCTGGTATGGATTTTGGGGCGATCCCCACGCCGTTTTTTCGGCGTAAGGGCTTCTTAAAATCCATACCAGCCCGAAGGGCTTCGTATTCCCCAGAGGGCAATTCCCTCTCGCGCCCGCCGCAGTAGGAAAATGTTTTTCCTATTGCAGCTAGCGCGAGATGTACAGTACTCTGCCGCTGAGAACCAGCGCGATCCAATCGCGTTGGAAACATTCTCGCGGCTGCGTACTGTAGTTTGTACAAAAGTCCGATGGCTTTGTGTTCACACGATCGGACTTTGCTCCATCTGACTTTTGTTGCAGGAAAGTTTGTCCGTTCGCACAGCCAACAAAAGTCCGATGGAAACTGAAATAGTTTGTCCGATGGAACGTACACACGGTCGGATGTTGCTCCAAAACAGCTAATTTGCATGTTTGTTGTCAAAAAGTCTGATCGTGTGTACAGCCCTTAAGAGAAGGTGGGGTGAAGTGGATATCAGAGAAGGCAACGTCAAGGGTCTGAGCGAAGGGGAGAGGAGTGGACTGGGTGTCAAAGGCAATGTGAAGGATGTGAAGGGCTATTAGGATATGGTGCTCCCCATTCTCAAGCTCACTGAATTTGGAATGTTCGTAGGTATGGTTTTTAGTTTATATTATATCAGACACTACAGAAAATGTTGTATAAGTATTTGACATACTAAAAACTATTTTTAAAAAAAGCCGCCGTAAAAGGAGATTCTTTGAATGAACCAACAGAAGATTTGCTTTTTTAAACTTACACCAAGTTTTATATTTGTTCACTGTCACGGAACGTCCCTCACTCCGCTTGAGTGCTTCCGTCAGTATACTGCTTCCTAAGTTCTGGAACACAAGCCCAATGGATCTGGCTATAGAAACCCCCAAGAACTAGACAACACCAGTCTTGGAGTACATCAGAACTAATGCCGCGTACACACGGTCGGACTTTTCGTCTACAAAAGTCCAACGGACGCTGACGGACTAAAGCTGGCTGGTAATCCGATCGTGTGTGGGCTTCTCCGGACTTTCAACGTACTTTTTTAGCCTCAAATCCGACGTACTTTAGATTTGAAACATGCTTCAAATCTTTACGTCGTAACTACGACGGACCCCGAAATCCGCTCGTCTGTGTGCTAGTCCGACGGACAAAAAGCCACGCTAGGGCACCTATTGGCTACTGGCTATGAACTTCCTTATTTTAGTCCAGTGTACGTCATCACGTACGAATCCGTCGGACTTTTGTGTGGTCGTGTGTAGGCAAGTCCGTTCGTTAGAAAGTATGCCGCAAGTCCGCCGCAAGTCCGCCGAAAGTCTGCCGGAAGTCTGTCGGACAGGCTGTCTGACTTTTGTAGACGAAAAGTCCGACCGTGTGTACGCGGCATTACTCTTTATTTGAGATCTCACACACATTTATACAGCAGGCCGACTCAAAGCTAACCTAATTAACATGAGCTAATTTACTAAAACATTTACCCAGACTAGATGACAGACTTGTGGGCACCGAGCTTCACACAGTAGTATAAACACAATAGCTGGAGCTAATTACAATTAACAATACAAACAACAATCTCCCCCCTCCTCAGCCTAGTCATCAACAGTTCGTCTCCTAGCCAGTGCTGGTGGCTAATGTGATCATCTCACTCAATTAACATAAACACAGGTAGTTGGAGTTGATGACACCAGCATCTCCTCACAGGATGTGTCCCAACAGTATAATTCAGTCTTATCATTCTAATATGGCATATAAAGGGTTCCCAGAGTCTGTGTGTTTTGGGGGGACATGGAGCTGAATCCAAAGTAACACCAACCCCAGGGTCCCCAGGCATACAGCTCACAGAGAGCACAATTCCCCCAAATGCTAGGGCCCATAATCGGTGGGCAAGAGGCTTGCGTTCAGTCCCCTCCAATAGCCTCTGTCCCGGGTGAGTCTGTCACATTTCTCCCCCATCAAAGGTTGACTAACAAGGTCCCAGACCTCCACCTGGTCTGGACATGCGTTAGTCAGGCAGAGTGAACTCACATAGTCTTCCCGCATGATCTCCTTTCTTGGCTGCACGGAATAGTTGACCTCAGTAGGTGTGGGGCAGAGGTCATTTACTCTCTGTCTGGCAGCCAGGGCTTCAGCTGGATTGTTTTTAACATTCCTGGGCTCGGTCTGCTGCTGGGCAGAGGGGCCGATCACCCCAGCTTTCTGAAGCTGTAGAGAGACACTAGGTGCTAGGCAGAGGCCAGCGGTGCTCTGCCCTGTTGCCAGCGATTCAGCTGGGAGTAGCAGCTCCACTACATCAGCTTGTCATCGGAGAGAGGGGCCAACTGCCCCGGCTCCCTGGAACTCCACAGTTGTTACCGGTGCTGGGAAGAGGTTGGTAGCACTCTGCTCTGTTGCCAGCACTTCTGCTGGGGACTCCGCATCCTCCGCTCCAGCTAACCGTTGGGGCAGGAGGCTGGCTTCCTCCACTCCCAAACTGTGCAGTTGCCATTGGAAAAAGGAGCCGGCTGCTTCCTTTTCCATTCCCTCATCTGGCTGCTGGGACGACATGTCGATGGTACTGTCTCCCAGGTGCACGGATCTTTGCTGGGGAGGAAAGTCCGCTTCCTCCACCCTGGCCAACTGTTGGGGAGGGACAACACACACCTCCTCTCCTTTCTCCCCCTGTATCTGCTGCTGGGAAGTGATTGAAAACTTCTCGTCCTGAGCCTCCGAAACTGCCACAGGTGTGGGGCAGAGGTCTTGGACCCTCTGTCTGGTTGCCAGCACTTCTGCTGGGGGTTTGCTAGGTGGTTCCTCCTCTACAGAAACGTCTATTAAATCCCCAGTCTCTGGAAGTGGTAAAAGTGTGGGACAGAGGTCTTGGACCCTCTGTTCAGTTACCATATCTTCAGCTGGAGAAGTTTGTTTTAACTCCATAGATGCTGCTGGCAGAAAATCACATGTGCCTGTCAGTGTTGTAGGTGAAAGGCCGACTACCTCTTCTCTCAAGAAGGCCGAAGCCACTGTTGGTGCTGGGCAGAACACAGTGAACTTTGGCCCTGATAGCAGCTCTTCTGCTGGAGGCTCATCAGGTTGTTCTTCCTCAGCAGAAAAGTCTATCAAATCCCATGTCTCTGCAACTGATGTCTGGGAATAGAGGTTCACCATCTCCTGTCCATGGAACCCAGAAGATGCTATCATTTCTGGGCAGAGGTTAGCAGAGCTCTGCCCTGTTGTCAGCACTTCAGGTTTGGGGACGGCAATCTCCGGATTTTCCACTGCCGATTCTCTGGCATGCTGCTGAACTTGTTCTAGCAGTTTCCTGTATGCCCTTTCCAGATGCTGTTCCTTCCTTAGCAAATGGTCCAGATCAGGTTTGAGCTCTGAGACCCCTGCAAGACCGAGCATAGACTCTCTATATTCTCTCAGGTCCTCAAGGTCAGGTTCCCCTTCATCGCCAAACATAAAATGATCTGTAAGGCTCTCCCACAGCAATCCAGGGCCACCAAAGTCATATCCCTCCGGAGAGAATTCTGTTGTCTCCCCTAAATATCCCTCCTCTGCGTGCCATTGCAGAGCCCGATAATGATTGTCCAGCTCTATCTCCTGCTGGACCAGCCTGTCCAACTCAGTCACCCATTGCTCCTGGGGCCGCTCTCCCAGGAATGCCATCCGCAATGCCCGTTGGTCACTGGCCCGTTGCTCTTGGGTTGGAAAGCACTTGCCCTGTTTTATACCAGCGAGCTGGAGGGCTCCAATCTAGAGCTCCACCTGAATCTGCTGCCTGAGCTCCAGGTATTCATCCTTAGACACAGTCCTGGTGTATGTTGAAAGGATGATCCGCAGCAGCCCCGGGAACTCTGATGCCAGGTCCATATCTCCGCTGGGGTGACTGACGTCTGCTATGCTGATCTTGGATCCAGTTGGAGGTTTGGATGTCCCAGACTGCAGGAAGCTTTCCCGCTGCTTGCCACCAATGTCACGGAACGTCCCTCACTCCGCTTGAGTGCTTCCGTCAGTATACCACTTCCTAAGTTCTGGAACACGAGCCCAATGGATCTGGCTATAGGAACCCCCAAGAACTAGACAACACCAGTCTTGGAGTACATCAGATCTCCCCCCTCCTCAGCCTAGTCATCAACAGTTCGTCTCCTAGCCAGTGCTGGTGGCTAATGTGATCAGCTCATTAAATTAACATAAACACAGGTAGTTGGAGTTGATGACACCAGCATCTGCTCACAGGATGTGTCCCAACAGTATAATTCAGTGTTATCATTCTAATATGGCATATAAAGGGTTCCCAGAGTCTGTGTGTTTTGGGGGGACATGGAGCTGAATCCAAAGTAACACCAACCCCAGGGTCCCCAGGCATACAGCTCACAGAGAGCACCATTCCCCCAAATGCTAGGGCCCATAATCGGTGGGCAAGAGGCTTGCGTTCAGTCCCCTCCAATAGCCTCTGTCCCGGGTGAGTCTGTCACATTCACGAATTTATGTTTTTTGGTTTTATATGCTGGATTTTTGACTTTGGATCATATCACATTGTTTTCACATATAGCGCTGCACTCATTTTACTTTATACTTACTTATACTATACTTTTGAGGACTGTATATTCACCTTTTTGTGCCAGCGGCTTTATTGTTTTTTTCACTTAGCGCTCACTTTTATTTATTTATTTATTTATTTATTTTTTCAACCTAATGACTTTATTGTTCTGAAAAAAAAAAAAAAGAACTGTTTAGCATTTTACTGATTCAATCAGTTTTTCATGTATTAAAAGTAAATTGTAAAGATGTTCTCCTGTGGACATCATTGGGCTTCGTATTAGATTCAAATTAGCTTCTGTACATGCGATTGCAGCGATCTTTCCCTGGAAGTGGGAGTAGATACCTGGATTTGACAGGTATCCGCTCCCCCCTGAAAGTTGCCAAATGTGGCACCGGAGGGGGGGAGGAATCTGATCAGCAGAAGTTCCATTTCTGGGTGGAACTCCGCTTTAAGGTGTTGCCCCCCCCAAAAAAAAAACTTGTTTGTACCCTCCCCCCCTCCAATACCACATTTGGCACTTTTTGGGGGGAGGGGGCAGCAGGTACCACTTCTGGGTCGGATTATCGTGGCAATCTATGAGGATCTTCAGCTCCTCCTCCTTCCCCCCACAGCCTTCTGGGACACACAGAGGGTCACAAAGAGCTGCGTGACTCATGCATGCGCAGTGGGAAACAGGCTGTAAATCCGGAAAGCTTCACTGCTGGTTTCCCTTATCTAAAATGCCGGCACCCAAGCCGATTGAAGAATAGGCTCAGGTGCCAACATGCTGGATCCTTGCACAAGTAAGTGTCCTTATATTAAAGTATTTGTAGCTGCTGACTTTTTTTTAATGGATCTCCTCTTTAAATACTACATTCCAGGCCTATTCAGATCCATAAGCTGTCTTGCACTACATTAAAGTGGTTGTAAACCCTTACAGACTACTTTGACCTACAGGTAAGCCTAGATTAAGGCTTACCTGTAGGTCCAAGAAATATCTCCTAAACCTACATGGTTCAGGGGCGGACTGATAACTCATGGGGCCCCCGGGCAATAGGAGATTATGGGGCCCCCAGGCAATCAGAGATTATGGGGCCACACAGTATACACACACACAGTATACAATTACACAGTATACACATACATGTACACACAGTATACACAGACAGATGTAAAAAAAACACAGGATTTATACATACAGGATTTTACTGAGGCTGGCAACCCTGATGGGGCCCCCTAGTGGCCCAGGGCCCTCGGGCAGAGCCCGAGTCGCTCAATGGTCAGTCCGCCCCTGACATGGTTTAGGAGATATTTGCCAAAACACAGGTACCGCTGTCTACGGCGCATGCACCGTAGACAGCAGCGCGCAGGTGCACTGAGCATGCTGCTGCTAACGGCGATATGCCGTTGCTAATGGCGATATGCCGTTAGTGGCGGCTCCCATGCACATACGCAGGAGTGACATCATTGTGGCTCCAGCCAATCACAGCACCGCAGCCAAGATACCCGGAAAGAAGATGGATGCTCCATAGCAGAGGGGACAGCGGTGACATCGCAGGCTCCTGTGTCAGGTAAGTGACACATAATGGGCTATTATGCAATGCATAGTAGCCCATTATGCTTTACCTTTGCAGGGAAACAAAGAGGAAGTAAACCCATTAGGATTGTTACATTTCCGGCACTGTTTTATGGATAGGTTTACTTCACCTTTAAGTGGCCTATTTACATACACCAAGCATTCACCAGTGGTGAATTAATCAGTCATTTAAACACATGCACATGAAGATCCACCTGCAATGAATGTTTGGTGTATGTCCGATTAACTGTTATCAAGCGATATATAGCAAAATCATAAAAGATAAAATAAAGGTTCCTGTCTGCTCTTTCATGGATTGTGGTGTATTGGCGGGACATTCAAAATGTTGTTTTAATGCCATGCATGATAACTTGCTAAAACACACTGTAGCGCATGGGATACGTGGGAATAGGTACCATACTAGGTTGCCACCTCATCCCTTTAAACCCGAACACATAAATTACACAGGTTCTGTGGCTAATTAAATACAGATAAAGCACAAAATTAGCTTAATTACCACCTTAATCAGCCACAGAACCTGTGTAATTCATGTGTTTGGTTTTAAAGGGATGAGGTGGCAACCCTATACCATACCCTTTAGAATTCCAATGTGCCTCTGCATGGCAGATATCAGTGCTTGTGACAGATTCATGGACCAGTTGGAAACAGGTACATGAATTTGAGGCAAGCAAGACATTTGCTGTGGGAACTTGCACTGAGAAGGGCCGGATATAGCCGGTCTGATGTGGGGTGCAGTAAAAAATGTCAGGGGGGCAGAGGATTGGAGGTCAGCAGGGCAGTATACAGAAACAGGATACAGTATAGCAGCATACAGGGGGTCAGCAGGGCAAAGGATAGGGGTCAGCAGAGCAGAGGACTGGCCAGCAGTTTGTAGGACAGTGTACAGTGAGTTACACTAGGACCAGAGTGTACACTCTGCCCTCAGTGAAGTTGAGATGCCTCCTACCATTGCACCTAGCTCATAGTTAGTGCAGCAGCCAAGGAGTTTTGTAACTGGGGGGAGAGACCCTACGTAGCCATCAGGTCTACTCCCCTTATGATTGACAGCAGGCAGTAGGTAGATTCCACAGCCAATAGATAGCCTGCTATTGGTTATGGAATCTGCCCACTGTCCGCTGTCAATCACAAGGAGAGAGTGGATCTGATGAGGAACTAGTGTCTCAGTTTCCCCATCAGGTTCTGTCCACTGTCAGTGTTGCTGGCTGCTAGGAGCCTGTAAACTGTGAAGCCATCAGTGATCTTACCAACCAGTGATAGGTGGGGAAGGGAGGGAGTAGCATCGCCAGCTACACAGCGTAAAGAGACAGGCACTTTGCCTGTCTCTGTATTCCAACTTATGCCTGGTACACATAATGAGATTATCGGACGAATGATCGTCTGGTTTTTTTTTTTGCATGCTAATCTCATATCGAAAATGAAGCGTTTACTAAAGTTCTGAAAATTTTTGTTCCACAGAATAAAAATTTGGAAGCGATGTAATATGTTGTAGTGCATTTGTATTGTATTTTCGAACTACAACTGTACTGATTAAACAAAAATCGTACGATCTAGTATCGTACAAGAAAAGTTTTCGTGCTTGTCCCATTGGATAATATCGGATTAACTGTCGTTATCAGCTCTCGAAAGCTATGTACTAACGATCAGATTATCGTATGATTGATTTGAAATCGGTATTTTTCGCACAATTTTCTGATCATGTGTTAGAGTTTGTTTTAATTACCTCCAGTTTTATTATCTACAATTGGTGCTCTATTACGAACTACCTGAATCTGTCGCAGTGTTCAAATTGAGGTCAGGACTATTTGAATCTGGCAAAGGAATTTTTAAAGGTCCAGACCACCAGAAAAGTGGGGCTAATGCTTAAAGCCTAGTACACACGATCAGATTTTTGGCAGGGAGTGTGATGACAGACTGTTGGCCTAAAATCCGACCGTTATTGCGCTCCATCAGACAATTGTTGTCTAACTTTCCGTCAACAAATGTTGGATGGCAGGCTAGTAAATTTTCGGCGGACAGTGGTCTGTTGTCAGATTTTCCTATCGTCTGTACACAAGTCCGTCACACAAAAGTCCAAAGTACAAACACGCATGCTCAGAATCAAAGCTCACCAAACACGACATTAGCAGAAGGTGCCCAAAGGGTGGCGCTCAAGAGCTGAAATTCCTCGTAGTACGTCACTACATTCGTGTTTGTTGGCTGACAACTGTGTACCATTTGTATGCAAGACAAGTTCCTGGCACACGCTCTTCAGACAAAAGTCTGACGCTTTGTTGGCCAACAATCTGATCGTGTGTACGAGGCTTTAGGTTGGGTTCACACCATTGGGAATTGGATGCAGGCTCTCCACATCCAATTCACAATAGCAGGAGATTTTGACCGGCTCTCTATGGAGCCGGTTCACATATCTCTGCTGTGGCTCCAGGGCGAATTTGCACAGGGTTCCTGTGAGTCTTTTGGTCTGTTTCAGGTCCAAATTCAGACCAAAATTCGGGCTGAAATCGGACCTGCAATGGTGAACGTGGACGCACAGGGAGCTGGGAGCCACATGCGGCAATAGTGTGAACCCAGCCTTACTGAATTCTCCCTATTATATTATATAAATATACCCCAGCCATGTCTAAGATGTACAGTATATCTGTTTGAAAATAAATATTACAAATGCAACGATAACATTATCACAACTGTATGCAAAATGTAGCAGATAGATTTTCATAAAATGCGGTAGACATAAAATAAAGCAAGCAAACCCTTTATATCACTACGACTTTGGAATTGATTTATTTATATATCTTGTTAGCTCTCAATGGGCAGCTTTACAGTTCCTGACTTGTTGGCATTTGTAAACCCTCTCTATCATCATCATATGTCAAGGCACTGTTTGTCTGACGGATTGCTGTGTGGGATTAGTACGGACTTGCCGTGGAACATTCCACAGAGAGTGCACAGAGTATAGCAGCTGAGCTCCTCTTTTAGTGCCATGGCTGGCAGCTGTCCCTGACTACCAGGTAACATCCCAAGTATAGAAGATTTGTCCTTAGAAATGTCCCTGTTTTTCAAAACTGGCAAACTGACAGGTGCCTTATGTTTTCTTAACTCCAGCTTAGATCAATGTATGTACTGTATGTGTCATACCCGTGGGATCCCTGTGGAAGCTGGAACTCTCCATAGTAGTCACCGCCACTGGTTTACAGGACCTGTGCCGAGAGGCTGCCCTGACAATTAACGCACACAGGAAGTCGCTTGTTTGGCACAGGCACCATTCAAAGAACACTGCATTTTCTCAGTAGATGCAGAGTCTGGCCATTCCACCTTACTCTGAAATGCAAAGTGTTCCCTGAATAGCATTTGTGCCACGCCTGCGACCTCGGGCGACCCGAAAGCTAGTGGAGATCACAGGGAGGGAGGACACATCCAAGCTAGACAAGCTAGACCAATGTAACTATGGACAGACTGCCATACCTAAAATTCAGCTTTAGGCTGGGTTCACACCTATGCGAATTGGATGCGGCTTTCTCCACATGCAATTCGCATAGCAGGAGAATATGACTGGCTCTCTATGGAGCCGGTTCACATGTCTCTGGGGCGGCTGCGGAGCACACTGCACAGAAACGCTGTGTGTCTTTGCCTCCATTTCAGGGCTGAATTTAGGCAAAGATTCTGCCCTGATTTGTCCCTGAAACAGAGAACAGGGACGGACAGCGTTGCTGTGCGATTCGCGGCTGGTTTAGGTGTGAACCGAGCCTTAACGTGCCTTGCGATAAGGCAGGGTTTTTATAACAGAAGAGATCCTAGAGGTCTCTTCTATCATAAATGACTCTCCTGCCTGTCAGTGGGTAATGCGCCCTGAGGATTGTAAATGGGGGTATGGCGCTCCCTTGTGGAGGGTATAAGTGATAAAGTTTATGTGATACAATAGGTACTGAAGATTGATTGAATTAATATATAATATACCATACACAAAAGGTGAAGACTGCAAAACTCATAATGAATAAACCCTAAAACATTGTTAGGAAGTGTGAGTCAAAAAAACATGTGATGAAAAACCCCTGTATATTGCATACACATGTATAACAAATGTAAGGTAGTGGCAAAAAGTGACCACTAGGTGCTGCTGCTAAATACACTATGCAGCTAATGTGATGAATCCAGCGTGTACGTGTACAAACGTGAATGACAGATGCAATCAACTCCCAAAAACATAAACCGAATTATCGAGAAAATGTATATAGAAAAAAATATATATAGAATAAAAAACAAAATTGCAAAAAGTCTGTTCAAAGGTGATACGTCCCAAATTGTAAGTATCAAGAAAAAAAGTTCCAAGAGCTTAGTGACTGTAGTGCCCACAGTGACTTCTGTGCTCCCCTTTTGGCTCCCCACTCACCGGCTCCCCGTACCCCTGCAGGGGTGACAGACACTTTAAGATCCCAATGCCGTCCTCTTGGCCGGTATCCCGTGGTTGCTGATATGATATCCTCTCTCCCAGGAGTTCCAGGTTACCGCTTCATACCACGTCCAAGAAGGGGATCGCCAGGGAAATCCTCATAAGAAAAGATGCCACCTCATAGTGTAGTATGATTAAAATCTTTAATAAATTAATACTCCCCAAAAGGGAAAAAATAAAATCCACACGACACTACACTATGGGTGAAGCCGAAAGCCAGGAAGTACTTTCCCGCAGCGTGCGGTCCGGCTGCATTCCAGGCTCTCTCGCTCCGTACCCGGAAATGACGTAAGTGCGTAGCCCCGCCTTACGCGTTTCGTCATCGAAGTTGTCAAATGCGCCCTGAGCCACGCATGTGCAATTCAGACTGCGTTTATGGCCTGCTCTGTGTACCGCAGCAAAGGGAATACTGTGCGTCTGCGCGAGAGTTACGTCATCACAGCTTGGCCATTCAAGTGGCTGAAGATTTGGAACCCGAAAGGACCAAGTTAACATGGAAGCGTCGTGGACCAAAAAGTGCTGTGACAGCCCAGCACTGGACAGCTCTCTCTGTAGGTAAGTCTCTCATAGTGTACTAATATGCAGTGCATACTAGTACATTATGACTTAAACCTGCAGGTGGGCACACATTTTTTAGTCTCTAAAGGCCAGTTCACACCATAGAAACGCAGTCCAGATCCGTTCCAGATGCTTTTCTGCATGCGTGTTTTTGGTGCGTTTTTGATGCAGTCCAGTGCATTTTTCCCCCCTCTTTTTTCTTAACCTTAAAAAAGGACATGTGCCTTCCAGTGCGTTTTGATGCATTTTACAGCGTTCCAGTACAGTCCAGTGCAGGAAATATTTTCTACTTTTTTTCTGGACCTGGAACACACTGAAACTGCAAGCACTAGTGTGAACTATGCCACTGAAAACCATATAACCTACTTTCCATGCATTTTTGATGCAGAAAAAAACGCACTGGACTGCATGTGGTGTGATGTAATCTATGACACATACAACATGGGATCTGATATTGTAAAGTAAATATGTATCATATGTAAACCCAACTCCTAACTTCAACCAAAACTTTATTTATAGTGCTTGTTTTTTTTTTTTTATATAAGTGACAGAAGCACTATCAGTGGCTTTTTTAGTGTCCCTTCAATCTCTGTCCTGGTGAGGGCAGTTATAGGAAACCAGGGGAAATTCCCCCTATGGGAGCACAAACAGTGGTAAAACATTTTTTACAGTTGGAAAGGGTTAGGGTCTCTGTCAGTTTTTATCTTTATCACAAAAAAATATATGACAACCCTGCTGCTCTGTGTCCAATAAAGTGAATAAAACTCAAAATTACTATACTAAATATGTGAATAAATAAAAACTATAAGTGTGTGTGCTTAATAAATATATAAATAAATAATTTAAAGTTGTGTGCGTAATTCATATATGGTGTACAACAATCAATATAATCATAAATATCAAAATTCATCTGAAATCACCACCTAACTTCAAAAATCCATACATTTTTGAAAGTGTCCATGAAATGTCTATCAAACAAAGTGACCCGTGCTCCAATAAAGTGCATAAACCTTCTTCCAATTGAATCTTCCTCCAAAGTGCTTAAACCTCTTGTGTGTCCTCCACCTTCCAAACTAGCAATTTAGCAAAGATAATGATCAACAGCTCTTATCTAGTATTACTACATGGGGATCAGGATCAGTTGTCATTCCAACCCCTGCAGGATTAAAATATGGTCAGAGTGGACTTCTAAGGTCTCGGGGGAGATTGAAGTTTAACAAGACTGGGAGGTACACCTTCATACGTTTACAGATATGTACCCTGTGTCATATCCTCCTTTATGTTGCATTATTCTGCATTTTTGAATTGGAGTGATAGATTTCTACTAAAATGCCCTAGTCACCAGCTGTTTTATTACGGTGTTACTTGTGTTTTCTGGTAATTATTGTTTAACTTTGGGTATGAAGCAATGTCCTTGTGTCTATATTAATAGCATCTGATATTGCACACTGAAGGCTATGTAACCTTTTTATGGTATGTTGTTAATGTTTGTTTGAAAACTAATAAAATAGCTTTTTTTTTAACCTCTGCAGGATTAAGGCTGGGTACACACAGAAAACGATTGGTTTGTCAGGGACCATGTGACTTTCGGCCAGTGTGTACATCTCCCTGTCCGACAGAAGCCAGTCTCATATTAATGGCTGTGAGCGCTGATCAGTGCGTTCTGGTGAGGGGGGCAGTCCCACAGTCAGAATAAAATAGCTCAGCGGGGAAGCTAGACGCACTAACATCACTTGTGTTAGTATGGCAATCTGTACAGTTTTTTTTTTACTCAGGTTGGGACAAAAAAAGTATAGTGCGTACCCCCATAATACCCCAAATTCCCTCTTATTGCTCATTTACACTCGGTGGAAATCAGAACAAAAAACAGAAGAGCGCTCCATTGTGTAAAACCCTCTTTATTACTAAAATCAATATAACATATTGCACTTACATTTCGTGTGTGTTTTCCCCGACACTAAAGTCAAATTTGCATTCAGCTTTAAGCCATGCCGGCTCCAGCCGCACCACACAGACTGCAAGCAGGGAATGGCTCTGTGGGATGATATCACGTGCTAAAGGCCCTCCCTGCATGTTTCGTTGGATTGATTTCTTCAGGGACGGATTGGCTTTTATAGATTTTGGCTGTAGTCTGTGTCCTCATTGAGAACATTTGTCTGAACTCTATCACTGATAGGTGTGATTGGAACAGGAAGTGAAGTAAGATTTCCACATACACAAAAAGAAAAAAACTGAGATGGGTTAAAGCAGTGATCATCAACCCTGTCAGGGCACACTAACAGGCCAGGTTTTATGTATTACCTTGGGGAGATGCAGACTAGAATACTGCAATCACTGAGCAGCAAATGATATCACCTGTTATGTATTTCAGTTATCTTGCAAACCTGGCCTGTTAGTGGGTCCTGAGGACAGGGTTGATGACCACTGGTTTAAAGCGTATCTATAGTCAAAATGTAAAATCCAGTGGCGGAACTATAGGGGTCGCTGCAGTCGCACTTGCGACTGGGCCCTGCCATTCTGCCGCTGCGGGGGGGGGGGCCCAAGACCCGGCATCTCCCCCTGCACCTCTGGCTTGCCGTTTAGAATGCAGTGGGGGGAGGTGGGATCTCCCTGGAGCTTGTAGTTCTCTCTTCCCGAGTGTCAGTGTATACAGTGGAGAGAAGAGGGGAGGGGCCTCTGACCCGGGCAGGTATCAGTTTCACTTTCAGTGAGACGCTCTGCTTGTACACTGCTGCTGATACATGCCCGGGTCAGAGGCCCCTCCCCTCTCCACTGTATACACTCGGGGGAAGAACTACAAGCCTCATGGAGATTCCCTGCCTGTGGACACCATAGAGCTGCCGATCGCTGCCGCCCACCTCCACCAGCCAGGTACATGGGGAACCTCTTGAAGGAGGGGGGAGGGTCAGCTGTCTGGGGACCCTGATGTAGGGGGACTTTCTGGGGACACTAATGTAAGGGGAGGCTCTCTGGGGACCCTAATGTAAAGAGGGAGGCTCTCTGGGGACCCTGATGTTAGGGGGGCTCCCTGGGGACCCTGATGTAAGAGGAGGCTCTCTGGGGACCCTGATGTAGGGGGGCTCTCTGGGGACCCTGATGTAAGGAGGGCTCCCTGGGGACCCTGATGTAAAGGGGGTTCTCTGGGGACCCTGATGTAAGGGGAGGCTGTCTGGGGACCCTGATGTAAGGAGGGGCTCTCTGGGGACCTTGATGTTAAGGGGAGCTCTCTGGGGACCCTGATGTAATGAGGGGGGCTCTGGGGACCCTAATATAAGTAGGGAGGCTCTCTGGGGACCCTGATGTAAGGGGAGGCTCTCTGGGGACCCTGATGTAAGGGGAGGCTGTCTGGGGACCCTGATGTAAGGAGGGGCTCTCTGGGGACCTTGATGTTAAGGGGAGCTCTCTGGGGACCCTGATGTAATGAGGGGGGCTCTGGGGACCCTAATATAAGTAGGGAGGCTCTCTGGGGACCCTGATGTAAGGGGAGGCTCTCTGGGGACCCTGATGTAAGGGGAGGATCTCTGGGGAACCTAATATAGGGGGAGGCTCTCTAAGGACCCTGATGTAAGGGGAGGCTTTCTGGGGACCCTGATGTAAGGGGGGGCTCTCTGGGGACCCTGATGTAAGGGGAGGCTCTCTGGGGACCCTGATGTAGGGGGGCTCTCTGGGGACCCTGATGTAAGGAGGGGCTCTCTGGGGACCTTGATGTTAAGGGGAGCTCTCTGAGGACCCTGATGTAATGAGGGGGGCTCTGGGGACCCTTATATAAGTAGGGAGGCTCTCTGGGGACCCTGATGTAGGGGGAGGCTCTCTGGGGATCCTAATGTAGGGGGATGCTCTCTGCGGACCCTGATGTAAGTAGGGAGGCTCTCTGGGGACCCTGATGTAAGGGGGATCTCTGGGGACCCTGATGTAAGTGGGGGATCCGCATTCAGATATGTAACTATATATATATATATATATATTACACATACACACACATGTATATATTATATACATGTGTATGCCCACCAAAGTGTATGACTTTCCTTACTTAGCTGCTATGGGCTCTAGCCCGAGATCTTTTGTAGACCTAGCAACAACCCTGGTGGGGGCCCTTCATGGTTTCTTGCATCGGGGCCCTGAAGATTCTAGTTACGCCTCTGGTAAAATCATATATTAATTTTCTCATTGTATATCAATTCTGTCTAGCCTATTCCTAATCTGAACGATTTTGAAGTTTGACAACCTACTTTGTGAAGAACCCCACACATTTACTTCCTCTGGTGACACCTTTGTATTCACTATGTACTGGGAGTGGGCACTGCTGTCTCACACATTTATAGAGCCTGCCCTCTGATCTACAGAGGTGCTGAGAAGAGGAATTTCAGGAGACAGAGTCATTACAGGAATCTCTACTTGCAGACAGCAATGTACCATGGGATATGTAGTCCTTAGAATTGGAAAGTAAAAAGCAGAGGAAAATCTACAAAGCATGCAGGGAATCCAGGAAATTGTGGAAAGAGGTGGCCAGCAGACAAGCAGAACTCAGAAGAGACCCGGATGCAGATCTAAGAGTAAAGCTCTCACTAGGCTTCTGCCGCTACGACTATGTGGCTCTCATACACGGAAGCTATAGTTCTGTGTGACTGCCCCTTCTCTTCACAGAACGCTTTGTATTCTATGACTCAATAACAATCTATAAAGTGTTCTGTGAATGGACAAGGGGAGAGGATGGGTGGACAAACAACATTGCTGGAAGGATAGTAAGAGCTTTACTGGCCTCAATGGAAGTGTAATTGTTACAGAAAGTACAACCATACCGAAGTGCCATACACCCATTGAGAACTAACTTATATGTATACTGCAGATTACAAAAAAATAGCCAAGAGTTATGTTTTAGGCTAGGTTCACACTTGTGCATGAGCTTACTGCTGCGGGACCACACCTGTTCCAGCACCCGCAACCACCCGCAGGCAAAAGCGCACTGCAGTTTAGCATATGCATGGGGGTGCCATTAATTCTAATGGCATCCCAACACACTGGCAAACCACACTGCACTTGCAGTTTCTGTGTGGGCCACGTTTTCAGAAAAGGTGCAGGGACCTTTTTCCTGCATTTTCAGGAGACACAGCAGCCCATTCAAACACTACGCGCAGAGCCGCAAAAGTGTGAACCTAGCCTTAACCACTTGCCGACCAGTCATGAACTTCAGGTGGTTATAGTGGTTATACAGAGATGATGCCTGCAGCTGCAGGCATCATCCCAGTATCGTTTTTCTTGTGCCGACGGTTGACTCTCTTGTAAAAGCAATTCTAGCGGCTAAGCTAACAAACAACGAGATGAACAAATTGGGTTATGTATTGTGTTTTTTTGCAGTAAATTTGAAAAAAGTGAATTTTTTCCAAAGCGTTTAACAAACTGCTGCGCTAATACTGCGTGCCATTAAAAAAAAAAAAAAACTGAAAAAAACAAAAACACAAATTTATTCTCTAGGGCCTCTGCTTTAAAAAAAAATATTTAATATTTGGAAGTTCTAAGAAATTTTCTTGCAAAAAATAGTGATTGTTACGTGTAAACAAAAAGTGCCACAAAAGGCTGATCTTCAAGTGGTTTGAATGTCGGTTTCAGGAAATGTTGGTCTTTGCTTTAATTATTCCTCCATCTATGTCAACATAAATGCATGATAAAGACATGGCAAATGCATGTCAGACACACCTG
Source organism: Lithobates septentrionalis (assembly GCA_037952835.1). Classification (NCBI taxonomy): domain Eukaryota; kingdom Metazoa; phylum Chordata; class Amphibia; order Anura; family Ranidae; genus Lithobates; species Lithobates septentrionalis. The sequence continues at coordinate 425,583 of JBBDGP010001450.1, forward strand.
AAAAGCCCAAGTATATGAGCCCTAAATAATGAAAGTATTAATTGATGGTAATAGTAATGCTATATCTGAACTAGGTAGGTATATCTGAACAAGAATAATACGAGTCAGGAGGGGGCTGAGCAAGTTTTCAATCCATTCATAGTCTGTTCTATTAGCATCTGCACTGCATGTGAATTCCCTAGAAGTTCAAATAAACGTCACAGTCCTTGCGAACTAATGACCTGGGTGGGCCCCGTCAGGTAACGTGTCACCCAGCCTCCAACATGGCCACTCCCTGGAAACTTGCTCCAAGTCTCACTTTTCTACTTTGTTTAAGTGTAACAGAGCTGCAATGGGGCCTGTCAGCCTGTACAGAGAAGCATGACTTTTATCATACAAGGCACAGCGTGTGATTACATTTTTGGGGTTTCCTGCTTCATTTCCTTCTCCTCAACATCTCTATTACAAGTCTGCAGGACAGGACTGAACAGCTATGGCTATTGAACCTTCCCTGGTAAGGATCTTTAATATTTCCATACAGCCTGGTCAGTAAGGGCTCATGCATGAGGCTATATAAAAAATATGACAACTAGAGTGCAAGATCTTACTGGCAGATTTTGGCAGCAAGATCCTGTGTAAAAAAATTGCTCTATAGTGTGTGCATGTAATGCTTGAGCAATATTTACAATCATACAGCATTACATTGTATATGGCCCTGTTTGCAGGATACAAGTGGCTTCTCAATGAAGCCACCTGGCTTCCTTCCATTGCTAGGACGCAGGCGGCCTCTAAATGAGGTTACTTAAGCCCCATATGCATGGGCCAAATAGCAGGACGGTATCAGCTGATTGAACAGAAACCAGCCGACGTTTGGTCCGTGTGTGCGGCAGCCGCTCTGACAGAAGCTGGTCGAACGTCTGGCTTCTGTCAAAGGGGCATAACTGAAAAAGGTCTGCCAATCAGCGGTCTTAGCCAATGGTTGATGAGAGCGCTGACCGGTGTGTTCTGGCTAGGGTTGCCACCTCATCCCTTTAAAATTGAACACATATGAATTACACAGGTTCTGTGGCTGATTAAGGTGGTAATTAAACTCACCTGGTGCCTTATCTGCATTAAATTAGCCTCAGAACCTGTGTAATTCATATGTGTTTGGGTTTAAAGGGATGAGGTGGCAACTCTAGTTCTGCCGGAGGGACATTCCCACTGTCATAACACAATAGCTCAGCGGAGAGATTACTGTACTAACATCAGATTATTAGTACAGGATCTCCTCCCAGGCTCTTTCGTTTTTTTTTTTCATTCAGACCGCTGGGTTGAACGAAAAGAAAAACTGATAGTGTGTACGGATTTGTAATAAAGCCACACACCGTCCTTCTGTTGCTAGGATGCAGGAAGCTCCAATAGAGTTAATTTGTGCTGTACCTTGTACGCATTTAACCACTTCAGCCCCAGAAGGATTTACCCCCTTCCTGACCAGAGAACTTTTTCCAATTTGGCACTGCATCGCTTTAACTGCTAATTGCGCGGTCATGCAATGCTGTACCCAAACAAAATCTGTGTCCTTTTTTCCCCCACAAACAGAGCTTTCTTTTGATGGTATTTGATCACCTCTGCGGTTTTTATTTTTTGCGCTGTAAACGGAAAAAGACCGAAATTTTTTTTTTAAAAAAAACGATATTTTCTACTTTTTGTTATAAAAAAAATCCAATAAACTCAATTTTAGTCATACATTTAGTCCAAAATGTATTCAGTCATATGTCTTTGGTAAAAAAAATGTCAATAAGCGTATATTTATTGGTTTGTGCAAAAGTTATAGCGTCTACAAACTAGGGTACATTTTCTGGAATTTACACAGCTTTTAGTTTATGACTGCCTATCTCATTTCTTCAGGTGCTAAAATGGCAGGACAGTACAAACCCCCCCAAATTACCCCATTTTGGAAAGTAGACACCCCAAGTAAATTGCTGAGAGGCGTGTTGAGCCCATTGAGTATTATTTTTTTTTTGTCCCAAGTTATTGAATAATGACAAAAAAAAAAAAAAATTTACAAAAAGTTGTCACTAAATGATATATTGCTCACACAGGTCATGGGCATATGTGGAATTGCACCCCAAAATACATTTAGCTGCTTCTCCTGAGTATGGGGATTTTGGGAGCCTAGCCACGTACGGGGCCCCGAAAACCAAGCACCGCCTTCAGGATTTCTAAGGGCGTAAATTTTTGATTTCACTCCTTACTACCTATCACAGTTTTGAAGGCCATAAGGCCATAAAATGCCAGGACAGTTCAACCCCCCCCCCCCCCCCAAATGACCCAATTTTGGAAAGTAGACACCCCAAGCTATTTGCTGAGAGGCATGATGAGTCCATGGAATATTTTATATTTTGCCACAAGTTACGGGAAAATGACAAACTTTTTTTTTTTGCACAAAGTTGTCACTAAATGATATATTGCTCAAACATGCCATGAGAATATGTGAAATTACACCCCAAAATACATTCTGCTGCTTTTCCTGAGTATGGGGATACCACATGTGTGAGACTTTTTGGGAGCCTAGCCGCGTACGGAACCCCGAAAACCAAGCACCGCCTTCAGGCTTTCTAAGGGCGTGAATTTTTGATTTCTCTCTTGACTGCCTATCACAGTTTCGGAGGCCATGGAATGCCCAGATGGCACAAACCCCCCCAAATGACCCCATTTTGGAAAGTAGACACCCAAAGCTATTTGCTGAGAGGCATGGTGAGTATTTTGAAAATGAAGAAAGAAAAGAAAAATGTATTTTTTTTTCTTTTTTCAATTTTCAAAACTTTGTGACAAAAAGTGAGGTCTGCAAAATACTCACCACACCTCTCAGCAAATAGCTTGGGGTGTCTACTTTCCTAAATGGGGTAATTTGGGGGGGTTGTGCCATCTGGGCATTCCATAGCCTCTGAAACTGTGATAGGCAGTGAGTAGTGAAATCAAAAATTTATACCCTTAGAAACCCTGAAGGCGGCGCTTGGTTTTTGGGGTCCCGTATGTGGCTAGGCTCCCAAAAAGTCTCACACATGTGGTATCCCCGTACTCAGGAGAAGCAACAGAATGTATTTTGGGGTGTAATTTCACATATTCCCATGGCATGTTTGAGCAATATATCATTTAGTGACCTGTGCAAAAAAAAAAATTTTGTCTTTTTCCGCGCAACTTGTGTCACAATATAAAATATTCCATGGACTCAACATACCTCTCAGCAAATAGCTTGGGGTGTCTACTTTCCAAAATGGGGTCATTTGGGGGGGGGTTTGAACTGTCCTGGCATTTTATGTACAACATTTAGAAGCTTATGTCACACATCACCCACTCTTCTAACCACTTGAAGACAAAGACCTTTCTGACACTATTTGTTTACATGAAAAAATATTTTTTTTTGCAAGAAAATTACTTTGAACCCCCTAACATTAATCTGTAGGGCAAAGGCCCTACAGATTAAAATGGTGGGTGTTTCATTTTTTTTTCACACAGTATTTGCGCAGCGATTTTTCAAACGCATTTTTTGGGGAAAAAACACACTTTTTTTTTCATTTTAATGCACTAAAACACACTATATTGCCCAAATGTTTGATGGAATAAAAAAGATGATCTTAGGCCGAGTACATGGATACCAAACATGACATGCTTTAAAATTGCGCACAAACGTGCAGTGGCGACAAACTATATACGTTTTTAAAAGCCTTTAAAAGCCTTTACAGGTTACCACTTTAGATTTACAGAGGAGGTCTACTGCTAAAATTACTGCCCTCGATCTGACCTTTGCGGTGATACCTCACATGCATGGTGCAATTGCTGTTTACATTTGACGCCAGACCAACGCTTGCGTTCGCCTTTGCGCAAGAGCAGGGGGGGGTGCTTTTTTTTTTTTCTTTATTATTTTTTTTGCTTTTTTTTAACTTATTTTGAAACTGTTCCTTTCATTTTTTATTTTATTTTAATCATTTTTATTGTTATGTCAGGGAATGTAAATATCTCCTATGATATCAATAGGTAGTGACAGGTACTCTTTTTTTGAAAAAAATGGGGTTTATTAGACCCAAGATCTCTCCTCTGCCCTCAAAGCATCTGACCACACCAAGATCAGTGTGATAAAATGCTTTCCCAATTTCCCAATGGCGCTGTTTACATCCGGCGAAATCTAAGTCATGAAATGCTCGTAGCTTCCGGTTTCTTAGGTCATAGAGATGATTGGAGCCATTCTGGTCTCTGATCAGCTCTATGGTCAGCTGGCCGAATCACCGGCTGCATTCTCAGGTTCCCTGTTGGGACAGGAGAGCCAGAGAAAAACATGGAAGACGGTGGGAGGGGGGGGAATTCCCTCCCACTGCTTGTAAAAGCAGTCTAGAGGCTAATTAGCCACTAGGATTGCTTTTACATGAAAGCCGACCGCTGGCTGAAAAGAATGATACCAAGATGATACCTAAACCTGCAGGCATCATTCTGGTATAACCACTCAAAGTCCAGCAACATACCAGTACGTTGCTGGTCCTTGTTGGGCATATATTGTAATATTTTTTTTCATGCAGCCTGTGGGCTGCATGAAAAAAAGAGATTGATTGGTGGGTATGCCCCCATTAGAATACCTCCCTTCATCCACCCACTTCTAATGTTGGGCATACATGCACCATTTATATATGCCGAAGCATGGGGGCATCCGCCCCAAAAGTTAGGAGCAAATCGCTCCTCCGCCCCTGCTGCCCCCATGCTTCGGCATATATCACCTCCGACAGCGCTGGAGTTACGGCTTTATGTATTGTGGGAGCAAACACCGTTGCTGTCAAGATAAATAAATCCGCGCTGCAGCTGAATGGCGTACCTGAAGACAAAAAAATGGTTAACAATAAAACACAGTAAACAGTAAAAGTATAAAAAATTGCATACCTGAAAAGCAAACATGATAAAACATAATAACAATAAAACATTGCAGAATAGAATACAGTAAAAAAGAGCAGAACAATAGAGAGAGGAGAGAGAGAGAGAGAGAGAGAACAATACTGGATAGCACTGGGGGTGGAGCACAGGGGAGGGAGCACAGGGGGGGGGGGGCGCACCAGAGATCACTGGTGGGAACTGGAGAGCACAGGGGGGGTGGAAAGCACAGGGGGCAGAGATTACTGGGGGAGCTGAAGAGCAAGGGGGGCAGCAAAAGATGCTGGATAGGAGGAGTGACGGGGCAGTAACATATTGAGGAATTGATCTTTCCATATTCCTCCTGCAGCCTCTGAATGCCTGCAAGAGGGAGAGGTGGAGAAGCGGGCATTCAGCGGTTGCAGGAGGAATATGGAAAGATCAATTCCTCTATATGCCACTGCCCCCCACCACTCCTCCTATCCAGGCACACAGGGAGGCTGCTGCATGGGCGAGCACTCAATTTTTTCCTGGTCTGGCAGGCGGCAACAGGCAATGGGATTGGGATCCATCGCAGCTCCTTCCCCCTTCACAGTCATAGGGCAGCTGGGTAGTTTCCGCTCCCCACCCCGCCTGCTAAACTGAATAGGCAGGGTGAGTGGCGCTGGCTGAAGGAGCAGCCCAGCTGCTTTCCCCACATGGACGTGCGGCCCAGCAGGCACCCCTGAGCGGCGCCGGCCTACCACCCCCCCGTAATCTGTGGCACCCCACTGATTGCATCCCTCCTGCAGGACACGGCTCCTAACGGGAACTGCGTTCCTGCTGCGGCAAAAGTACAGAAACGCCGTTCCCATGCGATCCCGCAGGACTCGACCCTGGGTGTATTCATTTTTGCAACATGGTTTTGAATGAATTTGTTAGGAAAAATACTTTTTTATGAGTACAAATTGAACAAATCTCAGTTGCAATCAATGGCCCACATTTTTGGGAGTATTTTGTAGTATAGTGTCCCATAGAAAATGTTGATTCTGAAAGGAAAGTAAAGGATTTCTGACAAATCTGTTGGCGTGTACTCATTTATGCAGAGCACTGTAAATGACACAATTCAAGGTTTTTTTGGGGGGATGGGGAGAAATGGGGTTCACTTTGGTATCTTTGTCTTGTGTAGACCTTGTCCTAGCACTGCTTACCAAATTTTTATTGCAATGACTTCTTGAAATGCTCTTCAGTTTTAATTTTGTTTCAGTTAGACGCCTGCACCTTTCAACTAAAGACATGTTTAAAGAACATTCACAAGGTAATACATTCAGAAAGAATCATGGGATTGCACTCTGCACATTTTTCCCCCATCTCCAAACACAATAAACAAATAATGAACGCCACACTCAAATATTGGCATAAATTGGCCGCTCCACTTTTATTGGTTTACAAATAAATTCATAACTTTTCATAACCATATCACAATGCTAAATCAAATCAAATTATCTTTCTCAAAATTGCTTAGCCTTAATGACTCAAACAAATTACATTACATCAACTTTATAATAATAATAATAACTTTATATAAGTCCCCCTTAGGTGCAAGGTGACATACCACATAAGTGCACGCGACGGGAGGGGGGGGGGGGGGGGTTGGATATCACTTCTCATTTGAATCTTTGACTGGCAGCCAGAACTCTGGGACAGTGGGCACTTTATATAATGAGCCTCACTGCTACCAGAACATTCCACCAACTCTCATTGGCCCATTCCTACCTGCCCTCAAGTGAGCAAGAATATTTAAAGGGCCATCATCCCTTAAATTACATTTTATGTTCTAATTCAATCTAACAAGTTTAAACATGGCAAGCCCATGAAGGTGTTCACAAAATAATTGTGCCCCCTTTTACATGGGATTGCACTCTGCACATTTTTTCCCCCATCTCCAAACACAATAAACAAATAATGAACACCACACTCAAATATTGGCATAAATTGGCCGTGCCACTTTTATTGGTTTACAAATAAATTCATAACTTTTCATAACCATATCCCAATTCTAAATCAAATCAAATTATCATTCTCAAAATTGCTTAGCCTTAATGACTCAAGCAAATTACATTGCATCAACTTTATAATAACAAGTCCCCACAAAGTCGGGGCTTTACCCATCTAATGGCCAAAGCACCGACCTACCCCAAACCTGCGACCGTTTCAATTATGCTCTGCAACCCCCAGTTGAAAATGTCCAGGTCTACATCTGAGAGCTGGACCAAATCCTCCCGATACAAGCCCTGAAACCCACCCTCCAAATCGAAATGCCACAAGGATAACCCCCCTATAATAGGCATGAACCTCTCAACTGAGTGATTTGCCCTCTTCCTTATTTTCTCAAAATTCTCTGGGTGTGCCAACAATAGTAGTCTGGGAATGATATCGGAGAAAACAATAGTTGTGTTTGGAGATGACATTCTCAAATGGCGCAGGTCATGTTTGACCTTGTAGATCAAATTCAAGGTCTTCATATGACCCACATCATTCGCGCCGAGGTGAATAATCAACACCGAAGGTGATGGCCACACTAAATATAACTCAGAAATATAATAAAATAAATTTGACCATTGCAAACCTCTTACTCCTTTCCAAAGAATGGTGCAAGTTTCGAGATTGAGATTTAAGTTAGTAATATAGCAATGATGAGACGCCCATTTATGCTCCCAGAAAATGTAAGAATGTCCGTTTATCCAAACATATTTTTTCTGACCTAAAATTCAAAGCAAAAGGTTAGGGCGGACATAAATATAACGCTTAGATTCCCATCTTCCCAGCCTCGTGATCAAGGACTCATCGAACCCAAGCCTGGCTGCTTCCGTTGCAGCCCCAATCCGAAAGGAATGGGGTGTGAAACGCAATTCTTGCAAACCTAAATACGGAATACATTTCTTGAACACTGAAACAAATTGAAATTTGGTGACAGGAGAACCATCGGCATGAATGAAAAATTGACCTGAATTAACAGGCCTACTGATTAAGAATTGGTAAATATTAGGTTACATTTTTCTTTACCGCAGTGAATTGCTTTTCAGAGTGTGAGCCAATAGGCAATTTTCAATGGAACAGTTGTACAGATTTGTAATATACTATTGTATAGCATTGTACTGATGAAAACAGATGATTTGAGTCCATGGTCCATATAAGCAAACAGTTATTATCCTTTATAATAGTAACTGTTTGCTTATATGGATCATGGACTCAAATCATCTGTTTTAATCAGTACAATGCTATACAATAATATATTACAAATCTGTACAACTGTGAAACTGTTGATGTTCCATTGAAAATTGCCAATTGACTCACACTCTAAAAAGCAATTCACTGCGGTAAAGAAAAATGTAACCTAATATTACATTCATACCTAGCAATATTTGTGTAACGGAAGTTCACAATGCCAACGTTTCTTGTTTGAATACAGTTACTGAACTTTACAAATTTGATGTTAATAAAAAGTATTATTTTCTTCTCAACATAAAGGTGATCCAGAAAGCTAATGAAATTTTGTGTGGTATCAGCCAGCCCTCGGTATGCAGTGAAGTACTGATGTCCTCCCGGGGAGCAGAATATATCTCAGGTGTGTTTCTGTATTCTATTCAGCATCTTGTTCATAGAAGTACTATAGCTCCATTCCCATTTACTGTAATGCACAATAATGAGCAAACTGTTATGTGTAAACCATTTCTTAATTGGGAAATAAAAAATGTCTTCTGCTTTGTCAAAGCTTGCAATCTTTTTAAATTTTGCCTACAGGATACTTCATTGCTTTACTGTGGGCCCTAGTTAAATAAAAATAAATTCCTACTCCTACATCCTAATACTCTATGTATCCTATGTGTCACTGTGTAGCATAGGCAATTGCCATTTTTTAAAACAAAATACTTGTTTTCAGCTTTTGTTCATCCTTAGTTGCATCGCAGCGCTGCTCATCTCCTGCAGCCTTCTAGCAGCCACATCATGTCTACATGAGTGCACACCAATGATGGCTGCATGGCAATGCTCAGGGTGATTTTCCTGATAATGCCAATAGTGTAACATGCCTTCATAGTACGTGTTGAAACAGTCCCTTGTAGTCTCCATCAGAGGCTGGGTGACGATGCACAGTTGGGACACAGAGACAGTGTTGTCACCCTAAACAGAAGTACCTTCATGGGGGGGGGGGATAACCAGGTAGTATTTTAATGAAAGCTGCACAAGAATTTTTAAGGCAACTGTATCTCCCAGCATGTGGTAGTGCTCTTTCACGTAGTCATTGAATTCTACAGCAGCCTTAATGCACATTAAGGCACCAAAGGCTAAAAATGTTAAAACTCAGTTATAAATGCAATTCATGTTGTGTCAGGGAATGCTCCTCAGACGCCCTGTGAGATGTGTTTTTTTCATTTGCATGATGCTAAAATGGGAAATTATCACTTTTAACGCTCTGCAACCGCACCTCTAACGCACTGTCAACATAATAGGTGTTGACGGTGCATTGATGGTGAGCTTGGGGTGTGTTTCAATAGAAGTGAATGAAGGCAGTTGCGAAACAGCAATGCCTGTCGAACTCTGCAGGTGTTAACTTTGCCACGAGGCAAAGCTAACGCAGTGTGAACACCTCCACCCACTCCCTATTTTAACAATTTTGATTGCTGTTGATGGATGGTCAGGAAGTAGTAAAAACGTGACCCAATCACCTATTTTCAATGACTGTGTGAAAGAGGCCATAGTGGTATGGAAATAACCACATCCTTCATTTCTACAAGTCACGTTGCACTTGTCATTTGTCACAAACAAAAACATTGATATTTGTCGCAGACTGGTGTAACTTAAAACTGCAACACAAGGGGCCTCAAGCCAGTTTTCTTTACAGAGGCAAGGCAGCCTTTCAATGCTTTATAGCAGTTAAGGTTTTTATTGCACAGTTACATTGGTCCAGCTTGGATGAATGTAAGCATGCATATGCCATATCTGTAGGGCCGCTGTGAAAGTAGAGAATCACTGTAGTAGTCGCTGCTACTACAGAGATTATCACTATCTTACAGGGATCCTATCAAGCAGCTGCCCTCCTGCATAGGAACCAAAAGGAGTTGCTTGGTCTGCAAGGGTGCCAATTACAAAACACCTTACATATTTCTCAATGAATTTGTTCTCTTATTGGTAGAGAGACGGGGTAGTGACATCATAATCTCCACCACGTCCAATCAGTGACACGCTTGCATTCATTAAGAAAAATGTAAGGTAGTCCGTGAATGGCACCCGTGCCAAGACTTTGTTGTTACTATGCAGCAGAGCAGCAACTTAGCACAGGACCCGGATGACAGCAATCACTGTATTATCAGTAATTACTACAGTGATTCTCTGCTACCACAGCGGATCTACAGTTGTGGCATATGCATACCTACATTGGTCCAGATGGCAGGTGGTTTGTGAGGAGCTTAATCACTACATCAAATAAAGGAATCATTTTGCAGGTCCCACTCTCTTTTGTCTCTCCGCTGATTTTGCACAAAAAAAAGAAGAAAGATGGAACAAATAAAGTTGATCAGTACAACACCCAAGTGAGTGTGTTTTGCCTATTGCAGGTGTGATTGAGGTGTACAGAGTATCAAAAAGAATGGAAGGAGGAATGAAAACATTCAGTATTGATTGTGAGAGGTTACATCTTGTCCTACGGGATATTGAATTAGCATGGAATAATTTGCAGGCCTTTCTGTCCATGTGTCCCAGCGTACTGCAGAAACTGGTAAGTACCAGCCACATTTTATACTTTTGGCAGCCTAAATGGGATTTTCAGTTTATCTGTCTTCTGATACGCTGACATTTACTACAGTTCTACTGTAACCAATAAGAAGCCCCTCATCCTGTTTTTATTTACATTGTTTGGATGGTTAATGTATGTTAATGTATGCATCGCATACTAGCACATTATGTGAAACTTACCTGCAAACGAAGCCCCCCACCAATGTGTTGTCACCGCTGGAGGCCACATCCATCTTCACCCGTCTTCCTTTCTTGGTCCGCGGGTGATTGGCCAGATGACGTCATCAGCTGCATATACAGTAAATATCTCCTAAACGGTGCATGTTTAGATGATATTTACAGTGCCTATAGGTAAACCTTACTTGTATGTACAATCAATCTATGGAAGTTTACAACCACTTTAAAGTCTGTCCCTATCCAATATGATACATTTGTACAATGCTGTATAATCTTATTACAAAAGGAGCAAAACAAGCAGGTGATAGTTTGACAATGTAGGTCCTAGTTCCAGTAGAACTGGGAAGCTACAATATGGGAGAACCTAATAGATTAGTATTAGAAGTCCATGTGTCATTCCAAATGGCGGGTCTCATTTTAAGCTTTCAATAACAAATGAAAAAAAAAGGGGGGGGGGGCTGATTTCTTATTTATGGATTTCAGCCATTTTTATTCACAGAACTCATTTATAATGCACTGGACAGCTATGCACCCAAAACCACTGGTCTACAGCACAAACACAATCTAAAATAGTGGTTCTCAACCTCCGTCCTCAAATACACCCCACGGGCCATGTTTTGGAAACTTCCCTTAGATAAAATAGCTCTTATCAATACCATGTCATTGATATTGATTTAACCACTTACCCACTGGGCACTTAAACCCTCTTCCTAACCAGACCAATTTTTAGCTTTTGGTTCTCTCACATTTTGAATGACAATTACTCAGTCATACAACACTGTACCCATATGAAATTTTTGTCCTTTTTTTTTTTACATAAATAAAGGTTACTTTTGCTAGAAAATTTGGCATGTAATGACGCAGGTTTGTTTAAAAGAGATCGCTCTGTCATATGACGGAGCGATCACGTAGTAAACGGCTGCGATCAGCGACCATTTACCGTGATGTGCCGGGTCCTCTGGACCCGGCGGTCACGGATGTGTTCGGGTGCGCGCCCCAGGGGGTGCGCGAGAGTGGGATTCTGGGAGGACGTCACTGTACGCCCTCCCAGAGTTATGCAACTGCCCTGTAGCCATCATTCGGCTATGGGCCAGTTGGTAAGTGGTTAAAGCAGCTGTTGCAAAGTGAAGGAAAACCTGAAAACATGGCCCGTTGGGGGTACTTGAGGAATGAGGTTGAGAGCCACTGATCTAAAACATACATACACATACTAGGGCCAAATTGGACAGGGGCCAATTAACCTACCAGCATGTCTTTGGGGTGTGGGAGGAAACCAGAGTACCTGGAAGAAACCCACACAGGCACAGGGAGAACATGCAAACTCCAGGCAGGTAGTGTGATAAAAATAAAAACCATACTTTTGTTTGCACATGACTGAAAGATCGAAGTCAGCAGAACACTCCATACGCATGTGCCTTTAAACACAAGTCAAAGCATTTACAGACGTATACCTGCGTTCTGTCAATATAGTCCTATGAGCAGAACTGCGCACCAGCTGGGTGTCTGGGTGCTGCAAATACAGGTGTAACATATGCTGTATGTCCATTTGCCTGTATTTATGTCTGTGTGCATGAGTACAGGTCAGCTTTCAACACTCCCAGAAAGAGTTGAAATTGATGCAAACATTGTACTGCTGCAACCTGGTGCTGATAGGTCTCTTTAAAAATATACATATAAACAAGGCCTGGGGAATGCCCAGGAAAAAATTCCAAGCCTACTTACCACCAGCTCGCAGACAACCAAATTAACCTGTCTAACAGTATGCGTTAAAAACAGGGGTTTAGTCCGCACGCATTTGCAAACGCATGCGTAAGCCACAGAGCCTCGTCACGGCACCCTGATATCTGTGGTCCTAACACTAAAATATGAGTGTCCCCACAGTGGAGGCACATGCATTCTGATGGATAAATGAGGGCAGGTGGACTGAAGGGCAGCCCATCCCTTCTTAAAGGTACAGGGCACACCAGACACCCAGCAAATAGCACAATGGCTGCAAAGGTGCTGGTGCGTTGCTGGACCAATACACACACCAAGGTGATCTCAAAAAACTTGCCACCACCCTCATTTATAGCTGGCTATCGCAGTAAGCGGCATTGGAGGGCTACAAACAGATATAAACAAGGCCTGGGGAATGCCCAGGAAAAAATTCCAAGCCTACTTACCACCAGCTCACAGACAACCAAATTAACCTGTCTAACAGTATGCGTTAAAAACAGGGGTTTAGTCCGCACGCATTTGCAAACGCATTTGCAAACGCATGCGTAAGCCACAGAGCCTCGTCACGGCACCCTGATATCTGTGGTCCTAACACTAAAATATGAGTGTCCCCTTTAAAAATATACAGCCTGTCTTTCACACAGAAATATATTACTTACTGGGCTGGTGATGTAATAGGATGTTAAGCAATCACATTCAAACTCATGTTAAATAGGAATTGGGACACACCTGCAGGGCTGTTTTAATGAGTGGGCACACCTGGGCACTGCCCAGGGGCCCCAGCTGCATGGGGGGCCCGTGCACTTTCCCCAAAGCAGCTGGTCCTTGAGCCCACGCTGCCCCAAAAATGGGGGCCCCATGAAGGCACTGAGAGTGATGGATACACAGGGAAGGCAGGCTGGCAGCGGTGCGCCGTGCTGTGCAGAACGATACCTATTTCACAGCCAGCAGGGAGGGGCAGGGCCGGAGCGCCAGTGATGCTCTGACCCCACCCCATACAGCTTGAATGCTCAGGACTCGAAGGCCGCGGGGTAGGAGCAGGAGTGGGAGCTGCTGAGTCGGCAGCACTGAGAGCCCACCTGGGAAGTAGCATTGTGGATGGTGTCATGGTGAGCCCAGCTGTCCAGCACTGTTTGCACCAAAGCGCTTGGAATGCCCAGAGGGATGCTCCCTCCTCCGCCCCTCCTTCTGCCTGCTTGATTGGTATAGGTGAGTCCAGTGCTGGAGGTGGGCACATAGCCAAAAGTTTACATGCACTCTATCTCCACTGGAAAAGGGGGTACTACATGAATGGGATTATGGTGCTGGGGGATATCAAGGGTGTATGGGGAAAAACAATGCTGAGGGGGTATCTGGGGTGTATAGAGGGTAGCAATGCTTTGGGTATCTTGGGTGGCTATAGTGCTAGAGGTATCAGCGATGTAGAGAGGCCACAGTGTAGGGGGGGATCAGGGATGTAGTGGGGTCACAATACAAGGGGTATCTTATGGTATATGGTAACGGTGCTGGGGGGATATCTAGAGTGTAGAGGGGTCAGAGTGCTTGGGGGATATCTGGGGTGTAGAGGGAACAGAGTGCTGAGGGCATATCCGGGGTGTAGAGGGGTCAGAATGCTGGGGGGATGTCTGGGGTGTAGAGGGGTCACAATGCTGAGGGGATATCTAGGGTGTAGAGGGGTCAGAATGCTGGGGGGATGTTTGGGGTGTAGAGGGGTCACAATGCTGGGGGGATATCTAGGGTGTAGAGGGGCCATAGTGCTGGGGAGGCATCAATCTCGCAGATATATTATATGCACAGGACAGCTTTGTTACTTTATGTATGTAGTATTTTCTATGGGGTAGAGTGGCAAGATGGAAGCCTTTTCTTACAAAGAACAACATCCAAGCCCGGCTAAATTTTGCAAAAACACATCTGAAGTCTCCCAAAAGCATGTGGGGATATGTTATGGTCTGATAAAACCAAGTTTGAACTTTTTGGCCATAATTCCAAAAGATGTTTGGCGCAAAAACAACACTGCACATCGCTAAAAGAACACCATACCTATAGTGGTGGCAGCATCATGCTTTGGGGCTGTTTTTCTTCAGCTGGAACAGGGGCCTTAGTCAAGGTAGAGGGAATTATGAACAGTTCCAAATACCAGTCAATATTGGCACAAAACCTTCAGGCTTCTGCTAGAAAGCTGAACATGAAGAGGAACTTCATCTTTCAGCATGACAACGACCCAAAGCATACATCAAAATCAACAAATGAATGGCTTTACCAGAAGAAGATTAAAGTTTTGGAATGGCCCAGCCAGAGCCCAGACCTGAATCCAATTGAAAATCTGTGGGGTGATCTGAAGAGGGCTGTGCACAGGAGATGCCCTCGCAATCTGACAGATTTGGAGTATTTTTGCAAAGAAGAGTGGGTAAATATTGCCAAGTCAAGATGTGCCATGCTGATAGACTCATACCCAAAAAGACTGAGCGCTGTAATAAAATCAAATGGTGCTTCAAACAAAGTATTAGTGTAAGGGTGTGCACACTTATGCAACCATATTTTATTTTTTTAATTTTATTTCCCTACACCTAAAAGATTTCAGTTCATTTTTTAATTGGGTTGTACAGTTTATAGGTCACATTAAAGGTGGACAAAGTTCTAAAATTATTTATCTTTGTCTCATTTTCTTACATCACAGAAAACTGACATTTTAACAGGGGTGTGTAGACTTTTTATATCCACTGTATATAAGGCAAACATTGCAACCCTGGAAACTACCCAGTCCCATGCTCCCAAGTGTTCATTACCAAGCCAAACTCTTGCTAGTATATTGTACTATAATATTACAGACTTGTTACAGTAATTAGGCAGCCAGGTTAGCTCGACCGGTATAGCAACTAATATAAGGCTAAATGATCATACGTATATGGGCCACAATGAAGGTGGTTTCAGTTTGGTTTCCTGGCTGTTACAGAGCTGATAAAATTTTAAATACTAGTTTTGTGACTCCTGATAACCTGGCTGATTAGAATTTGCCACAGAAATAATAATAATAAATTTACCAGTTAGCAATCTCATACAGTATGTATGATGGGATCATTTTCAAAGGTATCAATCTTATCAGGATTCTGAGGCTGTTCTCATCCATATCATGCATAGAACAGCAGAGGGCTACTTCCGATAAAATATATTCATGGAGATCCCATAACAAAAGAAATGATATGCTGTGTATGTATATATATATATATATATATATATATATATATATATATATATATATATATATATATATATATATATATATATATATATATATATATATATATATATATATATATATATATATATATATATAGTCGGAGCCCTATGTCCGATATGGACATAGATAACACTTATAATAAAGATAAGACTTACCATCGGAAATAGACCTGGAAGTGTGGACTTACCATATGAAATGGACCTGAAAGTGTGCCTTGGTCTAATGGCCGGTATGCCAAAATAAGGGGGCATACCCTGGTTTTAAGAAATGATTATTCTGTAGAGAGAAATGAGATGAAATGAATGAAATGAAATGAATGCCTTGAAATGGGGATGGGAGGGTGGGTATCGCGCACAGGAAACCGACAAGCACCACAGGTGAGCGGGCTGTTTAAATACCCACCGGGCTCCTCCCATAAATTCAGGCCACCATACTGGCCTTCCTACTTATGGTCGGAGCCCTATGTCCGATATGGACATAGATAACACTTATAATAAAGATAAGACTTACCATCGGAAATAGACCTGGAAGTGTGGACTTACCATATGAAATGGACCTGAAAGTGTGCCTTGGTCTAATGGCCGGTATGCCAAAATAAGGGGGCAAAAACATTCAGGTAGGGGTATAATATATAATTGGTTTTCAGGTATTCATTGAGCCAATTTGGAGAATGCCTGTGCCATCTCTACTTGAGGATTGGGTATATACCGGGCGACGCAGGCTGATTTCCATCTGCCTAGTCTTTTGATGATGTGGTCTGGAACCCCCTGGCGGGTTGCTGCGGAGGCTGCTCCGATGCGGAAGGAGTGTCCGGAGTACTGACTGGGTTTAAGGTGAAGATTGCGGAGAAGTATCCTTATGTGTTTTACAAAGTGACATGCGTTTAAGGGTTTAACTGGGAATGATAGAAGAGGACTGGTGTCCGATTGTTCAGGCAGGAGTGAGAGGAGACGGTTAAGTACGGTGACTGGACACCAGCTGTTATTGGTTCTGTAGAGGTGAATGTCCACTCCAGAGCCTGTTTCCTGGGTTTAAGAAACCTCGAGGTGAAGGATGAAATGGTCTTGGTGGCGAAGCAAGTGCCGTCTGCGTAATACTTGGTCTGTGGGGTGGTTATAGGTGAACCCGTAGTAAGCCAACTATATGGCTGCTTGTAGGACCGTGCTGGGCAGCAGACCGAATGGCGAAGTAGCCAGAATAGTCGACATATCCCTGAAGATGGGCCCCGTAATGGGTAAGCGCTTAGTACTGATCACTGGTTGTTGTTTCTGGATGCCCCTTTAGGATGGCTCGTATAGCGTGTGATGAGAACAGTGAAGATTTTGTGGGGTCTTCCAGGGTCACGAAATGTTGTATGCCGGCTAGGTGTAGCCGAATGGTATTGTAAGATAAAGCCAGCTGAGTGTGGCAGTATGAAATGAAGGCCAGTACCTGTTTGACATCTATTGGTCCTTTACGGCAGGATGTGAGAAATTTATTGAACGCCTTTCAAGCTGTCTGGTAGGCTTTGAGTGTGTTATGAGAGAGTGAGTGATTGATGAGCTGCGTTGCTCCTTGTAAATGTTAGACTAGTCCAGGGTCAGTTGTGACCAGGCAGGGATAGGGGCCGACACTGGATCGGCTCCGGGAACCTGTTTGAAAAGGAGGTGTAGTTAGAACGTGGCAGTGCGTCAGCAGCTAAATTGTGTCTGCCTGGAATAAATGCACAGTGTATGTTAAACTGATGCTGTAAGAACAGTTGTACCAATCTGCGCAGGAAGGACATGACTGCTGGGGAATTGGACCTGCCTTTGTTGATGTCTGCCGTGGCCTGATTGTCGGTGGTGAAGACTACGGTTTGCCCTGTCCAATGGTGACCCCAGAGTTGTGCAGCTGCCACCATGGGATAGATTTCGAGGAGGGAAGATGTTTTGAATAAAGCCGGGTATCAACAGTATCTGTTGAGGCCAGGGTCCTGAAAACCAATGATGGCCAAAAATTGCAGCGAAACCTGTGGTGGCTGCAGCGTCTGTCACCACCTGGGGTGACAGGGCTGAAACCATGGGTATAATTAGGGATATGCCATTCCGGGAGGACGGAATTCGTCCCACATAGATAGGTCCGCTATTGCTGCGGAGTCTAGATTTAAGATCTGATCGGGGTCTTGTGTTTCTGGCAGGAATCTCAGCAGGCGTGACACGAAGGTGCGGCCTTGTGGAATAATTCGTATGGCGAAATTCAGCATTGCCAGGAGAGATTGCAACTGCTTCTTGGTACACCCCTTGGTGTGGGTGAATTTGTGAAGGACCGCCTTAATGCGGGTTAGTTTGTCGAGGGGGAGACTGGCTTGCATAGCGCAGGTGTCTAAGTTGGCCCCGAGAAAGGTGATGTTATGTGCTGGGCCTTCTACTTTGTGCTCGGTGATGGGAAGATTGGGTTTTCCGAATATCGCTCTGAGTTTGTCGAGGTCTCCTGGGGGCTTGCTGGGAGGTTCTATTAGTAGGAAGTCGTCCAGGTAATGGATGACTTTTGTCACTGAGCCTTGTGTAACAGTATCCAAGCAAGAGACTGAGCGAATGTGTCGAAGAGCCAAGGGCTGCTCTTCGAACCGAACGTCAGTTTTGTGGCCAAATAATATGCCTCCTTCCACTTGATGCCATGCCAGCACCAAAGGGATGGATGGATAGGCAGGAGCTTAAAGGCAACCGAGATGTCGGTTTTGGAAAGCCAGGCACCTGTACCTGCTTTGATGACTGCTTGTATCGGCATGTCTACGGAGGAATATTTTAGGGAGAATTCTTCGGAGGGAATCGGGGAATTGAGACTGGGGATGTGGGAAGAATGAGGCGCAGACAGGTGGTACCCCAAACGTAATTTATTTGTGAATTTGCCCTTGACAAGCCCCAAAAAGGGCTGACTCTCCAAGTGCTGAAAGGGGGCTGAGTGAAAGGCCTATAACGTACTCTCGGTCTAGTTCTGTTTGTAAGAGCCGATCTATGGTTTGTTCGTCGATGGCTGCTGAACGAATATTCCCACATTCGTACGTACTGTGAGGTAGTGAAATGAGGCCTGTGAGAAATCCGACAGAGGGGCCGTGAAGTCTTCGCTGCCGGCCTGTGACATGATTTGATCTGATGAGAATATCCTGTTTTTGAGCTCGTATATTTTTTTTTTTTTTATTTATTTATTTTTTTTTTTTTTTGTGAGAACGAAATGATTCGAAATGTTTGCCTTGATGTTTGAAATGACTGAACTGCATGACAAAGGTCCGGCCTGGTCGTGTCGTGACTGATGCGACCGTGAACCGGGCTCTGGAGCATGTACTGAAATGAGGCAACAGAAGAAACATTGGTGCACACCGGGACGAATCGGTGCTTGTTTGATGCATCTGGATTCGAATCGGAGCGCAGCATGAAATGAAATGAGAGAAATGTTTACCTTGACCGAGGCTTGAATTGGTTGTGCCGTGTTTTGCGACTGGCAACCGACCGAGCTCTGGTATAGGTATGGATTTTTTTTTTTTTTTTTTTTTTTTGAGGAAAATGAAAAGGTGACAATTCGTGAAGGGATTGCTAAGTAACTTGAAGCAATGATTTGTATGATGCTTGCAATCTTGTGACAATGAAATGATTCGAAATGTTTGCTTTGATTGTGAAATGAATGAACTGCATGACAGAGGTGCGGCCTGGTCGTGTCACGATTTGTTCGACCGTGAACCGGGCTCTGGAGCATGTATTGAAATGGGGCAACTGAAAATATTGGTGCTCCTGGGACGAATCGGTGCTTGTTTGATGCATCTGGATTCGAATAGGAGTGCAGTATTAAATGAAATGAGAGAAATGATTGTTTTGACCGCGGCTCGAATTGGTTGTGCCGTGTTAGCGACTGGCAACTAACCGAGCTCTGGTATAGGTATGAAATGCGATCGGAACCAGTGATGCATGCCGTGACGAATCGGTGCACCTCAGATGCGACTGGTTTCGAAACGGTGATGCGTTGTGGGAGTGAAATGGTAGAAATTGCATGACAGAGATGTGGATCAATCCCCCGATGTCTGCGATTAGCTATGATCTGGACTCTGGAGCATGTGTCAGAAATGTGGCCAATCCTGGGCACGCCGAGACGAATCGGTGCATTTTCATGCGACTGATTTCATGTCGGAATGTGATACGTGAAAATGAAATGATAACCATGACAGAGGTACAAATGACTGATAACGTAACTCTGGAGCATGTATAGAAATGAGGCCAATCCTGGGGCACGCCGAGATGAATCGGTGCATTTCATGCGACTGAATTCATGTCGGAACGTGATACATGGAAATGAAATGATAACCATGACAGAGGTACGAATGACTGATAAAACGTAACTCTGGAGCATGTATAGAAATGAGGCCAATCCTGGGGCACGCCGAGACGAATCGGTGCATTTTTCATGCGACTGAATTCATGTCGGGACGTGATACATGGAAATGAAATGATAACCATGACAGAGGTACGAATGACTGATAAAACGTAACTCTGGAGCATGTATAGAAATGAGGCCAATCCTGGGGCACGCCGAGACGAATCGGTGCATTTTTCATGCGACTGAATTCATGTCGGGACGTGATACATGGAAATGAAATGATAACCATGACAGAGGTACAATTGACTGACAATAACGTAACTCTGGAGCATGTATAGAAATGAGGCCGTAATAACTGGGGCACACCGGAACGAATCGGCGCATCTTTGGTGCGACTGGATTCGAATCGGAGCGCGGTAGGTGACTGAAATGAGAAATGATTTGAAAATGTCAGAAATGAGTTTAGAAATGTTTTCAGAAATGAGAAATGATTTGAAATGTCCGAAATGAGTTCAGAAATGTTTTCAGAAATGAGAAATGATTTGAAATGTCCGTAATGAGTTTAGAAATGTCTCAGAAATGAGAAATGATTGGTATCGAACTAACTTGATTTGATAATTTACAAAATTGCGACTGGCTATGGCTGTCTACTGATACCGACATGCTAGAAATGAAGCGACGTCAGCGTCGCTGTGCTATCGAATTTGTAACATATCGAAAGTACGAGCGATATACATTGCAGTTTGTGAGATGCGGGTGAAACGAAATTTGAACTCACGGTTTAGTGACATGATATGAAAAACGAAAAGTCCGACGGGACCTTACCTGCGACAGCCAAGCCAGACGCGTGGTACAAACTATAAACGAAAACGCGGATTTCGAAAGTTTTGAGTACGGAGTATCGAATACGGGAACTTGCGAGGCAAGAACTTGCGGACGCTGGTATATCGAATAGTCGGCTTAGTGACGTATATCGCGCACAGGAAACCGACAAGCACCACAGGTGAGCGGGCTGTTTAAATACCCACCGGGCTCCTCCCATAAATTCAGGCCACCATACTGGCCTTCCTACACATATATATATATATATATATATATATATATATATATATATATATATATATATATATATATATATATATATATATATATATATATATATATATATATATATATATATATATATTATATACAGTGCCTTGCGAAAGTATTCGGCCCCCTTGAACTTTTCAACCTTTTGCCACATTTCAGGCTTCAAACATAAAGATATAAAATTTTTATTTTTTGTGAAGAATCACCAACAAGTGGGACACAATTGTGAAGTGGAACGAAATCTATTGGATTGTTGAAACTTTTTTAACTAATAAAAAAATGAAAAGTGGGGCGTGCAAAATTATTCGGCCCCCTTGCATTAATACTTTGTAGAGCCACCTTTTGCTGCGATTACAGCTGCAAGTCGCTTGGGGTATGTCTCTATCAGTTTTGCACATCGAGAGACTGAAATTCTTGCCCATTCTTCCTTGCAAAACAGCTCGAGCTCAGTGAGGTTGGATGGAGAGCGTTTGTGAACAGCAGTTTTCAGCTCTTTCCACAAATTCTCGATTGGATTCAGGTCTGGACTTTGATTTGGCCATTCTAACACCTGGATACGTTTATTTGTGAACCATTCCTTTGTAGATTTTGCTGTATGTTTGGGATCATTGTCTTGTTGGAAGATAAATCTCCGTCCCAGTTTCAGGTCTTTTGCAGACTCCAACAGGTTTTCATCCAGAATGGTCCTGTATTTGGCTGCATCCATCTTCCCCTCAATTTTAACCATCTTCCCTGTCCCTGCTGAAGAAAAGCAGGCCCAAACCATGATGCTGCCACCACCATGTTTGACAGTGGGGATGGTGTGTTGAGTGTGATGAGCTGTGTTGCTTTTACGCCAAACATATCGTTTTGCATTGTGGCCAAAAAGTTCGATTTTGATTTCGTCGGACCAGAGCACCTTCTTCCACATGTTTGGTGTGTCTCCCAGGTGGCTTGTGGCAAACTTTAGACGAGACTTTTTATGGATATCTTTGAGAAATGGCTTTCTTCTTGCCACTCTTCCATAAAGGCCAGATTTGTGCAGTGTACGACTGATTGTTGTCCTATGGACAGACTCTCCCACCTCAGCTGTAGTTCTCTGCAGTTCATCCAGAGTGATCATGGGCCTCTTGGCTGCATCTCTGATCAGTCTTCTCCTTGTCTGAGCTGAAAGTTTAGAGGGACAGCCAGGTCTTGGTAGATTTGCAGTGGTCTGATACTCCTTCCATTTCAAAATGATCGCTAGCACAGTGCTCCTTGGGATGTTTAAAGCTTGGGAAATCTTTTTGTATCCAAATCCGGCTTTAAACTTCTCCACAACAGTATTACGGACCTGCCTGGTGTGTTCCTTGGTCTTCATGATGCTCTCTGCGCTTTCAACAGAACCCTGAGACTATCACAGAGCAAGTGCATTTATACAGAGACTTGATTACACACAGGTGGATTCTATTTATCACCATCAGTCATTTAGGACAACATTGGATCATTTAGAGATCCTCGCTGAACTTCTGGAGTGAGTTTTCTGCACTGAAAGTAAAGGGGCCGAATAATTTTGCACGCACCACTTTTCAGTTTTTTAATTGCTAAAAAAGTTTAAAATATCCAATAGATTTCGTTCCACTTCACAATTGTGTCCCACTTGTTGGTGATTCTTCACAAAAAATTAAAATTTTATATCTTTATGTTTGAAGCCTGAAATGTGGCAAAAGGTTGAAAAGTTCAAGGGGGCCGAATACTTTTGCAAGGCACTGTATATATATATATATATATATATATATATATATATATATATATATATATATATATATATATATATATATATATATATATATAAAATTTTAACTAGAAAAAGTTGTGGTTTTTTTTTTTTTTAATGACTGTTATGTTATGTTATTCTGCATTTTAAATACAGATTTTGCTCAAAATAGAAAAAGAAAAGCATGTCATAAGAAAAACTGCATTTATTAATAATCAGAATTATGTAAGGCACTTACTCATAGCAACAGATCAAAATATGTCTTTCAATGATCTTATTACAGCACATTAATTGTTTGCTGTGCGTTACTGTAGATTGTTGCTGTGTTGCCCAACATTTCACTTATGATTTTTACATAAGGCATTATAAAAACTTTTATTATCACTGAAAATATTAAAGTTTTCCACATTTAATTATCACCTTGACAGCCTGCCCCATCAGCCTTTGATTATGAAGCTAAAGGAATGACGCCTGACTCAAGCCTTTGCCTTCAGAGGTGCTGCGGTGTATGCCTGCTGGAGAGACTGGACCAACAGGTGAGCAATCAAGAATTACGCGTTTTCTGTGCATAAGAAAGGAAAATCTTTTTGTAACCCACTGTCTTCCTTTGATACATTATCTTTCCACAGTACAGTAAATACAAGAGGACATAGCCTACACTAGACATAAAACACACAATTAGTTTGAACTGGATAGATTTGTGTCTTTTTTCAATCTAACTATGTAACAATAACATATAAATAAGACCTTTAAAAAATATACAGAAATAGATACAAACTATACTGTGATATCATTTCTTGAAATTTGACTTGAGGACTGTCCAAATTATGAAAATCTTTGCTTTAAAAGTAAATATCTATTAAATGGTAAGTACAATTTTTCTTATTTATCTAATTTAAAAGTGGAATGGAAATACTATGTTGCTTCTCATCAACCACTTGAAGACCGTGCCTTTTTCTAAAAGACACTTCTCTCCCGCATGTAACAATCTGTGTATTTTTTTTACTAGAAAACTACTTAGAGCCCCCAAACATTATATATATATATATATATATATATATAAATTTTTGTAGCAGAGGCCCTAGAGTATAAAATGGTGGTTATTACAAGTTTGTATGTCGCACTGTATTTGCGCAACTGTTTTTTAAACCCATTTTTTGGGGGGAAAAAATACACTTTAACAAATATTAATGCAAAAAAACACAACATATAACCCAATTTTTTCATAAGCTATAAAAAATGATGTTACGCTGAATAAAAAGATACCCAATATGTCATGCTTTAAAATTGCTCGCGCTTGTGGAATGGCGACGAACTACGGTACTTAAAAAATCTCCATTAGGAGATGTTTTAAACATTTTTACAGGTTACCAGTTGGCAGTTACAAAAGAGGTTTAGAGCTAGAGTTATTGCTCTCGCTATAACGTTTGTGGCGATACCTCATATTTTTTCTTTTTTATTATATTGTTTTTTGTTTTTTTTACACTGTCCCTTTTTATATTTTTGTTTTTATAAAAAAAAATGTTGCTGTCAAAAGAAATGTAACCATCCCTTGTGATAGCATTAAAGATTGACAGGTCCTCTTTATGGAGAGATCTGGGGTTTTACATTTTCCCTATCCGGAAGTGACAAAATGCTTGTCGCTTCAGGTCTCCTAGACCATACAGATGGTCTCCCACTGCTTGTAAAAGTGATCCATTTGCTAATTACGGTAGCTGCTTGATCACTTTTATGGTGTAGGGCTTCACCGGTAGAAGAAAAAAAACAATACCGGGGTTATGGCTGACAGCTGCAGCCATGGCCCCAATATACTCGCTTGAACACAATGATGTACATGATTGTGTGTCAAGTGTTTAAGAATGTAAGACTGAACATGGACATCATATATCTACTGTGTAATATGTGTGTGTGTGTGTGTGTGTGTGTGTATATATATATATATATATATATATATATATATATATATATATATATATATATATATATATATATATATATATATATATATATATATATATATATATATATATATATATATATATACATATACACACAGTGGAGACGGAAAGTATTCAGACCCCCTTAAATTTTTCACTCTGTGTTATATTGCAGCCGTTTACTAAAATAATTTAAGTTCATTTTTTTCCTCATTAATGTATATATAGTACCCCATATTGACAGAAAAACACAGAATTGTTGACATTTTTGCAGATTTATTAAAGAAGAAGAACTGAAATATCATATGGTCCTAAGTATTCAGACCCTTTGCTGTGAAACTCATATATTTAACTCAGGTGCTGTCCATTTCTTCTGATCATCCTTGAGATGGTTCTACATCTTCATTTGAGTCCAGCTGTGTTTGATTATACTGATTGGACTTGATTAGGAAAGCCACACACCTGTCTATATAAGACCTTACAGCTCACAGTGCATGTCAGAGCAAATGAGAATCATGAGGTCAAAGGAACTGCCTGAAGAGCTCAGACAGAATTTTGGCAAGGCCCAGATCTTGCCAAGGTTACAAAAAAAATTCTACTGCACTTAAGGTTCCTAAGAGCACAGTGGCCTCCATAATCCTTAAATGGAAGACGTTTGGGAAGACCAGAACCTTTCCTAGAGCTGGCCGTCCGCCCAAACTGAGCTATTGGGGGAGAAGAGCCTTGGTGGGGGAGGTAAAGAAGAGCCCAAAAATCACTGTGGCTGAGTTCCAGAGATTCAGTTGGGAGATGGGAGAAAGTTGTAGAAAAACAGCCATTACTGCAGCCCTCCACCAGTCGGGGCTATATGGCAGAGTGGCTCGACGGAAGCCTCTCAGTGCAAGACACATGAAAGCCCGCATGGAGTTTGCTAAAAAAAACACCTGAAGGACTCCAAGATGGTGAGAAATAAGATTCTCTGGTTTGAATCCACACGTATAAACCCAAATATTAAAAGCATAAAAATAGGACAATATGAACACAAAATCGGCATATTTGCGGATGATATTATACTATCAGTAACTAACCCTGATACCTTATTACCTGCTGTACAAAAACTACTAGAATGGTATGGGAATGTGTTCTACTACAAGATCAATCAAAACAAGTGGTATGTACTACCAATGAACCTAACTACTGACCTAACCAATAATCTGCGTGAAAGATATGGTTTTAATTAGGATGGAACATCTTTATCGTATTTAGGAATTAAACTTGCTTACCCTCCCTCCAAATTATATGAGGCCAATTTCCCTGTACTTCTAGAATTAATTCACAAAGACCTACAAAATATTCAGAAAACACAACTCACATGGGTAGGGAAAATAGCAGCATTCAAAATGCAAACACTACCCAAAATCCTGTATTATTTTCGTTCCCCCCTAGTGTAATTCCTAACAAATTTTTACGCAGATTAATACGAAACTTAAAAATTTCATCTGGAACGGTAAAAAACCCAGATTGGCATTCGCTATACTGACTTCCACCAAGTTGGCAGGAGGAATGGGACTACCAGATGTTAAAAACTACTACTGCGCCTCATTACTAGGTCAAATTAAGTATTGTTTTTCCTCTTCGGAGGATAAACTATGGACAAACATTGAAAGAGAAGTAACTTTAGGACACGATATGTACGCACTGTCTTTGGCTTGCTATTTACTCATTAAAAAAATTAATATTCCCAACCTAATTAGTATTAAAGCCACCCTGATGGCATGGAAACACATCCTGTCAAATGATACAATAAGATTGCCTGTAAAAATACTAGACTATTGCAAAATCCGCATTTCATCAAAAGACTGGATTACACAAGGATATAACACGTATAAAGACTTGACTTTGCGATACAAGAAATTAGTGTCAGGCAAAATTGAAAGATGCTCTCGACTAAAGAACGTCATCCCCTAAAATAGTATAATGATCCCTACAGTTATTTGGCAATATCTAACCAAGCATAGAGAACAAAGGAAAAGGGAAATTTCCCTATTCTATCACCTCCTCTCTGCGTATCCCCCAGAGTCAAAAATCCCCACATGCTTAAATGGGAAAAAGATTTATTGCAGGATTTCTCAGGAGACCAATGGAGGAAAGCAATCCTAATATTCAGGAAGGCTTCCTCTTGTACAGATCATTGGGATAATTCACAAAAAAATCCTAAATAGATGGTATTTGACTCCGTACAGATTATCAAAAATGTATCCCTCCTCTTCACCGCTATGTTGGAGGTGCAATGAACAAACATACACCACACACTATGGAATTGTAAAAAATTACATAGTTTCTGGAAAGCTATCTCCACATTTATAGCAGAACTCACTGGTAACTTAATTGATCTCCTCCCATGCCCTATTAGGAATAAACCTTGACACCCACCCTAATGTTTAGAACAATAGTAGCCCATATACTCATAGCAGCTAGGATTACAATATCTAGTATGTGGAAATCTTCTGATGTTCCGAACTTATTATATATTTTTAGACTGAATATTCAAGCACAATATGAGCTGATTTTGGCATACAAAAATTATTCTACGAAAAAAAAAAATGTCAAGCTTGGATGGACCACCCTAGCGCTTCGAATTATCTAAAGAATTGTAACTTTAAAAAAAAAAATACCCTCAAATCCAAAGGAAAATTTAGGAGTAAATGATCTCTTCCATATTGAACGTAACAGCTTAATAACTGATCTCCGCTTATGCCCTGTACACACGATAGGTTTTTCCAATGGAAAATGTGATAGGACCTTGTTGTCGGAAATTCCGACTGTGTGTAGGCTCCATCACACATTTTCCATAGGAATTTCCGACACACAAAGTTTGAGAGCAGGATATAAAATTTTCCGACAACAAAATCCGTTGTCGGAAATTCCGATCGTGTGTACACAAATCCGACGCACAAAGTGCCACGCATGCTCAGAATAAATGAAGAGATGAAAGCTATTGGCTACTGCCCCGTTTATAGTCCTGACGTACGTGTTTTACGTCACTGTGTTCAGAACGATAGGATTTTCCGACAACTTTGTGTGACTGTGTGTATGCAAGACAAGTTTGAGCCAACATCCGTTGGAAAAAATCCATGGATTTTGTTGTCGGATCAATGTTCGACCGTGTGTACAGGGCATTACAGTTTGAACCCAATTGGGGTAAGCGAGACCTGATATTTTAAGCTTGATATCATCTTGTTACCTTGTTACCTGTATACCTCATACCGGGCCTATTCTGACACTTTTCTCCTACATGTTAAAATCATCATTTTTCTGCTAGACAATTACTCAGAACCTCCAAACATTATATATGTTTTTTTTTAGCAGACACCCTAGGTAATAAAATAGCGGTCATTGCAACTTTTTATCTTGCACGGTATTTGCACAATAATTTTTCAAACGCCTTTTTTTTTGGGAAAAAAACGGTTTCATGAATTAAAAAATAGCAAAACATTAAAGTTAGCCCAATTTTTTTGTATAATGTGAAAGATGATGTTACGCCGAGTAAATAGATACTTAACATGTCACGCTTTAAAATTGCGCACACTCATGGAATGGTGCCAAACTTCGGTACCTAAAAATCTCCATAGGCGACGTTTTGAAAATTTTTACAGGTTACCAGTTTAGAGTTACAGAGGAGGTCTAGTGCTAGAATTGTTGCACACACTCTAGCTCACGCGCCAATACCTCACGTGTGGTTTGAATGGCGTTTACATATGTGGACGGGACTTGCGTGTGCGTTCGCTTCTGAGCGCAAACTACCGGGGAGAGGGGTGTTTTAAATTTCTTTTTTTTAAATTATTTTTTAAATTTTACTTTAATTTTTTATATTTTTACACTTTTTTTTATCACTTTTTTTCCTAATGACAAGGAATATAAACATCCCTTGTAATAGGAATTTATTGTGACAAGTCCTCTTTATGGAGATATGCGGGGTCAATAAGGGCCCACATCTCTCCTCCAGGCTGGAAAACATGAGATTGGTAAAAAAATTTTCTCAATCTTATGCTGACAGCCGCGATCGCGGTTTTGTTGACATCCGGGAACCCGGGCATGACGTTATGCCTCCGACAGTCATAGAGATGACTGGTGACCATCTGGTCGCTGGAAATCTCTATCGTCGTCATCCGGCGCCGGCCAATTCTTTCTCCGGGCCCCCGATGGCACGGGAGAGCCTGTACAAGCACCCGACGCCTATAAGCGTCCCCTCCCGTCGCCTATAAGAACGATCAAGCGGTGGAACTGCAACTATGATCATTCTTATCGTGCACAGAATCGCCGGCTGCAGAGAATGATATCTGAATGATGCCTGTAGCTGCAGGCATCATTCAGCTATCCCCGCACAAAGTCAAGGACGTCATTTGACTATGTGAGGTAGGGAAGAGGTTAGATTATCTTTTGGATGTAGGTATTTTTTAAGGTATGCTAAAAAAAGAACTATGTTGGTGTATTGTTTACTGTCATGAGCATATGCCCTTGTTGTTGAAGAAATACCGTATATACTCGAGTATAAGTCCTTCTGAGTATAAGTCGAGGCCCTAATTTACCACAAAAAAAATGGGAAAAACTTAGTGACCCGAGTATAAGACGAGGTTGAGAAATGCACAGCTACTGTAAGTGGAAAAGAGGGCATTCAAACTCGGTAGTTAAAGGTTCCTAGATGCCCCCTAGCAGCAGCCAAAATTTGGGGTCTCTGAACCCAAATGGTCCCAAAATGACATTGCTGCAGATGGACACAGTTGACCGAATTTGGGGCTCCATATCTCAGGGCCACTTAGTGCTAGGAACCCCAAATTTTGATGTGCAAACTCAGTGGAACTAGCACCATAAAATTTCCAAAGCTGGGGTTTCTAGCACCAAGTGTCCCCGAGATACAGGGACCCAAAAATCGGTTCAGAAAATGTCAAGCACTTTTCTGGATATGTTATGGTACCAGTTCCACTGGGCTTGCTCTCCAAATTTGGGGTTCCTAGCACCTAGTGGCCCTGAGATATGTGGCCCCAAATTTGGTTCAGAAAATGTCAAGCACTTTTCTGCAGCAGAGAATGACATTTTCCGAACCGAATTTGGGGCCCCGTATCTCTGGGCCACTTGGTCCTAGGAACCTTTTAATATGTTGTGGTACTAGTTCCACTGGGTTTGCACACCAAATTTGGGGTTCCTAGCACAAAGTGGCCCTGAGATACGGGGCCCCAAAGTCGGTTCGAAAAATGAAATTTTTTGCTGCAGAAAAGTGCTTGACTCGAGTATAAGTCGAGGGTGGCACTTTCAGCACAAAAAAAAGGTGCTGAAAAACTCGACTTATACTCGAGTATATACGGTAAATGAAAAAATAGTTAAAAAATAGTTAAAGTTTAAAAACTCATTTATTTAGCTCACTTATAATCAAAATTTTGATATTCACTTTTAGGATTCCTTATATCACCTACTCCAAACCTTCTGTCATTCCTCCCTCAAAAGTTTATCACTTGCTCACTACAATTCCAAACCTCTGTCATCTGTGAAATATCCTCCCAATACTTCCTCCTCTTTGTGATCACTGTCATTCATAAGACATTCTCATCCTTTCTCTTCCAAACCTCTCTCACCTTTCACTCATCCTTGTCCCTCCTGCAAACCTCTGTCAATCATCATACATTCTGGTTCCACCTCCAAACCTCTGTCAATTCCTCCTCCAATTTGTTGTCACTCATCATCCATTCTAATCCTACCTCCTCCAAACCTTTGTCACTCATAACTTAACTTTATTCCTCCTCCCTCAATCTTTTGTCACACAACATTGTTTTATTCCTGCTTCAGTCATGTTATACACCCCTCTTGCTTGGGCTATATTTTTTATAATACAGTAAATAATAGGACTTTTGATTTTCCTTTTTCCAGGCCTCATCTGAACCCATAGGGAACATGCTGCAGTTTGGGGAACGCTCCTATCACCCAAGCTGCGCCAACTTTTGGCTACACTGCGTGGACTCCAGCCTGCCTGTATTGTCTTGTCGAAGTAACTGTTCAGCTTGTGTTAAACTAAAAGAAGAGATACAGTGAACTCACAAAGTTTTAGAACTGGACAAAGGCCAGCTTATTTATTTTATTCTGTTACACAATAAAAAAAATGGAGGTTGCGTCAGACACCACCATGGAAGACACAAATATGAAGATGTGGATGTAACTCTCGGGGAACATACACCAAACTTAGCATTGTTTACAGTCTCCAGTGCAATGTTACATTTTAATACAAACTTTGAACTTTTGAATATTTTATTTGGACATTATTCAGAATTGAAGATTCAAATTTACAACGAACATTCCCTTTTAGTTCAAGCAATCATACCATTTCTTCTATTACTGGCAGCATGATCTGAAATTTGACTTCAGTGCTAAATGACCAGACGTTACCATTTTGGAGGTCTTATGATGTATGGCCAGCGCTTTACAGTGATAAAAACGAATGAACAATTTGATGTGAAAGGAAATATGTGTAGGTATTCTATATTCTTTTAGACATGGATGAGAATATGATAAGGTTAAAGAAAACCGGTGATGATTGGGAGTATACAAGAATATAAAT
This sequence comes from Lithobates septentrionalis, assembly GCA_037952835.1. Lineage (NCBI taxonomy): Eukaryota > Metazoa > Chordata > Amphibia > Anura > Ranidae > Lithobates > Lithobates septentrionalis. Next base: position 457,019 of record JBBDGP010001450.1, read on the forward strand.
ATTTGGTCTTAAATTATAACCCCGATTCCATAAAAGTTGGGAAGGTGTAAAATCTACATAAAAACAGAATGCAATGATTTGTAAATCTCAAAACCCCATTATTTATTCACAATAGAAAATAGGAAACATCAAGTGTTTAAGCTGAGAAAATGTACCATTTTATGAAAAAAAATAAGGTAATTTTGAACTTTGAGGGCAGCAACGTATCTCAAAAAATTTGTGACAGGGCAACAAAAAGCTGGCAAAGTACAACCCCAATTCCCCAAAAGTTGTGACAGGGCCATGTTTACCACAGTGTATCTTCCCTTCTTTTTTAACAGTCTGGGAACTTAGAATACCAGCTGCTGGAGTTTTGGGATAGGAATGTTATCCCATTCTTGTATAAGCATATACTGCTCTAAAACCTGGATATTTATTTATTTATTTTAGGTGCTTATATAGCGCCATCAATTTATGCAGCGCTTTACATGTACATTGTATATTCACATCAGTCCCTACCCTCAAGCAGCTTACAATCTAAGGTCCCTAACTCACATTCATACATACTAGGGACAATTTAGACAGGATCCAATTAACCTACCAGCATGTCTTTGGAGTGAAGGGAGGAAACCGGAGTACCCAGAGGAAACCCAGGCAGGCACAGGGAAAACATGCAAACTCCAGGCAGGTAGTGTCGTGGTTGGAAATCGAACCAGCGACCCTTCTTACTGCTAGGCGAAAGTGCTATCCACTACACCACTGTGCCACTACCTTCAGCAATGATGGTGCCTTTCCAGATGTGCAAGCTGCCCATTCCATAAGCATTACCACACCCCATACCATCAGAGATTGACTGTAACCCATATATTATAAAACTCAAACTCCTAACAAGGGTTACAATCTACAAACAGTTACTTCCAGGCATTTGAAAGGCTTTGAGTGGCAAATCAATTGATCTAATAATCATTAGGGTTCATACCTACCTCTTCTCTGAAATATCTGCTTATTTTCCATCGTCCAAGGTAAACGGTCAATAAAGCAGGCTATGCAGGGCTCAAATTTAGCAGGAATCGGCTGAAATTCAAGCCACGGGTGGCCATATTAGCATCTCCCACCTAATAAACCTACCAGCATGTCTTTAGAATATGGGAGGAAGCCCACGCAGGCATAGTTAATACAATCTATCATTATTTTAGCCTTCCTGTGTGCTAAAGTTTTCTTACATGCAAGACCTCATTCACAACAGCCATGTTACAAAGCAGCTGCTGGTGTGCACTGTTAGGAACGGGGTGACAATGATCTGAAAACAGCACAATGCACTGTAACCTATTCAGTTCTGCTCACCACAGCAGTGTTGCAATTTAGTATACTGGATCAAAATGCACCCCGGTGAAAAAAAGTACTGCATGCCATATTTTATTTTTTTTCAGCACAGACCATTGTATGAATTGACCTAACCAAATTACCTTGTCTATGCCTTGGGACTGCGCTGGCAAAGGCTGCCCAGCGCAGTCCGATGCACCTGGTAAAAACGAGCCTAACACTGCTTGTAGAACTGGTATTTTTTTTCCATTCTTTTAACAGGCTGACAGCGCTGCTAGTTCTGTAATAAAATTGCATAGCAGCATTGTAACCTTGTGTCTAGATTTACAAGGCAAAAAGCCTGTGGATATTGAGTTTTAAATGGACTTTAAAGTACAAATTTATGTTTATGTTTACCTTAAATATTTCCATTACTAATTGATAAGGTTGTTGTGTGTGCTGTACTATACCACAATAATATCATCTACATACAATATGCAGTACTATGTTCCTGATGCGTCAGTCATTCATGAAAAGCTTATTTATGTATTTTTATCAGTAAATACAAGGCTTCCTCCGAATGGCTGAGACGCATTCAGTCTGACTCGACTTGGTTCTACCAGCAGACAGAAAGTTACCCTTACAGCTGTCGGAACACAGAGGCACTTACTACTTTTATGTAGCTGGTGCTACTACAGTATAGTATAGCGCACACAGCTGTTTTGAACAGAGCAGTTTTGGAATGGTTAAAACCTCGGTTAAATTTTCTTTTACTGTGTTCCACTGTGGACATTTTCCTGGAAAAATTGTCTTTGAGGTGCAGAAGGAAGTGAGAGGGAACTACACTATTATGCCGCGTACACATGGTCAGACTTTCCGACGTAAAATGTGCGATCGGAGCTTGTTGTTGGAAATTCCGACCGTGTGTAGACTCCATCGGAATTTCTGTTGCACAAAATTTGAGATCTGGTTCTCAAATTTTCCAGCAACAAAATCCGTTTGCGTAAATTCCGATCGTGTGTACACAATTTCGACGCTCAAAGTGCCACACATGCTCAGAATCAAGCAGAAGAGCCACACTGGCTATTGAACTTCATTTTACCTGGCTTGTTGTAAGTGTTGTATGCCACCGCGTTCTTGATGTTCGGAATTTCCGACAAGATTTATGTGACCGTGTGTATGCAAGACAAGTTTGAGCCAACATCCCTTGGAAAAAATCCATGGATTTTGTTGTCGGAATGTCCGATCAATGTCTGCTCGTGCGTACGGGGCATTAGACAGCTGACACTGGAACAAGTGTCCCTATGGGAATATTAACCTTATCCCCTACTCCAGTAACATCTATACAGTTTTGGTTTTCCATTGCCTGCCAGGAGTGTGGCCAGACTTGCTTTCAGATGCTGTATGTGACGGGAGTTTTTTGGGGGAAGGTAGAGCAACCACAATTCAGCCAACTCCTCAAAGCCAGTTTGAATGAGTCTGACAAGAATAGCGGAGAAGGAGGGCACAAGAATGATGTTGGCTTCAAAATGGCTGCTCTGTACCTGAGAGGGGGAAGGTGACGCAGGCTTTGTAAGCCAATCGCATCATTTGTGTTCTTTGGCTGGAATGGTCAGCCACTGCTGCGTGCAGCCCTTCCAGATTTGGCTTGCAGGAGCTGCTTGAGGTATCCATTGCTGCCTCTGCCTATTTTCTCTTATTTGCAGGTGTATCCTTAAATTGTTTTATTTTTCTTGTTTAGCCCAATAAGGCTTTATCTTACAGAGGGAATCACAAAATAGAGCTTCAATTTTTGGCAAAATGAGGCACCAAAGTAACTGCTTATAGTTTGGAAATCCTGACTACAAATCATAAAATGTTTTGGTAAATTGAAAAGTGATTTGCCTATCTGCTGATTATATTTTTATTAGGCTTATAGAGACCCTGTCACCAGCTTGCAATGTGCCTTTCAAATTGCTAGCAAATATGATTATTCCAGGAGTAAATTCCGTAGCATAGCCCTCTCCTCTTCTACAAGTGGCCCAAATCTTCCACCTTTCCCTACATTACCTATTAGTATAGAACAATCAGTCTCGACTAGTGTTCCTCCAGAGGTTGCTAGGGGTTCCTTGCACAGTGGCCAATTGACCTCCCAGTTGATTGTACCTGCATAGTTTTAGGGCAAGTGGCAATTGGCGGCATGGCACTAGAGACCTTTTTAGCTGTTTGTAAAAGTGGCATTATTTTTACTCCTGCCCAATGTAAGGGGCCATTTTTTTCAACTGACCACCAATTCTTCCTCTAACTGACCATAAATGTAAAGGGCCACTTCTTCAATTACCCCTTTCACTAAACACTAATATTTCTGGAGGGAGGCATTTCTCCATCGACCATCAATGTCAGGGAATCTATTTCAATTTCTTTTCTCCTTATGTATTATTTTTATTCTGTAAATATTACTGCAAATTTTTTTTTTTTTATCAAATGGAGTGGGAGGGAGGCGTTAAATCGTCACTGTCAAATACTCTAGTTGTGGCACATTTTATATTATTTTATTTATTATTATATTTACAGCATGCTAGATTTGCTAATGTGAACTGCAGGTAATTTTATCCACTTCAGCGCTCTGGCACTTCTTGTTTACAGGTAACAATCAGTATTTTTTGCTAGAAAATGTCTTAGAACCCCCCAAACATTATATATTCTTTTAAACCAGAGTCCCTAGAGAATAAATTGGTGGGTTTTGCAATTTTTTTATGTCACAGCAGTTTTTCAAGCGCAATTTTTGGCAAAAAATACAATACATAACCCAATTTTTTGTAAAATTTTAAAGATATTACGCCAAGTAAATAGATACCAAACATGTCATGCTTTAAAATTGCTCACACCCATGCAACAGCGACAAATGATGTAAATTTTACTATCCATAAGCGACGCTTCAAAAGTCCTTACAGGTTACCACTTTAGATTTACAGAGGAGTTCCGGTGGTAGAATTACTGGCCATGTGGGATTGACGAGTGCGTTCGCCTTAGAGCGTGAGCACGGGGGGAGAGGCACTTTGAAAAAAAAATTAATTATTAATTTATTTTATTTTTAAGCTGTTGATTTCGTTTTTTTTTTTGATCTCTTTAATGCCTTTATTTGCCGATAACATCCGTATAGACGGGAAGTAATGGAAGTAATGTCAGCTCATAGCTTCTGGGTTACCGCTATGGAGACCCGTTCAAAGCCAATCCTGGCTTGTTCGGGTGTCTGGCCAGCTGGCGGACATGCTGGCTTGTTGCTCGGGCCTCCCAGGGGGGCGGGAGGGCCCAAGTGAGCCGCGAGCCACCCACCGGCTCTAAAAATCGTTACCGGGATGATGTTTGCTGCAAGCATCAACCCGGTACAACCACTTAAAGTCAAGTGATGTACTGGTACGTCGATTGACGGCAAGTGGTTTTTATTAGCAGGACTCCCTGAGACTTGAAAATTATTTTAAGAGCGACTATTTGGTTAAATAAAGAAAAAAAAAAAAACGATGAGAAAGGCTGCTATAGAATGTCACTTAAAGCGGGGGTCCACCCACACCGCCAAAAAAAAAAAAATATTAAAAGCCAGCAGCTACAAATACTGCAGCTGCTGACTTTTAATACATGGCCACTTACCTGTCCCAGGATCCAGCGATGTCGGCAGGCGACGCTGAGAACCCACTCGGTTTTCGGCAGTTGCCGCCGCCATCCTAGGTGAGGGAATCAGGAAGTGAAGCGTTGCGGCTTCACTTCCCGGTTCCCTACTGCGCATGCGCGAGTCGCGCTGCGCATCGTAAGTGGTCCCCGCTCTCTCCTGGGAGCTGTGTGTTTCCCAGGAGACAGCGCGGAGGGACAGGAAGAGGCATAGACTCCCATGGGAGTCTATGCCGGAAGTGGGTGCAAATACCTGTCTTAGACAGGTATCTGCACCCCCCTCCCCCCTGAAAGGTGCCAAATGTGACACCGGAGGGGGGGAGGGTTCCGAAAAGCGGAAGTTCCATTTTTGTGTGGAACTCCGCTTTAAGAGACAGATCTGAATTTGCTTAGGCTCTTAGGCCTCTTGGATGTTTACACTAGGAAGGCTTTTACAGGAAAATAACATGCATAAAATATGTTACATTTACTGATTATTTTGGGAAGATTGCTGTTAAAATGAATGGTCTGGTGTCAGGTTCTCTTTAAAGAGAAGCTCCAGGCTCCCCCCCCCCCCCAAAAAAAAAAACATTTTTTTTTAAGTCAGCAGCTACAAATACTGCTGCTGACTTTAAATATTAGGAAACTTACCTGTCCAGGAATCCAGTGGTGTCCTCACCTGAGCAGATTATTCAATCGTCTAGCGGTTGCTGGTGCCGCCATCTTGACTAAGGGAAAACGGCAATGAAGTCTTGCAGCTTCACAGCCAGTTTACTACTATGCTGTGCTTTGTGAATGGGCAAACTGCTGGGTGGCTAACTTCTGGCTCAGTTTGCCGGGGGGGGGGGGGGGGGGGGGGGCGCAAGCAGAGCTTCCCCATTTGGGTGGAGTTCTGCTTTAACCTCTACTGTCCACTATGCAGCCATACCACTACTTAACAAAAAAAGCACTGCATCTTTTAAAACACAGCGTATGTTCTTTACAAATCTAAGAGCTGAGAATCCAAGAATCCAGGCTATCAGGGGTCAGAGATCAGCAAATCATTGTTCTGAGAGAAGACTTTCTCCCTCTATCAACTCTTAGATCACCACATTAATTTAATTCAACAATTACCTCATTTCAAACCCAAGAGACTAATCATACCATCATAAGCTCAGCACAAACACCAAGAAAAGGGTCAGTTCCTTGTGTAAATCACTCAGTAACAAAAGAACTTGTAGCTAATCAGGTACCTAATAGTAGCTTTCTGTTATATAAATTAAAGTGGATATAAACGCCCCTTCATTTTTTTATTTTTTTTTAATACGTGGGCCCCCAGGGAGTTTATGCCAATGCATATTAGCACATTATGGCAGACTTACCTGTCAAACAAAGCCTTGTCACGGGTGCTTCCATCTTCTCCCAGTTTTCCTTCTGGATTCACTCTGTTCAACTGCTTGAATGGGCCAGAATTGCTGTGCCCAAAATGTACACTGAGCTCCCCATGTCCTTACCCTACCTGTCAGCGGATTTTTAATTTTTTTTGTATAATTGCTCTTTAATGTATGACAAGCACTCTCCCTTTACTGAAATTTGTGTATCAAAAGGTTATTAAAAAGACACAGTCCATATTTTTTTATATATGTCCTGGATTTAATGGATTCTTAGTCCACCTGCATTGACTCCTTAGGTTTTGTATCAGTCAGTGGGACATACTATAACACCCAGCAAGTCTCCAACAGCCGAATACATAAACAATTATTTTCAGGCAGTCAGCAAAACCCTGGAAAACCTCAGGGCTAGTAAATGTAAAGAGGAAAGGATTGACGCTACTCCTTACCAGCCCAGGTGAATAAACGATAAGGAGCAGCCTCAGTTTACACGTCTCTACCAAACCACACATCCTGATGCATTTTGCACCACCCAAACAGCCATTATAACTAAGCCCTGGTGGGTGGTGCGAAATGGATCAGGGTGTCTAGTTTGGTAGAAACTTTTAGGCGGAGGCCGCTTCTTATCGTTCATTCATCTGGGCTGGTCAGGAGTAGCGTCAATCCTTTCCTCTTTACATTTACTAGCGCTCTGGATTGGTATCACTTACTTTTTCCACCAGCACTGTGAATGCTTAATGGGTGTGTTCAATAAAGACACAAGAAATTAGAATTGTTATCAGAGTAAGCACATTGTGTTTATCTATTGTTGTGACTTAGATGAGGATCAGATCAGATTTTATGGCAAACTACTGCAGAAAAGCAGTTAATTCCAAGGGGTTCACATACTTTTTCTAATGACTGTAAACTACTTGCAAACATCCAAAAGTACTTGTTTATTGAGACTACTATCCCTGGATTTCTTACAAGAGACCAGCTTTCAGTTTGCAGTTACTGTGAGTTATAAGGCTCTTGCTCCTTCCTACACATTTCAAAAGTCTGAGCTTCTTTGGATGCGGGCGGGCGCGCGAGCTTTGGACAGGAACTTACTTATACCTAGTTCCTGAATGCAAGTGATACTAAAGGCAAAATCAAAAATGACAAATATGATGCAGTCTGTTAGTAGCATTAACAAAGCAGTCCATGTTTTTCCAAGTTCCCCTCTTAACTTTTTGTTATTTTTTACCTGTAATTTAATTTTTGAACTTCCTTTAAAAGACCAAGCTGTGCAGCAAAAAATGGAAGTTGGAGGGTTAAGACAAACCATTTACCACTGACAAGGGTGCTTACACTAGTCAGCTTTTATTTTAGTGAACTTTTTAGTTAACGATTTGCCAGGGTTAGAAAGGGTTAATATACTGTTATACATAAAGTAATTAACAAATTAAATACATATCCATAAATAGTTTTTTAAAAATAACCACATGTATACACTGTATATACAGTAACTTGAAAAAGTATTCATACCCCTTTGACATTTTCCACATTTTCAGATATTTATTTGTAAAAAAAAAATTGAAAATCATTTTCATTCCACTTCACGATTATGTGCCACTTTGTGTTGGTCTATCACATAAAATCCCAATAAAATACATTTACGTTTTTGGTTGTAACATGACAAAATGTGGAAAATTTCAAGGAGTATGAATACTTTTTCAAGGCATTGTATATAATGACCTAACTAATACACTTAAAGTGCACCATAAGTATAGGTGTGTTAGGACCAAATCAAAACAATAAGACACACCATACTGGTCTGTCTGCTTAAAATTACTGGGGATCCATTACTAAAATTGCATCCTAAAAAACAGCTATAAATAGAAATGCATTGTTAAGGCCGAGACAAACATTTAAAACACACATACTCAGTAGAATAAATTCAGGTGAATTAAGGAAGCATACTAAAATCATGTGGGTGTAATGTCCTTAACCTGAACATCCACTCGAACCTCTTTGTAATCCATAGGTTAACAGTGCCCACCCTTCCAAATGGCCGGTACCTACTGTAATCACCACAAAGTGTCCCTTTATGATATATATATATATGTATATATATATATTTTTTTTATCAGATTCTTTTTATTTTTATATGCAAACAACATTAAAACAATACAAACAAAATCACATAAATTAAAAAGACACAACATATAAAAAAAACAAAACGAAACAAAAAAACAACCTTTAATGCTTAGAAGCACTGAGGGTGGCCACAAAATACAGCTTTCACAGGAAAAAAGAAAATCCAAAAACATATATATTTACCCATGAATATCTATATTAAGATGGTCACCTACAGCCCAATATCTGATATTACAGTATACATAATACAGATTGTGTATATCAATGGTATACAGATGGTCTATATCGATGCCAGGGACATAGACTCAAGAAACTTTGACCAGATATCATTAAACTTATTCATGACATTTTTTTCTTTTTTTAATGGGAAGATACACTGTGGTCCTCCTTTCCTTTTTGATGTTGCATACATGCTCCTCAACTTGTTTTGCAAGTGTGTGCTTTGGGTATTGAATTTCAGAAATTGTTGCATCTTTTAAGGTTTTGACCCTAGTGGTAAATATAGACACTGGAATACCTTAAGAAAACCCCTCAGGGCATTCCTGACACCAACATTAAATATGTGCAATCAAACCACTAAGTATTTTCACTGGTAAAAAATCATATTTATAGAATTAAAATTGATAAATCTTTAAAAAATTGTATATTGCTCCAGTGATTTAACCCCCCGCAGCCAAAATGGGGAGGAAAACAAAAGGATAAACTTCCCAAAATCTACTTCAACCACACCAGTTAACCACTTCAGCCCCGTAAGGTTTTACGCCCTTCCTGACCAGAGAATTTTTTACAATTTGGCACTGCGTCGCGTGGTCATGCAATGCTGTACCCAAACGAAATTTGTGTCCTTTTTTTCCCACAAATAGAGCTTTCTTTTGGTGTTATTTGATCACCTCTGTGGTTTTTATTTTTTGCGCTATACACAAAAAAGTGCATCAATTTTGAAAAAAAAAACAATACTTTTTAATTTTTTGCTATAATAAATATTCCCAAAAATGTTTTTAAAAAACAAATTTCTTCATCAGTTTACGCTAATATATAAAATCGCAATAAGCGTATATTGATTGGTTTGGCAAAAGTTATAGCATCTACAAACTATGGGAAATATTTATGGCATTTTTATTATTTTATTTTTTACTAATAATGGCAGTGATCTGCGATTTTGAGCGGTATTGCAACATTGTGGCGGACAGATCGGACACTTTTGACACATTTTTGGGACCATTGACATTTATACAGTGATCAAGGGGTTAAATGTGTTCCCTCGTGAGTGTTTCTAACTGTATGGGGATAGGACTAAGTAGGAAAGGAGACATTTCGCTGTTCCTACATAGTTTGAATAAACAACATGTCTCCTTTCCTCTGACAGCACGGAGATTTGTGTGTTTACACACACAAATTCCCGTGCTGGTGCTCATGCAGGCACGTGGCCGGCAGAAATCGCTACAGCCAGCCACGCGTATAGGGTCCCCCAGCCGTGCAGCGGGGCGTGCTCGCCCTCTGGTGGCTCTTAAAGGAACCCCGTACCTGTACGGAGTTTTGCGCAGGGGAGCCATTCTGCCCCCCTATATGAACATGAGCCGGTTGGGAACCGGTTAAACTCAAAAACTTATATTACAGTATTGCTAACAAATACAACATATTCCAGATATTCATGTGCTAAAATTACTGTGGCTATCTATAACAATTACATGTCTTTACATGTTTCATTTCGTAGACCTGTGCCCACTTCTTCAGCAGTTACACAAAATGAATGCATAATCAGAGCATATGTTTCAAAGGAAAACTTTTTATTAAAAAGCATCCTATTTCTCTCTCGGGGTCACTCAGAAGGGGAAAATTCCACCAGTAGTGTGTAGGGCAGAGCCGCAAAAGTGAAGGGGAGTCCTCTCTTAGCACTCTCATACAAGTTTTCACAGCCATTAAGTATTCCTTATAATTATGCATAAAGCTATCCTCTTAGCTGCAATCCAAGATCCTGCTCGGATCACAGTAAGGATTAAGCCCTCTTGTGGCGAGCAGTATTCAGTACAATCCTTCCAAAGATGATCTGGATAACATCAGTGCATCGCCTTTAATCTTCCTGATCTCATTGAAGGGTACACAATTCTCTGCCGGACCGAAAGCCAGTTGGTTTCCCGGCGAGAGCAGTGCGGGGGCGGGCGCGGGCCTTGAGTTCCGGGCGCAGGGGGGGGCGGGGCTTCCGACACGTCACTTCCGGCATTTGCGTCGGATCCTTGGCGGTAGATTTAAACACCAGCCATGAGCTGCTGATGGTCTGGAGCCTGGTCACAAGCGCCGCTGTTACAGGAGGAGGACACATCCATGGAAGTGGCGCAGAGTGGCAGTGGTGCCGGCCCAACTCAGGTAGGCAAACACGGGAGTGTGTTAGCCTACAGGGCGGGCCAGAGGGCCTGGGAGTCCCTAGGTATCTCTCTCTGGCTTTGGATCCGGGCTTTAGGACCTTGAGAATCCATATATGGCTGCTGGGGTAGCACTGTGGTGTTGGTAATGGTACACCCAGCAAAAGAGGGTGTTTGACAGCACATTTCCCCCCCTTCCCTCCTTCTCCCTTTTCTCCTGTTCTAGGCTCAGCCCAAAACAGCCAGTGGAAGTACCTCTTGTTACAGCCCCAGAGTAGCGTGGTGGAACAGAGGAGGAAGATTTGGATTCTTTGGAGGAGCTGAGTGAAGCAGCCTCATCCAAAAGTATACTGGAACAAGGGACAAAATCTCCTAGATACAGGCTCTCGGTCGAGGAAGTGGACGCCTTGCTGGGAGTGATCTATGAAACCCTAGAGATTAAGGAAAAACAGGTTTCTTTGTCAATTCATGACCAAATGTACCAGACCCTGAAGGAAGACCAAGGCAGGGTATTCCTGGTACACGACGCTCTATCAGAATCCATCAAAAAAGAGTGGGTGGAGCCTGAGAAAAAGTTGTTTTTTTCCCAAAAGCTTAAAAAGGAGGTTCCCCTTTAACGAGGACCCCTCCTGTGTGTGGAACAAAGTTCCAAAGTTGGACGCAGCATTTTTGCAAAGCGCTAAGTCAACTGACCTCGTGTTTGAGGACATGGGGGTCCTCAAGGAACCCATAGACAAAAGGATGGTGGTGTTACGAAAGAGGTCATGGGAACTAGTAATGGCTAACTTAAAGCCGGCAATGGCTACAACGGTCGTGGCCCGCAATCTGGAGGTCTGGTTAGACCAACTGCAGGCACACTTGGAAGGAGGGACTTCAAAAAAAGAAATCTTGGACTTGCTGTCTATGCTACAAAAGGCGGCAGGCTATATGGCAGATGCCTCAGCAGAGTCTATCAAGCTTTCGGCTAAAGCCGCAGCCTTGGTCTTCTCCTCTTGCCGGGCCCTGTGGCTAAAATCTTGGTCTGGGGATCCAGCATTAAAAAATAAGACTCTGCGGCATTCCGTTTGAGGGGGATCTTTTGATTGGGAAGGACCTAGATAAGGTCTTAGATACTGATGATAAGAAGAAGGCTTTTCCGGTTAAAAGCCCCGGAAAAGCGCTTTTTTTGCCCTCAAAAGCCGCAGGGGCAGACCTCCAAAAGAACCACTAAAAAACAGTGGGGGAGGAGGAAACAGAAGGGAGACATCCCCTTTTCATCTCCTAAAAACAAAAAAAAACAAAGCCCCAATGATATGGTCCCGGTGGTAGGGAGATTGGAGCAGTTCCTCCCACAGTGGGAAAAAATTACCCCCAATGGATTCATTCAGGAGAATAATCGGGGAGGGGCAACAAATCCAGTTCAGGGGTACTCCACCCTCAAGAACGTTCGTAACCTCTCCTCCCAGGGATCCTCAGAAGGCACTCTCAAATTGGCGACCTGGTAGACCACGGGTACTCATTTCAGTACCACAGCAAGAGACAAATCTGGATTTCTATTCGCACAGTTTCGTGGTACAAAACCATCGGGCAAATTCCGCCTAATTGGGGTGGTCTACAAAAAGCTTCGAATGGAGACAATTTTTACGGCGAAGGCAATCCTCCGCCCCAAATTGCTTTATGGCTTTCCTCGATCTGAGGGACGCATATTTGCATATCCCAATCCACGAAGACTCTCGATTTTTTTTAATTATTTATTTAGCGGTATACAATAATGCGGTAACTTCACAGAATATGCGGTACAAACAGTTTAGGATACATAGGAACTGTAACTAACAGTATCCAAACTAGAATTAATTATTCCAGAAGTAATTACAATGAAGCAAATCTGTAGGTGTGCAGGATACCTTGTAGTTTGATAGGAGTTATCCCTGTTAACCTTGGAGAGTTCCAGTATCAAAACGTAGGGGAAGAATAGTGTGGAGTGTCTAACTAGGGTCCAAACATACCAATTTTTGAATTAGAAAGGAGCAAGTGAATATAGGGGGAAGATAAGAGAAAAAAAAAGGAAGAGAAAAAGTGAGAAAAAAAAGAAAGAGAAGGGGGAGAAAGTAGCTATTATAGTGGGAGAGGTAGATGGGGGGGATTATGGGTGAGGGGGGGTGAAGCCCCACCCAGGGAACAAGGGCCACCCTCTGCTCATTAAGCCGTCTAAAGGCCAAGGCTTGTAGCTAGAACTTCAGGCAATTCCTAGTGCTGGACTATGAATCACGGAGGTATTCCTCTGAAAAGCGATGACTCTCAGAAGTTTTTGAGGGTGGCGATCAAGTGGGGGAAGAGTGTCCGTCATCTCCAGTTCAGGGCTCTGCCATTTGGCTTGTCCTCATCCCCCAGGATATTCACGAAGGTCCTGGCAGAGGCTCTAGGCCCCCTGAGACTAAAAGGGATCTCAATCATGCTGTATTTAGATGACCTTTTATTTTATGCCCCCACCTTGCCAAAATTACAGAGGGATCGGCGGGCGGCCATTCCTTTTCTGGAAGACTTGAGGTGATTAATAAACCAAGAAAAATCAAATCTGACCCCGTCACAGGACTTGCGCTACCTAGGCTACAGGGTGAACTCGGTAACACAGAAAGTCTATCTTACGGAGAAGAAGGTGGAAAAAGTAAATTTTTCAGCAGCCTTTCTTCAAAACAATCGGGCAGTGTCCATCAGAATAGCCATGTTGGGCCTGGGTCTCTTGGCACAACGATCCCATCAGTTCCGTGGGCAAGGGTCCATTTCAGGTGTCTCCAGGCCAATATTCTAAGAAACTGGGACGGGGACAACAATCACTGGACAAGACCTTCCACCTATCACCAAAGACCAAGAGTTCCTTGTGGTGGTGGGGAGACGGGGAGACCTCCTGCGGGGTCTCCATTGGTCCTTTCCAGTGTCCGCTCATATCACCATGCATGCCAGTGCTTGTGGATGGGGGCACCCACTGGGGGTCAAAAGTGGCCCAAGGAGCCTGGTCCAGAATGGAGTCCCAAAGGTCAGCCAATTGGAGGGAGTTGCAGGCAATTTGGGAAGCCCTGAGGGCATTCACCAAAGAATTAAGAAATCACCATGTACAGGTCCTTTCGGATAGCATAGTAGCAGTTTCATATATCAACAAGCAGAGAGGAACACGGTGTCCTTCGCTGATCCTGTTGGCAAAGGCAATTTTTGCCTGGGCCGAGATCAACCTGAGTTCAATCTCCGCAGTCCACCTCAAGGGTGGACTGCGGAGTCCCGCAGACCCGGTGGCAGACTTTTTAAGTCGCCACCGGATCTGCGAAGCAGAATGGTCTCTGAACGGGGAAATTTTTCAGCAAATTGCAGAAAGATGGGGCCTTCCAGAGGTGAATTTATTCGCCAACAAGTCGAATGCCAAAGTCCCAATATACTTTTCACTAGAGAGGGACGAAGGGGCCAAGGGGATAGATGCCCTGACTCAGAAGTGGGCATTTCGCCTATGCTATAACTTTCCCTCATTCAAAATGATTCCCCTGGTACTGAGGAAATTTGCTCAAGAACACACAACAATGATTATAGTGGTTCTGTATTGGCTGAAGAGGGCCTGGTTTTCCACGCTGCTGCGACTGGCAGTGGAGCCTCCCCTCATGTTGCCCGACAGGGAGGATCTGCTTCTCAGGGCCCGGTCCGTGTGCCAAAGTTACAGAGTCTAAAGCTGTCGGCATGGTGTTTGAAGAAAGCCTCCTGAAGGCTAAGGGGCTTTCAGAAAAGGTGGTTAATACAATTCTTTCCAGTAGGAAAAAGGTGACCCAAGCAATTTATTTTAAGTTTTTGGGAAGGTTTTTTTGTTGATGGTTGGACACCAGGAAGGTTTCAGCAGGTGTTCCGGCCATCTTGGATGCAACGGACCAAGGGCTGGCCATCAGTACCTTAAAGGTTCAAGTGGCAGCCTCGTCTGTGTTTTTGGAACAACTCCTGGCTTTAGACCCGCTAGTTGGCAGGTTCTTCAAGGGGTTATCCAGAATTAGGCCGATTCCATCCAGGATCCTGCCAAAGCAGGATTTGACAATTGTGTTATAAGGATGGACAAAACATCCATCAGAGGAGGATCTGTGACACTCATATATTTAACTCAGGTGCTGTCCATTTCTTCTGATCATCTTTGAGATGGTTCTACACCTTCATTTGTGTCCAGCTGTGTTTGATTATACTGATTGATTAGGAAAGCCACACCTGTCTATATAAGACCTTATAGTTCACAGTGCATGTCAGAGCAAATAAGAATCATGAGGTCAAAGGAACTGCCTTAGGAGCTCAGAGACAGAATTGTGGCAAGGCACAGATCTGGCCAAGGTTACAAAAAAATCTCTGCTGCACTTAAGGTTCCTAAGAGCACAGTGGCCTCCATAATCCCTAAATAGAAGACGTTTGGAACGACCAGAACCCTTCCTGAAGCTGGCCATCCGGCCAAACTGAGCTATCGGGAGAGAAGAGCCTTGGTGAGAGAGGTAAAGAAGGACCAGAAGATCACTGTGGCTGAGCTCCAGAGATGCAGTCGGGAGATGGGAGAAAGTTGTAGAAATTCAACCATTACTGCAGCCCTCCACCAGTTGGGGCTTTATGGCAGAGTGGCCCGACGGAAGCCTCTCCTCAGTGCAAGACACATGAAAGCCCGCATGGAGTTTGCTAAAAAAAACACCTGAAGGACTCCAAGATGGTGAGAAATAAGATTCTCTGGTCTGATGAGACCAAGATAGAACTTTTTGGCCTTAATTCTAAGCGGTATGTGTGGAGAAAACCAGGCACTGCTCATCACCTGTCCAATACAGCCCCAACAGTGAAGCATGGTGGTGGCAGCATCATGCTGTGGGGGTGTTTTTCAGCTGCAGGGACAGGACGACTGGTTGCAATCGAGGGAAAGATGAATGCGGCCAAGTACAGGGATATCCTGGACGAAAACCTTCTGCAGAGTGCTCAGGACCTCAGACTGGGCCGAAGGTTTACCTTCCAATAAGACAATGACCCTAAGCACACAGCTAAAATAACGAAGGAGTTGCTTCACAACAACTCCGTGACTGTTCTTGAATGAGCCCTGACTTAAACCCAATTGAGCATCTCTGGCGAGACCTAAAAATGGCTGTCCACCAATGTTTACCATCCAACCTGACAGAACTGGAGAGGATCTGCAAGGAGGAATGGCAGAGGATCCCCAAATCCAGGTGTGAAAAACTTGTTGCATCTTTCCCAAAAAGACTCATGGCTGTATTAGATCAAAAGGGTGCTTCTACTAAATATTGAGCAAAGGGTCTAAATACTTAGGACCATGTGATATTTTAGTTTTTCTTTTTTAATAAATCTGCAAAAATGTCAACAGTTCTGTGTTTTTCTGTCAATATGGGGTGCTGTGTATACATTAATGAGGAAAAAAAATGAACTGAAATGATTTTAGCAAATGGCTGCAATATAACAAAGAGTGAAAAATTTAAGGGGGTCTGAATACTTTCCGTCCCCACTGTATATAAAATAATATGCAAAGTGGTTGGAGCCCATCCTTCTTCAAGTGCCTCCTTATTGTGCATCTTGAAACAGCCGCACCACATGTTTTCAGAGAGTCCTGTATTTCACCTGAAGTTATTTGTGGGTTTTTCTTTGCATCCCGAACAATTTTCCTGGCAGTTGTGGCTGAAATTTTAGTTGGTCTACCTGACCATGGTTTGGTTTCAACAGAACCCCTAATTTTCCACTTCTTGATTAGAGTTTGAACACTGCTGATTGCCATTCTCAATTTCTTGGATAGATTTTTATATCCCTTTCCTGTTTTATACAGTTCAACTACCTTTTCCCACAGATCCTTTGACAATTCTTTTGCTTTCCCAATGACTCAAAATCCAGAAACGTCAGTGTAGCCCTGGATGAAAGATGCAAGGGTCTGTCAGGAGTCCAGAAACTCATTGGCCTTTTATACACACACACTAATTACAAGCAAACAGATCACAGATGAGGCTGGTTACCTTTAATAGCGATTCAACCCCCTTTGTGTCAACTTGTGTGCATGTTATCAGGCCAAAATCACCAGGGTATGTAAACGTTTGATTGGGGTCATTTGGGTAGTTTCTGTTGCTATTATGATTTAAAAAGAGTAAACAGTTGATTGATAATAAATGGCTTCAGCCAAACACTAACCGTGAGTGAAATAACAGTTTTTGTGTTATTCATATTCTCTGAAAAATGGCCAAGAAATCATAAATTCTGCCAGGGTATGTAAACTTATGAGCATAATTGTGTGTGTGTGTGTGTATATATATATATATATATATATATACCGTATTTATCGGCATATAACACGCACAGGCGTATAACACGCACATTCATTTTAAGAGGGAAGTTTAAGGAAAAAAAATTAATTTTAAATAAGGAACTTTGAAGCAAAATAAGGGTCAGTGCCCATCTGCAGCCTCACCATTGCCATCAATGCAGCCTGATTAATGCTTACCTGAAGCCTCACAAGTGCCATCAATTGGAGCCTTATTAGTCCACATCAATGCAGCCCCACCATTGCCATCAATGCAGCAGCCTCACCATTGCCATAAATGCAGCAGCCTCGCCATTGCCATCTATTGACTTTCTATTACAGAGGCCGCCAAGTAAACAGGAGATTCTCACTGTATGTAATCTGATGGCACTCGTCCCCCCCCCCCCCCCCCCCCCGTTGCCTCCGAGGCAGCTGAAATTGAAGTATTGGCGTATAACATGCACACGCTAATTGCACCCGATTTTCATGGTGAAAAAGTGAGTGTTATACGCCAATAAATACAGTGTATATTAGGGCTGCGCATCTTCACTGGCCTCACGATTCGATTCGATTACGATTATCAAGTCAACGATTCGATTCGATTCGATTCCGCGATGCATCACGATGCATCACGATTACAGCGCAAGTCCGCAAGTTCTCATGGTTTTCATCAAAAAAAAATTCAAGTAGTCAGGAGGACTCCATTTTTTTTATTCTATCTGTTCTTAAGAAAAAAAGAGACAGCAGAGGAGCTCCAGGCTCTCTTCCACAATACTAAAGGAGATGGTCAGAGCCTGCGGACATGCTACAGGAGATGATCAGAGACTGCAGACATACTACAGGAGATGATCAGAGACTGCAGACATGCTACAGGAGATGATCAGAGACTGCAGACATACTACAGGAGATGATCAGAGACTGCAGACATGCTACAGGAGATGATCAGAGACTGCAGACATGCTACAGGAGATGATCAGAGACTGCAGACATGCTACAGGAGATGATCAGAGACTGCAGACATGCTACAGGAGATGATCAGAGACTGCAGACATGCTACAGGAGATGATCAGAGACTGCAGACATGCTACAGGAGATGATCAGAGACTGCAGACATGCTACAGGAGATGATCAGAGACTGCAGACATGCTACAGGAGATGATCAGAGACTGCAGACATGCTACAGGAGATGATCAGAGACTGCAGACATGCTACAGGAGATGATCAGAGACTGCAGACATGCTACAGGAGATGATCAGAGACTGCAGACATGCTACAGGAGATGATCAGAGACTGCAGACATGCTACAGGAGATGATCAGAGACTGCAGACATGCTACAGGAGATGATCAGAGACTGCAGACATGCTACAGGAGATGATCAGAGACTGCAGACATGCTACAGGAGATGGTCAGAGACAGCAGACATGCTACAGGAGATGGTCAGAGACAGCAGACATGCTACAGGAGATGATCAGAGACTGCAGACATGCTACAGGAGATGGTCAGAGACTGCAGACATGCTACAGGAGATGGTCAGAGACTGCAGACATGCTACAGGAGATGGTCAGAGACTGCAGACATGCTACAGGAGATGGTCAGAGACTGCAGACATGCTACAGGAGATGGTCAGAGACTGCAGACATACTACAGGAGATGGTCAGAGACTGCAGACATGCTACAGGAGATGGTCAGAGACTGCAGACATGCTACAGGAGATGGTCAGAGACTGCAGACATGCTACAGGAGATGAGCACAGACTGCGGCGGACATGGCACAGGAGATGGGCACAGACTGCGGCGGACATGGCACACGAGATGGGCACAGACTGCGGCGGACATGGCACAGGAGATGGGCACAGACTGCGGCGGACATGGCACAGGAGATGGGCACAGACTGCGGCGGACATGGCACAGGAGATGGGCACAGACTGCGGCGGACATGGCACAGGAGATGGGCACAGACTGCGGCGGACATGGCACAGGAGATGGGCACAGACTGCGGCGGACATGGCACAGGAGATGGGCACAGACTGCGGCGGACATGGCACAGGAGATGGGCACAGACTGCGGACAATAATGCAGAGTTGTGGTGTGATGAAGGCACATAGAAGACAATTTATGATATGGACTTGTGTCACAGCGCCCCCTCCCCCTCCCCCTCTCCCTCTGTACTCACATGCTGCTCTGCCGGTGGCAGCCTGTAATGAGCAGGGCGATCTGCCTGCTCACCATCTCCCCCCGATCTCCATTTGTGCGGCCGGTGTTCCGCCAGTTGTCACATCTGAGGTGGGCAGTGAATTCTCCCGGGAGAGCGCTCTGTGCGTAAAGCTGTTATTAGTGTGTATATTGCGGTCATGTGACACTCGGCCGCGCCTCCCTCCTCTCACGTCTCTCCTGATGTCAGCCCCGCCCGCCTCTCTTCTGACCTGATAGCTCCAGTCAGTGGGCGGAGCTGACATCAGGAGAGATTGAGAGGAGGGAGGCGCGGCCGAGTGTCACATGACCGCAATATACACACTAATAACAGCTTTACGGACGGAGCGCTCTCCCGGGAGGGGGCGGGGCCAGAAATCGATTATTCGGGTCGCATGCATCGATGCCGCATCGGGGACACCCGAATCGCGATGCATCGATGCTGCGATTAATTTCAGCAGCCCTAGTGTATATATATATATATACATATATGTTGGTACAACCCTCACATTTTTGTAAATATTTTATTATATCTTTTCATGTGACAACACTGAAGAAATATAAATGAATGAAAAAACAGCGCTCGCAAAAAATAAAAAATAATATTAAGATCTAGCTAACGTGTTGCAGCTGCTGGATACAAGTGCTAGGACTTTAGTAATAAATGAAACAAAAAACCTGCGCTGGCAACTCACCATGAAATATATACAAATAATTCATAAATATGAAATATAAGAAAGCAGATAAATTAATATATGCACAAATGGTGTAGACTGTGTGAGATTGGCAAAAGAGCCACCTAGGAGCTATGCGACTACAAACCAATTAGATGTCGCTACACTGGTGCAAAAAAAAAGAGATATAAATTAACATTCGTGACCACAAATACCGGTGTATGAACCTCTTAGAGAGATAAACGCCAAATGATATGTAAAAAAAGAGAATTGAATCATAAATTGCTATTGACAGAGAGTCCTTTACATCAAGGTGTTTCTTCACAAAAACAATCAACAGACTTCAAGCTTTTCCATCCACATACTAGGTCTGGACATGAAGGTAGGCTAATGCTGGTGATGGTTATGAAGAGACTTTGGGAACCACAAATCTCACGTTCCACCAAAAGAAAAGGAGAAAGCATATAGTGTAAAAACCTATGACACCGTGAGATCACCTGCGCATATAAGCGCTACTCACGGAACCGATGTGCAGAGCAGGCATTCAGATATTTGGTCGGTGTTCACTGCTGAACGGCGTGCGTTCCACCAACTCCAGGAAGTGATGTCACTGGTTCTCGGATTCTCAGGCGTAAGCAGGATGTTGCATCGACGCGTTTCGCCCCTCCCCCAGGGCGTTATCAAAGACTTAACATCCAGCTCACGCAAGGTTTTACTTATACTACGCTCGGTGAGTGACAGCCATTTACGGCCAATGGGTAAACATTACCCATTCCTTCCTAAAATCATCATATCCTGTTGCAATTAGAAAACTTTAATCAGTGACCAGAGACACAACATCTCCCATCACCACAATAGGCAGATGTGTATGCTTGAACAACCTATACAAGACATCAAATTCATGCGCTTATTGTCTTAAACAAAAATAAGGTGTATTACAACAGGATATCTAGACATGGCTATGCACCTTTCTAGATAGTGTTGGGTTTTTCAGCTGTGGCAGGTGTGTGATGTGTAAGACATCCAAATTCCGTAGACGGAAAACTACCCACTTTAGTTCTCTGGCAGATGGTAGATCCTATGAGATTAAAAAATTCATAACATGTAGCACCACACATGTTACCTACCTCTTGTCTTGTCCTTGCAATCTTCAGTACCTAGGAAGAACTACTAGGCAATTGGGTGTAAGGCTCAGAGAACATGTGAATAGGATTAAAAAGGGATACAGATATCATGGCCTTTCCAACCATTTTAGGTTGTTCCATAATAAAGACCCGAGTGTACTCACCTTCTGTGGGATTGATAGGGTTGAGGAACACTGGCGAGGTTCCAATCTTAGGAAAGATATATCACAGAATGAAACCCAGTGGATACACAGATTACGTACGTTGAATCCCTTGGGCCTGAATATTGAGCTGGACCTGAATTGTTTTTTATCTAATTGGTAGCTCTATTTTTATCAAAAAATTTTTAACATTGAGGTTTTACTGGCACCATATACATTACAAATTAATTCTTGATTTAATTCTTGGTAAATCAGATTTACGAGCTTGATGGCTTTCATAGACACAATCAATATATGAAATAACTGAATGCATTTTATCTATTACATAGTATATTTTTTCCCCTCCTTTTGCAAATAATTATGTTGTTTATTTCTGAGGGTTGAACATATAGAGGGTAAAGTTTATCGATATATATTTTTATATATTTTTTGTTTCATAGAAATTCTTTTGGATGGTAATGGGTTTTTATCTTATATATGTATATTAATATATATATATATAATTTTTCCTTTTGCAAGATACAACAAGCATCAAGGAATTTTATTCAATTTTTATTTCTATTTGCATATTTTATTTTTATATTTAAGATTTTTCATTGTATACTATATCTTTTATTAAAGAATTACATTTTTTTTTTTTTTAACCACTTGAGCCCCGGACCATTATGCTGCCTAAGGACCAGAGGTCTTTTTCCAATTTGGCACTGCGTCGCTTTAACTGCTAATCGCGCGGTCATGCAATGCTGTACCCAAACGAAATTTGCGTCCTTTTCTTCCCACAAATAGAGCTTTCTTTTGATGGTATTTGATCACCTCTGTGGTTTTTATTTTTTGCGCTATAAACGGAAAATGACCGAAAATTTTGAAAAAAAATGATATTTTCTACTTTTTGTTATAAAAAAAATCCAATAAACTAAATTTTAGTCATACATTTAGGCCAAAATGTATTCGGCCACATGTCTTTGGTAAAAAAAATGTCAATAAGCGTATATTTATTGGTTTGCACAAAAGTTATAGCGTCTACAAACTAGGGTACATTTTCTGTAATTTACACAGCTTTTAGTTTATGACTGCCTATGTCATTTCTTGAGGTGCTAAAATGGCAGGGCAGTACAAAACCCCCCCAAATGACCCCATTTTGGAAAGTAGACACCCCAAGGAAATTGCTGAGAGGCATGTTGAACCCATTGAATATTTATTTTTTTTTGTCCCAAGTGATTGAACACTGACAAAAAAAAATAAAAATATTTACAAAAAGTTGTCACTAAATGATATATTGCTCACACAGGCCATGGGCCTATGTGGAATTGCACCCCAAAATACATTCAGCTGCTTCTCCTGAGTATGGGGATACCACATGTGTGGGACTTTTTGGGAGCCTAGCCGCGTACAGGGCCCCGAAAACCAATCACCGCCTTCAGGATTTCTAAGGGTGTAAATTTTTGACTTCACTCTTCACTGCGTATCACAGTTTCGGAGGCCATGGAATGCCCAGGTGGCACAAAACCCCCCAAAATGACCCCATTTTGGAAAGTAGACACCCCAAGCTATTTGCTGAGAGGCATATTGAGTCCATGGAATATTTTATATTTTGACACAAGTTGCGGGAAAGTGACACTTTTTTTTTTTTTTTTGCATAAAGTTGTCACTAAATGATATATTGCTCACACAGGCCATGGGCATATGTGGAATTGCACCCCAAAATACATTTAGCTGCTTCTCCTGAGTATGGGGATACCACATGTGTGGGACTTTTTGGGAGCCTAGCCGCGTACGGGGCCCCGAAATCCAATCACCGCCTTCAGGATTTCTAAGGGTGAAAATTTTTGATTTCACTCTTCACTGCCTATCACAGTTTCGGAGGCCATGGAATGCCCAGGTGGCACAAAACCCCACCAAATGACCCCATTTTGGAAAGTAGACACCCCAAGCTATTTGCTGAGAGGCATGGTGAGTATTTTGCAGCTCTCATTTGTTTTTGAAAATGAAGAAAGACAAGAAAAAACATTTTTTTTTTCTTTTTTCAATTTTCAAAACTTTGTGACAAAAAGTGAGGTCTGCAAAATACTCACTATACCTCTCAGCAAATAGCTTTGGGTGTCTACTTTCCAAAATGGGGTCATTTGGGGGAGTTTTGTGCCACCTGGGCATTCCATGGCCTCCGAAACTGTGATAGGCAGTGAAGAGTGAAATCAAAAATTCACGCCCTTAGAAAGCCTGAAGGCGGTGCTTGGTTTTCGGGGTTCCGTACGCGGCTAGGCTCCCAAAAAGTCTCACACATGTGGTATCCCCGTACTCAGGAGAAGCAGCAGAATGTATTTTGGGGTGTAATTTCACATATTTCCATGGCATGTTTGAGCAATATATCATTTAGTGACAACTTTGTGCAAAAAAAAAAAAAAAAATTTGTCTCTTTCCCGCAACTTTGAACCCCCAAACATTATATATTTTTTTAAAGCAAATGCCCTACAGATTAAAATGATGGGTGTTTCATTTGTTTTTTCACACAGTATTTGCGCAGCGATTTTTCAAATGCATTTTTTGGGCAAAAAACACACTTTTTTAAATTTTAATGCACTAAAACACACTATATTGCCCAAATGTTTGATGAAATAAAAAAGATGATCTTAGGCCGAGTACATGGATACCAAACATGACATGCTTTAAAATAGCGCACAAACGTGCAGTGGCAACAAAATGAATACATTTTTAAAAGCCTTTAAAAGCCTTTACAGGTTACCACTTTAGATTTACAGAGGAGGTCTACTGCAAAAATTACTGCCCTCGATCTGACCTTCGCGGTGATACCTCACATGCATGGTGCAATTGCTGTTTACGTTTGACGACAGACCGCCGCTTGCGTTCGCCTTAGCGCGAGAGCAGGGGGTGACAGGGGTGCTTTTTTTTTTTTTTTTTTTCTTTATTATTTTTTTGCTTTTTTTATCTTATTTTTAAACTGTTCCTTTCATATTTTTTTTTTTAATCATTTTTATTGTTATCTCGGGGAATGTAAATATCCCCTATGATAGCAATAGGTAGTGACAGGTACTCTTTTTTGAAAAAATTGGGGTCTATTAGACCCTAGATCTCTCCTCTGCCCTCAAAGCATCTGACCACACCAAGATCGGTGTGATAAAATGCTTCCCCAATTTCCCAATGGCGCTATTTACATCCGGCGAAATCTAAGTCATAAAATGCTCGTAGCTTCCGGTTTCTTAGGCCATAGAGATGTTTGGAGCCACTCTGGTCTCTGATCAGCTCTATGGTCAGCTGTCTGAATCACCGGCTGCATTCTCAGGTTCCCTGTTGAGACAGGAGAGCCAGAGAAAAACACGGAAGACGGTGGGGGGGGGGCATTCCCTCCCACGGCTTGTAAAAGCAGTCTAGAGGCTAATTAGCCGCTAGGATTGCTTTTACATGAAAGCCGACCGCTGGCTGAAAAGAATGATACCAAGATGATACCTAAACCTGCAGGCATCATTCTGGTATAACCACTCAAAGTCGTGAATGGCGTACCTGAACACAAAAAAATGGTTTACAATAAAGCACAGTAAACGGTAAAGTATAAAAAATTGCATACCTGAAAAGCAAACATGATAAAACATAACAACAATAAAACATTGCAGAATAGAATACAGTAAAAATGAGCAGAACAATAGAGAGAGAATAGAGAGAGAGAGAACAATAAAACGACAACTATTTTTTTTTATTTTATATATTTTTTTTTTTGACACTTTTTTTGTAACTAACTTTTGTAACTGTAACCGGTTCCAGGTTCGGGTCTCTCAAAATGCGATGGCATCTTGGGAGACCCTGTGAAAGTGTGCCTAGTCTGTGCAATGCTGTACCCTACGCTAATACTCAACTAGTGAATGGTAGCGTTCAAAACATTCACCAATGCAAAGACCAGGATTGTCAGGACAGGAGGGACAATAATAGCGGGTGTCACGCCTATATCCGCGCTTGCTGCAGACACAACATCTTTTTTGGGGGGTTCGTTGGGTAGGGGTACTCGGGAGGACATAAAAATGCCTCTCATGCAGCCGACTGCATTTGGTTGGGGATGTGAATGGGGGAAGTACGGGCGCTGCAGAAGTGGTGGGTTCCCAATTAGGATTGGCGAATGCAGCAGGAAGGGCATTATGGGCACGACGGGCCTGTGTTTGTCTTTTTGGTGGCAGCGGGACACTACTTGTGCTTGCCACCTCACCAGCTTGAACTGCACTTATGGGACTCGCCACGTCACCAAGTGTTACTGCAGTGCTGGTTTGACTACGACCGGGGTGTACTAGGCCGCTGGTGCTTGCCAGTTCACCAAAACGCTACAAAAAAAACTGTTAGCGATCGCAGGGATCAGGCCTGACTCTGCAAACGCTGCAGTTATGCGTTTAGTGTTTTGTAAGTGACAGTGATCGATCGATACTGCACTTGGGTGGGCTGGGCCGGGCGGAGGGGCAAAATGCAGGTGCTAGCAGGTATCTGGGCTGATCCCGCTAACACTGCGTTTTTGGGAACCCTAAACTGCTGGGGACGCTAGTATAGATCTGATCGGATCAGATATTGATCCGTTCAGATACTATACCACTAAGGGAGGTGTATGCTGCGTGCGTGGGTGTTAGCGGTACTGGCGCTAACCTGACGCTGCCTGGGGCTGGTGCTTGCCAGTTCACCAAAATACTACCAAAAAAACTGTTAGCGATCGCAGGGATCAGGCCTGACTCTGCGAACGCTGCAGTTATGCGTTTAGAGTTTTGTAAGGGACAGTGATCGATCGATACTGCACTTGGGTGGGCTGGGCTGGGCCGGGCGGAGGGGCAAAACGCTGGTGCTAGCAGGTATCTGGGCTGATCCCGCTAACACTGCGTTTTTGGGAACCCTAAACTGCTGGGGACGCTAGTATAGATCTGATCGGATCAGATATTGATGCGATCAGATACTATACCACTAAGGGAGGTGTACGGTGCGTGCGTGGGTGTTAGCGCTACTGGCGCTAACCTGACGCTGCTTGGGGCTGGTGCTTGCTTGCCAGTTCACCAAAATGCTACCAAAAAAACTGCTAGCGATCGCAGGGATCAGGCCTGACTCTGCGAACGCTGCAGTTATGCGTTTAGTGTTTTGTAAGTGACAGTGATCGATCGATACTGCACTTGGGTGGGCTGGGCGGAGGGGCAAAACGCAGGTGCTAGCGGGTATCTGGGCTGATCCCGCTAACACTGCGTTTTTGGGAACCCTAAACTGCTGGGGACGCTAGTATAGATCTGATCGGATCAGATATTGATCCGATCAGATACTATACCACTAAGGGAGGTGCATGCTGCGTGCATGGGTGTTAGCGGTACTGGCACTAATCTGACGCTGGCTGGGGCGACGCATATCACCGCCGGGCGATTAGGGGGCTAAACCTTTATTCGGTAATAAACGGCGGGTGCCCTGACACTATAAAAAATAAACGAACTAACCAGCGTCAACCGTAACGGTTATACAGTGATCAGTGGTGAAAGGGTTAACTAGGGGGCAATCAAGGGGTTAAAACATTTATTAGATAGTATATGGGGGTCCCTGACGCTATAAAACGCTGACGGCGAACCTAAATATTTACGTCCCTAACTAGCGTCACCAGCGACACTAATACAGCGATCAGAAAAATGATCGCTTAGTGACACTGGTGACGGGGGGTGATCAAGGGGTTAAAACTTTATTAGGGGGGTTAGGGGGGTACCCTAGACCTACAGGGGGGTAACAGTACCTGTCCTAACACTGTAACTGTCAAACTGACACCTAGCAGTAATCAGAAAAAAAAAAAAAAAACCTGCTTGGTGTCAGTTTGTGACAGGGGGGGGGTGATTAGGGGGGGATCGGGGGGCGATCGGGGTGGGGATCGGGGTGTTTTGTGTGCCTGGCATGTTCTACTGTGTGTGTGTAGTGTTATGCACTCACATTGATGTCTTCTCTCCTCGGGCCGGAAAGGAAACTACCGAGCCGAGGAGAGATGACATCATTTCCTTTGCTGCTGTTTAGCATACAGCAGCAAAGGAATGTTCCCATTGGCCGGCGGCGATCGCTAGGGGGGGGCCACGAACGGATGGCCTCCCCCTCCACTCCGATCGCCGGGGAACAAAACGAGACCGCCTCGGGCACCGGGGGGGGGGGGGGGGGGGGTCCGATCGGACCCCCCACCCGCGGGAGGCAAATCACGTACATGTACGTGATTTTGCCTGCCCGTGCCGCCTTGCCGACGTACATCGGCGTGAGGCGGTCCTTAAGTGGTTAAATAAGTTATGATAAGTAAAATTGGACATTCAGCATATATTCTATATAGATTCTTTATTTGTCTAGATATCCTGTTGTAACACACCTTATTTTTGTTTAAGACAATAAGCGCATAAATTTGATGTCTTGTATAGGTTGTTCAAGCATACACATCTGCTTATTGTGGTGATGGGAGATGTTGTGTCTCTGGTCACTGATTAAAGTTTTCTAATTGCAACAGGATATGATGATTTTAGGAAGGAATGGGTAATGTTTACCCATTGGCCGTAAATGGCTGTCACTCACCAAGCGTAGTATAAGTAAAACCTTGCGTGAGCTGGATGTTAAGTCTTTGATAACGCCCTGGGGGAGGGGCGAAACGCGTCGATGCAACATTCTGCTTACGCCTGGGAATCCGAGAACCAGTGACATCACTTCCTGGAGTTGGTGGAACGCACGCCGTTCAGCAGCGAACACCGACCAAATATCTGAATGCCTGCTCTGCACATTCCGTGAGTAGCGTTTATATGCGCAGGTGATCTCACGGTGTCATAGGTTTTTACACTATATGCTTTCTCCTTTTCTTTTGGTGGAACGTGAGATTTGTGGTTCCCAAAGTCTCTTCATAACCATCACCAGCATTAGCCTACCTTCATGTCCAGACCTAGTATGTGGATGGAAAAGCTTGAAGTCTGTTGATTGTTTTTGTGAAGAAACACCTTGATGTAAAGGACTCTCTGTCAATAGCAATTTATGATTCAATTCTCTTTTTTTACATATCATTTGGCGTTTATCTCTCTAAGAGGTTCATACACCGGTATTTGTGGTCACGAATGTTAATTTATATCTCTTTTTTTTTTTTTTTGCACCAGTGTAGCGACATCTAATTGGTTTGTAGTCGCATAGCTCCTAGGTGGCTCTTCTGCCAATCTCACACAGTCTACACCATTTGTGCATATATTAATTTATCTGCTTTCTTATATTTCATATTTATGGATTATTTGTATATATTTCATGGTGAGTTGCCAGCGCGGGTTTTTTGTTTCATTTAACACTGAAGAAATGACACTTTGCTACAATGTAAAGTAGTGAGTGTACAGCTTGTATAACAGTGTAAATTTGCTGTCCCCTCAAAATAACACACAGCTATTAATGTCTAAACCGCTGGCAATAAAAGTGAGTACACCCCTAAATGAAAAAGTCCAAAATGGGCCCAAAGTGTCAATATTTTGTGTGGCCACCATTATTTTCCAGCACTGCCTTAACCCTCTTGGGCATGGAGTTCACCAGAGCTTCACAGGTTGCCACTGGAGTCCACTTCTACTCCTCCATGATGGCATCACGGAGCTGGTGGATGTTAGAGACCTTGCGCTCCTCCACCTTCTGTTTGAGGATGCCTCACAGATGCTCAATAGGGATTAGGTCTGGAGACATGCTTGGCCAGTCCATCACCTTTACCTGCAGCTTCTTTAGCAAGGCAGTGGTCATCATGTAGGTGTATTTGGGGTCATTATCATGTTGGAATACTGCCCTACAGCCCAGTCTCCAAAAGGAGGGGATCATGTTCTGCTTCAGTATGTCACAGTACATGTTGGCATTCATGGTTCCCTCAATGAACTGTAGCTCCCCAGTTCCAGCAGCACTTATGCGCCCCCAGACCATGACACTCCCACTACCATGCTTGACTGTAGACAAGACAGACTTATCCATGTACTACTCACCTGGTTGCCGCCACACACACTTGACACTTTCTGAACCAAATAAGTTTATCTTGGTATAATCAGACCACAAGACATGGTTTCAGTAATTCATGTCCTTAGTCGGCTTGTCTTCAGCAAAATTATCTTTAGAAGAGGCTTCCTTCTGGGATGAGAGCCACGCAGACCAGCAGACCAATTTGATGCAGTTTGTGGCATATGGTCTGAGCACTGACAGGCTGACCTCCCACCCCTTCAAATTCTGCAGCAATGCTGGCAGCAATCATACGTCTATTTCCCAAAGACAACCTCTGGATATGACGCTGAGCATGTGCACTCAACTTCTTTGGTCGACCATGGTGAGGCCTGTTCCGAGTGGAACCTGTCCTGATAAACCGCTATATGGTCTTGGCCACCGTGCTGCAGCTCAGTTTCAGGGTCTTGGCAATCTTCTTATAGCCTAGGCCATTTTTTTTTTTTTATATCAAACGGTTTTATTTTTCTTGTCAAAAGTGCATACATGGTTTGACATACATTGAGGATACGGTTTACAGGCATCAATTATATACACGGTCATAAACTATATTGCCGTGTTGTGTTCATGTGGGAACATAAGAATGTGCTCCAGGGGATGACCGTGTGCTCTGCTTCTGTTACTCATGAAATGAGAGGTCTACAGTGCAATGACAACCTGGACAAAGAATCATAAATAAAGTTATAAACAAGTGTCAGAGTGTTGTAACCAACGGTCCCACATTTTATTGTATTTAGCAGGACATCCTCTGTTGACATATAAAAAAAATGTATATGGTAGAGTGATATTTATTTCCACTTTGCAAATCCTGGGGGTCGGGGCCTCATCCAATTTCTAGCTATCACCTTCTGTGCTGAGAACAGCGTCTCATGTAGGAATGTCTTTGTGTACTTATCTTTTGTGTCAGGGAATAGCCCGAATAGGCATTATTTAGGGTCCAATACAACCGGAGAGCCCGTGTTGTCATGAAAGAAAGTCACATCCTGTGTCCAAAGACCCTGTATTTTGGGACATGACCATAGTAAATTAATGAATGTGCCCACCTCTTTTCGGCACATCTGGCAAAGGGTAGATTGGGTGTTTTTGTATCTAGCTATTCTAATGGGGGTGAGGTATGCCTGGTGGATTATGTAAATTTGAGTTAGTCTATCTGAGAGTTTAGGCGAGGCTGTCTTGCAGGACTCCAGGGACTCCAACCATTCCTGGTCCTCTAAGGGACCTATTGCTCTCGCCAAGCAGGATTTAGGGCCATATGCTAATTTCGTGGATACCGGGGTAGCAAGCATATTATAAAAGGCCGATGTTAGTTTTTGGGGATATTTATTTTTGACTATTGCCATAATGACATTGGGAGTAGGCTGGGGGGGGGAGAACGTTGGAAATTGAGTTTGAACAGCATGTTTAACTTGCAAGAATCTGAAAAGCATGTGATTAGGGAGTGTGAATTCTTCTTGGAGCATAGTGAAGGTTTTAAGGGTTCCATTCGGGGTCAGTTGATGTAAATATATGATGCCATACGTGGACCAAAGGTCCGTATCAGGCAATTGTGAAAATGAAGGTATGTTTTTGTTGTGCCACAGTGGGGTATAGTCATTGTATTGGGGGATCCCCAATTTAGATGAGGCTATATTCCATATGCGTCTATAGTGGTATAGTAGAGTTTCCTTATCACTTCCTGATCCTGTGTTGCTAGATCCTATCGCTATTGCATAAATTGAGTCTTTGGTATGTCTGACCCACTTGGGACATATTAACTGAAGCAATCTCTCTCTGTCTGTTTTATCTAAGTGATAAAATTGGGACAATTGAGATGCTATATAGTAGAGATTGAAGTCTGGTAACGCAGTGACTCCCAAAATCAGTGGGGTTTTTGAGCGCCTGCCAGGCCAGTTTATGTCTATTGGTTCCCCATACGAAGGGTTTAAGGAGAGCCTCGAGGGATTTAAAGTACTTGAGTGGTAGGTATATTGGGGTGTGCCATATTACATATAATATTTTGGGGAGGAGAATCATTTTAATTAGCTTTACTCGGCCCCATATCCCCAATGGCAAAGGGATCCAGGTTCTAATTTTAGATTTTACTTGAGAGATGAGGGGTTTCTATGTTTAAGTGAACGTAGTCTGCCGGTGATCTGGAAACGTGTATCCCCAGGTATTTAATGATGCTGACTCTTTGCAGCGGTAGGTTTGCCTGGGACTCAGTCGTGGGAAATTGTCTATTGGTAATATTTGGGATTTCTCCCAGTTAATCTTCAAGCCGGAGAAAGTTACAAAAAGTTCAATTGTTTGTAGTGCTGTACGTAGAGAGGGAACCGAGTCCGCCAGGTATAACAGTGTGTCATCCGTGTACATACTTATTTTTTCGGTCAGAGTACCTGAACTCAATCCCTTGATCTCTGGGTTAGCTCGGATGGAGATGGCCAAGGGTTCTGCGGCCAACGCGTATAGAAGCGGTGATAGAGGGCAGCCCTGCCTCGTGCCTCTACTGAGGTCAAACTGCTGGGAGGGCCATGCATTGGCTACCACCTTGGCCGTGGGTGCCTGGAATAGAAATTGGACCCATTTAATGAACTTTGGTCCAAAGCAATATCCCTCCAAGCAACTCCAGAGATATTCCCACTCTACCGAATCGAATGCTTTTGCTGTGTCTAAGGTTACTACCACCCCGGATCCAGCTTCTTCGTGTGTGGCTTGCATATTAATTTATAGTTTACGTAAATTAAAGAAAGTGTTACAGCCTGTCATGAAACCTGCCTCGTTGGCATGTATTAGGGAAAGAATAACTTGGTTTAGTCTCAGGGATAGTACCTTGGCGAGGGTTTTTATGTCTACTTGTAGCAGAGAAATGGGACGATAGGATTCCGGGTAGTCCGGGTCTTTTCCCGGTTTGGGGATAAGGACTATCGTTGCCTCTCTCATAGCGGGGGGCAGGGTAAAGGTCTCAAACAAGTGATTGTAAAGAGCAAGTCATTTTAGGATGAGTAGTTCACTAAATTGAGAGTAAAACTTGATAGGGAGACCATCCGAGGCCAGAGACTTGGATCTGGCAAAGATAGCTATTGCAGATAGCTAGCTTTGGTCAGGGGTGCCTCAAGGAGGTCGATTTGGTCACTTGTAAATTGGGGGAGGGTGATACTAGGGAGGAACGCCGTTCTCGAGTCTGTAGAGTCTGTCACCGTCGTCTTGTACAGGTCTGCAAAGAATTCTCTAAACATAGAGGTTACAGTTTGTGGTTCTGTGATCTGTTGGTCCCCCTGTCCATGTCAGGTGATGACCACTGGGGGTCTGTCTTCGCTATGTACTAAATATGCTAGAAGCTTACCTGCTTTTTCCCCCGTGTTCAAATAGTTTTTGTTTAGTAAAGAAACGTTTTTTTCGTGCCTTTGTGTATTGAAGTTGAGTTACTACTCTGGATTGCATTTTGAGTTGGGCTGCTGTCGCTGGGGTGGGATTAGTGGCGTATTCTTGTTCTGTGGAGGCTAGCTCCACCAGCGCCCTATCAAAGGCGCCAGCTGAGTCTGTTTTGATTCTGTTAATATGCCATATCAGGGAAGTTCTGGCATATGTTTTGAATGAGTCCCAGATTGCTGCTATAGAGGCTGTTTGGTCATTTTCTGAGAAATATTGCTTCCATTGGTTTAGGAGCACATCATCCTCTGGCAACAGTGAGAGCCAGAACGGGTTGAGACGCCATGGTCTCATAGGTTTATCTATGGGGATGCCCAAGGTGGCCCAATATGGGCTATGATCAGATAAAATTCTTGGACAAAAAGCGGTGTCTATGATCCTTGGTGCTAAGGATGAAGTCTATACAGGACATAGAGTTACAGGCGGGGGAGAAACATGAGTAGGCCCGTGTGTGTGGGTATTTGTGACGCTAGGTGTCTATTGGGTGGAAGGTGGAAATCAATTTTGAAAGTTTTGACTCTGCAGCACTGGTAACTGTTGGTTGTGCTGTTTGGAGTTTGTCAAGAGCTGGGCGTAAGGTGGTATAAGAGTCCCCTAGCCATATTGCTGGTGTTGTGGGATAGCAAGCCATGAAGGAAAATCCCTCCATAACCACAGTTGCACTGAACGGAGTGGG
The DNA here is from genome assembly GCA_037952835.1 of Lithobates septentrionalis. Lineage (NCBI taxonomy): Eukaryota > Metazoa > Chordata > Amphibia > Anura > Ranidae > Lithobates > Lithobates septentrionalis. Next base: position 490,253 of record JBBDGP010001450.1, read on the forward strand.
TATGTAGAAGAAACGGTTCGCGGTATAGCTTAGCATGGAGAAATACATACTGGCCCTGTGAATCTGTTAGTACCTCGCTCAGTTCAAAGTGTACTGATTTGGCAATTAGTATTGAGACCCCTCTAGCATGAGTTGTGTGGGTGGAGTGATATGCCCACCTGATCCAAGGGCGACGTAGGGCCATCTGAAGTCTCCCCTCTATATGCGTCTCCACCAACACATCAGCCCTTTGTTTTTTGAGGAATGCCAGGGCCGCCGAGCGTTTGATTTTCTCACGCAGGCCCCGTACATTCCATGTGAGGAATTTTATAGTTGTCATGTAATTAAAATTGGTTCATATCGCCTTTCCATGGTATCTCTTGGTGTGTAATCTAGCGAGAGAACACAAAGAATCCCAAATATATATAGAAATGAGATCATCAAAAATTCAGACAATGTATTTGTTAACCATTCAACATGTATACATATTTGATTTTCTTCTCCTGTAGTGTTATTTGCACACTTAAGATGTAAAAATAACTGTGTAACATCCCCCTTCCCGCACCCACCCCAATATGTGCGTGCATAATCCCCAAACAACTGTAAACTACCAGCTGGGAAAAATAGTGTCTTTGGAATGGACCAAAAATAAATGTATAGCAGTTCTAGCCACTGGGTTAGACAAAGGTGTTGAATCAGATGCCTCTGTGCTGGAAGCGGTTGAAGTGCATGTCGCCGGAGGTTGATATTAAATACCTGAGTCCAGTCCCAGTTCCTTTTGCCGTCTGCATGGTGGTAATTCCCAGTGGTCAATGGGGCAGAAACACGCTGCACTGTGCATGCGGTCTGCAGAACCAACATGTTCCCATAGCTCCGGGAATTAGTAAATACAGGGGTACGAGAAAAGACCCCTCGATGGGGTAACCAGATGTAATGACTTTACTCACATTTTGTAAAATGTGATAGTTCCTTGATTGGCACTTTAGTTCCCTGGTCACCATCCTGACTGTTTAGTTATCAGGGTTATAAGGCTTCTTGCCCCGCCATGCCTCAATAAAGTTACATCTGGGGCAAGTGTTATCTCCAAACTAGGGTCAAGGCAGCCGTGTACCATAGAGCATATCATATTGGGCCATGGAATGTGAATATACAGTGCGGTAAGAAAAAAAAAAAGGGGGAAAAAGGATAGTAGCTCACCATAAGGCTCTTCTGGCGTTCTGTCATTCAGCTCTATCAGGGGCGATCCTGCATTCTAGCCAAGAGATGACCTCCTGCGGATCTTCAAAGAAGAGTGCACGGTCTCCATTTTCTACTCTCAGACGGGCTGGAAACAGCATGGAGTACTTCAGGTGGTGGCTGCGCAGCATCCGTTTGCCCTCCATGAATCCCTGATGGCACTTCTGTATCTTCGCAGAGAAGTTGGGGAAGATCGCCACTTTGATGTTACCAATGGGCATGTTTCCCTTTTCCCTTGCCATCCTCAGGGCAGCATCCCTATCTTTGTAATTTAGAAGTTTTGCGATGAAGGTACAGGGGGGAGCTCCCTGAGGAGGGGGGGGCCGTGCAGGCATGCGGTGTGCCCTCTCTACTGCCAGCATAGGGGAGAAGGCATCTCAGCCGTAGGTCCTTATCAGCAGCTGTTCCAGAAAAGTTGTCGGATCCTTACCTTCTGCCCCCTTTGGGAGACCGATGAGGCGGATGTTGCACCTTCTTAATCGGTTCTCCATGTCATCTTGTTTGGCAAGGAGCTGGTTAATTTGCCTTTGCATTTGGTCTGATCCAGTCTGTAATGGTGGAAGGATATCCTTCACTGTGCTCATGCGGGTCTCAGTCTCCCTGACACGATCGCGGAGTTTCTGGAAATTTTGTCTTATAAGAGAGATGTCCATTTTAACTTCCTCAATCTGGGCAGTGAGGGAGGTACGGCATAGTGTAATTGCCTCGAGTAGTCTGTCTGTGTCTCCTGTCCCCCGCTCTCCTCCCGCCTTCCCGGCGCCGCCATCTTCCTCCCCCTCCTCACCATCGGTACTGAGCTAGCTTTGCTGCTGCCAATTTTTGACCTTTTGTGGGGGACATGATGCTGAGAGATAGCAGGTGCCTTCCGAGCCTTTGTGGTGGTGAAATCACGCTGTAGAGTCACAGGATTAGCTGATATGCAGGATCACTTGCCGGAGCTTCAGGAAGATGCGTCCTACGCCATGCAAGGTCAGGCCACGCCCTCCCAGCCTAGGCCATCTTTATGTAGAACAACAATTCTTTTTTTAGATCCTCAGAGAGTTTTTTCCCATGAGGTGCCATGTTGAACTTCCAGTGACCAGTATGAGAGAGTGAGAGCAATAACACCAAATTTAACACACCTGTTCTCCATTTACACCTAATACCTTGTAACACTAACAAGTCACATGACACTGGGGAGGGAAAATGGCTAATTGGGCCCAATTTGGACATTTTCACTTAGGAGTGTACTTACTTTTGGTGCCAGCAGTTTACACATTAATGGCTGTGTGTTGAGTTATTTTGAGGGGACAGCAAATTTACACTGTTATACAAGCTGTACACTCACTACTTTACATTGTAGCAAAGTGTAATTTCTTCAGTGTTGTCACATGAAAAGATATAATAAATTATTTACAAAAATGTTAGGGGTGTACTCACTTTTGTGAGATACTGTGTATATATATATATATATATATATATATATATATATAATCCTGAGCCCCTCAATCTGTGCCCATCAATGCTGACTGAGCCCCTCAGTCTGTGCCCATCAATACTGAGCCCCTCAGTCTGTGCCCATCAATTCTGACCCCCTCAGTCTGTGCCCATCAACGCTGAGCCCCTCATTCTGTGCCCATCAATGCTGACTCACCAGTGCCTGGTTCACACAGCAGGTATCTACCGCTGTGTCATGGAGCTTGCGTCTGAATTCTTTGGCAGGGCTGTAACAGGGTGCCGCCTCCTACACCGCCTCCTCCTGTGATAGACAAAACTTTCATCTATCACAGGGGGAGCCAGTGTATAAGTTGGGACTCTGTTACAGCGCTGCCGAAGAATTCAAACGCAAGCTCCGTGACATGTCTGTGTCATACACAAGAGGAGGGAGGAGACTCAGGGAGGACTCTGCAAGGACTGCTCATGGACACCAGTGTCTCAATCATCCATCAAACTTTCACTTTTTAATACTTGGTTGCAAATCCTTTGCAGTCAATTACAGCCTGAAGTCTGGAACGCATAGACACCACCAGACGCTGGGTTTCATCCCTGGTGATGCTCTGCCAGGCCTCTACTGCAATTGTCTTCAGTTCCTGCTTGTTCTTGGGGCATTTTCCCTTCAGTTTTGTCTTCAGCAAGTGAAATGCATGCTCAATAGGATTCAGGTCAAGTGATTGACTTGGCCATTGCATAACATTCCGCTTCTTTTCCTTAATAAGTCTTTGGTTGCTTTCGCAGTATGCTTCGGGTCATTGTCCATCTGCACTGTGAAGCGCTGTCCAATGAGTTCTGAAGCATTTTGCTGAATATGAGCAGATAATATTGCCCGAAACACTTCAGAATTCATCCTGCTGCTTTTGTCAGCAGTCACATCATCAATACAAAAGAACCAGTTCCATTGGCAGCCATACATGCTCATGCTATGACACTACCACCACCATGCTTCACTGATAAGGTGGTATGCTTTGGATCATGAGCAGTTCCTTTCCTTCTTCATACTCTTCTCTTCCCATCACTCTGGTACAAGTTGATCTTGGTCTCATCTGTTCATAGGATGTTGTTCCAGAACTGTGAAGGCTTTTTTAGATGTTGTTTCGCAAACTCTAATTTGGCCTTCCTGTTTTTGAGGCTCACCAATGGTTTACATCTTGTGGTGAACCCTCTGTATTCACTCTGGTGAAGTCTTCTCTTGATTGTTGACTCTGACACACATACACACACATACACTCTCCTCCTTGAGAGTGTTCTTGATCTGGCCAACTGTTGTGAAGGGTGTTTTCTTCACCAGGGAAAGTATTCTTTGGTCATCCACCACAGTTGTTTTCCAGGTCTTTTGGTGTTGCTGAGCTCACTGGTGAGTTCTTTCTTTTTAATGATGTTCCAAACAGTTGATTTGGCCACACCTAATGTTTTTGCTATCTCTCTGATGGGTTTGTTTTGTTTTTTCAGCCTAATGATGGCTTGCTTCACTGATAGTGACAGCTCTTTGGATCTCATATTGAAAGTTGACAGCAACAGATTCCAAATGCAAATAGCACATTTGAAATGAACTCTGGACCTTTTATCTGCTCCTTGTAAATGGGATAATGAGGGAATAACACACCCCTGGCCATGGAACAGCTGAGCAGCCAATTGTCCCATTACTTTTGGTCCCTTAAAAAGTGGGAGGCACATATACAAACTGTTGTAATTCCTACACCGTTCACCTGATTTGGATGTAAATACCCTCAAATTAAAGCTGAAAGTCTGCAGTTAAAGAACATCTTGTTCGTTTCATTTCTGACTGTAGTTTTAGTTTTATCAATCACACACAATTTTCAGCTCATGACTTGCAAATTGAATGTTAATGAATAGAAATGACTATCATTCTGACCCCAGCATTTTTCATTCTTGTCACAATCATTTGTGGCCACTACTGTCTAGTGATATGTAAAACACTTTGTAAAATCAGAAATTAATGCTCAATAATAACATCTAGTTAACATCATTAATTATTTGACAAGAAATATGTTGAACAATGCTATACCTGGCTCAAGCTGGGCTCCTCCACATCTTTCTGGCTGGAAGGCCCAGGTTGGACGTTGGAAGCCTCAGCTGAGTAGGGAAGGAAGCTTTGAAGGAAGACTGGAGAGTGCTGGCCTGGGTTCAGTCTGGCCTGCCAGAAAATGCAGTCTGTCATAGTACCACAGCCTGGGGACATAAATGTCATCTGCTGCAGCTCCTGATCTCTGGGAATCCTGGACCTTCTTGTGCTCCCTATTATAAAAGTGCTCCTCATGCCACCAATTAGGGCCTTCAAATAGGGGATGTCTGCCGTGGGGATCACCGGCTTCGAAAATTCCAGCAATTGATCCAGCGTTGCCTTCCTCTTTGTTATAAAAAGGGTGGTTTACCTGCCACAGACAGGGCAGCTCCCTGTACATATCAATGAATATGGGGATAAAGTCCTGATCATTTAATAGATCCATTTTCTCTGCATAACACAAGACAAACCCTAATGTCAGGCTAAACTCTCCTAATCTTGTCCCAATATAGGCCTTAATCTAGAAGCAGTATAGGCCACTGATGCACCAAGTTAAAATTGTACCTTCGTTCAAAAGATCGGCGCTTCCGATACACCTTCCGCCTCTCACAGATCGTACGTACGATGCACGCGTTATGCTTTATATACACTGCGCATGCGTGAAACTCCGCCTGCCCTTGACGTTCTTTCTAGTCTATTCCCCGCCACTTCTCTTTAGGCGCAGTGGGAGAGCACATGGGGGAGAAAGAGCAAGTGCATGCAGAGGAGAGCAGCAACGTCGAAAGCCCGGAGCCACGAACGCCCCGATCCCGCAAGAGATTTAAGGCCTCAAATATGTCCTTTATAGAGATGGTGGACATCTTGAAGAGGGCCAACTATGATGGGAAGCATGGACCTTACCCAAACCCAAATGTCAGAAAGGCCAAGATCATGACTAAAGTTGTGAAAAGTCTGCACAGGAATTTTGGGGTACGACGATCCAAGGATCAATTGAGGAAACGCTGGTCAGACCTGAAATTGAGGGAGCACGATCAGTACAGAAAGATCAAGAGAATTCTTCAAAAAAGTAAGTAGTTGTCGTGTGTTCCTGTTATTATTATTACTTGCATGCTGCTCCATGTGCTTTTCTTTACTGTTGTACAGTTTAAAATGGCAAGTTTCAGGTTCGTGGGCACAGTAATCGTTCGTAGTAAACATCGTTCGTTCGCCCACTAATACAATGTTTTTGGCAGATACAGGTTAACTACATTTGTTCAGGCCTATTTGTATTAAAAGAAGTTTAGTACATTGTTGTCTTGATGGGTTTGTACTAGAATGAAATGCAAACTTGATTCAGTGTAAGGAGAGGACACTCAGCAGCTGTTTACACATCTGGACGCAGGAGCACTAGTGTGGGACACCAAAACAAACTTTTTAGGGTGTCCCACACAGGTGCTCCAGTGGATACTAGGGGTCCCTCCATGTGTGAAAAATGTACAAAAAAGGTAAGTATTCCATTCACATAGGGGAGAAAAGACTCAGGACATCTGAGGACACCAGGAACCCCCCGCCTCCGAAAGAAAAGCAAATCCCTACACCACAACCAGAAGATGTGGAGGAAGGAGAGGTTTATGAAGTGGGCGAAATAGTGACCACAACAGGTGAGTGTCTGAGACCACAGCTTTAGGTAACAGAAATATATGCCTGCATATTTATAATACATGGTGTGTTTTTTAATTTTAGGTGATGTGGATGTTGTGGAAGATGATTTGCATTTGGCAAGTGCACACGTCCTAATCGGGGAGATCATGGTGTGCAATCGTGATTTACAAAAGATCAAGGAAGACATCAATGATATTGAAAAAAGACTCAAAAACATCATTGATGTTTTAGGCCGAATCTAAAAAACACCGAAAGTCTTCACTTTTTTGCTATTTTTCACCAATTTTTTAAGTATCTTGAAAGCCAAATTTTGAAGATGCACACAGTCAACATGTGCTATCTGCCATCATGGGATATCAATGTACGCCTTTGGTGGGTGCAACCCCTTCCTCACAACTAAAGTAGCTGAGAGGTAGGGGTTGCACCCCCGAAACACGTCCATTGATCCCCCATGATGGGAGCTAGCACATGTTGACATTAGGCATTGACTCTCAATTTGTGTGCATCATCACAATTTGGCTTATACAGGGGTGACATCACTCCATCTGATGAAGGCAAGATCAACACAGTTTTGACATACTAATGTCTGATCTTGCCTTAATTTTTTCAAAATTGAACTTTGTAAGTTCCCGAGTTGGGTATTGTTTTATGGTTTTAAACATGCCTATGTCAGGAAATGTTCCATCCGCTGGTAAGACCTGTTATTTGGCATGCAGTACTGAGGTCCACCAGCAGGTGTCTCCTGGCAGTTTGGAACTGTCAGGAGAGCTTTTCCCTGTTAATAGTATATCATCTTTGGGCCGCAGTACTGGCGTCCACCAGCGGATGGATCCTGGCAGTGTGGAGCAGACAGTACCTCCTACAATCAGGTGTCACTTGAGGCCAATCACAGGCCTATAAATACCTGGCAAACATTCACATGTTTGCCTTGATTTCTTCATTGCCTCCTGACCTGCTTGCTATCTGATCCTGTGCCCTAAACCTGATCCTGTCTCGGACCCTTTCCTGTCCCACCTGTTACCTTGCATCCCTGCCTGCAGTCTGACCCATCCATCCCTCTCCCTGTCCTGTGTTCCATACCCCATCTGCTGACTTCCCTGTGTATGACCTTGGCCTGGCTTACGTTTTTGTCTCTGGAACATCCCCTGTCCATCTGCTGATCTGCTGTGTATGACCCTGGCCTGGCTATTGTTTATGAACCTGGTATTTCCCATTTATTGCACTTTTCTGTACTGTTGTTATTTGTGGGTCTCTGTCTGTGGTTGGTTATTGCACTGTGTCATATTGGAGTTGGTTGTTATTTATTACTCACTTTTCTTAATAAATATATATATTTTCACTTATATACGTTTGGTGTCCTCTGTCGCAGATCACACGGTTCTGGTCACACCTGCTCATGACAGTAAATCAAGGCCATCCCTGACCAGAAGTGGCTGCACAGGGGAACCATTTTGATTCAGTTGGTTGCAAACATGAATACCGATGAGGTTATTTATCTTTCTCTGCTGGCATCTGAAAGTGGTGATTATTGCCGCCAGGCTTTGAAAGGATGGTCTAGTGATCAGTTGTTTGCCACTATACGTTTGGCTCACTCCCTGGTCGATCAGGGTTATATTTTGTTTGGGGAAGTGCAGCCTTTGATCAAACTATGTACTGAGCTGGCCCTGCCCTGTATTCCTGAGGGCCGTGATGATTTCACTCCTCCTTTTGATATAAATCAGGTTGTATCACTAGTTTGGCTTTTTGAAGATGATCCAGACGATTTTTGTGAGCACTATTCAGCCTGTCCCTCACAGGTGATTGCTGAGTGCATTGTGTCTGCTCAGTCTTTTGTTAGACAGGGAGGTTTAGAAGCACAGTTTGTACAACCTATACTTTCAGCATGGTCTGACATGATGCAAGCAGCTCCAGTCAAACAAACCACCTCTGCCACCAAACACCAGCCTACCCAAATGTATGTTTCTCCATCACCCATGTCAACCGCAGTTGCAGCTCAGTATACGCTGCTGCCAAACAAATACTCATATCCAGTCTCTGCTCCCTGTACCTATCCTGCATTCAACCCACCTGTCTCTTCCCTGCTGCCTGCAAACCCACACGAACTTCCTCCAGCCACTGTTACCTCTTCCCTACCATATCCCAATCCTCCTCTCCAGTCTGCTGCACCCCTCACCTACAGATCTTCAGTAGTTAAGCCCAAGAAGAAACGGAAGTTCTTCCCCACTCACACAATCCTGCCGGTAACCCAACCTGCTCCCAATTTCCAGTCTGACGTTCCAGCCTTCCAGTCTGACGTTCCAGCCTTCCAGTCTGACGTTCCAGCCTTGCAGTCTGACGTTCCAGCCTTGCAGTCTGACGTTCCAGCCTTGCAGTCTGACGTTCCAGCTTTGCAGTCTGACGTTCCAGCTTTGCAGTCTGACGTTCCAGCTTTGCAGTCTGACGTTCCAGCTTTGCAGTCTGACGTTCCAGCTCTCCAGTCTGACGTTCCAGCTCTCCAGTCTGACGTTCCAGCTCTCCAGTCTGACGTTCCAGCTCTCCAGTCTGACGTTCCAGCTCTCCAGTCTGACGTTCCAGCTCTCCAGTCTGACGTTCCAGCTCTCCAGTCTGACGTTCCAGCTCTCCAGTCTGACGTTCCAGCTCTCCAGTCTGACGTTCCAGCTCTCCAGTCTGACGTTCCAGCTCTCCAGTCTGACGTTCCAGCTCTCCAGTCTGACGTTCCAGCTCTCCAGTCTGACGTTCCAGCTCTCCAGTCTGACGTTCCAGCTCTCCAGTCTGACGTTCCAGCTCTCCAGTCTGACGTTCCAGCCTTCCAGCTTGGTGTTCCAGCCTTCCAGTCTGGTGTGCCCACCTTCCAGTCTGGTGTGCCCACCTTCCAGTCTGGTGTGCCCACCTTCCAGTCTGGTGCACCCGCTCTCCAGTCTGATATGCCTGCCTTCCAGCCCGAAACCCCAGTGTCCATGTTCCAGTCTGACGCTCCAGCGACTATTGACCAGTCCGATGTACCTGCTGTTCTGCCTGATGTGCCCACTGTTCAGCCTGATGAGCCTGCTTTCCGGTTTGATGTGTCCATCCTCCAGCCTGATATCCTGGTATCTGTCTTCCAGCCTGATGTCGTGATGTTGGTGTCTCAGCCTGAAGTTTCGGTGCCCGTGTTTCAGCCTGGAGTTTCGGTGCCCGTGTCTCGGCCTGCTGAATCGGTGCCCGTTACCCAGTCTGTTGAATCGGTGCCCGTTACCCGGTCTGCTGAACTGGTGCCCGTTACCCAGTCTGCTAAACCGAAGTCCATCACTTTGCCTGTCAAGCCAGTATCCGTTATCCGGCTTGCCGAACCGGTGCCCGGTGTCCAGCTCGCTGAGTCAGGGCCTGTTACCCAGCCCACTGGGCCGGGGTCCGTTACCCAGCTTGCTGAGCCGGTGCCTGTAATCCGGCCTGCCCTTACGGTGCTCGCTGTTCGGCCCAATGTTCCAGAGCCTGCTGTCCATCTCGTTGACCCGGAGCCTGCTGCCCATCTCGTTGACCCGGAGCCTGCTGCCCAGCTCGATGACCCGGAGCCTGCTGCCCAGCTCGATGACCCGGAGCCTGCTGCCCAGCTCGATGACCCGGAGCCTGCTGCCCAGCTCGATGACCCGGAGCCTGCTGCCCAGCTCGATGACCCGGAGCCTGCTGCCCAGCTCGATGACCCGGAGCCTGCTGCCCAGCCCGATGACCCGGAGCCTGCTGCCCAGCCCGATGACCCGGAGCCTGCTGCCCAGCCCGATGACCCGGAGCCTGCTGCCCAGCCCGATGACCCGGAGCCTGCTGCCCAGCCCGATGACCCGGAGCCTGCTGCCCAGCCCGATGACCCGGAGCCTGCTGCCCAGCCCGATGACCCGGAGCCTGCTGCCCAGCCCGATGACCCGGAGCCTGCTTCCCAGCTCGATGACCCTGCTGCCCAGCTCGATGACCCTGAGCCTGCTGCCCAGCTCGTTGACCCGGAGCCTGCTGCCCAGCTCGATGACCCGGAGCCTGCTGCCCAGCTCGATGACCCGGAGCCTGCTGCCCAGCTCGATGACCCGGAGCCTGCTGCCCAGCTCGATGACCCGGAGCCTGCTGCCCAGCTCGATGACCCGGAGCCTGCTGCCCAGCTCGATGACCCGGAGCCTGCTGCCCAGCTCGATGACCCGGAGCCTGCTGCCCAGCTCGATGTCCGTGTGTCTGCCCTCCAGCCTGATGTCTCGGTGACTGCCCTCCAGCTTGATGAGCCCGCTGCCCAGCTTGAAGTGCCCATGCCTGTTGTGCCACCACCTGTTCTGCCTGTTGTGCCACCATCTGTTGTTCTGCTTAATACCATAGACTATGGACAATTACAACCAATTGGAGCGTCCGGAGGCCGCTCCTTTGAGGGGGGGTACTGTCAGGAAATGTTCCATCCGCTGGTAAGACCTGTTATTTGGCATGCAGTACTGAGGTCCACCAGCAGGTGTCTCCTGGCAGTTTGAAACTGTCAGGAGAGCTTTTCCCTGTTAATAGTATATCATCTTTGGGCCGCAGTACTGGCGTCCACCAGCGGATGGATCCTGGCAGTGTGGAGCAGACAGTACCTCCTACAATCAGGTGTCACTTGAGGCCAATCACAGGCCTATAAATACCTGGCAAACATTCACATGTTTGCCTTGATTTCTTCATTGCCTCCTGACCTGCTTGCTATCTGATCCTGTGCCCTAAACCTGATCCTGTCTCGGACCCTTTCCTGTCCCACCTGTTACCTTGCATCCCTGCCTGCAGTCTGACCCATCCATCCCTCTCCCTGTCCTGTGTTCCATACCCCATCTGCTGACTTCCCTGTGTATGACCTTGGCCTGGCTTACGTTTTTGTCTCTGGAACATCCCCTGTCCATCTGCTGATCTGCTGTGTATGACCCTGGCCTGGCTATTGTTTATGAACCTGGTATTTCCCATTTATTGCACTTTTCTGTACTGTTGTTATTTGTGGGTCTCTGTCTGTGGTTGGTTATTGCACTGTGTCATATTGGAGTTGGTTGTTATTTATTACTCACTTTTCTTAATAAATATATATATTTTCACTTATATACGTTTGGTGTCCTCTGTCGCAGATCACACGGTTCTGGTCACACCTGCTCATGACAGCCTATTTAACACTAAAAAAGGCCATTTGTACTGTCTATAACAAAAATGTTATTCCTAAAATATGTTGGTTTGTTCAAAAACCCTTTTCTAACGCACATGTGAATGTGCACAGAGTAAAAAGTTTAAGACTCAACAATGTGTTGCTTCTTCTTTCAATGCTCAATAGCAGTTTTTGGAGTAATTTCTTGTTTACAGTGACAATGGGGGTTATTTCCTAAAGGCAGATTCACTTTGCACTACAAGTGCACTTTAGAGGGGACTTTTGCAGTGCACTTGTAGTGCAAAAGTGGATTTTCCTTTATTAAATAACTCCCACAGTGCTTTATAATTTGCCACAATCATGCCTTTCGTGACTCTGCAAAATTCATTCATGGTGCTGAAAATTATGTATATTTTTAACTGTAATGCATTACATACATTAACAACAAAAACAAGGTGTGTGTGTAGCAGACCCACAACATAATAATAGTTAGCTGAAAAAAAGATTGTCACCTCATGTATCAAATAAATTACGTTTGCACTATTGAAGAAAATGTCAACAAATAAAAGCACATTGGAGAACCTGGGAGACAGCTAAAAGAAACACAAGCAGTAAATCAAAGGAAATATTATTTCAGTTTAAATAAAAAAAAAAAACATTTTCTGGCATATCAATGGCCCCTCTACAAGCAAAGTACTCCATATACTTTATACGGACCTCATGTGCGCTTTGGGGGGGCAAGCACTGAAAACCAGATAAGAACCCACAAGCACAAACTGAAGAGCAGTAACTATCGGAAAAGCACAAGGCTGAAAAGCGCGAATCGTCTCTCACCAAACTTCTACTAACGCGAGATTAGCAGAAGGAGCCCAAAGGGTGGCACGCTTGGTTTTGAACTTCCCTTTTCTAGTGCCTTCGTACGTGTTGCACGTCACCATGTTCTTGACGTTCGGAATTTCTGACAAGATTTGTGTGACCGTGTGTATGCAAGACAAGTTTGAGCCAACATCCGTCGGAAAAAAAACATGGATTTTGTTGTCAGAATGTCCGATCGTTTGTACGGAGCATAACAGTCTGGTATCCGTCGACTTCCCCACCAGATTGGAAATCTACCAGGTCAGGGAGGGTCTGCTTATCACATGCAGCCAGGATGCTTAGTTGCAGCGGGCTGGAGTGGAATTGGGTACTACATTGAATGAGGCTACCAATAGACCCAGTACCTTTATGCAAAATAGTACAGAGGGTCGATGTCTGGATGGGTGTAACTGAAATTGAGAGCATAGGGTTCTGATCTTTTCCAAGGGGAAAAAGACTAAGGGTGTGTCCCGAATCAGTCCCAAATATTCAAGATTCTAAAAGTTTGATCCAGCACAGACTTCTGATCCACTGAAAGAAAAAAAAAAAAAACTGAGAATAACTGTCAGTGGGAAGGATTATAATGGGGTCCCTACAGTTCTGCTTGCCAGTGTAAAATAATCTGATGGTCGCGGGAGAGAGAGAGAGAGGGTGACAGAGAATGTCTTCACAGTTATATAGAATTCTAGTACAGGTAATCCCCGAGTTACAAACATCCGACTTACACACGATTCATACTTACAAACGGAGGGAGACAACAGGAAGTGAGAGGAAATCTACCCCTAGAAAGGGAAATTCACTCCTGTTAGAGTTGTCATGGGAAAAAGGTGTCTCCACTGAAGCTTTATCACAAATCCTTATTTCCGCAACAACCCAAAATTTTCTAAATCCAATTGTCACAGAGACAGAAAGCGAGGTGAACAGAGGCAAAGACAGCAAAACAAACGCTACAGAGATGTTAACCCTTCCCTATGCTATCCAAAAGCAAAAATATTTTTAAATTATCTTTTGGCTGGAGTTACACTTAAAAATGTACGTGTTTCAACTTGTGTACAAATTCAACTTAAAGTGGTCGTAAACCCACTTTTTCAACTTGTGCCTACAGGTAAGCCTAGAATAAGGCTTACCTCTAGGTACAGTGAATATCTACTAAATTGGTACAGTTTAGGAGATATTCACACTGCATGCAGCCGGTGACGTCACCAATGCATGTGCTCTGAAGGTCCAGCATACCATGCCAGACCTTCAGAGCCTGTGCCGTAGCCAAGGGCTCCCACATGTGATGTCATAGCGGCTCCAGCCACTCAAGTAGCTGGAGGCTGCGAACCTGGAAGGAAGACTGGGGGAAGATGGAAGCCCTGTCAGCGGTGATAGCATGCTGCTGGATGGGCTTCGTTTTAGGGTAAGTCTTGCATAATGTGCTGGCATGCAATGCATAGTAGCACATTTGTCTTACAGGGGAAAGTGTTTTTTTTTTTTTTTTCTGCAACAGTTAACTACAACTTTAAGAACAAACCTACAGAACCTATCTTGTATGTTTGTAACCCGGGGACTGCTTGTACACAGAAAATCTTCCACACATTTAGGTCTCCTTAACATGGGTGAATATGTGCAACAAGAATCTGTAGATTCTTGCAGCTGGGGTCACATGTGTATGTGAACCGCTGCGGCCACCTAGCCTGTACAAAGAAATGACAGACTAACAGCAGTTGTTGCTGTTTGCATATGTCCGCACACCCAGTGGCCACCTATGGATAGGGATGGATACATGACTGTGGAGGCATCTGTCTGCATCCAGGGTTACTCATCTGGCCCCAACCGTAGGTGACCGCCATTTGTTACAAGCCTAATGCCCGCAGTTGTTTGCATACACCTGTGATCCTAGTTGAATGAATGCACTGATTCTTACCACTGGAATCAGCTGTACCCACATAATCACCCATGTGAAGGCCTTACTGCACTGGCTAGTTCAGAAAAATGGTTTAATGAGCAAAGATAAAATTGATCACCAACTACTTTCCACCCACATATGCTATTGGACCTTGTCTACTGTGATTGTATTTTGTCCACGAATGGTCTGTCACGATGGGAGTTTAGGATCTGTCAAGTGCAGGGGTTTGTTTCCATTATCCATAAGAACTATGAAAGCAACTTGGATAAGCTGAAAATTCTTAAAGTCTTCAACATTATAAAATAAGTCTAGCTGAATGTGACTACAAACCCCTACAGATATGGTCTGCCATAGAATCCAACCTATATAGACTGGACTGTATAACAAATTATACTTGCGTTTACATTAGTCCTATATTTAGTCCTTCTGCTAGAGCACATACACACACACACCAATTCAACTTATCTGAAAATACAATATAGTTACATAACATTTGTTGTAATCAATCTATTTTATTTGGTCCATAATTTAATATAAGAGGCTTACAATAAAAAAGCAGCTGGTATGAGGCAAGGTTTCTTTTATATTTTACATTTCAATCAATAATTATATTTTCATAGTGGAATCATATTCTTTGTCCTTTCCATAGAAACAGATGGTATAATTCCTATTGGAGATGTAATCAAATGGACAGTATTTTCCCCATATAATTCCTGTTCATAGCCAATAAGCTGTCCCCAGAAACCAATATTGGGCTCAATGAAGGGTCTACATTTTTTCAGGTGGATATGTGCTTCCAGCAAGGTCATTGCTCGATGCTTCATTAGATAAGCAAGGCAGAGTGTAGCAGATCTGCTGATACCAGCTACGCAATGTACTAATGTGCATCCTCCATTTGCTTCTATTTCATGGATCTTATCCGCTACAGTTGCAAAGTAATCACGTAAAGGGGTCTCCGGCACATCTTCTAAAGGAACGTGTAAATACTCTGGGACAGGAGGAACACCAACAGGGCCCTCTAAGGTCACATTGATTACACAAGTGATCCGATGTGCATGTAAAAGAGTCCTGTTGTAGGCAGCTTCTTTGTTACTAAGGTACAGGCTCTCTGTTACCTTGCTAAATCTGGGATGAGTTCTTGATCTTCTTTTACTTATTGTAGCGTTCATTATGAAGAGTAAAATTTCTTCTATTCAGCTGTAGAGAAAGACCAAAAATTTAAGTATTTGGGCAACAAATAGTTTCAAGTGCATTTACACCTCATTATTGGTGTACTAGGTTGATGTGCAGTGTTGGTGACAAGTAGTAAGGTATAAAAAAGCCAGAATGTGATATTTATCTACTGTTTAAATTTAAATAGTAATACGCCCCAGGTTTAGGTCTTCCAGCACCTATCAGAAGGTGCATACATCTGGAGGCGCCTGCCCCAACAGCTTCAGCACACTAAACCACAGCAGTTTACTGTGCAGCAGCTGTCTGCAGTGAACAGGTGCTAGGGTGCAGTGTGTTGCGCGTTTCAGCACATCACACAGTTCATTTTTTTGACTCAACTTTAATTAAAGCGTACAAAGTGATACTTCATTCATGCCAATGTACAGCAGAGTGGTGAGCTGCTGTATAGTGGCATGCAATCATGTCCTATACACTGTGATAAAATGCAGCATGTCTGCATTTTATGGCAGCTCACTGTACCGTAGCTCCGGGCTGTGTTTAGGGTAAAGAGGACACAGAAAACAATTGACTTCTGTGTGTCCTAGCGCTGACCGACGTTCTTCAAGTACAGAAAACTGATGGTCACTGCACTGTATTTGAACTTCCGCTTAGGTACATACCATACCATTTCATGGCTACATTATATCTGGGTATTGCTACAGTCACATATACAACTAAAAGGCTGCTAACCTGCCATATTATATGACAGAAAAATGCCAACTTAGTATTTTCGTATTATCGGTCTGCCTGTGTGTTTACTCACTGAAATATTTCTTGTCATTCTCCCATCAGTGTCTAACAACAAGCCAGCAGAGGAACCTAAGGTCTCGTTCTGTAACACAAAAGAGACAGATGTGTATTCATACAGGTTTGTGAAAATAAATCCTTATTTTCCATTTAATCTGCAACAATAAATGATATTATCAGCATGTGTCAGATGCCAGTGCTGTGTCCTGCAGCAGCTTCCTGTCAATTCAGAGCAGCATGATGATGTGCACCCTCAGAGAGCATGTCCTTAGCACCCCGAGTTCACAGAAAGTGGGATGAATGACACTAGGCATCATTTAAAGAGGAACTAGGTGTGAGAAAATTAAGTCAGCAACTACAAATTGTATTGTAGCTGCTGACTTTTAGAAAACAGATACTTACCAGGCTGCGTGACTTATTTTCAGGTGAAGCCCTTCTTTGAACTAAAAGAGGACAGGTGCTGGATTGCAGAGTGGTGAGCCTGGGGGACAAAAAAAAAAAAAAAAAAATTGGACTTTGAAGTTTTTTTTTTTACATTTGTAGTTTTAAAATACATGTAACTTGGGTGGTGGCCATATTGTTTAAAATGTAAATAACACAGTTAAAGTGTATTTAGATATTAAATACATTTATGCCTGTAATCTGGGGAATATCACACTTCCTGTATTAGAGTGTCTAGGCACTCACACACTCCCCTGCATCTACAGACAGAGCCATGGTTGTCATGGTTGGCTGCTCTCCTGATCTGGGCTACAAACATATCTTCCTCTCATCATCTTCATTAAATGGGGGGCAGGGGGACTGGTAGTTTGTAAGGCTCCATGTACACGGGACGCTGGGGCAAACTCCCCTGAGTGAACTTGAAACCGGCGTTTAGAAACCCCCGTTTTGCCACGTTTGCATGCCACGTTTAACCGCGTTTGCGTCTAGAAGATAATTTATTTATTAGTTATTAAGTTATTAAGATAACCTCATTAAGACCCTCCCCAAGCTCAAAAAACATTGTTATTTAACTATTTCAGCCATTTTGACCAGAGTGAGTAGCAGAAGCAGAGAGAGCAGCTGTATATTTGTATTTGCCTATATTTCTGTGCTTTTGTTTTGCAATGGATCCCAGAATGAGCATATGTGAGGAAATGCTCCTGACGCTGCTCTTGATATGGGTCAAATTCCAATTAAAATTCGGATACAGCAATGCTAGTGGTGTATTGCATTGCATCCAGGGCTATATATGGTCTATGAATCAAGTAATTAAAACATTTTAAACTATTTTTTCTTTCATCGTTTTCCATCATATTTTTGTCTTTTCAGGTCAAAAATATAGGGTACCTTTAAAAAAGCTTATAAACAAAAATGCGTCTAAACACCGGTACCGCGTTTTAGCATCTGAAACGTGAAAATCTTCGGTGTCTGAACCCATTTTTTTGCTTTGATGAAAAAAGCGTCCAACTGCCTCTGTACGTACGTACGTACGTTTAGCAGCGTCCCATGTACATGGGGCCTAAGGAAGAAAAGATTATTTGTTCTTTTAGTTCAGCACACAGGAAGTGATGTGGGACACTGCATTTCTGGCAAGATCAAAAGGTCCTTGCTGAAAATGATAACTAATGCAGCCATGACATCTAATGACTGGTAAGCTGCAATATATTACATTTTTGAATGTGGATTCAGAGATATTATGAATTACCACCAGTATTAAGTCGCCATAGTTAAAGTGGAAGTAAAGGCTAATAAAAGTCTGCCTAAAAAGGTAACTGGGAAAAAAAATTGCAAATAACAAACTATATACATATATATATATATATATATGTATATATATATATATATATATATATATATATATATGTATATTTTTTAGGGGTGCAACGGATCGTCACCGATCCGTGATCCGTACGGGTCAACCTCCGCTGATCACGCGTGTGCCGCTCCGCGGCCTCGGCCATAGGAAAGGCCACGACTTCGGCCTAGCTCCGGAGCAGCGGTCATCTTGGTGCACCCGGCGGCGCCCGCTGTCTCGTCAGGAAGTGACGTTTCGTCGCTGTCATCCTGCTACACCCCACACTCCTGCACAGTACTGTAATGAGAGATTGAAAAGGGGGCAAGTGGATATCTTGTTACACCCACCGGAGTTTTAGATTTAACAGCTATTTTCAACACAAAACGGAGCTTGTATGCATAAATACAGTATTTGTAGATCGGACGGACTGTTTCGATGTTAAATTTTAAAAGCAGCAGCAAACCTGCTGACCTTACATGGTTGCTAATGTGACAGAACACCTCTGATTTTCACATTTAACAAGTGCAACAAGATTTGTCTTTTTTTTTTTTTGCTGATCCGAAAATGATCCGATCCGTGACTCTGATCCGAGGATCGATCCGATCCGTGAGTTTTTTGATCCGTTGCACCCCTAATATATATAGCGACACAAGCCATATTGAAATATAACGCTATTAACCTTTTCTTTTAAATCTACAGCTCTGTAATTTTCTGTAAAATGCAATATGGCAACTTGGAGGTATTCTGTATACAGATGGTGTGCAGGTCGATCCCAGAAATGTAAGAAATGTAAGTGTTATGCAGCGTACACACGAGCGGACTTTGACCTGACTGGTCCGACGGACCGAGTCCGGCGGACAATCCGATCGTGTGTGGGCTTCATCGGACCTTCAGTGGACTTTTTCTGTCTAAAGTCTGACGGACTTTAGATTTGGAACATGCTTCAAATCTTTACGTCGTAACTCCGCCGGACCCAGAAATCCGCTCGTCTGTGTGCTAGTCCGACGGACAAAAACCGACGCTGGGCAGCTATTGGCTACCGGCTATCAACTTCCTTATTTTAGTCCGGTGTACGTCATCACGAAGGAATCCGTGGGACTTTGGTGTGATCGTGTGTAGGCAAGTCCGTTTGTTAAAAAAGTCAGTCGGAAGTCCGTCAAAAGTCCGTGGAAAGTCCGTCGGACCAGTAGGGTCGAAAAGTCCGCCCGTGTGTACACGGTTTAAGTGTTTCTGCTTGTGTTATTGGCCCACTGATTTTTCCAAAAGTCTGCACCAAAGATACAAATCATAATTTTGGCATCTTCTGCAACAAATATTTCATTCTTGGTGAGATACTCCCAAAGGGTTAATCACATCTAAAGTGATTCAAATCCTGCCACTTTCCTCATTAGAACCCTGCAAGTGCAGCGGCTGATTGACAATTATAGTACAGCATGAGTTGTATAATAATTGTATCCAAATCATTAACAAAAAATAGGTGCATTAAAGCGGAGTTCCACCAAAAAACGTAACTTCCGCTTTAAGGGAGGTGACCCTCTGACATGCCACATTTGGCATGTCATTTTTTTTTTCAGAGGGTCCCAGCTCCCACTTCCTCT
This sequence comes from Lithobates septentrionalis, assembly GCA_037952835.1. Taxonomy (NCBI): domain Eukaryota; kingdom Metazoa; phylum Chordata; class Amphibia; order Anura; family Ranidae; genus Lithobates; species Lithobates septentrionalis. The sequence continues at coordinate 509,795 of JBBDGP010001450.1, forward strand.
CGGCGCACCGCGACACCGGAAGGGAGCTCACCTCTCCCCCCCCCTCCCTCTCGGCAATCATCTGGGACACGTCACAGGTCCTAGATGATTGCCCGACCAGTCACGGCGCGCGGCGCCCACAGTTACAATGCAGCCGCCACAGAGAGAAGGGGGGAGACGAGACGAGCGAGGCTTCGTTCTCCCGCATCACTGGACCCTGGGACAGGTAAGTGTCCAATTATTAAAAGTCAGCAGCTGCAGTATTTGTAGCTGCTGACTTTTAATTTTTTTTTTTTTTTTTAGCAGAACTCCGCTTTAACATATTCTGTTGAAAATTTTTTTTCGGGGAGTGCGCATGCGCGCGGGCACGGGACCAGACATGTTCTGACCTGCTCCACACGCCGCCGGCCTTTCAAAGCCTAAACGAGCCGGAGGGAAGCCGTAAAACCCGCTGCCGGTTAGCGGATCAAACGATGAATCGCAGAGGAGGGGGCACAGCTAAGAAAAAGCCCCCACAAACAAGCTACTCGTTTCGTTCTGGGAACACAGCAGCACGGACCCCCCCATCCAAGATGGCGACCGGCAGGAGGACAGATACACACATGGTAAAGCAGATGAGCGGGGCCCAGAACACTCAATCCCCCCCTGCAAGAACCTCCTTTCAAACTACTGCGGCTGCAGACATGGACGACGCACGGGACCCCTTCTCCTCCCAATCACAGGAAGACACGATAAGACCACAGAAGGGTGAGTCCCCACACTTTTCTCTTTCCCCCTCCCATACATATCAGGGAGAGGGAATAGAGGGTGCAATCTCTCCAGCGTCCTCCATGGAGAGGAATATGGCTGAAATAGCTGAACTTGCCCTAAGCCAAAACAGCACAGCAAGTGAACAGCCTCCCCCACCTCCAGCACCATACTCAGGAGATTCTGTCCTCCTTGCTCGCTTTTCAGCACTATTGCAACAAGAACTGACCAAAGCCTGTCAATCAATCACTGCCGAAATGAAGCATGATTTTAATGATATAGGAGAAAGGCTGGATCATATTGAATCTAAAATGGATGGCACAGTCCGGAGAGTTAACCAGAACTCAAGCATGATATCCTCACTGCAGGAGCAGTTAGATGAAGCCAACGCCAAAATCGAAGATCAAGAAAATAGATCCAGGCGCTACAACTTCCGCATATGCGGACTACCAGAAATAGTAACAGATTTGGAAGATGCAGTGCATACATTAATGCAAGATCTGATTCCAGACATCATGCCGCAGCACATGGAAATCGACAGAGTTCATAGAGCACTGACAGCCCCAAGACAAGATGGCCCCCCGAGGGATGTGATCGTCAATCCACACTTTTACAGAATCAAGGAGCAAATAATGACAGCAGCCCGCGGTAAGAATGAAATCAACCTCATGGGTCATCCAATACAGATTTTCGCGGACATTTCACAAATGACTATCCAAAAAAGACGGGCCCTGAAGCCGGTATTGGCGCAGCTTACTAACCGCCAAATTAAGTATCGATGGTCATTCCCTTTTCGTTTGTCATTTACTTTTAAGGGAAAGACACATTCCTTTACCAACTTTCCGGATGGAGAAGACATCCTTATAGGCCTAGGCTTAATCTCCAGAGAACCATCATCCCCAAAATCTCGATCAGAATTGGATCGCCCAGTCTCACCTTTGTGGGAACAACATCGCCCACGATATTCCTCAAGAAAACGACACCCAGCAACAGGACCAGACGGTTGACGGAACAGAACACCCAGATGATCAGCATTTTTCCCTTTTTGCTCCTGCAGTGACAAATACTATCACTGCATGGACCCCCTGAGGGACTTGGAACTCATACGGTTGGCTATGGTTGAGCCAGTTCAATATGTCATCACGACATTAATGAGACTTCCTTATTTTTGGAGGGACATAATCTCCTCCTCTTATTGAGAGATTTGCTTAAAATTCCTCTATCAATATCTGCTAGTTTAAAATGCAGGCGTTACAAATTCTTTGCAAATGATTCCTCAGTTTTGTTTAGTTGAGCTTAGCGAGATTTCGGCTAATACAGAATATTAGTCTATTAGTTTAGATAGGATTCCCTCCTTACAGGAACAATATTTTATACTGAAGGAGCCGGGGCGGAACCGCATGCCACTTTCTAGCGAGCTTGCCGTCACCGATTGGGTGGCGATAACCTCGCTCCACTAGACGGAGATTATGATCTCCAGGACCTTGAAATATATGTCCTTAATTTTATATCAGATGCTTATGTACTTATTTTCTAGGGGGACAGGTGGACAGTGGTCCAGTTCATCTTACCCCAACATTGTTTTCTCATCTTCTCTCTCTTTTTCTTTTCTCCCCCTTCTCTCCCGGAGTGCACCCCAACATCCGAACAACGATGAAGAATCATATCAAGACACCCTCAGGCGGACGGAGATGGCAAACAACTACAACGGGCAAGTACAGACTGTCGAACCATAATGTTAAGCTCACTAGTACACACATCCCATACTCGCATTTTAACACATAATGTCCAAGGATTAAATTCCCCCACAAAACGTGCCAAAGCCTTTCAAAATTACCGTAACTTGAAAGTAGATTTCCTACTCCTCCAGGAGACACATTTCTCGCGTACTTCAGCTCCCCGTTACCTAAATTCTAAAGGTCCCACTTTTTATTTGTCAAATGGTCCAGATAAAAAGAGAGGGGTGGCAATTTGTATCGCCAAGAGAGTACCATTTACCCCTAATATGGTCATAAAAGACAAGGAAGGGAGATATATCATGGTTGTGGGTACAGTTAATGAAAGTGCTCTCACACTTATATCATATTACGCGCCTAACACGGGTCAAGTAACATTTTTCGAAAATATGCTGAAAATCCTGCTCCCACATATACAAGGCAAAGTAATACTGGGAGGAGATAGTAATGTCTCTCTAGATCAAATTTTGGATAGGTCTAATGTACACAAACCCATTGTGAAACATATTCCCAAACAAGGCGTTAAACTAGCTCGGATGCTGTATTCCCATGATCTAGTAGATGTATGGAGAGACTTTCATCCCACAACCAGAGATTTTACACATTATTTCCAAGTCCACAAAACATATTCCCGCATAGATCACTTATTCATACAATCCGCATTACTGCCGTCGATCACTTCCGCTGAAATAGTTCCCAACTCATGGTCAGACCACTCACCAGTCTTAATGTCACTATCCGATCTCTGGATGAGACCACAACCCTCATCCTGGCGGCTCAATGCTTCACTGCTAAATGACCCCATAGTATATGCTGAACTAGAGAAAGATATCCGACAATACTTCATTGATAACCATCCTAGCGCCACCTCCCCCGGCATTAATTGGGCAGCACATAAAGACACTATTCGTGGTAAGCTGATCCAAATAGCCTCTAGAAACAAGCGAAACAATATGCAGAAGATACAGCAACAGGAAGAAGAATTACATAAAATAGTCCAGGAACAAAAAGCTAACCCTCAATTAGATTTACGCCACAAAATAGATATAGCACGGTCAGCACTAAATTATAGTCTCACAACCAAGGCTGAAAAGTACCTCCGCTGGGCTAGACATCGCTTCTATACCAGGGGAGATAAACCTACGACCATTTAAGCAAGAAAACTTACCCCCCGTCCATTCAACTCTGCCATGCCGAGAATTCGCACGAGAGAGTGGAAACATACCCAAAACCCCCAACTGATAATACAAGAATTCTCAAGGTTCTTCACCAAATTATACAACAAACCTAACCCATTTCCCAAAACCAGAGCAGACGCTTTTTTCCATGATATTTCATTACCACAAGTTGCACGAGAACATATAGAGTTAATGGAAGCAGATTTCACCGAGGGGGAAATTTTAGCAGCTATTAAGTGTCTGAACCCTTCAAAAGCACCTGGCCCGGATGGTTTTACGGGCCACTATTATAGAAAATACGCAGCCATATTGACCCCGCACCTATGTTCTTTTTTTAATGCAATAAGGAAAGGTGACACACTAGGTACATACGAAAATGAAGCCCTCATACAAGTAATCCCTAAACCGGGGAAGGATCATGGAGACCCTGCCAATTACCGCCCTATATCGCTAATTAACACAGATCTCAAATTGATGACTAAGGTGTTAGCGACCAGAATGAACACCTTCCTAGCTAATTATATTCACCCAGATCAGGTGGGATTCGTCCCCGGCCGACAAGCCCCAGATCAAACCCGTCGGGCGATAGATATTATAGCTGCGCTTAATTCCAACTGGGATAATATTGGAATAAGGAAGGGTATGCTACTTTCATTAGATCTTTGTAAAGTGTTCGACTCGGTCACATGGGAATATATATATTACGTATTAAGGAAGTACGGATTTGGGCCCCATTTTCTAACAACACTACAGACATTATATAATACACCTACGGCTAGAATTCAGATAAAAGGCTATAAATCACACACAATAAACATACACAGAGGAACAAGGCAGGGATGCCCTTTATCACCTATACTATTTATTTTAGCATTAGAACCCCTAGCGATCAAAATAAGAGGCAATAAGGATGTAAGAGGCATACATTGCGGAAATGGCGAACAGAAATGTTCTCTGTTCGCCGATGATATCTTGATGTTCATCTCCTCTCCGATTACTTCTCTTCCCAACCTATTTCAAATCCTACGACGCTTTTCGGTGTTTTCGGGACTTACAATTAATCATTCCAAATCCGAGGCCTTAAATCTCACGTTAGAACAGCAGACAGTCCAACAACTACAAACGTCATTCCAATTCAAATGGCAGAAAGATAAACTCCCATACCTAGGTATATTTCTAACCCCCACCATACAGACCCTCTATAAAGCCAACTACCTCCCTCTGTATGGAAAGTTAACAACAGATTTATCAAGATGGGCTGTTAGCCCTCCATCATGGTTCGGCAGACTGTACTCCATAAAAATGAATCTTTTACCAAGATTGTTGTATTTGTTTAGGACTCTCCCGATTGCTATCAACAGATCTGATCTAGAGGTGTTTCAGAAAAAAATAATGAAGTTCATTTGGGGGAACACAAGACCTAGGATGAACAAACTAACTCTCAATGCCCCCAAAATTAAAGGAGGCTTGGGAGCCCCTAATTTGATAAAATACTTCGAAGCAGCCCAATTGGCTCAATTAATTCGCTCCCACTCTGGAGCACCAGCACCGTCTTGGATGAAAATGGAATCAGCCCCTTACCCCACAAAACCCATCAGCCACATGATGTGGCTTAACATGAAAGACAGACCAACCTTAATGTGCCCCACATTATCCTTCTTAATGAGTCTGTGGGATAGATTGCAAAAACCCTTTGCTTTCCGCTCCATACATTCTCCCATGGCCCCCTTGGCGGGGAACCCAGATTTCACCCCAGGTCTTAATCCCCAAAGCCTATCATGGTGGACTAATAAAGGCCTGATACGCATAGCCGACATGTGTGACCATAAAGGTATATTACCGAAACAAGCACTAATAGAAAAGTATCAATTACCCAACACAGAGTCTTATTGTTATCTCCAGATAGTTCATTTCCTGCATACTCTACAGCGCAAGACTGACATTCTATCTTCCACCCCAATGGAATACCTATGCAAGTCTTATGATAAACACAAAGGCCACATATCACTAATTTATAGCATTCTGATTTCCATAACGGGGAAATTACCCTATATGCTAAGGTGGGAACAAGATTTGGAGATAACGATGGAAACTGACAAATGGTATAAAATGGCACAGATGGCTTCAAAAGGCTATATTAATACATCCCTGATAGAAGCGAACTACAAAGTTATGTTAAGGTGGTACATGGTCCCGGCGAGAATCGCGACATATATTGCTGATGCCTCCCCTTTATGTTTCAGAGGATGCGGCAAAGAAGGTACAATGTACCACACTTGGTGGACCTGTCCCAAGGTCAAACGATTCTGGATACGGATCTATAACTTCATATATTCACTGACCCAGGTTAACCTTACCAAATCCCCACAACAAGCTTTATTGGGAGATCAAGTAGAAGGAATACCTAGTCATACCAGGAAACTCATATCTTTTATATTTACAGCATCTAGAATAGCGGTGGCGGGAGCCTGGAGAAAGCCCCTGATTCCTTTTGAAATGGTTAAAGCAAAACTGACATGGATCATGATTAATGAACGCCTCTCGGCAATTCTTTTAGATAAACAGAGGGCTTTCGATAGGATTTGGGAACCATGGTTGTCCTATTTATCAACAGGTTTTGAAAATGAACGGATCCTGAGAGGGATCCCTTGGGGTGCACTCCACCCCAACTTCTCCCTCACTCTTCTCTCTCTCTTCCACTTTTCTCTCTATTATTCCTATTCTTTTCCTTTTACTCCTCTACCTCTTTAATAATCTATGCAGGACCTCCTACCTAAGACGTTGCCATAGAAACAGATATGGAAAATCTGATATATGAGCGACAAGGGGGGGGGGGGGGGTGTGGGGCGGGGATCACATTATGGACTAGATGGTTTCTAAGAGTGGGAGCTCTTCTGTACACAAACCTGGGTTTCTTTGGTATAATTTTAGATAGAACCCTGTCTTCTTTCAGGATGGGCCAGTACTTTCTAATGATGTGCTCTATAGATTGGTTTTGTGTATTAAACCCAGTGATATAAGCCACATCGATATGGTTTTCTACTTTGTCTTTTTTGATCAGTAATGTACTTCTGTCCACTTTCTGTATTTCAGTTTTCAGCTTGACTAGGTTCTTTTCTTGATAGCCTTTTTCCTGAAATCTTTTAATGAGAAATGTTGGCTTGTGTTTCAAAGTCTTCCACCGTCTGACAGTTCCTTCGGAGTCTTAGCAGTTGGCCTTTGGGGATGTTCCCCTTCCACTTGGGGTGATGGCAACTTGAAGATGGTATATATCCATTGCGATTTGTTTTGAAAAATGTCTTTGTATACAGCTCATCCCCTCTCTTGAAAATCTGTAAGTCTAAGTAATCGATCTGTTGGTAATCCCATTTCCCAGTGAAAGAGATCCCATATTTCTTACAGTTAATTCCCCTGAGGAACTCCTCAAATGACTCCACTGTTCCTTTCCATAAGATAATTCGATTGTCTATGTATCTTCAATACAATTTAATTTGGGGTATTTTCCTGTCATAGATGTATTTTTCTTCCCACATGTTCATAAAAAGGTTGGCTACACTAGGGGCATAATGTGTCCCCATAGCCACACCTTTAGTCTGAAAGTAATAATTTCTTCTATACCAGAAATAGTTACTTTCCATAGCTAATTGGATACCTTCAAAGATGAAACCTATTTGTTCTTGCCTCAGTTTTGTGTATTCATGTAATGCCTTCTCTACTCCTTCTAAGCCATCTTTTTGTACAATACTGGTATATAATGAGCTGACATCTATTGTGGCACGTAAGCAGTTCTCAGCACCTTTGATATTTTGTAGTTCCGTTATTAATCGTGTGCTATCTCTAAAGTACGGTTTCCCTTTTAGTACCAATGGTTTTAGGAATTGAGGTATTCCCCTAACCGGGAGAAGAGTGAGTTAATTCCGCTAAATCGGCCTTCCTGGTGGCTTGTCTACCCTCCTATGGATTTTCGGCACATAATATATTACGGGGGTCTTTGTGGATTCTGATAGTAGTCAGCTTCTTTCTTGCTTAGTATTCCCTTATCCTTCCCCTTGTTTATATATGCTTTCAACTTTTTTGTAGCGTAGTTTGGGGTACCCTTTTAGTTTCTTATACGTGTTCTCCACTTTCAGTAGATTCTCCATTTCTTCTTCATAGTCTTTTTTATTTAACCACTTCCCGCCCGGCCCATAGCAGATGACGGCCGGGGGGTGGATCAGTTATCCTGACTGGGCGTCATATGACGTCCAGCAGGATAACATGCCGCCGCGCGCCCGCGGGGGGGCGCGCCCTGCGGCGGTCGGTGGGTCAGTCTGACACACCGCTTCACCGATCTTGGTAAAGAGCCTCCGGCGGGGGCTCTTTACCACGTGATCAGCCGCGTCCAATCACGGCTAATCACGATGTCAATAGGAAGAGCCGTTGATCGGCTCTTCCTCACTCGCGTCTGACAGACGCAAGTAGAGGAGAGCCGATCGGCGGCTCTCCTGGCAGGGGGGGTCTGCGCTGATTGTTTATCAGCGCAGCCCCCCCTCAGATCACCACACTGGACCACCAGGGATCGACACTAGGACCACCAGGGAAGGGGCAACATGTGGATGGCCAGGTATGTACCCCATGGCGATCCACATGTGCCCAATATGTGCCAATCAGTGCCCACAAATGGGCACTGATTGGCACCATTATGTTGCAGTGATGCCCAGCAATGCCACCCTAAGGGGCATCAGTGCACACAATCAGTGTCATCAGTGCCACCCATCAGTGTCCATCAGTGCCACCTGTCAGTGCCCATCCGTGCCCATCAGTGCCAACTATCAGTGCCACCCATAACTACCCATCAATGCCACCCATAAGTACCCATCAATGCCACCTACGAGTGCCCATCGGTGCTGCCTATGAGTGCCCATCAGTGCCACCTATGAGTGCCCATCAGTGCCGCATACCAGTGCCACCTATCAGTGCCCATCAGTGCCACCTATCAGTGCCCATCAGTGCCACCTCATCAGTGCCCATCAGTGCCGCCTATCAGTGCAGCCATATCAGTGCCCGTCATTGAAGAAAACATACTTATTTACAAAAAATTTTAACAGAAACAAAGAAAAACTTGTTTTTTTTCAGAATTTTCTTTTATTTGTTGCGCAAAAAATAAAAACCACAGAGGTGATCAAATACCACCAAATGAAAGCTCTATTTGTAGGAACAAAATGATAAAAAAATTTGTTTGTGTACAGTGTTGCATGACCGCGCAATTGTCATTCAAATTGCGACAGCGCTGAAAGCTGAAAATTGGCCTGGGCGGGAAGGTGTCTAAGTGCCTGGTATTGAAGTGATTAATATGACTAATCCCCCGCCCTTGTGGGCCGGGCGTATCACCACCTCTTTTTCCCTATTTATTTAATGGTTTTCCAGATATTCATGTTTTTAGATCCCCTCCTTTCCAGTTTCTTCAGATCATCTTCTACCATCTTCTTAAAGGCTCCAAGACATTGACTCCCAGGGGTCTTGGGGTTGAAATTAGATTTATTCCTAAGTGTAGTTTGAACAAATCTTGATTCTTCCAGTACTTGTGTCTCCATGCAGTGCAATATGTTTCTTCAAGGTTGATGTACGCTTCAAACTTGTCTAATGTTTTGGCAGGTGCAAATTTCAAGCCCAGATCCAGAACTTGCATTTCTTAGTCTGAAATGGGCACTACTAAAATGATATATTCCCTTTCCTAATATTCTCGTCGCCTTTTTCTTCTTCCCTCCTCCCTTTCCCCCTGTCTGTTTCCTCTTTCCATATTTCTTTGTGTTTGTCCCATCTCTCTTTCTTGATTGTTGATCCATCCATTCCTCATGCCTGTCTCTCGTCTCTGATAAGGTGGATGTCTGTGGTATCCTAAGGGTCCTTGGTCTCTCTCCATATGCACCTCCTCTGTTATATATAGAGATAGATAGATATCTATAGATATATATCTATATATATATAGAGATATATAGATATATATAAGAATTATAACAATAGGACCCTCAGTAATCACACTCTTTCCTCTTTGACTTGGGTACATCGTGATTTTGGAATGATTTTGAACTTTTAGAGTTTTTTTGAATTTTACTTGTTAATATCTGTATTGCAATAGAGAGCGCAACTGCAGGGCGTAAATACCAAATTCGACCACCGGGAGGCGTAAAACTCGAGTGTACATTAATCTCCATGGAGAGGGGACTGTTTGAGGAGATGCAGCAAAACAGTCTTCTCCGGGATCTATAAGGCCATGCTACGGGATATGCATGATAATCCGACACAGGGGTTGCATAATACACACATGGCAACTAAATATCCCGATTTGCGAACCCGCCTACAGGGGGGATGGGGGTGGTTCCTGCATGACCGCTCACTATAATAGTCGTGAGGTGTACCAGGATGGCACCTCCTCAGACGATGTCCTATGATGTCCTATGAAGGCGGAGCTTGGTACGCACTCATGTCACTTCTGGTTGCGGAGCTCCGGTCAGTGGAACGCACGCCGGTTTGTACTACAACCAAGCTAGGATAACGTATACACTTGAATATGCTAAGTGGTGTGTTTAACCATGTACGTGATTTGCCTCCCGCGGGTGGGGGGTCCGATCGGACCCCCCCGCCGCCCGAGGCGGTCCCGTTTTGTTCCCCGGCGATCGGAGATGAGGGGGAGGCCATCCGTTCGTGGCCCCCCCCCTCGCGATCGCCGCCGGCCAATGGGAACACTCCTTTGCTGCTGTATGCTAAACAGCAACAAAGGAAGTGATGTCATCTCCCCTCGGGTCGGTAGTTTCCGTTCCGGCCCGAGGAGAGAAGACAGGTATGTGACTGCACCAACACACACACACACACACACACACACAGTAGAACATGCCAGGCACACAAAACACCCCGATCCCCCCCCCCCCCCCCGTCACAAACTGACACCAGCAGTATTTTTTTTTTTTTTTTTCTGATTACTGCTAGGTGTCAGTTTGTGACAGTTACTGTGTTAGCACAGTTACTGTTACCCCCCTGTAGGTCTAGGGTACCCCCCTAACCCCCCTAAAAAAGTTTTAACCCCTTGATCACCCCCTGTCACCAGTGTCACTAAGCGATCATTTTTCTGATCGCTGTATTAGTGTCGCTGGTGACGCAAGTTAGTGAGGTAAATATTTAGGTTCGCCGTCAGCGTTTTATAGCGTCAGGGACCCCCATATACTATCTAATAAATGTTTTAACCCCTTGATTGCCCCCTAGTTAACCCTTTCACCACTGATCACCGTATAACCGTTACGGTTGACGCTGGTTAGTTTGTTTATTTTTTATAGTGTCAGGGCACCCGCCGTTTATTACCGAATAAAGGTTTAGCCCCCTAATCGCCCGGCGGTGATATGCGTCGCCCCAGGCAGCGTCAGATTAGCGCCAGTACCGCTAACACCCACGCACGCAGCATGCGCCTCCCTTAGTGGTATAGTATCTGATCGGATCAATATCTGATCCGATCAGATCTATAATAGCGTCCCCAGCAGTTTATTGTTCCCAAAAACCCAGTGTTAGCGGGATCAGCCCAGATACCCGCTAGCACCTGCGTTTTGCGCCTCCGCCCAGCCCACCCAAGTGCAGTATCGATCGATCACTGTCACTTACAAAACACTAAACGCATAACTGCAGCGTTCGCAGAGTCAGGCCTGATCCCTGCGATTGCTAACAGTTTTTTTGGTAGCATTTTGGTGAACTGGCAAGCACCAGCCCCAGGCAGCGTCAGGTTAGCGCCAGTACCGCTAACACCCACGCACGCACCGTACACCTCCCTTAGTGGTATAGTATCTGATCGGATCAATATCTGATCCGATCAGATCTATACTAGCGTCACCAGCAGTTTAGGGTTCCCAAAAACGCAGTGTTAGCGGGATCAGCCCAGATACCTGCTAGCACCTGCGTTTTGCCCCTCCGCCCGGCCCAGCCCACCCAAGTGCAGTATCGATCGATCACTGTCACTTACAAAGCTCTAAACGTATAACTGCAGCGTTCGCAGAGTCAGGCCTGATCCCTGCGATCGCTAACAGTTTTTTTGGTAGCGTTTTGGGGAACTGGCAAGCACCAGCGGCGTAGTACACCCCGGTCGTAGCCAAACCAGCACTGCAGTAACACTTGGTGACCTGGCGAGTCCCATAAGTGCAGTTCAAGCTGGTGAGGTGGAAAGCACAAGTAGTGTCCCGCTGCCACCAAGAAGACAAACACAGGCCCGTCGTGCCCATAATGCCCTTCCTGCTGCATTCGCCAATCCTAATTGGGAACCCACCGCTTCTGCAGCGCCCGTACTTCCCCCATTCACATCCCCAACCAAATGCAGTCGGCTGCATGAGAGGCATTTTTATGTCCTCCCGAGTACCCCTACCCAGCGAACCCCCCAAAAAAGATGTTGTGTCTGCAGCAAGTGCAGATATAGGCGTGACACCCGCTATTATTGTCCCTCCTGTCCTGACAATCCTGGTCTTTGCATTGGTGAATGTTTTGAACGCTACCATTCACTAGTTGAGTATTAGCGTAGGATACAGCATTCCACAGACTAGGCACACTTTCACAGGGTCTCCCAAGATGCCATCGCATTTTGAGAGACCCGAACCTGGAACCGGTTACAGTTATAAAAGTTAGTTACAAAAAAAGTGTAAAAAAAAAAAAAATATATAAAATAAAAAAAAATAGTTGTCGTTTTATTGTTCTCTCTCTCTCTCTATTCTCTCTCTCTATTGTTCTGCTCTTTTTTACTGTATTCTATTCTGCAATGTTTTATTGTTATTGTTATTATGTTTTATCATGTTTGTTTTTCAGGTATGTAATTATTTATACTTTACTGTTTACTGTGCTTTATTGTTAACCATTGTTAACCATTTTTTTGTCTTCAGGTACGCCATTCACGACTTTGAGTGGTTATACCAGAATGATGCCTGCAGGTTTAGGTATCATCTTGGTATCATTCTTTTCAGCCAGCGGTCGGCTTTCATGTAAAAGCAATCCTAGCGGCTAATTAGCCTCTAGACTGCTTTTACAAGCCGTGGGAGGGAATGACCCCCCCCCCCACCGTCTTTCGTGTTTTTCTCTGGCTCTCCTGTCTCAACAGGGAACCTGAGAATGCAGCCGGTGATTCAGCCAGCTGACCATAGAGCTGATCAGAGACCAGAGTGGCTCCAAACATCTCTATGGCCTAAGAAACCGGAAGCTACGAGCATTTCATGACTTAGATTTCGCCGGATGTAAATAGCGCCATTGGGAAATTGGGGAAGCATTTTATCACACCGATCTTGGTGTGGTCAGATGCTTTGAGGGCAGAGGAGAGATCTAGGGTCTAATAGACCCCAATTTTTTCAAAAAAGAGTACCTGTCACTACCTATTGCTATCATAGGGGATATTTACATTCCCCGAGATAACAATAAAAATGATAAAAAAAAAAAAATATGAAAGGAACAGTTTAAAAGTAAGATTAAAAAAGCAAAAAAATAATAAAGAAAAAAAAAAAAAAAAATAAAAAAAAAAAAGCACCCCTGTCACCCCCTGCTCTCGCGCTAAGGCGAACGCAAGCGGCGGTCTGTCGTCAAACGTAAACAGCAATTGCACCATGCATGTGAGGTATCACCGCGAAGGCCAGATCGAGTGCAGTAATTTTTCCAGTAGACCTCCTCTGTAAATCTAAAGTGGTAACCTGTAAAGGCTTTTAAAGGCTTTTAAACATGTATTTATTTTGTTGCCACTGCACGTTTGTGCGCAATTTTAAAGCATGTCATGTTTGGTATCCATGTACTCGGCCTAAGATCATCTTTTTTATTTCATCAAACATTTGGGCAATATAGTGTGTTTTAGTGCATTAAAATTTAAAAAAGTGTGTTTTTTCCCCAAAAAATGCGTTTGAAAAATCGCTGCGCAATTACTGTGTGAAAAAAAAAATGAAACACCCACCATTTTAATCTGTAGGGCATTTGCTTTAAAAAAATATATAATGTTTGGGGGTTCAAAGTAATTTTTTTGCAAAAAAAAATAACTTTTTCATGTAAACAATAAGTGTCAGAAAGGGCTTTGTCTTCAAGTGGTTAGAAGAGTGGGTGATGTGTGACATAAGCTTCTAAATGTTGTGCATAAAATGCCAGGACAGTTCGAAACCCCCCCAAATGACCCCATTTTGGAAAGTAGACACCCCAAGCTATTTGCTGAGAGGCATGTCGAGTCCATGGAATATTTTATATTGTGACACAAGTTGCAGGAAAGAGACAAATTTTTTTTTTTTTGCACAAAGTTGTCACTAAATGATATATTGCTCAAACATGCCATGGAAATATGTGAAATTACACCCCAAAATACATTCTGTTGCTTCTCCTGAGTACGGGGATACCACATGTGTGAGACTTTTTGGGAGCCTAGCCGCGTACGGGACCCCGAAAACCAAGCACCGCCTTCAGGCTTTCTAAGGGCGTGAATTTTTGATTTCACTCTTCACTGCCTATCACAGTTTTGGAGGCCATGGAATGCCCAGGTGGCACAAACCCCCCCCCCAAATGACCCCATTTTGGAAAGTAGAAACCCCAAGCTATTTGCTGAGAGGTATAGTGAGTATTTTGCAGACCTCACTTTTTGTCACAAAGTTTTGAAATTTGAAAAAAGAAAAAAAAAAATGTTTTTTCTTGTCTTTCTTCATTTTCAAAAACAAATGAGAGCTGCAAAATACTCACCATGCCTCTCAGCAAATAGCTTGGGGTGTCTACTTTCCAAAATGGGGTCATTTGGGGGGGGTTTGTGCCACCTGGGCATTCCATGGCCTCCGAAACTGTGATAGGCAGTAAAGAGTGAAATCAAAAATTTTCACCCTTAGAAATCCTGAAGGCAGTGATTGGTTTTCGGGGTCCCGTACGCGGCTAGGCTCCCAAAAAGTCCCACACATGTGGTATCCCCATACTCAGGAGAAGCAGCTAAATGTATTTTGGGGTGCAATTCCACATATGCCCATGGCCTGTGTGAGCAATATATCATTTAGTGACAACTTTATGAAAAAAAAAAAAAAAAAAAAAAAAGTGTCACTTTCCAGCAACTTGTGTCAAAATATAAAATATTCCATGGACTCAATATGCCTCTCAGCAAATAGCTTGGGGTGTCTACTTTCCAAAATGGGGTCATTTTGGGGGGTTTTGTGCCACCTGGGCATTCCATGGCCTCCGAAACTGTGATAGGCAGTGAAGAGTGAAATCAAAAATTTACACCCTTAGAAATCCTGAAGGCGGTGATTGGTTTTCGGGGCCCCGTACGCGGCTAGGCTCCCAAAAAGTCCCACACATGTGGTATCCCCATACTCAGGAGAAGCAGCTGAATGTATTTTGGGGTGCAATTCCACATAGGCCCATGGCCTGTGTGAGCAATATATCATTTAGTGACAACTTTTTGTAAATATTTATTTATTTATTTATTTTTTTGTCATTTTTCAATCACTTGGGACAAAAAAAATAAATATTCAATGGGTTCAACATGCCTCTCAGCAATTTCCTTGGGGTGTCTACTTTCCAAAATGGGGTCATTTGGGGGGGGGGGGGGGTTTGTACTGCCCTGCCATTTTAGCACCTCAAGAAATGACATAGGCAGTCATAAACTAAAAGCTGTGTAAATTACAGAAAATGTACCCTAGTTTGTAGACGCTATAACTTTTGCGCAAACCAATAAATATACGCTTATTGACATTTTTTTTACCAAAGACATGTGGCCGAATACATTTTGGCCTAAATGTATGACTAAAATTTAGTTTATTGGATTTTTTTTATAACAAAAAGTAGAAAATATCATTTTTTTTCAAAATTTTCGGTCTTTTTCCGTTTATAGCGCAAAAAATAAAAACCGCAGAGGTGATCAAATACCATCAAAAGAAAGCTCTATTTGTGGGAAGAAAAGGACGCAAATTTCGTTTGGGTACAGCATTGCATGACCGCACAATTAGCAGTTAAAGCGACGCAGTGCCAAATTGGAAAAAGACCTCTGGTCCTTAGGCAGCATAATGGTCCGGGGGCTCAAGTGGTTAAACTTTAAATTTTAATAAAAATCATCCGTATTTACACTACGAGAACCCATCTCTTTTGTCCATGAGGGTAACCTGTGGTTTGCCACGGAGGAGGCAACTACTAAAATCCAATCTAATGGGAACTGCCTACCCCCGGAGAGGCTCAAGGATCTGGAAACCCCATTACGTGCTGAGCTAAGGAGGAGGTGATTGCCCTGAGGACTGCAACCACACTCACTGCATGCGATTTACCCTTGCAGGGGTGCAGGGATCTGGTGAGTGGGGAACTGAAGGGGAGCACGGAAGTCACCTAAATTGCTACATAGGCACAGGTCACTTATGGACAAGCACAAAGTCACTTGAAACCCTGCTACTTTTTTGCACTAGACTGAACTTATAATCAATTTTTATACATAAAATTTTTTTCTGCGAAAAAAAACTTTCAACGGAATATGTTAATGCACTTATTTTTTGTTTAATAATGATTTGGATACAATTAACTCATGCTGTACATTTATGATATAGCTGTTGAGAAGAACTGTTTAGGATGAAATTTGGTTATAATTGCTGACTGGGTGAGAACACTCATCATTGCACTAAGCACATTCACTTTCACATTGCAAGCTGATAAACCAGTTTGCAATCAGCACTATTATTAGGGCTTTATCTGTATAAACTTGCCTTAAACACAGGGTGAGAACACCCGTTAGGATATCTATTTTATTTTGAGTTTAGCACTCACTACTTATTCTTTAACCACTTCAGCCCCGGAAGATTTGGAGACCAGACCACAGTGGCAGCCTGCTCACTCCCTGGCTGCCTTACACTGAGCCCTTCCCCACTTTCGTCTTACATGATCAGTGTCCTCGAGGCTGGTCCTCCTCCAGAGTCAGGGCAGCGCGTCTCTATGCCAGGCCAGTGGAAGGGAGGCGGAGCAAGTCGGGACAAGAGGAGGAGGTTATATTCTTCTCCTCCAACGCGGGGCCTGTACGAGCGCTCCATTTTGACAGGACGGGCATTGAGTGGGATTTCCCAGTGTAAACCGGCCCTGCTCGTAGTGTCCCTTCTGCTGAAAAAATGCCGCCATAGCAAACGCGATAGATACGCCCCTGCCTGCACATAATACAAACTGACTGAATTCCTGAAGTTCAGCTTTAAAATCTCAGGTTCCTATCTCACATGCATGCATACACATACTAGGATCCAATTAACCTACCAGCAACTTTGGAGTGTGGAAGGAAACCAGAGTAACTGGAGGAAACCCATGCAAGCACAGGGTGGACAAGCTAACTCTATGCAGATAGTATCCAGACTGGGATTCGAATGTGGGACCTTAGAAAAACAGAAGCACTGCGCAAACTGTTGGCTCTATATAAATTCTTTAGGATTAATAGTATAAAAATTAGAAACACTGGCAAGGAGAGGACTGTCTGCAGGCAGCCATACAGTATGGACTCTGACATCTCTATATGTTAATACAAGTGTAAAGGTGGGGAAGGTAAATTAATTATAAAGGTACAACTAAGTAAAAAAAAAAGTGCACCTGTCACTTTTCAGATAAGTTTACTGTTACATATATAACTAGGTTTAAAACACACCAATAACTTGAAGTACCAAGTTCAAATACTACTTTGTACACTCCTTCATGTTGGCACATGTATTAATAGTTATTTATATTGTCTCTCATTAGAAATCTTTTTTCCTGAAGTGATGAAGCCACTATCTGTACTCATGTCGGGCATTTGAAAAAGAGGTTGAGCTGAGCGAGAACGGGTGGAAATTTATAGACAGCAAAATGAAGCACATGCACTAAATATGCTCATAGAATAAGTACAAAGGAACTTCAAAGAATGACAAATTATATAAAGTAAACATAGATGGTACAGTAAACCTCTCTGTTCAATCCTCCTGGTAGACGGGGTCAAGTTGTTCCTTTCAGCTGCACAGTGGTAGTGCAATCTGTAATAAGCTTTCCTACATGGATGTGCTTCACAGCAGAGGTCCATGCCAACTTGTGACCAGCATGGACCTCCACTAACAATCCAAAACACAAGCCAACAAAGGCACAATGACCTGAGCTTTATTACACTGAGCTTGGCTGCCACCTCATTTTTATTTCAAGCTCTTTTAAGTTTTGGCATACTGTATGCCAGCATATATTTATATCAATCTGGCTATGTATTAATAAGAAAAATATGAATTGTAAAAAATAATGTCCATTTATGTTTATCTGTGTTTTCTAGCTTAACCAAATACAACATATGAAAGATAAATCTTTTCACTATCATGAACATCTAAAGAAAAAGTTTCTGCATCAGGCACAAAAAAAGAGCACTTCCTAGGAAAAAGAATATAAGGCTTTTGTGAAACGTCTTCAGCTTGGGAAAAAAGGAGAAAGCACTACATCTGTTTCTCTGTCTCCAGCATCTCAACAGCCTTCCCTGCCCAGGTCGCAAGTTCCCAAGATTACAACAGGCAACTATAAACCGTAAGGAAACATCACCACCAAAAGGAGAACATGACATTCTGCACCCTCCACAATAAAGCTGACAGTGCAAATGTCTGAAATTTCTGCTGTGTAGGTCTGTTCTTACAGGGGTTGATTTACTAAAACTGGAGAGTGCAGAATCTGGTGCAGCTGTGCATGGTAGCCAATCAGCTTGTTCAATTAAAATTTGACAATAAAACCTGGAAGCTGATTGGTTTCTATGCAGAGGTGCGCCAGATGTGCACATTCCAGGTTTAGCAAATCAACCCAACTGTCCCTTGCTGGAACGACTTTTAAAATTTGTCTCGCCAAAACTTTTAGTAGTGTTTACTTAATGAACTTGACCACATCTGTCAGTAAAAAACCTGTGTGCAGCAGACCCCCCCCCCAAATACTTACCTGAGCCCCATCTTGATCCAGCGATGTGCACAAGAGCAGATGCTCTCTGGGGTCTCTGCCTCCTTATTGGCTGAGACAGCAGTGAGCCAATGAGTGAGCGGGGGCAGAATTGAACAGCGCTGTGTGTCTGAATAAACCAGTGTTTCTAAAACTTATTGTCTTATGGCGCACCAAAAAGATCTAAAAGCTTTCATGACACACCTGAAAAGATTTAACATTTTTTTGTGGAGAAAAACGTATTTTTTTTTACATATATATTTAATTTAAAATTTAATGTGAAGGATGTGCCTGCATTCGAGAGCAAATCAGATTGAAGCGATTGTAATCTTCTTTGTAATTTAGCCTGCTTCCTTGCTTTTCATTTAACAGTTTCTCTTTCAGAGTTCCAGCCTTAAAGTGGAAGTCCATGCTAAAACTAAAATCCCTGCATCTATAGACACCTGCGATCTAACACTAACCTATCTAGCCCTGTAAAGAGAAAATGAGTATACATACCTTTTCTGAAGCCGATCTTTTTGCTGCTTACTCCCCAGATGAACTAGAGACTATGGATTATGTGGTGTGCATAGAACAGTGCTCATGACCTAAACTAACATACATTGCTCATTCCAAAAAGAAGCGAGGGGGGAAAAAGAGAGGTTTACAAGGAGGAAGAAAAACACATTAACCACTTGCCGACCACCTCACGCCTATATACGTGAGCAGAATGGTACGGGCAGGCAAAATCACGTACCTGATACGTGATGCCTTCCCGCGGGCGGGGGGTCCGATCGGACCCCCCCCCCCCCGGTGCCATAGGCGGTCGGCTCTTGTTCGCGAGCGATGAAAGGTCAGGGGGAGGCCATCCATTGATGGCCACCCCCTCCCGATCGCTCCCAGCGAATCAAATGCTTCCTCTCCCTCTGTAATGTAAACAGAGGGAGAGGAAGTGATGTCATCCCTCCTCGAGCCGGTCTTTTCGTCCCAGCGCCGAGGAGAGAAGACATCCAAGTAAGTGCACCAACACTACACTTCCAGTAGAACACGCAGGCACACTTTTCACCCCCCTTCACACCCCCCTGTACCCCCTGTCACTCTGATACCAATAGAAGTTTTTTTTTTTTTTTGCATTGGTGTCAGTTTGTGACAGTTATAAGTGTTAGGGCAGTTAGGTTAGCCCCCTTTAGGTCCAGGGTACCCCCCTAACCCCCCCTAATAAAGGTTAACCCCGTGATCACCCCCCCGTCGCCAGTGTCGCTAAGCGATCGTTTTTCTGATCGCTGCATTAGTGACACAGGTGACGCTAGTTAGGGAGGTAAGTATATAGGTTCGCTGTGAGTGTTTTATAGCGACAGGGACCCCCATATACTACCTGCTAAAGGTTTTAACCCCTTGATTGCCCCCTAGTTAACCCTTTCACCAGCGATCACCGTATAAGTGTTACGGGTGACGCTGGTTAGCTAGTTTGTTTTTTGTAGTTTATTACAGTTTATTATAGTTTATTATAGTTTTAGGGCACCCGCTTATTTATTTGTTTATTACCTTATAAAGGTTTAACCCCCTAATTGCCCGGCGGTGATAGAAGTTACGTTTTTAGGATCAGATAAGGTCTGCGTCGCCCCAGGCAGCGTGAGGTTAGCGCCAGTACTGCTAAAACTCACGCACGCAGCATACACCTCCCTTAGTGCTATAGTATCTGAACGGATCGATATCTGATCCAATCAGATCTATACTCCCCAGCAATTTAGGGTCCCCCAAAAAAACGCAGTGTTAGCGGGATCAGGCCAGATACCTGCTAGCACCTGCGTTTTGCTCCTCGGCCCAGCCCACCCCACCCAAGTGCAGTATCGATCAATAACTGACACTTACAAAACACTAAGCACACATAACTGCAGCGTTCGCAGAGTCAGGCCTGATCCCTGCGATCGCTAACAGTTTTTTGGTAGCGTTTTGATACAGTCGCTGACAGTCAGGAGCTTTTTTGCCTGTGAGTCTCACTAGTGTACCCCTAAATTTAGAGCCCAAAATGGCAAATCGAAGGTACACTAGTGAAGAGGCCTACACGTTTCTGAGTATGACAGATAGTGAAGAGGAAGTCACTCATCTGTCAGATTCAGGCTCAGAATACGATCCTGTAGAGGACAGCGGCTCCATGACAGATAGCTCTGACGACGGAGTTGTGGTCCCTGCTAAGGTCAGGCGTACCAGACCCCGAACTTCTTCTTCTGTCCTTGAAGTGCAAGAACCGCAGGGCTCTCGTATGGAGCAGAGAAGTACTAGTGCCGCTACTCCTTCTGGTGAACTGGCAAGCACCAGCGGCCTAGTACACCCTGGTCGTACATCCAGCACTGCAGTATCACGTGGTGACGTGGCGAGTCCCATAAGTGCAGTTCAAGCTGGCGAGGTGGCAAGCACAAGTAGTGTCCCGCTGCCACCAAGAAGACAAACACAGGCCCGTCGTGCCCATAGTGCCCTTCCTGCTGCATTCGCTAATCCGAATTGGGAACCCACCACTTCTGCAGCACCCGTACTTCCCCCTTTCACTGGCCTACCCGGAATTCAGGTGGAAACAGTTGACTTTATGCCACTGGATTTTTATTCGCTGTTTTTCACCGAAGATCTCTATAGATCTATTGTGGACCAAAGCAATTTGTACGCTGGTCAACACATCGCCACTATTCCCCAGTCCACCCTTGCCAGAGATTGGAAACCAATTACGGTTTCCGAATTTAAGATCTTTCTGGGCCTTTCCCTCCTAATGGGCTTGAATAAAAAGAGTGAGTTGCGGTCATATTGGTCCACTGACCCAATTTACCATTCGCCCTTGTTCTCTGCTTCCATGGCCAGGGCACGATACGAGCAGATTTTGCGGTTCATGCACTTCAACGACAATGAACTCTGTCGTCCTCGTGGAGACCCTGGATACGATCGGCTCTACAAAATTCGGCCCCTCGTAAACCACTTCAACCAACGTTTTGCAGACTTGTTTACCCCCCATCAAGTTGTCTGCGTTGATGAGTCCCTGATTAAGTTTTCTGGCCGCTTGTCATTCAAACAGTACCTTCCCAGCAAGCGTGCCAGATACGGGGTCAAGATGTATAAGCTCTGTGACAGGGCCACAGGCTATACATGTAGTTTTATGGTTTACGAGGGAAGAGATAGTCACGTAGAGCCGACAAACTGCCCTGACTACATAGGAAGCGCTGGCAAGGTAGTGTGGGACTTGGTGTCACCCTTATTCGGAAAGGGGTACCACTTGTACGTGGACAATTATTACACGAGCATGCCACTTTTCAGTCACTTGTTTGATCATCAGATTGGAGCATGTGGCACCGTGCGATCTAATCGCCGGGGCTTTCCCCAGCGGCTTGTAGATTCCCGTCTTAGGCTGGGGGAGAGAGCCTGCTTGAAGTGTAATAACTTGCTCGCTATGAAGTGGAGGGACAATAAGAATGTTTTCATTCTTACCTCCCTTCATGCAGACACGACGGT
This sequence comes from Lithobates septentrionalis, assembly GCA_037952835.1. Classification (NCBI taxonomy): domain Eukaryota; kingdom Metazoa; phylum Chordata; class Amphibia; order Anura; family Ranidae; genus Lithobates; species Lithobates septentrionalis. The sequence continues at coordinate 531,807 of JBBDGP010001450.1, forward strand.
CCAAATTCCTACGGCGACTGGTGTTGTGGAGAAACCCCTCTGTGTCCACGAATATAACCTTAATATGGGAGGGGTGGACCTCAACGACCAGTTGTTGGCGCCGTACCTAACTGCCCGTAAGGCCAGAAGCTGGTACAAAAAAGTGTCTGTTTATTTATTTCAATTGGCTTTGCTGAACGCTCATGTGCTATACAGAGCTTCAGGACGGACTGGATCCTTCCTTAAATTCCAGGAAGAGATCGTCAGAGCCCTTCTGTTTCCAGACGGTGCTCTACCTCACCTTCCCCAACCAAATGCAGTAAGCCAGCTGCATGAGAGGCATTTTCTTTATGCCCTCCCGAGTACCCCTACCCAACGAACCCCCCAAAAAAGATGTCGTGTCTGCAGCAAGCGCGGATTTAGGCGTGACACCCGGTATTATTGTCCCCTCTGTCCTGGCAGTCCTGGTCTTTGCATTGGTGAATGTTTTGAACGCTACCATACACTAGCAGAGTATTAGCGTAGGGTACAGCACTGCACAGACTAGGACACACTTTCACAGGGTCTCCCAAAGATGCTGTCGCATTTTGAGAGACCCAAACCTGATACCAGTTAAAAAAGTTAAAGTTACAAAAAAAGTGTAAAAAAAACAAAAAAACAAAAAAACAAAAAAATAGTAAAAAAAAAGAAAAAAACACAAAAAAATATATAAAATAAAAAAAAAATCAAAAATAGTTGTTGTTTTATTGTTCTCTCTCTATTCTCTCTCTATTGTTCTACATTCTATACTGCAATGTTTTATTGTTATGTTTTTATCATGTTTGCTTTATAGGTATGCAATTTTTTTATACTTTGTTTTTTTATTGTTAACCACGCCATTCAGCTGCAGAGCGGATTTATTTATCTTGACAGCAACAGTGTTTGCTCCCATGATACATAAAGCCGTGACTCCAGCGCTGTCGGAGGTGATTTCACCACCACAGTTACATACTTCAGCATATATGCCGAAGCGTGGGGGCAGTAGTGGGTGGAGGAGCGATTTGCTCCTGCCTTTTGCGGGAGGATGCCCCCATGCTTCGGCATATATATATTTTAGGTAGGTACAGGTTGCGTTAAATGTTTTATTTTTTACTATGTTTTTTTTTGTATTTTGCTTTGCAGGTATGGTAAGTATTACTGTTATACTGTAATGTTACTTTGTTTTTTGTTAACCATCATTTGCTTAGCAGGTACGCCATTCAGTTGCAGCGCGGATTTATTTATCTTGACAGCAACAGCGTTTGCTCCCACGATACATAAAGCCGTGACTCCAGCGCTGTCGGAGGTGATTTCACCACCACAGTTACATACTTCAGCATATATGCCGAAGCGTGGGGGCAGCAGTGGGTGGAGGAGCGATTTGCTCCTGCCTTTTGCGGGAGGATGCCCCCATGCTTCGGCATATATAAACGGTGCATGTATGCCCATCATTAGAAGTGGGTGGATGAAGGGAGGTATTCTAATGGTGGGCATACCCACCGATCAATATTTTTTTTTCGTTCAGCCCACAGGCTGCATGAAAAAAAAGTTTACAATGTATGCCCAACAAGGACCAGCAACGTACTGGTATGTTGCTGGACTTTGAGTGGTTATACCAGAATGATGCCTGCAGGTTTAGGTATCATCTTGGTATCATTCTTTTCAGCCAGCGGTCGGCTTTCATGTAAAAGCAATCCTAGCGGCTAATTAGCCTCTAGACTGCTTTTACAAGCAGTGGGAGGGAATGCCCCCCCCCACCCCCACCGTCTTCTATGTTTTTCTCTGGCTCTCCTGTCCCAACAGGGAACCTGAGAATGCAGCCGGTGATTCAGCCAGCTGACCATAGAGCTAATCAGAGACCAGAATGGCTCCAAACATCTCTATGGCCTAAGAAACCGGAAGCTACGAGCATTTCATGACTTAGATTTCGCCGGATGTAAACAGCGCCATTGGGAAATTGGGGAAGCATTTTATCACACCGATCTTGGTGTGGTCAGATGCTTTGAGGGCAGAGGAGAGATCTAGGGTCTAATAGACCCCAATTTTTTCAAAAAAGAGTACCTGTCACTACCTATTGCTATGATAGGGGATATTTACATTCCCTGAGATAACAATAAAAATTATTAAAAAAAAATAAAAATGAAAGGAACAGTTTAAAAATAAGATAAAAAAGAAAAAAAAAAAAAAAAAAAAAAAAAACACCCGTCCCCCCCTGCTCTCGCACAAAGGCGAACGCAAGCGTCGGTCTGGCGTCAAATGTAAACAGCAATTGCACCATGCATGTGAGGTATCACCGCGAAGGTCAGATCGAGGGCAGTAATTTTAGCAGTAGACCTCCTCTGTAAATCTAAAGTGGTAACCTGTAAAGGCTTTTAAAGGCTTTTAAAAATGTATTTAGTTTGTCGCCACTGCACGTTTGTGCGCAATTTTAAAGCATGTCATGTTTGGTATCCATGTACTCGGCCTAAGATCATCTTTTTTATTTCATCAAACATTTGGGGAATATAGTGTGTTTTAGTGCATTAAAATTTAAAAAAGTGTGTTTTTTCCCCAAAAAATGCGTTTGAAAAATTGCTGCGCAACTACTGTGTGAAAAAAAAAAATGAAACACCCACCATTTTAATCTGTAGGGCATTTGCTTTAAAAAAATATATAATGTTTGGGGGTTCAAAGTAATTTTCTTGCAAAAAAAAATAATTTTTTCATGTAAACAAAAAGTGTCAGAAAGGGCTTTGTCTTCAAGTGGTTAGAAGAGTGGGTGATGTGTGACATAAGCTTCTAAATGTTGTGCATAAAATGCCAGGACAGTTCAAAACCCCCCCAAATGACCCCATTTTGGAAAGTAGACACCCCAAGCTATTTGCTGAGAGGCATGTCGAGTCCATGGAATATTTTATATTGTGACACAAGTTGCGGGAAAAAGACAAATTTTTTTTTTTTTTTGTTTGCACAAAGTTGTCACTAAATGATATATTGCTCAAACATGCCATGGGAATATGTGAAATTACACCCCAAAACACTTTCTGTTGCTTCTCCTGAGTACGGAGATACCACATGTGTGAGACTTTTTGGGAGCCTAGCCACGTACGGGACCCCGAAAACCAAGCACCGCCTTCAGGCTTTCTAAGGGCGTAAATTTTTGATTTCAGTCTTCACTGCCTATCACAGTTTCGGAGGCCGTGGAATGCCCAGATGGCACAAACCACCCCCAAATGACCCCATTTTGGAAAATAGACACCCAAAGCTATTTGCTGAGAGGTATAGTGAGTATTTTGCAGACCTCACTTTTTGTCACAAACTTTTGAAAATTGAAAAAAGAAAAAAAAAATACGTTTTTCTTGTCTTTCTTCATTTTCAAAAACAAATGAGAGCTGCAAAATACTCACCATGCCTCTCAGCAAATAGCTTGGGGTGTCTACTTTCCAAAATGGGGTCATTTGGGGGGGTTTTGTGCCATCTTGGCATTTTATGGCCTTCAAAACTGTGATAGGTAATGAGGAGTGAAATCAAAAATTTATGCCCTTAGAAATCCTGAAGGCGGTGCTTGGCTTTCGGGTCCTGTACGCGGCTAGGCTCCCAAAAAGTCCCACACATGTGGTATCCCCGTACTCAGGAGAAGCAGCAGAATGTATTTTGGGGTGTAATTCCACATATGCCCATGGCATGTTTGAGCAATATATCATTTAGTGACAACTTTGTGAAAAAAAATTTAAAAAAAATTGTCACTTTCCCGCAACTTGTGTCAAAATATAAAATATTCCATGGACTCAACATGCCTCTCAGCAAATAGCTTGGGGTGTCTACTTTCCAAAATGGGGTCATTTGGGGGGGGGGGGGGGGGGGTTGTGCCATCTTGGCATTTTATGGCCTTCAAAACTGTGATAGGTAGTGAGAAGTGAAATCAAAAATTTATGCCCTTAGAAATCCTGAAGGCGGTGCTTGGTTTTCGGGGCCCCGTACGCGGCTAGGCTCCCAAAAAGTCCCACACATGTGGTATCCCCGTACTCAGGAGAAGCAGCTAAATGTATTTTGGGGTGCAATTCCACATATGCCCATGGCCTGTGTGAGCAATATATCATTTAGTGACAACTTTTTGTAATTTTTTTTTTTTTTGTCATTATTCAATCACTTGGGCCAAAAAAAATAAATATTCAATGGGTTCAACATGTGCCTCAGCAATTTCCTTGGGGTGTCTACTTTCCAAAATGGGGTCATTTGGGGGGGTTTTGTACTGCCCTGCCATTTTATCACCTCATGAAATGACATAGGCAGTCATGAACTAAAAGCTGTGTAAATTACAGAAAATGTACCCTAGTTTGAAGACGCTATAACTTTTGCGCAAACTAATAAATATACGCTTATTGACATTTTTTTTACCAAAGACATGTGGCCGAATACATTTTGGCCTAAATGTATGACTAAAATTGAGTTTATTGGATTTTTTTTATAACAAAAAGTAGAAAATATCATTTTTTTTCAAAATTTTCGGTCTTTTTCCGTTTATAGCTCAAAAAATAAAAACGGCAGAGGTGATCAAATACCATCAAAAGAAAGCTCTATTTGTGGGAAGAAAAGGACGCAAATTTCGTTTGGGTACAGCATTGCATGACCGCGCAATTAGCAGTTAAAGCGACGCAGTGCCAAATTGTAAAAAGTGCTCTGGTCAGGAAGAATTCTTCCGGGGCTGAAGTGGTTAAGAAGTTATTTCATGATTATTTCTGGAGAATAAGGCCTCTTTCACACGGGGCAGATCAGTCATGATCCGCCCCGTGAACATCCGCTTGCTCAGCGGGGATAGCTCCGCCGATCCCCGCTGAGCAGGAAGATGACAGGTGCATCGCTGCACGCTGTGCAGCGACGGACCTGTCAGAGCGCCGCTCTCCCCTATGGGGGGATCGGATGATGACGGTCCGTAGTGTCCGTCGTCATCCGATCCGATCCGAAAACGGATGGAAAAGTAGGTTTTTCCTCCGTTACACTTTTCGGATCGGAGCGGGTCGGATGTCAGCGGACATGTCACCGCTGACATCCGACGCTCCATAGGGATGAATGTATGTCCGTTTTTCATCCGAAAACGGAAGGATGAAAAACGGACATACGGATCGTCCGTGTGAAAGAGCCCTTAGGATACTGTTTAGTGTCACTAATGCTGGGTACACATGGTATGTTTTTGTTTGTTCAACCCAGCGGGGTGAGCGAAAAAACCTTGCAGATCACCATACTGACACATCCGATGTTAGCGCGGCGATCTCCCCCCGCTGAGCTATTGCATTCTGACAGGGGAACTGTCCCCTACCAGAACACAGTGATCAGTGCTCTGATTGGATGCTGGTTTTCCAGTATGCTGGTCTGTCGGATAAGGAGCGGTACACACTGGCCGAAAGTAGAGCTGCACGATTCTGGCCAAAATGAGAATCACAATTTGTTTGCTTAGAATAAAGATCACGATTCTCGTGAAGTAACATCATCTTTCACATTATACAAAAAAATTGGGCTAACTTTACTGTTTAGTCTTTTTTTAAAATTCATTAGTGTATTTTTTCCAAAAGAATTGCGTTTCAAGGACCGTTGCTCAAATACAATGTGACAAAATATTGCAACCACCATTTTATTCACTAAGGTCTCTGCTAAAAAAAAAAAATCTATGTTTGGCTGTTCTAAGTAATTTTCTAGCAATATATACTAATTTTAACTTGTATGGAACAAGTGTCAGAAAAAAGTTTAGTCTTTAAGTGGTTAAACTGACCTCATTTACAGACCGAAGATCATCCCTTTGATCTAAATAACTCCTCAACTCCTGTCCTCAGGACTCACTAACAGGCCAGGTTTGCAGGATAACTGAAATACATCACAGGTGATATAATTTGCTGCTCAGTGATTGCAGTATTCTAGTCTGCATTTCTCCAAGGTAATACTGGCCTGTTAGTGGGTCCTGAAGGCAGGAATTGAGAACCGCTGGCCTAAGCTAAACTTGGCAGGCTGCCTGTTTTTTTTTTTGACAGCTGTCAGCAGAGAACTCTCTGCGCTGAATTGGGAAAATGCTGTGTTAAGATCTCAAGGGGGGTAGAATTGCGATCTTGATTCTTTAACGATTAATCGTGCAGCTCTAGCCAAAATTCAGTCAGTTCCTGTGGAACCGATCGTTTTAGGACGATTTTCGGCATGGGTGTACCCAGCTTAGAGAGGAACTGCAGTCTGCTCACATAAGTTGTAATAAAAACATCTTTGCCATTCTGAAGCTCCCCTCCAACCACTCTCCATATTATTTTATATATACTGTGATTCTGTACTTGCCAAATATCCTGCAGAAATATCCCTCCACAAAGCTGGAGCCATTTTAACTATGGGCAGCTGAAGCTGCTGCTGCCTGTACATGGACGTCCTCCTGTTTTCGTGCTGCTCTGTGATCGCCGAGTCCTTGGGACCCGACTGATCAAGGTAAAGGGCCAATCACAGCGGGCCCTTTACCACGTGATCAGCTGTCAGCAAGTGACAGCTGATCACAGAAGTAAATAGAAGCCGCTTATCGTTTTTTTCCCCTCATGCTGTCAGCGTGAAGCAAAGAAGAAAGTCGTTAACAGGCTTCTGTTAGAGGGACATCGGTCCCCTTAGTGCTGCCAATCAGTGCCCATTACTGCCTCATCATCAGTGTCACTTATCAGTGCCACCCATCAGTGCAGCCTCATCAGTGCCTCCTGATCAGTGCCCACCAGTTCCACATCATCAGTACCACCTCATCAGTGCAGCCTATGGCCTCTTGCACACTGCAGTTTGAAAAAGCTCAGTACAGCTTATTTTTTTACTGAGTTAAAATACAGACCATTAATTGTAATGTGCCTATGCACACAGGCACATAAACAAGCGCCGTGTATTTTTCAGTATAAAAAAAGAAAAAGAAAAATCTGCATTTTTGGTCATCAATTTACACCTCATGCGCGCGTATGCACACATTCGCACGTAATCGCGCACATTTGTGCGCAAATGTCCATTAACATATTGTGAACGCGAGCATAAGTTTGTTAGCATGTGCGTGAAAAACGGAGTTACTTACCGGTAACATCCTTTTCCAGGAATCTTTCAGGACAGCACCATAGAGAGACACCGGCTCCTCCCCTCTTAGGAAACACCGCCTTCCAATTCAACATTTAAACCTCATCCTCCCAACGGCCCCTCAGTTCTTCACGAGTTCCTCCGGCCAGCTGGGGAGACACAAGAACACGTCATACAAATCTTTATCTTACCTGACGTTCTCATGCGATGAGTTCTCATAGATGATCAATAACCTGGGTGGGTACTAGTGCTGTCCTGAAAGATTCCTGGAAAAGGATGTTACCGGTAAGTAACTCCGTTTTTCCCCATTCATCTTTCAGGACAGCACCATAGAGAGGATAAGCGAGCACCTTACCTTAGGGAGGGACTACTGCCTGTAGCACCTTACGCCCAAAGGCTTGGTCTTTGGCTGACAGCAGGTCCAATCTGTAATGCTTCACAAACGTGGAAAAACTGGACCACGTTGCTGCTCTACAGATCTGCTCCGGAGAAGCACCAGCCCACTCTGCTTGAGAAGTTGCCACTGCCCTGGTGGAATGTGCTTTAATACCCTCCGGGGGCTCCAAACCCCCGACTACATAGGCCTGGCTAATGGCCAACCTTAACCATCTGGCTATTGATCGTTTAGAGGCTTTGAACCCTTTCCTAGCCCCTGAAAATAATACAAAAAAAGAATCGGATTTCCTAAACTGTTTCGTGCAATCTAAGTACTGAAGGACGCACCTTCTAACGTCCAGTTTGTGAAAAATATGCTCCTGTTCCCTCACAGGATTCGAACAGAAGGTAGGTAAAATAATTTCTTGGCCCCTATGAAAACTAGAGGCCACTTTTGGCAAAAAGGCCGGATCCGTTTTAAAAATCAAACGGTCCGGAAAAACCTGAAAAAAAGGCGCCCTAATAGAAAGGGCTTCGAGTTCACTTACTCTCCTTGCTGTGGTGATCGCCACCAAAAACACCGTTTTGAGGGTGATCACCTTCAAGGTACAGGATTCCAACGGCTCAAAAGGATCCCCTGTAAGAGACTGTAGAACTAAGGAAAGATCCCACACTGGGAATGGAGAACTTTTAACAGGCCTCTGTCTGCCTAAAGCTCTAAAAAACCTAGCTACCCAAGGATCTATAGCTAGTGGCTTTTCCAGGAAAACGCTTAGTGCCGATACCTGTCCTTTCAAGGTGCTAAGGGCTAATCCTTTGTCCGCTCCTGCCTGCAGAAACTCTAATACTGCTACAGAACTTTGTACATCGAAGGAGCTTTCTGTGCACCAACTGTTAAAGCGTTTCCACACCTTAAGGTAAATGGCTTGCGTCTCTCTTTTCCTGCAATTTAGGAGAGTTGTTATTAGCCGATCCGAGAAACCTTTGCCCTTCAGCAATTCTTCCTCAGTAGCCACGCTGCGAGGTTCCATCGCTCCACCTGAGGGCAACAGATTGGGCCTTGAGAGAGAAGATCCTCCTGGATAGGTAGAATCCAGGGAGGTTCTACTGTCAGACTCTTCAAGAGAGAGAACCACGGCCTCCTTGGCCAGTGTGGTGCGATCAGAATGAGGGTTGTGTCTTCTGACCGAAATTTTCTCAGAACTGCTGGAATCATTACGGGAGGGGGGAAGGCATAACACCTTGAGAAACGCCAGCTCTGAGCTAGTGCATCCACCCCGGCTGCTCCGTCCCATCTGTTTAGGGAAAAGAACAGACGAGCTTTTGTATTCGCCTTCGAGGCGAAGAGATCCACAGAGGGAACCCCCCACTTCCGAGTAATCATCTCGAAGATGTCCTGATTCAAGACCCAGTCGCCTTCCTTCAGCATTTTTCTGCTCAGAAAGTCTGCCACTTGGTTCTGCTCCCCCTTCAGATGTATTGCAGAAAGAGAGAGAATGCTCCCTTCGGCCCACCTGAGGATGGATTCTGCCAGACCCCACAAGGATTTGCTCCTGGTTCCCCCTTGCCTGTTGATGTAGGCCACCGCTGATGAGTTGTCCGAACGGACCCTCACATGCTGTCCCAGGAGTTCTTTCTGAAAAGCTCTGAGAGCCAACTCTATTGCTCTCAGTTCCCTCCAGTTCGAGGACTTTTTTGCGTCTTCTTTTTTCCAGGTGCCTTGTATCATTTTGGCATCTAGGTGTGCTCCCCACCCTGTGCCGCTTGCATCGGTCGTAACCGTTCTGGACACTGGAAGAACCCACTCCAGACCCTGTGAGAGATTGGACCCTTTTCTCCACCACCAGAGGGACCTTTTGACCTGGCTTGGCACAGATATAAGAGAGTCCAGAGATGCTGGACTGTGGTCCCAGACATTTAGAATAAACCGCTGTAGGGGGCGAAAGTGCAGCCCTGCCCACTGAACTGCCGGAAGCGTGGAAGTCAGTAAGCCCAGCGCTGACATTGCTTTCCTTACTGAGATCTGACTGCTGCCCTGGAGCAGTAATATTGCTCTGTCCACCTTCTGGATTTTTTCTGCTGGAAGGAACACTTTTTGTTTTGTTGAATCCAGTACATAGCCCAGGAAGATGACCTTTTGGGCCGGAACCAAACTGGATTTTTCCAGGTTCAAGAGCCATCCCAGGTTTTCTAGGCTGTCTCTTGCTACCTGAAGATCCTGGTACAACTGCTCCGGGGAAGGAGCAAACAGGAGCAGGTCGTCCAGGTACGCGACTACAGAGATGCCTCTGAGCCGCAAGAAAGCCAGGACCTCCACCATCACTTTGGTGAAGATGCGGGGGGGAAGAGGATAGTCCAAAGGGGAGTGCTTTGAACTGTAGATGAAACGTTCCTTCCCCAGTTTTCACCGCCAGTCTGAGAAACCTCTGGTAACTTTCTGCGACTGGAATGTGCAGATAAGCGTCCTTTAGGTCTATTGACGCCATGAAGCAATTTGGGGGAAGAAGTGCTTTCACCGAATAGATAGAATCCATACGGAATTTTCTGTAGGTGATTGAGACATTCAGAGGCTTCAGATTCATGATAAGTCTGAATTTTCCCGATGGCTTGCGGACCACAAAAATGTGGGAGTAAAAGCCTCTGCCTGTCTCCTCTACAGGCACCCTCACTATCACCTCTTGTTCCTCTAACTCTTGTAGGGAGGATAGAAGAGCTGACGCTTTCTCTGCACACTTTGGCAGCTCGGTGACCAGAAGTCTGTGCTGAGGGGGTTCTGAAAACTCTAGCTGGTAACCTCTTCTTATGATCCCTAACACAAATTGGTTGGAGGTGATCATCTCCCATTGTGGGAGGAAGGCCCCCAATCTTCCTCCCACCGTGGTTACCCCGTCATTGGGTCTTCTTGGGCTGTTCAGGAGGGCGAAAAATCGCCCCTCCCCGCCCCTTGCCCTTCTGCCCCCAAGCTTTTTTCTGCCGCTCTCCTTTTGGGGCTTCAAATTTTCTTTGAGGGCGAAACTTTCTTTTAGCCTGCTCCCCAAATTTCTTTTTAATGGGAAAGGCCTTTTTCTTATCGGCCGTCCGGTCTAAAACGGTCTCTAAACCTGGGCCAAACAAGAGATCTCCTGTGAGGGGAATTCCACAGAGTTTAACTTTAGACGCGCTGTCTCCTTGCCACGTCTTAAGCCATAGAGCCCTTCGAGCCGAATTAGTGAGGGCTGAAGACCTTGCGGACATGCGCACTGATTCGGCGGAAGCGTCCGCAATATACGCTACACCCTTAAGTAGCATGGGGAAGGAAGCCAAAATAGTCTCTTTTGGCGTTCCTGCCTCAATATGTGCTCTTATCTGCGTAAGCCAATATTCCATATTGCGGGCCACTACTGTGACCGCCATGGCAGGCTTAAGGTTTCCCTGTGATGAATCCCAGGACTTTTTTAAGAGAGAGTCCATCCTTCTGTCCATGGGGTCTACAAGAACCCCCATGTCCTCGAAGGCCAGATCTGTTTGCCTGGAAACCTGAGAAAAAGCAGCATCCAGCCTAGGGGTCTTATTCCAGACTAGAGACTCCCCTTCTGAAAAAGGAAACCTTCGCTTTAAAGCCCTTGAAAAGAAAGGTTTTCTCTCAGGATCTTTCCATTCATTCTTTATGGCCTCAACCAATACATCATGGACTGGGAAATCCTTCCTTTTTTGTTCCCCAAGACCTTTGTACATTTGGTCATGGAGCGATAACACTTTCTTTTCTTCCTGAATACCCAACGTGGTGTGAATAGCTCCCAAGAGCTCCTCCACTTCATCCAGGGAAAGCTTATAGCGAGAGGTTTTTGTGGATTCCCCATCCACTTCCTCCACATCCGATTCCCTTTGAGAATCTGAAGCGGTGCTATCTGGCTCCTCCTCAATATCCACTCTGGAGCCCCCTGGTCTCTCTCCACTAACAGAGGGAGTATCCACTGGGCTAGGTGTAACACTCTGCTGCACTGGTAAAGGACTGCTTTGGGCTTGCGGCAACTGGAAGCTGGAAAAGAGTGTTTTAAAGGACTGAAAGGTGCTAGAAAGCTCCTTGACGGATGCAGCAAGATCTGTACCCTGTTCTGCTGCCTGTTCCCTGACCAATCCATCAATGCACTCCTTGCAAAGTGCCTTGGACCAGGATTCCCCCATACTAGTTCTACAAGAGGGGCATTTTTTCTTGGAACCATGAGGCGACTTGCTTTTCTCTGTGGCTTTCTGAAAAAGAAAGAGAGAGAGAGAGTCGCCATAAATGCCCAATCCCACCAGTGCTTCTACAGAGGTCCACCAGGAGTGCCCCCCCCCAGGACCAACCACCACCAGGGTCCCAGACACACTCCCCTTCCCCCCGACCACCAGTGGGGGGAGAACACCCGTGAAGCTATCGGGATTTAGGTAAGGGAACACCACCCCAGGGTTCCACTTACCTTAGCATGGCTGGTGCTACTGTCTCCTGGAGCAGTTCTAGAGACCTCTGTCTCCGACATGTCCGCTGAGGATGGTGGTCGATCGTTTCCCCCGATAGCTGACTCTACAGCAAGGCAAGAGGGTCGCACCAGCCGAACGCTCGGTCCGTTTTCTATCTCCGCGTCCGGAACCGGAAGACGCGGAATCGTCGGAAGTGCCCGCCCTCGCCGGAACTGACGTCACCCGTCATCCGACCCGGCCATAGAGCTTCAGACGCTGGCTGCTTGAGCAGGAGAGACTCAGGCACTTCCCACAGCGCCCCCCTGGGCAGAAGAAAAACAGACCCCCTTAGCTGTCTCTTTCCCCAAGAGAGGCTAAGGCGCGCTAATTCAGTTTAAAAAACAGGTAAGTATGGCTTCCCCAGCCTTTACCTGACTGAATAAAAAAATAAATAGAGGGAAAGAGCTAGAGAGACCCGACTCCCCCTCTTCCACAGACAAATTTTTTGGCTTCAGCCTCCCTGACTGATCCGCCTCGGTTCCTAAGCAGTGTCTCCCCACCGGAGGAAACACCTGAACTGAGGGGCCGTTGGGAGGATGAGGTTTAAATGTTGAATTGGAAGGCGGTGTTTCCTAAGAGGGGAGGAGCCGGTGTCTCTCTATGGTGCTGTCCTGAAAGATGAATGGGGAAAATACGTGCAAATGCATACAAAAAAAACCAGAGTTAGGTACCTGGTAACTCTTTTTCTAAGAAGTCTTCCAGGGCAGCATCCGAGAGATAGGCTCCTCCTCCCTAAAACAGGAAACACATTAGTCCACCATTATAAATTTCACACTCTTACCTGTGTGCCTCAGTTATGTTAAAGCACCGAAGGAATTCCCTGTAAGCTGCAAGCTCCCCCTCTGTACCTGGTTATTGTTGTTTCAAGGGTGGGAACTAGTGCTGCCCTGGAAGACTTCTTAGAAAAAGAGTTACCAGGTACCTAACTCTGTTTTCTCGAATCGTCTTCCAGGGCAGCATCCGAGAGGATATATCAAGCAATACTTACTAGGGTGGGGTTAGAGACTGGAGCACTTTACGACCAAATGCTTGGTCTTGGTCAGACAGCTGGTCTATGCGGTAGTGCTTAGCGAAAGTACTGAAGCTCGACCATGTCGCTGCCCTGCAGATCTGCTCCGGAGTTGCCCCTGCTTTCTCTGCGGCCGAGGTTGCCCAGGCTCTAGTTGAGTGCGCTCTGATTTCACTAGGTGGAGTGAGATTCTGTGCCTTATAGGTAATCTGTATGGCCATCCTTATCCATCTGCTGATGGTGCTTTTTGAAGCTTGTTTCCCTCTGTTGATTCCTGCATAGAGGATGAAGAGGGAGGTCGTTTTACGCCATTCCTTTGTTCTGTCGAGATACGCTATGAGCGTGTTCCTTACATCAAGTTTGTTGTAGATGTCTCTTTTCCTACTATCCATGGTTGTTGGAAGTGAGGGTATGACGATGTTTTGGGTTCTGTGAAATGTAGAAGAGACCTTGGGTAGAAACGCCGGATCTGGAGAGAGAATTATCTTGTCCAGATGTATTAGACAGTATGGTTCTATTGAAGATAGAGCTTGGATCTCACTCACCCTTCTGGCGGATACTAAGGCCAGAAGGAGCGCAGTTTTTAATGTGAGGTTTTTGTCTGAGCTGTCCTCGATAGGTTCAAACGGAGGGGAAAGAAAGCCCTTAAGTACTGTGCCCATGTCCCAGGTGGGAGTTTTGTACAATTTGGCTGGTTTGGATCTTTTAAGAGCTATGAGGAATCGTCTTATCAGCGGGTCCTCCGCTAGTCTAGTATCCATGACCGAGGAAAGTGCTGCAATTTGTACTTTCAGGGTACTTGGTGATATGTTTTTGTCTGCACCATCTTGTAGGAAGTCCAAAACTATTGGAATTATCCCACCGTTGGAGATTGGTCTGTCTTCGTACCAAGAAACAAATTTTTTCCTTATTTTCTCATAGATGGCTCTCGCTGCCGGCTTTCTGCTGTTTAAGATGGTGTTGATTACTCTGTCTGACAGGCCTTTGTTCTGGAGTTTTACCCTCTCAGTAACCAAGCCGAGAGCTTCAAGATTTTGTGGTTCGGATGGTTGACTGGGCCTTGTGACAGTAGATCCGGGTGGTCCGTCAGTGTCAGCTGAGGTTGTATGCTGAGATTTTTTAAATGACTGAACCATGCTCTCTGGGGCCAGTGTGGTGCTATTAGTATCACCGTTGTTTTCTCTGCCTTTATTTTTTGGATTACTTTTGGGATTATGGCAGTTGGAGGGAATGCATAGCACAGATGCCATTTCCAGTTTTGGTTGAAAGCATCCACCCCGCTGTTGACATCTGTAGGGTCCAGGGAGAAAAATATCGGAGATTTTGCGTTCGCCCTGGAAGCAAATAGGTCTACTTCGGGTATTCCCCACTTCTGGGTGATTTGAGTGAAGGTTGTTTGGTTTAGCGACCATTCCGTGTGTTTTATCGTTTTCCGGCTCAGGAAATCTGCCACTGTATTGTCTGTTCCTTTTAGATGGATACCGGATATCGATCTTCTGTTCACTTCTGTCCACAGTAGGATAGATTGTGTCAGTCTCATCAGTTTTTGGGATTTTGTGCCCCCTTGTCTGTTTAGGTATGCGACTGTCGTTGCGTTGTCTGATTGTATCTTTACATCTTTCCCCTGTAATGCTGGCTTGAAGGCTTTTAGCGCTTCTCCCACAGCCTTCAGCTCTCTCAAGTTTGAGGAGGCTTGAGCCCATTTGGGTGTCCATTTCCCTTGTGAGAACCGCCCTTCCATGTGGGCTCCCCATCCTAGGGCGCTTGCATCGGTGGTGATGCTGACTGGATTGACTTGAGCCCATCTGCGCCCCTCGATGACCCGAAGTGGGTTGAGCCACCAGTAGAGTGTTTGTTTGACTGTGGCGGGGACGGGAATGGATTTTTCTAGGGATGCTTGCCTGCCATCCCACTGGGAAAGAATGTAGTTCTGTAAGGGTCGCATGTGATTTTGTGCCCAGGTGATGGCTGGAATGGAAGACGTCATCAGTCCTAGTAAGGACATTCCGTGCCTGATCGTTGTGGAATGGTTCCTTAGCAGGGACGTAATTGCTTGTGTCATTTTTACGTCTTTTTCCTTTGTTAGGAAAATTTTTGACAGTCTGGAGTCCAGCACGTATCCCAGGTACACTACTCTCTGGCTTGGGATCATTTGCGATTTCTCTGCGTTTATTAACCATCCCAGGTTTTGCAGATAGTTCATACTCGTGCGCAGGTTGTTTTCTAGGATTGCTGCCGAGTCCGCAAAGAACAGGAGGTCGTCTAAGTATGGTATTATTCCAATACCCTCCTGTCTTAGACCTTTTAGCGCTTCCGCTATTATTTTTGAGAATATTCTTGGAGCTGAGGAGATTCCGAAGGGGAGAGCTGTGTACTGTAGGTGCAGCGTAGCTGCTGGCCCCTGGATTGCGAACCTTAGAAACTTTTGGTGATCCTTCCTTATGGGGACATGTAGGTAGGCATCCTGTAAATCTAGTGTTGCCATGAATGTCTCCCGCGGTAGGATGTTCCTGATTGAATAGATAGATTCCATTCTGAATCTCTTGTATCTTATTCCTCGGTTGAGTGGTTTGAGGTTTAGTATCAGCCTTAGTTTGCCTGATGGTTTTCTTTTTGCGAAGATGTGTGAGTAGAAGCCCTTTTGTTCCTCCTCTTGGGGAACGTGACAAATCACCTTCTGATCCAATAGTTTCTGTAGGGATTCTAGAAACACCTTTGCTTGATTGCTGTCCTTGGGCAGCATGGTCGCTAAGTATTTGGTTGGGGGGCGGTTGGAGAATTCTATTGCGTAACCGTCCGCTATGGTGCGCAATATGAATTTGTTTTCTGTTATCTCCTCCCATTGGTGGGAGAAAGCCGCCAATCTGCCCCCCACCTGAAGGCAGTCATTGTTTTTTGTTCTTTTGGGTATTAGGCTTGAGGATGAATTCACCTTTGCCTTTCTTGTTTTGTTGACCCCAGTGCTTTTTTGCCCCTGGCTTATTGAATTTTTTGAAATGCCGAAAGGGCGCCTTCCCTTGTCTCTTCTTGGTTTGAGGGAACCCCTTATTTTTTGCTGCAGTCCTATCCAGGACTGTTTCTAGCTCGGGACCAAACAGTAGGTCTCCAGTAAATGGTATGCCACATAAACGGTTCTTGGAAGGTGCATCCCCCCCCCCAGGATTTTAACCACAGGGCTCTGCGGGCCGAGTTTAGTAGTGCCGTGGTACTAGAGGATATTCTGGCAGTTTCTGCTGAAGCATCTGCCAAGAAAGCTGCCGCTCTAGTTAGTGTGGGGATGGTTTTAATTAGTTCCTCCCTGGGCGTGTCGTTCTCCAATAGATCTTGCAGCTGGGTTAGCCAGATTAGTAAGGTTCGGGCTGTGCAGGTGGAAGCAATAGCCGGATTTAGGTTTGCCGCTCCTGCTTCCCATGCCCTTTTCAGGAGAGCTTCTATTTTCTTGTCCATGGGGTCGCTGAGGGTACCTGCGTCATCAAAAGCCAAGTCCGATTTGTTCGTGATTTTTGCCAGAGAGGCATCCACCTTGGGGCATTTAGCCCAGGTTTTGGTGTCTGCTTCCGCAAACGGGTATCTGCGTTTGATTGTGGCGGGGATGAAAAGCTTTTTCTCTGGGTCTTCCCATTCCTTTTTGACTATGTCTTTAAGCGTTTGGTGTACCGGGAACGTTCTTGGCTTTTTGGGCTGGAGCCCTTTGTACATTCTGTCATGTATAGTGAGTTCTGCGGTTTTCTGTTCTTTAATGCCTAGAGTGTCAGTGATGGCTTTGAGAAGACTGTCTGTGTCCTCAGAAGGGAACAGGTTGCAGTCTCCACCATTTTGTCTAAGCATTTCTGACACAGGGGCTTTTTCCAATCTGGGGAAAGCCTGTGGCTGCATGAGGCACATGTTTTGCCTTTAGCCTTCCTTTCCTCGGGGGTCTTTGCCTGCAAGCAAGCATAGAGACAAAAAAACCCCGTGAGATAGGTGGTCAAAAAAACTGCCTGTAGATAGGCAGTAAAGAGGTTAAGACAGAGATAATTCAGGAATATTCTGGCTTACCTTGGAGCTGTCCTGGCTTGCCTGGAAGCGGAACTTCCTCGGCGCCATCTTGGTACACCCCCGACTTCCTGTAGCGGCCTGCGGTGAGGACGCTGCTGCGCCGCCCGGAGAGCGGCGGATTCGTTTGGGGGGGCAGCCGCAGCCACCAGGGACCTAATTGGAAGGTACGAAATCCTCCCTGCTAGACCCTCTGCTACTGAGGTTCTCGGCGGCGGTCGGCGGCGGCGGCGGGGGGGGGGGGCCCCGCCTCTGTGCATGTATCCATCCCCCCTGGCGGGCTCCAAATTCTGCGGAAAGCCAGAGGGGGGTGCTTGCAGAAGCATACACAGGCCTAAACAGCGGCATGGGGTGGGGATGACAGAGTCCTCCTGCAGCCTGGGGGGATGATTGCAGACCCCTCAGTAGGGGCGAAATCTCAGGCTTTGAGCAATGTTGCCCAGTGCTGCTCCTGCTCGCCCTCCCAAAGCCCCTTGGGCTGTATGGGATGCTGGCAGGGGGTCTCCTGCAACAAGCACAGAGACAGGTGAAAATAAAATAACAAACGTTTTTGCAGCTCCTGTGGGTCCGGAGGAAACACAAACAACTGAGGCACACAGGTAAGAGTGTGAAATTTATAATGGTGGACTAATGTGTTTCCTGTTTTAGGGAGGAGGAGCCTATCTCTCGGATGCTGCCCTGGAAGACGATTCGAGAAAAAAAAAACGGCTGAAAACAGGAGTATCATGTGCAAGAGGCCAATCAGTGAAGGAGAAAAGTTTGCAAAATTTTATAAAATATGAAAAAACGTTTTTTTTCAGAATTTTCTGTCTTTTTTTTGTTTGTTTAGCAAAAAATTAAAATCCCAGTAGTGATTAAATACCACCAAAAGAAAGCTCTATTTGTGTAAAAAAAAAATTCTAAAAATGTTATATGAGTACAGTGTTGCATGACCGCGCAATTGTCATTCAAAGTGTGACAGCTCTAAAAGCTGAAAATCAGCCTGGGCAGGAAGGAGGCGAAGCGTATTCAGCATTTACAAACTATAGCTGAATGGTACTTTAAAAGCTTCAACAAAGCTTGCTGAAATCACTTGGAAGTGCAGTCGCTGTAGACCCGAGGGGCACATGCAAGGAAGATAAAAAACAGCATTTTGGCTTGTACATGATTGGATGATAAAATCAGCAGAGCTTCCCCCCATTTCAGGTCTACCCTTCGGATCTACAATGACTGCACTTCCAAGTGCACTTGTAGTGCAGAGTGGATTTTGCCTTCAGCAAATCAACCCCAAAGGATTTTAAAAGACACATATGTGCTGATGGTAAAGTGTATGTAATGCCGCGTACACACGGTCGGACTTTTCGGCTACAAAAGTCAGACGGACGCCAACAGACCAAGTCCGGCGGACAATCCGATCGTGTGTGGGCTTCCTCGGACTTTCAGCGAACTTTTCCAGCCACAAATCTGACGGACTTTAGATTTGGAACATGCTTCAAATCTTTACGTCGGACCCAGAAATCCGCTTGTCTGTATGCTAGTCCAACGGACATAAACCGACGCTAGGGCAGCTATTGGCTACTGGCTATTAACTTCCTTATTTTAGTCCGGTGTGCGTCATCACAAACGAATCCGTCGGACTTTTGTGTGATTGTGTGTAGGCAAGTACGGTTGTTAGAAAGTCTGTTGAAAGTCCGCCAAAAGTCCGTTGAAAGTCTGTTGAAAGTCTGTCGGACGAGCTGTCGGACTTTTGAAGCTGAAAAGTCCTACCGTGTGTACGCGGCATAACACCCAAATTTTTTTACTAGTTTTAATTAGAGCATTTGTCCTCTCTCACACGGGCTGCCTGGGAGGGGGGGGGGGGGCGCTAACAGCAAGTGGCTGAGACGCTGTGTGAAACCCTGCCAAGTTGTTATTGCTGCCTGTGTCCCAAATGGGTAAATTCCCCCTCCCTATTTGTTTTATTGACCAATGCTGCAAACACAGAAAATAATGGTAAATCCAGCGTGGACACTTGTTTGTGTAGCAATTGTCTGTGAGGTGAATTTCACATCTGAGGCCTGCATCTCTGGCACAGCAATTAAAAGAAAATCTGTACAATCAGGACACAAGCAGCCTGCTTCCTGGGGGTTCTGGGGCTTACCTGGTGGACTGGGAAGCCTGAGAACCAATCCGGCGGTTCCTGCTGCTGTTAACCAAGATGAGCGGAGGAAAGATGGTCTTCACTCATCTCTATGATCTAGGACAGTGATGGTGAACCTTGGCACTCCAGATGTTTTGGAACTACATTTCCCATGATGCTCATGCACTCTGCAGTATAGTTGAGCACCATGGGAAATATAGTGCCAAAACATCTGAGGTGCCAAGGTTCGCCATCACCGATCTAGAACTGGAGAGACGCCATGACGTCACTTTCAGCCCAATGTAAACAGGACTTTATTTTTTTTTTAAATACAGCAAGTTCCTCTCACTCTGTCTAGTGTGCCTTATGTGACTGGATGACAGAGCCCCGTAAAGGGGCCAGGGTGAGGGAACGCCACCTGTAAAAGTTGTGGGGTGGCTGCATAGCCACCGGGATCACTTTTACATTGTGCAAATCACCGGTTCTAACAAATAACGTGATCACTGCTGCAGAGAGGACTGAGATATCACCGCTCCTGTCTGAGGATGTATGTAAACGTATAGCAGATGCGAAGTGGGTAAAACTGATGAATAAATGCTGCATAAAGCATAGGAATCATTGATTTTGGAGGGATTTCCTCTCACTTCCTGTTTGGCCATGGGACAGGAAATGAAGCAAAATCTCCCCATTGGGGCACCGATGGAAAAAATAAAGCTGACAGGGGCTGTAACCCTTCCTTACTCTATCCAGAATACAAAAAGATCTTGCTTTTTGTTCTCTCATAAAAGGTAAGAGTAGGGTTGCCATGCACCTTGGAATTCTAAATCAAAGACAAAAACAGAACATTTCATAGCTCAACTCACCAACCAGTCTGCTAACCAACCAAATTAACCTGTCCAACAGTCTGCGTTAAAAACAGGGTTTTAGTTAGCACACATTTGCAAACGAATGCGTAAGCTGCAAGGCCTCTTCATGGCACCCTGTGTATGCTTGCAGTCCTAAGGCTACTGAATTTATGAGTGTCTCCACAGTGGGAGCACATGCATTCTAATGGATAGATGAGGGGCAGGTGGGTCTGGAGGTAGCCCAATCCCCTTTAAAGGAACAGGACAACACTGTTTTTTTGTATTTCATGCGTTTGCCCTTCCATGTGCTGCTTGCTGTGAAGGCCAGTTATAGGTGGGGACAGGGGCCATTTGTTTGTTACTGGTGTAAATATGGTCAGGGGACACACTGGGCACCTTCACTGCCCTTGTGCTACGTGCTGGGTGTCCAGTGTGCTCTTGTTCCCTTAAGGGGGATTGGGTTACCTCCAGGTCCACCTTCCCTTTATCTATCCATTAGAATGCATGTGCTCCCACTGTGGAGACACTCAGAAATTCAGTAGTGTTTAGGACTGCAAGCAATACACAGGGTGCCATGAAGAGGCCTTGCAGCTTACGCATGCGTTTGCAAATGTGTGCTAACTAGACGTCGACCGATATGGGTTTTTCTCTGGCCGATGCCGATATTTAGAAATCTCCGTGGCCGATATGTGATGCCGATTTTTTTGGGCCGATATATTAGGCCGATTTTTTTTTTTTCTTTTTCCCCCCTTCATCTCATAAAACAGAACAGTTAGACCCCTTTCACACTGGGGCGTTTTTCCAGACACTTTTGGGCTAAAAATAGCGCCTGTAAAACGGCTCCCCTGCAGTCTCAGTGTGAAAGCCCGAGTGCTTTCACACTGAGGCGATGCGCTGGCAGGATGTTAAAAAAAAATTCCTGCAAGCAACATCTTTGGAGCGGTGTATACCACCACTCCTGCTCATTGAAATGAATGCGCACCGCTGCCGAAGCGCCTGCAAAGCGTTTCAGCAGTGGCGCTTCAGGGGCGCATTTAACCCCTTCCTCGGCCGCTAGCTGGGTTATAAGCGCCCCGCTAGCAGCCGAATAGCGCCGCTAAAATGACGGTAAAGCGCCGCTAAAACTAGCAGCGTTTTAACGTCAACGCATGCCCGCTCCAGTGTGAAAGCAACCTTAAGTGATACAGAATTTTTTTTACATTTATTAAACAAAACAAACCTACAATCAGTTCACTTGTATGTAGAATTTAGAAAAAAAAAAACTATATCTTAAATATTAAATATACAAAAACAGGTAATCAAAACTTTTGGACGAAAAAAAATGGGCTAACTTTACTGCTTAGTTTTTTATTTTATTTATTAATGTATTTTTTTAAAAAAAATTGCGTTTGAAAGACCGCTGCGCAAATACCGTGTGACATAAAATATTGCAACAACCGCTATTTTATTCCCTAGGGTCTTTGCTAAAAAATATATATATAATGTTTGGGGGTTCTAAGTGATTTTCTAGCAGAAAATACAGGATTTTTACTTGTAAGCAACAAATGTCAGAAAAGATTTAGTCTTTAAATGGTTAAACTGAGAGCTTCTACACACTGAGCTCAGATCATTCATAAGTGTAAACATTGTATCCTTCAGGTTCTTTTTATCAGATTTGGCAGGCTGCCCAGAGGAGGGAGAAGTCACTTCACAGAAGATTTCAGGCAACTTGCACTGACTTCTATTACAGAAGTAATTTACAAGTCGCACTGAAGTTATATCAGCCTTTTTTATCAGCACAATCGGCCGATTAAGTAAAAAACACCAAATATCGGCCGGCCGATATATCGGTCGACCTCTAGTGCTAACTAAACCCCTGTTTTTCATGCAGACTGTTGGACAGGTTTATTCAGTTGGTCAGCAGACTGGTTGGTGAGTTGAGCTATGAAATGTTCAGTTTTTTGTCTTTCATGCATTTGCCCTTCCATGTGCTTCTTGCTGTGCAGGCCAGTTATAGGTGGGGGCAGGGGCCATTTGTTTGTTACTGGCAGGCCCAAACTGGCCATAGGGTACATCGGGCATTTGCCTGGTGGGCTGGGGCCGCCGGGCTCAACCTCGGGGCCGCGGTCCGACGCCTGTTAATGACTGGGCCGCACAGCGGGAGGTAAGCGGCGACCGCGGACTGGAGAGGGTTAACACAGGCCGTGGTCGCTGCTCACCTCCAGCTATGCACCTGTGCCTGTGTCTCCTATCCAGGCTCTCCTGCCCTGCCGACGATGTAATCTATCAGCAGAGCAGGGGCGGGAGGAGCCGGAGATCTGTACACTGAACAGCGTGAGTGCAGGGATCCGTGGTTGCTAGGCAGCAGGTCAGATCCAATTAAAACAGCGATCGCTGTCCTCGCACGCACGCTGCGGCCGGTGACAGCTAGGTAACGGGGGACGCTGCCGGGGCTAGGGACGCTGACATCATGGAAACGTATGACGTCAGGAAACCCCGCCCACCTAGGTAGATTACGTCCATCCAAAAAACCAAGGGGAGTGAAGGCGACAGTAAACGTGAGAAATGTAAGTGCATAGAAAGAAGTGAAACCATCAGATCGGTAGTGCATACAAGGAAAGGAGACACAGTAAGGTAAACGAGAAAAGGCAGACCAAGGAGTAACGGAGGACACAGTAAAGTGTAAATAGATAAAGATGAATGGCGGCAAAAAGGAGATAAGAAAGGGGGATATATAAAAGAGAAAAGAAGAGAAAGAGAAAAAAAAAAATAAGTTAAAAAAAAAAAGAGACAAAGGAGAGGAAAATAAGAGGAAAATACGAGTGAAAAAAAAAAAAAAAGGATAAAGCTAGAGAAATGAGAATAGGAAAAAGGAAGAAATGAGTGGGAAAAGGAGACAAATTAAGAGGATAAGATGCAACTGAGTAAAATGTTGGAAAATAAACTGAAAAAAAACCAAGAAAATTACCTAAGTAAGAAAAAATAAAGTGTGAAAAAATAAAAATAAATATAAGAATAATAATACAGTAAATATAAAAATAAAATAAATATAAATAATAATAAAACTGAAAAGAAAGAGAAAAAAGGGAGAAATAAAAAATAATAATAAATAAAGGATAAAAATGAAAAAAACATAAAGAATAAAAAAACGGAGAGGGAATAAAGAAAAACGGAGAATAGGAAAACCTAAAATATATTATAGGTGAAAAAGGAAGAGAACGATGCCTGGGTGCAGAAGGACCTAATCAATGGTATTACAGGTTCAATATATATTAGAGCTGCACGATTCTGGCTAAAATGAGAATCACAATTTTTTTGCTTAGAGGATAGATCACGATTCTCGTGGCGTAACATCATCTTTCACATTAAAACAAAAAAAATTGGGCTAACTTTAGCGTTTCGTTTTTTTTAAATTTATTGAAGTGTATTTTTTCCCAAAAAATTGCATTTGAAAGCTGGGCAAATACAGTGTGACATAAAATATTGCAGCAATTGCCATTTTATTCCCTAGGGTCTCTGCTAAAAAAAAATATATACATATATATACACATATACATATATATATATATATATATCTAATGTTTGGGGGTTCCAAGTAATTTTTTTAGCAAAAAATATTGATTTTAATTTAACCACTTCGCATCCAGGCCATTTCTGACACTTCGCTCCTACATGTCATAAATCATCATTTCTTTGCTATAAAATTACATAGAACCCCCAAACATTATATATGTTTTTTTAGCAGAGACCCTAGAGAATACAATGGCGGTCATTGCAACTTTTTATCTTGCACGGTATTTGCGCAGCAATTTTTCAAACGCGTTTTTTTTTAAAAAAAAAACAGTTTCATGCTGTAAAAAAAAATAAAACAGCAAAGTTAGCCAAATTTTTTTGCATTGTGTGAAAGATGAAGTTACGCTGAGTAAATAGATACATAACCTGTCACGCTTCAAAATTGCAGACTTGTGGAATGGCGCCAAACTTTGGTACTTAAAAATCCCCATAGGCGACGCTTTAAAATTTTTTTACTGGTTACATGTTTTGAGTTACAGAGGAGTTCTAGGGCCAAAATTATTGCTCTCGCTCTAACGTTCACGGCGATACCTCACATGTGTGTTTTGAACACCGTTTTCATATGTGGGCGGGACTTACGTATGCGTTCGCTTCTGTGTGCGAGCTCATGGGGACAGGGGCGCTTTAAAAAATTTTTTTTTTTTTAATTGTTAATTTTACTTAACCACTTGAGCCCCGGACCATTATGCTGCCTAAGGACCAGAGGTCTTTTTCCAATTTGGCACTGCGTCGCTTTAACTGCTAATTGCGCGGTCATGCAATGCTGTACCCAAACGAAATTTGCGTCCTTTTCTTCCCACAAATAGAGCTTTCTTTTGATGGTATTTGATCACCTCTGCGGTTTTTATTTTTTGCGCTATAAATGGAAAAAGACCGAAAATTTTGAAAAAAAATGATATTTTCTACTTTTTGTTATAAAAAAAATCCAATAAACTCAATTTTAGTCATACATTTAGGCCAAAATGTATTCGGCCACATGTTTTTGGTAAAAAAAATGTCAATAAGCGTATATTTATTGGTTTGCGCAAAAGTTATAGCGTCTACAAACTAGGGTACATTTTCTGTAATTTACACAGCTTTTAGTTTATGACTGCCTATGTCATTTCTTGAGGTGCTAAAATGGCAGGGCAGTACAAAACCCCCCCAAATGACCCCATTTTGGAAAGTAGACACCCCAAGGAAATTGCTGAGAGGCATGTTGAACCCATTGAATATTTATTTTTTTTGTCCCAAGTGATTGAATAATGACAAAAAAAAAAAAAAATATTTACAAAAAGTTGTCACTAAATGATATATTGCTCACACAGGCCATGGGCCTATGTGGAATTGCACCCCAAAATACATTCTGCTGCTTCTCCTGAATATGGGGATACCACATGTGTGGGACTTTTTGGGAGCCTAGCCGCGTACAGGGCCCCGAAATCCAATCACCGCCTTCAGGATTTCTAAGGGCGTAAATTTATGATTTCACTCTTTACTGCCTATCACAGTTTCGGAGGCCATGGAATGCCCAGGTGGCACAAAACCCCCCCAAATGACCCCATTTTGGAAAGTAGACACCCCAAGCTATTTCCAGAGAGGCATATTGAGTCCATGGAATATTTTATATTTTGACACAAGTTGCGGGAAAGTGACACATTTTTTTTTTTTTTTTTTGCACAAAGTTGATTTCACTCTTCACTTCCTATCAGTTTCGGAGGCCATGGAATGCCCAGGTGGCACAAAACCCCCCCAAATGACCCCATTTTGGAAAGTAGACACCCCAAGCTATTTGCTGAGAGGCATGGTGAGTATTTTGCAGCTCTCATTTGTTTTTGAAAATGAAGAAAGACAAGAAAAAACTTTTTTTTTTTCTTTTTTCAATTTTCAAAACTTTGTGACAAAAAGTGAGGTCTGCAAAATACTCACTATACCTCTCATCAAATAGCTTGGGGTGTCTACTTTCCAAAATGGGGTCATTTGGGGGGGGGGGGGGGGGTTTGTGCCACCTGGGCATTCCATGGTCTCCGAAACTGTGATAAGCAGTCAAGAGAGAAATCAAAAATTCACGCCCTTAGAAAGCCTGAAGGCGGTGCTTGGTTTTCGGGGTTCCGTACGCGGCTAGGCTCCCAAAAAGTCTCACACATGTGGTATCCCCGTACTCAGGAGAAGCAGCAGAATGTATTTTGGGGTGTAATTTCACATATTCCCATGGCATGTTTGAGCAATATATCATTTAGTGACAATTTTGTGCAAAAAAAAAAAAAAATTGTCTCTTTCCCGCAACTTGTGTCGCAATATAAAATATTCCATGGACTCGACATGCCTCTCAGCAAATAGCTTGGGGTGTCTACTTTCCAAAATGGGGTCATTTGGGGGGGTTTTGAACTGTCCTGGCATTTTATGCACAACATTTAGAAGCTTATGTCACACATCACCCACTCTTCTAACCACTTGAAGACAAAGCCCTTTCTGACACTTATTGTTTACATGAAAAAGTTTTTTTTTTTTGCAAGAAAATAACTTTGAACCCCCAAACATTATATATTTTTTTAAAGCAAATGCCCTACAGATTAAAATGGTGGGTGTTTCATTTTTTTTTTTCACACAGTATTTGCGCAGCGATTTTTCAAACGCATTTTTTGGGGAAAAAACAATCTTTTTTAAATTTTAATGCACTAAAACACACTATATTGCCCAAATGTTTGATGAAATAAAAAAGATGATCTTAGGCCGAGTACATGGATACCAAACATGACATGCTTTACAATTGCGCACAAACGTGCAGTGGCAACAAAATAAATACATTTTTAAAAGCCTTTAAAAGCCTTTACAGGTTACCACTTTAGATTTACAGAGGAGGTCTACTGCAAAAATTACTGCCCTCGATCTAACCTTCGCGGTGATACCTCACATGCATGGTGCAATTGCTGTTTACGTTTGACGACAGACCGCCGCTTGCGTTCGCCTTAGTGCGAGAGCAGGGGGCGACAGGGGTGCTTTTTTTTTTTTTTTTTTTTTTTTTCTTTATTTTTTTTTGCTTTTTTATCTTATTTTTAAACTGTTCCTTTCATTTTTATTTTTTTTTAATCATTTTTATTGTTATTTCGGGAAATGTAAATATCCCCTATGATAGCAATAGGTAGTGACAGGTACTCTTTTTTGAAAAAATTGGGGTCTATTAGACCCTAGATCTCTCCTCTGCCCTCAAAGCATCTGACCACACCAAGATCGGTGTGATAAAATGCTTCCCCAATTTCCCAATGGCGCTATTTACATCCAGCGAAATCTAAGTCATAAAATGCTCGTAGCTTCCGGTTTCTTAGGCCATAGAGATGTTTGGAGCCACTCTGGTCTCTGATCAGCTCTATGGTCAGCTGGCTGAATCACCGGCTGCATTTTCAGGTTCCCTGTTGAGACAGGAGAGCCAGAGAAAAACCACGGAAGACGGTGGGGGGGGGGCATTCCCTCCCACGGCTTGTAAAAGCAGTCTAGAGGCTAATTAGCCGCTAGGATTGCTTTTACATGAAAGCCGACCGCTGGCTGAAAAGAATGATACCAAGATGATACCTAAACCTGCAGGCATCATTCTGGTATAACCACTCAAAGTTGTGAATGGCGTACCTGAAGACAAAAAAATGGTTAACAATAAAGCACAGTAAACGGTAAAGTATAAAAAATTGCATACCTGAAAAGCAAACAAACAAGCTAACTTTTATAACTGTAACCGGTTCCAGGTTCGGGTCTCTCAAAATGCGATGGCATCTTGGGAGACCCTGTGAAAGTGTGCCTAGTCTGTGCAATAAATATATATAAAACACAAAGCGCTGTGATGCTAAATAGCTGATAATTACACATAAAACCAAGTGAGGCTGCTATCAAAAGAGAGTGTTTTCAGAGTCACTTAAAAAGAATAAATAATGATATTTGAAGCGCTTCACAATGTGCATGAAAATGAATATATAAGAATAAATATAAATATAAATAGTCAAATAAATCCAGCGGTGAGTAAAAATTCCTAAAAAATCCAGCAATCAAAATAGTGTAAAATTATAAAAAATTAGTGACACCAAATGTGTAAAAAATTCACATAAAAAATCCACATAAAAATAAATATATAGGGATGTATTCAGAAGGTTCAATTGTACAGGTGTAGAATCCTGATTGGTATAGAGCTTTTGATCACTAGCAAAGCTGTTTAAAAACACTTGCTTAATTAAGGTGCTCATTGATAGTACCAATGTGTTTTTTGCTTTTATTCACAACCAATGTGAGAATCATAAACAGGCAGATAAGAGAAAAAACCAATCATTGTGCAATAGTTAGGATACCAAGGTACACAGGCAAACTTCAATCCACTCACGTGTGCCTTATAATGATAAGGCATATGCAGGTTTTACTATAGCAGTCAGCCGCCTTAGACAGGAGCAGATTCACTGCAGTACACTGTGTGAAACTGCTGATCTGCACAGAGCTTCCTTGGCTCCTCCCACGCGTTACATCACAGTCACGTGACTTTTTCAAGGAACACGTGACTTGAAACTAACCAGCGTCAACCGTAACGGTTATACGGTGATCAGTGGTGAAAGGGTTAACTAGGGGGCAATCAAGGGGTTAAAACATTTATTCGGTAGTATATGGGGGTCCCTGACGCTATAAAACGCTGACGGCGAACCTAAATATTTATGTCCCTAACTAGCGTCACCAGCGACACTAATACAGCGATCAGAAAAATGATCGCTTAGTGACACTGGCGACGGGGGGTGATCAAGGGGTTAAAACTTTATTAGGGGGGGTTAGGGGGGTACCCTAGACCTAAAGGGGGGTAACAGTAACTGTCCCAACACTGTAACTGTCACAAACTGACACTATGCAGTAATCAGAAAAAAAAAAAAAAAAAAACTGCTGGTGTCAGTTTGTGACAGGGGGGGGGGTGATTGGGGGGGATCGGGGGGCGATCGGGGGGGGGATCGGGGTGTTTTGTGTGCCTGGCATGTTCTACTGTGTGTGTGTGTGTTGGTGCACTCACATTGATGTCTTCTCTCCTCGGGCCGGAACGGAAATTACCGAGCCGAGGAGAGATGACATCATTTCCTTTGCTGCTGTTTAGCATACAGCAGCAAAGGAATGATTCGATTGGCCGGCGGCGATCGCGAGGGGGGGGCCACGAACGGATGGTCTCCCCCTCACCACCGATCGCCGCTGGACAAAAGACGACCGCCTCGGGCACCGGGGGGGGGGGGGGTCCGATCGGACCCCCCACCCGCGGAAGGCAAATCACGTACCATGTACGTGATTTTGCCTGTCCGTGCCACTTTGCCGACGTACATCGGCGTGAGGCGGTCGTCAAGTGGTTAAAAAAATTTATTTTGACACTTTTTTAAAAAAATTTTTTTGATCACTTTTATTCCTATTATGCCCCGTACACACGGTCGGACTTTGTTCGGACATTCCGACAACAAAATCCTCGGATTTTTTCCGACGGATGTTGGCTCAAACTTGTTTTGCCTACACACGGTCGCACAAAGTTGTCGGAATTTCCGATCGCCAAGAACGCGGTGACGTCAAGCACGTACGACGAGACTAGAAAAGGCCAGTTCAGAACCAAGCGAGGCACCCTTTGGGCTCCTTTTGCTAATCTCGTGTTAGTAAAAGTTTGGTGAGAGACGATTCGCGCTTTTTCAGACTCGTGGCTTTCAGATCGTTTTCTGCCGTTCAGTTTGTGCTTGTGGGTTTATATCTGCTCTTCAGTGCGTGCAGTCAGTTCGTATTGGAGTTTTCTGTGCGATCTTGTCCGCTCGTTGCTGTTTTTCAGGTCGCTCTTCACAGGCCTTGCTGTTCTTCAGTGCGTTCTGTTACTTCGTTCTGAGCAGCCGACCGTTTTCTAGCCATGTTGCGTATGCGTACTCCTCGTAGAGTTCGTGCTGTGCGGGGGCTTGGTTTTGGGGTCCTGACCTTGACACAAGTCCAGTCCATGAACAGGGTGGGGAGGAGTTCATGGACCAAGAATTGGTTGCTTCAGCGTGACCAGTTCTCTCATATGCCTTTGCTCCGTGAGATCCGCGAGAATAATCCTGATGATTTCAGGAACTTTCTCCGGATGACGGACCCCGTATTTCACCGTTTGTTGGCTTCGCTGACCCCCTATATCAGCAGGCAGGATACCTGCATGAGGCAAGCCATCACTCCGGAGCAGAGGTTGGTCGCTACCTTGCGGTATTTGGCCACAGGGAGAAGCCTGCAGGACCTCAAGTTCTCGACAGGCATCTCCCCCCAGGCTCTGGGGATCATTATCCCAGAGACCTGTTCTGCCATCATCCAGGTCCTACAGAAGGAGTATATGAAGGTAAGATTTTTATCCTTTTATATCACATTTTATTGTATTGAATGTTTGATAATATATTGTATTTCTTTCCTCATTCCCTAATTACCATGATTGTATTATGCTGTGAATGTCCCCTTTGTCCTCATGCATGCTGGATTTTTATGTAATTATTATTTTAGGTCCTTCATACATATTTGCCCTTCAATAACCTCTCCAGCATGGTGTCTCCTGCCCTATATTCACCTCATGTAGTTACTTAACAATGTATTTTATCAGCTCCATAGTAGTGCTTTACCCCAAACACCCCCTAAAATGTTTTGAAATGTTATTTTTGATTTAAATTCAGGCAGAGGGCCAGAGGCTTTTTTTTGTGGTGTCCCCAAATTTTTTGTAACCCTCCCTCCCCCAACTGCTAAGTCAGCTGATCCCAATTCTCTATCCTCAATCATCTATCTGCTGACTTTGCCAAACCCATACACACTATACCCATCTCTTTAGTGCTCAGATTTATGGATGAATTCCCCAAAGCATGTAGTGCAAGGGCCTGCCTGTATACTTTCCAATGGTACTGTTTAAAGTTTTTGTATCCTATTATTATCTTGATAGGTAATAGCAGAATGTTCAAATGTGCTCAAATGTGTACAGTGTGTATTTATATCTTTGTATTATGACACTTCTTACCTGTCCAGTGGGCTGCCAATAGTGTAACTAAGGAGGGGCTGTTCCAAGTAATACCCTGTATTTAGGCATTCATCTCTCAATGAAGTGAAGAGGGTTACCTGTCCAAGAGTTCCCCCCCCCCATAATGTTAGAAATGGCCCATGAGAGGGGGGGGGGGGGAATATGATAGGTGTACCTTATACTTTGTTGTTGTTAAATTCCCCTTAATAAATGCTATCTGGAGGTTGACCCATAATGTTTGTGTCTAATCTGCTTGCCAGGTTTCTGTGAAAAAATAGTAATGTTTATTGTTTTTTCCTCAACAGTTTCCTTCAACGCCACAGGAATGGCAGACTGTGGCCTCCCACTTTTCCCAGCGGTGGGACTTTCCTAACTGCGGAGGGGCAATTGATGGGAAACACGTCCACATCGTCCCACCACCCAACTCGGGGTCGTACTATTATAATTACAAGGGGTTTAATAGTATAGTGATGTTGGCGGTGGTGTCGGCTAATTACGACTTCTTGTATGTGGACGTGGGGAAGAATGGCCGGATGTCCGATGGTGGAGTGATCGCCCAGACGGACTTCTACAGGCGTCTCCAGAATGGCAGCTTGGACTTGCCACCTCCAGAGGACAATGTTGAAGGTCTCCCATTTGTGTTCGTTGCTGATGAAGCATTTGCGCTGGGGGACCACCTGATGCGGCCATTCCCTATGAGGACCCTCACCCCGGAACAGAGGGTTTTTAATTACCGGCTGGCCAGAGCCCGAAGAGTGGTGGAGAACACATTTGGAATCCTGGCCAGCCGGTTCCGATTATTTATGACACCCATCCATATGGCGGAGTATAAACTGAACCATATAATACTTGCCTGCTGTGTTCTCCATAATTTTTCTACGAAAACATTCAGCCAACTATGCTGGCTCAGTTGGGCCTGAGGCCGGAATCCCAAATACATCAACAATGACGGCACTTGAAAGCAGCCGTCCTGGCTTGCCCTCCCTGAATGCCCGTGATGTCCGGTTACGATACCTGGAGTTCTTTGCGGGTAGGGGGGCTATCAATATGCCAGACAATATGTGACACCTTTTTCAAATAAAAAACAACCAAAAGAAATTCTTGGTGGACATTTACTGCTTGTGTTTGATTTAGCTGACCCTGACAGAAATGTGTTGAGTGCAGAAAATGTCGTGATTGGGTAACCTTATAAAAAGCAGTGTTGGCTGGTACTTCCTAAATGCAAAAACACATTTCACTACAAGTGCACTTGCAACTGCACTGAACCTGCACTTGTAGTGCAAAGAGGATTTGCCCTTAGGAAATAACCCCCATTTGTGCATAAAACAACAATTACATCACCCCAAAAGTGTTGTAGTGTTGAGACAATAATCCACACATTCTTGAGTAAGGCACTTTTTTATACCTGCACAATCACATGCGCATTTACCAAAGGTTTTTAAAACAAACCAACATGTTTGTTGTATAACAATGTTTGCAGTAGCATTATGAAAAATCAAAATATCCATTTCAGATAAAACAGGCCTGTGTAAAACCAACAAGAAAGCCAAAAAACTTGAACTTACAAAGTTCACATTAGGTAAAACCTGAAGGCTATATCAGACATCAGTATTTAGGAACTGGGTTTGATATAGCGTTCAGATGGGGGGAAATCACCCCTGGAAAAGCCAAATTTGGAAGATGCACACCAATTTACAAATGTCCACATGTGCTATCTGCCATCATGGGGGATCAAGGGACGTGTTTGGGGGGAGCAAGCCCTTCCTCAACGCTACTTTATAATTGAGGAAGGGGTTGCCCCCCAAAACGCGTCCATTGATCTCCCGTGATGGCAGATAGCACATGTTGGCACACTGTGTGCATCCTCCAAATTTGGCTTTTCTAAACATTAAAAAAAGTTTGGTACGATAAAACAGGTGATTTTGTGGGGTTTAAATTCGCCCCAAAACATCAATGATGTTATTATTTTTTTTAATAACATCACTGATTTGTTGATGTATGTTTTGCAATTCGAGATTACACCCCATGATCTCCCCGATCAGTATCTGGGCACTTTCAGATGTAAAGCGTTCTGGATCCCTCACATCACGATCACCTAAAAAGAGATAAAGAACAAAAAAAAAAGGTCTCAAAAATCTGCCACCATCCATCTCTTTTACCTGAGTCTGTGGTCGCAGACACTCACCTGTTGTGGTGCCAATCTCCACCACGTCTTCTTCTTCCTCCTGCTCAGCTTCTTGTGTTGGTATTTCCCCTTCTTCCAGAGGTGGGGGGTCTCTGGTCTCCTCGGATGAGGGGTGTCCTCCGAGTCTTTTCTCCCCTATGTAAAACAAAAATGGTATAATTAGCACACAGATATTTGATGGCAGAACTATAGAAATAGGAAACATTGCTTGGAAGTGGGGTACAATTGTCTATTTTAG
The DNA here is from genome assembly GCA_037952835.1 of Lithobates septentrionalis. Taxonomy (NCBI): domain Eukaryota; kingdom Metazoa; phylum Chordata; class Amphibia; order Anura; family Ranidae; genus Lithobates; species Lithobates septentrionalis. The sequence goes on from JBBDGP010001450.1 coordinate 564,655, forward strand.
CCGAGTTCCAAGATGTATATTTTTTCTTGCCCTTTGTCAAGCTGCAATACTTTACCTGTTTGGTACAAGCTTCACAGATGGAGACCCCCCTATAGTATACACTGGAGCACCTGTGTGGCCCCCTAATAAAAATGGTGTTCTTGTGTCCCACACTAGTGCTCCAGTGTCCAGATGTGAAAGCAGCTGCTCAGTGTCCTCTCCTTACACACAATCTAGTTTGCATTTCATTCTAGTAACAAACCCATCTACACAAACAAATATTTGGCATCCAAGTAGGCCCCCAAAAATGTGTGAAAATGCATATGGCCTAAACAATGGTGTTCTAGAGGCCGAAAGAAAAATGTTTGATACGAACGAATAATGTGCCCATGAACATTAAAGTTGACCTTTGGAAACGTTACAACTAATCAAAGCATATGGAGCAGAACGAACGTAATAAAGACAGAAAGAATAGGAACACAGCACAACTACTTACTTTTTTGCAGCACTCTCTGGATCTTTCGGTACTGCTCTGGCTCTCTCAACTTCAGGTCCGACCACCGCTTCCTGAGCTGATCTTTAGACCTTCGTACCCCGAAATTCCTCTCAAGACTCCTGACCACTTTCGCCATGATTTTGGCCTTTCGGATATTGGGGTTGGGGTAAGGCCCATATTTTCCGTCATAGTCGGACTTCCTCATGATGTCGACCATCTCCAACATCTCCCCAAACGACATATTTGTGGCCTTAAAACGTCTCCTTCTGGATCGGGACGTGCCTGGATCCGCCCTTTCCTCCTCCTCCTCCTCCTCCTCCTCGTTGCTACAATTAGCCCGCACCTGCTGTATGTCCGCCATCATGCTCTTTCCCCACTGCGCCGAACGAAAAGGGGTGGGGAATACACTAGAAAGAACGTCAGGGGCGGGCGGAGTTACACGCATGCGCAGTGTATATAAAGCGTAACACGCGTGCGTATTACGTTTGATCTGTGAGCGGAGGAAGGAGCATTGAACGCGGCGATCGTAAGAACGAAGGTAAGAGACAAACTTGGGCCTATACTGCTTCTATAGATTGAGGCCTATATTGTAACAAGATTAGGAGAGTTTGGTGTGACATTAGGCTTTGTCTTGTGTTGTGTCTTGCAGTGAACATGGATATGGTACTGAAAGATCAGGACTTCATGTCAGTATTCGTAGATATGCTAAGGGAGCTGCCCTGTCTGTGGGAGATTAAACACCCCCATTACAAGAACCAAGCAAAGAGGAAGGCAGCACTGGAGCAATTGTGTGAAATTGTGAAGCAGGTGATCCCCACGGCAGACATCACTTTTTTAAAGATTTTCATTGGTGGCCCGAGGAGCACATATCTGAGGGAGCGCAAGAAAGTCCTGGATTCACAGCGATCCGGAGCAGCAGATGACATCTATGTCCCCAGGATGTTGTACTACGACAGGCTGCACTTTCTGGCAGGCCAGACTGAACCCAGGCCATCCCTCTCCAGTCTTCCTTCCACGCTTCCTTCCCCCCCGGCTGAGGCTTCTGACACCCAACCTGGGCCTTCCAGGCCATATGTGGAGGAGCCCAGATTGAGCCAGGTATAGCATTCTTCTAAATATTTCTGCTTGTCCAATCAATGATGTTAACTAGATGTTAGTTGGGAGTACTAATTTATGATTGTGATTGATGATGCAAAAACTAAAACCATGTCCCTTTTTCATACACAGGGAAGTCTCAGCCAGGAGGTGGCCGGGCCGAGCCGGCTGGCTGATCTGCAGGTCCCTCCACCCCCCCTGGAAACAGAAAGTGGCAGGAGGAGGAGTACCCTAGAGGAGGCTGCTATCAGATTTTTTTGTAGGGCTACAGAGGTCCTGGGAGCACCCCACACCAGGCAGGAGAACATTGCTGCATTCATAGCCTATAAAATGCAGAGGATGGAGGAGGGCCAAAAAGCCATGTGTGAGGCCCTCATATCAGAGGCTCTGGCGAAAGGTATGAGGGGCCAAATTACACCTCAAACACACCTTTGTGATGGTCCTCCTCCTCCTCCTGCAGGTCCTACTCCTCCTCCAGGTCCTACTCCTCCTCCTGCCACATCTCCAACTGCACAGCCACAGCCCGGAAGGAAGTGTGAAAGGAAGACCAGACAGTGAGGACCCTGGATCCAGTCTGGTCGGCCAAAAGATGCAGCCTCTTGTGGTACCACAGCCTGGGGACACTGATGTCATCTGCTGCTATCCGAGTCTCTGTGAATCCCGGACCAGACTGCCCTCCCTTATATATGGACTCCTCAGGCCACCAATTTTGAGGTTTAAGAATTGTTGTCTGCCGTGGGGGTCCCAGGCTTCACTAATTTCTCCTGTTGATCCAGTGTTGCCTTCCTCTTTGTTTGGTTCTGATACCTTAATAAAGGATTTTTGTTTTGAATTATACTCTCCTATGTGTTTTACTTCAAAAATGATGGTTTGTTTGTGAGGATTCAGGTACATTTCTAATATACAATGTGAAATGAACAAGGGACACCAACAACAAAAAATCTCATGGAGATTAAATAATAAAAGATATCAATGGTGTTGGGGTAACTTGACACACAAAACACACACAAAAATATTCTGGAGTAAAAATAAAAATAACATTGAACAAAGATCAGCCTTGGAAAAAATCCAAACATTAAAGAAAAAAAAAGGCTTAAAAACAAAAAAAAAAAAAAACATAAAAAATATAAAACTGTCAGATGTGACAACTAATAACAATATATTGAGGGAATCCCACTAAAAAAACACAAATAAAACTTTGTGAGAAGTGTGTGTGAATATGAGCAGCAAAACTACTTAATTCTTGTCACATTATAAAGAAGAAGAGAGTGCGCTGTATTAAACCATTTTTTACATTGCAGCGTGACGAAAGTGCTGTATCCATTGCGAACGCTAAGTTTACCAGAACGAGCTGTCCCGTGTCGGAATTTCTTCTGAGCATGCGTGGCACTTTGTGCGTCGGAACAGGCCACACACGGTCGGAATTGACGCGATCGGATTTTGTTGTCGGAAAATTTTATCTCCTGCTGTCCAACTTTGTGTGTCGGAAAATCCGATGGAAAATGTCCGATGGCGCCCACACACGGTCGGAATTTCCGACAACACGCTCCGATCGGACAATGTCCATCGGAAAATCCGACCGTGTGTACGGGGCATTACAAGGAATGTAAACACCCCTTGTAATAGGAATATGACATGACAGGTCCTCTTTACAGTGAGATATGGGGTCAATAAGACCCCACATCTCACCTCTAGGCTGGGAAGCCTAAAATAATAAAAAAAAAAAAACGTTCACCGCTTCCCAGCCGAAGCGGCGCCTTTTTTTGAATGCAGAGGCCGGGCGTGACGTCATAACATCGCGCCCGGCCTCCGAACGATCATAGAGACTCCGGCGACCATCTGGTCCGCTGGAAATCTCTATGGTGAACATCCGGCGCCGGCGGATCTGCTATCCGACTCACCGATCGCTGAGGTGAGTCGGTAGAAGCACCGGAGGGCGGCGGTAGGGGGGGGGGACGTCCCCTCTCACCGCCCGTAAGAACGATCAAGTGGCGGAACAGCCGCTATGATCATTCTTATGGTGTACGGAATCGCTGGCTGAAAATGCCGGTATCTGAATGATGTCTGTAGCCTCAGACATCATTCAGATATAGCCCCCGAAAGTCGAGGCCGTCATATGACGGCCTCCGGATGTCAAGTGGTTAAGAAAGAAGTGTCAGAAAAAGATTTAGACTTTAAGTGGTTAAACTTCCTGCATTTACACGTTGTTTAAAACTTGGCAGATTGCCCAGGTTATTTGTTTACACAGAGAAGTTTTATCCCTTTTGATCTAAGAAGGAAGTTAGTTACAATGTTTCAAGTTCTAAACTTGGCAGACTGCCTGGATGCTTTCTTTTGACAGCTGAGAGAGCAGATAATCTCTCCACTTGTTTATATGAAAGAATCAGCAAACTCAGCAGGAGAGATTGTCAGGGGAGGTGAATCGAGATCACAATTTTTTAACGATTAATTGTGCAACTCTAATATATATATATATATATATATATATATATATATATATATATATATATATATATGTACACACGGTGAAGGTACAATTGGAACCATCACAGCATTTAAAGCCAACCCCATCGTTATTTGTAATAAATTCGTCATCAATTGGTCCCCCGGCCAAAGCAAAAAAGGAAAAAGGAAATAAAGGGGGAAAAAGAAAAAACTCCATGGTCAAAGTGGACTAGATCGATCATAGTTCAAGCCAAAAAATACAGATTAGTATCTTTAATTTTAGAAGCATGAAAATGACACGTTAGCTTTGACTCCTCCAGGGTGGACCGTGCCAAGGGTATTAATCCAGTAAGTTGAAGCAACAGTCGGTCAAGATCACCGTCTCTGATAGGTTGTTAGACATGTTCAATGACCATACCCCTCAGTTCCTGTATTTGGTGTTTGTACCTGACGAAATGCACTGCTACTGGTTTGTTTAGATCTGTCTGCGTGTCCTCCTCTGTTTTAGATAGGGCGAGTCTAATGTCACTCCTGTGCTTTTGAAACCTCCTTTTGAAAGGACCAGTTGTCTTGCCCACATAGGGGAGTGTGAATGGGCATTTAAGAATGTAAACACAGTGGTCAGTGTTACGCTAGAACCATACCCAAAATTTCAGACAAGCTGTCACAAATGCCACAATTGTAACGTGTGTAATTCCCTTATATGTGGTGAACACTTTACGTACCCACATAAGAGTAACCGTTATCGCATTAAGGAGTACCTGAACTGTAACACTGACCACTGTGTTTACATTCCTAAATGCCCATGGGCACCGTTGATAATTACACACAGACGGCTGGCCTGGCCACTGCTGAATGAGGAGCGGGGGAGGGGGCGGGGCCCAGACTGACACTCGGAGAGGAGCAATCAAAGGCCACACCACGCCCGGCCAGTTGCTGCGGAGCGACTACATGTGACTGGCGGAGAGCCAGAACCTAGAGGTACAGTGAAAGCCCCAGGGCCCTGAGAGAAAGAGAGATCTACTATACATAGAGAGTAACATACTGTATATAGAGAGAGAAAGGGAGACACTATAGAGAGAGCAGGGAGAGTGCTGAGAGCGAACACAGAGAGATCGATTATACAGAGAGATGTATTGTACAGAAAGATATCCCATGTTGAGAGAGAGAGATCTACTATGCACAGAGATCCCATATACAGAGAGGGATTGGGAGAGATCTACTGTATAGAGAGACAGAAATCCAAATCACAGAGAGGAGGGTTTTATATACAGAGAGATCCACTATTCAGAAATAGTGATCTGACATAGATAGAGATAGATTCAGAGAAATCTACTATGCAGAGAGAAAGGGGGAGTAAGATACACGGATATATCTGCTATATAGGGAGAGAGAAAAATACTATATAGAGGTCCCATATATACAGAAAAAGAGAGACGGGTGCAATATGTGGAGAGATTATATATATATAGAGAGAGAGAGAGAGAGCGAGATCTACTTATATATATCTGATATATAGGGCTGAAACAACTAATCGATAACTAATCAATTATGAAATTAATTGATTACTATATTCATAATCGATTAATGTGTAAACTTTACATATTAACTAAATTATACATCACACTTTCTTTAAGGTTATTAACCTAAACAATAATTGGCCAACTAATCGATTATGAAAATAATCGTTAGCTGCAGCCCTACTGATATACAGAGTGCTTGAGAGAGGGGGATGCTATGCGGCCATGCCTGTGTGTCCTCTACTGTCTCTCCCAACTCTCCAACGATATCATCCTATCAGTAGAGTAGGGGGGGGGGGGGGGCTGGAGATCTGCAGAGAGAGCGGGAGTGCGCTCCAAAGAAGCTGCTGGCAGGACTTTTTCTGGCGCCCTGCCAGCGCACCGCTCCAGTGTGAAAGCCCTCGGGCTTTCACTGGAGTGAATGGAGCCACTGTTTCAGGGCGCTTTGCAGTTGCTATTTTTAATGCTATAGCACCTCAGTGTGAAAGGGGTCTAAAAGGGGCCATTGTGATTACAGAGAAAAGGGGGGAGGCATGACTGCAAGAGGCACTGTAATGTGGAGCTGTGATTGGTAGGGGCACTGTAATTTGGGGCTGTGATTGTTGGGGCACTGTAATGTGGAGCTGTGATTAGGATTCACCTGGACAGTTGGGGTTTTGAATCATGCGTCCGGGTTTCAGACCACCTAAAACCCGGACACATTATTCAGACTAGACTATGGCTTCACAGCAGTGTTGCTGGCTGCAGTTGTCTAAGCCGAAAGTGTCTGTTACACTCTTTCACACTTCTCAAAGGCAGCACTAACATCCCCCCCCTAGACAGGAGAGGAGGGAAGGCTTGACCTGCTCCTCTTCCTCCCCCTACCCCTTTGTGTCTGCCCACACTGCAATCCCCGGTGCTGTGCCTCAGGAAAGGGAAGTGGGGGTGGGAAATTTGAAGTCCAGCAGCCTCAGATACATCTGGATGAGAGGGGCTGACTGCCAAGGGGTGAGTGAGCTCCCCATCCATCCCTGTCTGTGACTGAAATCTCCTCCCTTCTCTCTTCTGCCTCTAAGTGTGTACACTAAGGTAAATCAGGGTTCTCCGTCCACCCCTTACATCAGAATTCCCTTTTACATTAAAGTCCACAGAGCTCCCCCTAAAGCAGGGGTCTCAAACTCAAATTGCCTGAGGGCCACATGACAATTTTCATATCCCACGGGGGGCCGCATGCAAACTTTTAAAACCTCAAAAGCAATGAACTATACCAGCAATACTATACTATACTATACCCAGCACTGGTGTCAGCAAACGCATTATTAACCCCCAGCACTGGTGTCAGCAAACGCATTATTAACCCCCAGCACTGGTGTCAGCAAACGCATTATTAACCCCCAGCACTGGTGTCAGCAAACGCATTATTAACCCCCAGCACTGGTGTCAGCAAACGCATTATTAACCCCCAGCACTGGTGTCAGCAAACGCATTATTAACCCCCAGCACTGGTGTCAGCAAACGCATTATACCCAGTACTGGTGTCCGTAAGCGCATTATTAACCCAGCATTGGTGTCAGCAAACGCATTATTAACCCCCAGCATTACCCCTCCCACACTGCACAAATAGCCACACACTGCACAAATAGCCCCACACTCCATAAAATACCCCCCGCACTCCATAAAATACCCCACACACTCCATAATTACCCCCACACTACACAATTACCCCCCCACACTGCACAATCACCCTCCACACTGCATAAAATACCCCCCACACTGCACAAATTTCTACCCCAGTCACCCCACTAAGGACTTTGCCTCAGTGTGATGGCTCACTCACCTCTCCTGGCAGTCAGGATCATCTGCCTCCAGAGTCCTCTCCTCCTGGCTTCCATACAGGCCTAGTGACAAGGGACCCAGAGAACACAATCTCCCGTCCTGAGGTGGCAGCAGGACCCTGGTTTGGGGCTCTGGTCGATCGTCAATGCCTAGGTGGGCGGATCGATGAGCGGATCCTTCCTCCGCTCCATTCTCAGCTCTGTTCTCTCTCTGGGCTGCAGCAGCGTGCAGCGGAGAGGACAGAAGAGATGGAGAGGTAAAGCTCTTTGGCGCCTCCCCCTCTGCGGTGCCTGGGTGCAGTTCAAAAAGACATCCTGGATAGAGGTCGACCGATATGGATTTTTCTCTGGCCGATGCCAATATTTAGAAATCGGGGCGGCAGATGGCCGATATATGATGACGATTTTTGTGGCCGATATTTTAGGCCGATTTGAAAAAAAAAAAAAAAAAACCTCACCCACTCCACTCCTCCCTGCTTGCTCCTGTCACTCTACCACACACTTGATGTCCTCAGTACAGATGGCACGGGTTGGCTGTGGCAGGTGGCACTGGTTGGCTTAGGCAGGTGGCACTGTCTGTCACTGGCAGGTGGCACTGGCAGGTGGCACGTTGCACTGTTTGGAGGGTGCACTGATTGGCACTGACAGATGGCACTGGCAGGTGGCACTGATTGGCAGTGGCACTGGAAGGTGGCACTGGCAGGCATTGGCAAGTGGCACTGGTTTGAAACTGGCAGGTGGCACTATTGGCACTGGCAGGTGGCACTGATTGGCGTGGCACTGGCAGGTGGCACTGAGTGGCATGGCACTGGCAGGTGGTGGCAGGTGGCACTGGCAAGCACTGGTTGGCACTGGCAGGTGGCACTGATTGGCGTGGCACTGGCAGGTGGCGGAAGGTGGCACTGGCAGGTGGCTTTGATTGGCAGGGGCACTGGTTGGCGGTGGCACTGGCAGGCACTGGTTGGCGGTGGCACTGATTGGCGGTGGCACTGGCAGGTGTTACTGGTTGGAGGTGGCAGGTGGCAATGGCAGACTGGTTGGCACTGGCAGGTGGCACTGATTGGCAGTGGCACTGGCAGGTTTCACACTGAGCGGAGTGTAACCGTGTGTGAAACTGACAAGGAGCTGTCCACACTCAGCGCTTGATGCTTGTGTGAAGCTGACACGTAGCACAGAGGAGAGAGACAGAGGGATCTGTCAGAATTGAGGTTGATGTCGGGGTGGGCGGGACCCGGCCGAGGTGGGGGGGACCAGCAGCTGTCAAACACCAGCCAATGATTGGGCTGCTTAAGAAAAGGGGCGGGCCACATACACGTAGCAGCCCGCCCAGATCCCATTGGCTGGTGTTTGATATTAGCCGGGTCCCGCCCACCCCGACCGGGTCCCGCCCACCCCCGACATCAACCTCAAATCTGACAGATCCCTCTGTCTCTCTCCTCCTGTTACGTGTCAGTTTCACACAAGCATCAAGCGCTGAGTGTGGAGAAGGGAGGAAGAGCAGCGGCCAGTGCTATATATCGGCCTAATGGCCAAATATCGGTCGACCTCTAGTCCTGGATCGGCCCTGCCTGCGGGCCATTTTTAACCGGTCCGCGGGCCGCAAATGGCCCGCGGGCCGGTACTTTGAGACCCCTGCCCTAAAGTGTAAGTGGGAACTCTGATGTAAAGGGGGCTCTAGGAACACTAAATAAAAAGGAGTACAGGAAACTCTGATGTAAGTGGGGCTCTGGTTACCAGAAACACCTTTACACCAGTGTTCCCCCTTACATTAGAGTCCTCAGCGTTCCTCCTTAAATCAGGGTTCCCAGAGCATCCCTTATGTCTTCCTTACATCAGAGTCTGCAGAGTCCCCTCTTACAGTGTAAGGGAACTCTGCGAGTTCAGATGTAAAAGAGGAAACTCTGATAATTCAGATGAAAAGGGGAACTCTTGTAATTAACTTCAGATGATTAGAAATGTTATTTAATCGCAAAATATATGTATAGTTTACACTATAAAAAAAAAATTGCTGTGCGCCGCTAAAGTGTTCGGGTTTGACTTGAAGAAAAGGTGGCAACCCTAAGCTGTGATTAGTAGGGGCACTGTGATGAAAAGGGGGACTGTAATCATTACAGGGCAGTCCCCTTCATATCACAGTGCCCCATTACATTGCGGAGGACCAACTCCATGATTATCCCGTCACCAACTGCCCTCGCGAACGGGCGTTTGCTGCAAAATCGGCTGCTCAGTCTAAAGTGCCCGGGCCTATATTGTGCCCCATTCCGGGCCTGGTTACTGGTGTAGACCTTGGAATTCTAAGCAGGATGTCTGAGGGGTGACAGAGGTGCAGTACAGCCCCCTGTATCTCAGTAAGGTCACAATAGTCTAACACTAATAGGCGTAGGCCGAGCCAGTGATGTGAAGATTCCATAGACTAGAGTCTCCCTTCTATCCTCAGGTGAGCCCACCCATCCTCACTCACCGCATCACGTGACGGCTCCCCCTTCTTCCCGCCAGCGGGGCTAAGTCACGTGAGGTCGTGTTTGTTTTGGTTCCGTACCTCTGGCTGTCACGCGCCGAGAGGGGGGCGTGCCGCTCGGCTGTGTCCCCGCCCACTCCGGAGCTGTGGTCTATGGAGATAGTGGCCGCTCCTCCTCCAGCGGGCTGGTGTGTCTGCCCTCCGCCGTGCCTTGTCTCTCCTGTCCGCAGATCAACCCGGCGGGTCCCGGAGATATGAGTAATTCAGGATCCGTCCTCCCGGGCACCCCTGCCAGCCCCAGCCCTGACACCTACAAAGGATGGCTCTTCAAATGGACCAACTACCTGAAGGGTTACCAGAGGAGATGGTTCGTGCTGAGCAATGGGCTGCTCTCCTACTACAGGTAAGTGCTCTCCCTGCTCATTACTGGGGGCTGGCAATGTCTGGGGAGGGCACCACTCACCTGGGGGCACTGGCTGCACTCTGCATGGGGTGGCACCCAAAGAGGGGACATTCACTATACCATGTCTGCTATGGTGGAGGTAGGTAGGTAGGTAGGTAGGTAGGCAGGCAGGCAGCACCCATGCCCTGTGATCAGGTAGGCAGACTTCATTCTCTGGATGCCCTGCGATTAGGTAGGTGGGCAGAATTCATCCTCTGGATGCCCTGCGATTAGGTAGGTGGGCAGAATTCATCCTCTGGATGCCCTGCGATTAGGTAGGTGGGCAGAATTCATCCTCTGGATGCCCTGTGATCAGGTAGGTGGGCAGAATTCATCCTCTGGATGCCCTGCGATTAGGTAGGTGGGCAGAATTCATCCTCTGGATGCCCTGTGATCAGGTAGGTGGGCAGAATTCATCCTCTGGATGCCCTGCGATTAGGTAGGTGGGCAGAATTCATCCTCTGGATGCCCTGTGATCAGGTAGGTGGGCAGAATTCATCCTCTGGATGCCCTGTGATCAGGTAGGTGGGCAGAATTCATGCTCTGGATTAGAGGTCGACCGATATGGGTTTTTCTCTGGCCGATGCCGATATTTAGAAATCGCGGTGGCCGATATAAGATGCCGATTTTTTGGGGCCGATATATTAGGCCGATTTTTTTTTTTTTTTTTCTCCCTATATCTCATAAAATCTAACAGTTAGACCCCTTTCACAATGGGGCGTTTTTCAGGCGCTTTTGGGCTAAAAATAGCGCCTGTAAAACGGCTCCCCTGCAGTCTCAGTGTGATATCCCGTGTGCTTTCACACTGAGGCGATGTGCTGGCAGGATGTTTAAAAAAAGTCCTGCAAGTAGCATCTTTGGAGTGGTGTATACACCGCTCCTCCACCACTCCTGCCCATTGAAATGAATGCGCACCGCTGCCGAAGCGCCTGCAAAGCGTTTCAGCAGCAGTGCTCCAGGGGCGCATTTAACTCCTTCCTCAGCCACTAGCTGGGTTATAAGCGCCCCGCTAGCAGCCAAATAGCGCCGCTAAAATGACGGTAAAGCGCCGCTAAAACTAACAGCGTTTTACCGTCAACGCATGCCCGCTCCAGTGTGAAAGCAGCCTTAAGTAATACAGAAAATTTATTACATTTAAACATTTATTAAACAAAACAAACCTCCAATCAGTTCACTTGTACGTATAATTTAGATTAAAAAAAAAATAACGATATCTTAAATATTAAATACACAAAAACAGGTAATCAAAACTTTTGGATGAAAAAAAATGGGCTAACTTTACTGCTCCATTTTTTTTTTAATTTTTTTATTTCATTAGTGTATTTTTTAAAAAAAAGTTGCGTTTGAAAGACCGCTGCGCAAATACCGTGTGAGATAATATATATATATATATATATATATATATATATATATATATATATATAATGTTTGGGGGTTCTAAGTGATTTTCTAGCAGAAAATACAGGATTTTTACTTGTAAGCAACAAGTGTCAGAAAAGATTTAGTCTTTAAATAGTTAAACTTAGAGCTTCTACACAGGAGTTCAGCTCATTGATAAAAGAACATGAAAAGATACAATGTATCTTCTTATCAGACTTGGCAGGCTGCCCAGGGAGGAGAGAATCCTCTCCACAGATAACTTTCAGGCAACTTGCATTGACTTCTATCACAGAAGTCATTTGCAAGTCCCGCTGAAGTTATAATCGGCTTTTTTTATCAGCACAATCGGCCGATGCCGATTAAGTAAAAAAAGCCAAATATTGGCCGATATATTGGTCGACCTCTACTCTGGATGCCCTGCGATTAGGTAGGTGGGCAGAATTCATCCTCTGGATGCCCTGCGATTAGGTAGGTGGGCAGAATTCATCCTCTGGATGCCCTGTGATCAGGTAGGTGGGCAGAATTCATCCTCTGGATAATGGAAAGAGTAGTGGACCCGCGCAGTGGAAATAGTGAAGATATGTTAGTGAACACTTTGGAACTGCTGCCGCCCAACATGCAGTCACCATAAATGGGGACAGCTGAGTTGATTAATATGGTAGAAGGGTATGGCGCTGTTCCTTTACCCAATTAGTGGTTTCCTACCTGTGTGCTTTTCATCCTCTGGACCAACAAGCAGGCAGATGACAAGGTGATAGGAGAGGGAGCAGACTAACACTATGGCTGGGCAGGCACTATATTGATAGGTAGGTGAATGGTGCACAGGCCCATAGGTAGTCCTTATGGATGAGCAGGCAGCACCCATGCTCTGCGATCAGATAGGTGGGCAGATTTCATCCTCTGGACCAGCAGATGGACAGGCAGCAAGGAAAGTCTGCCAACATGACAGGTGGACATGGCATATTGATAAGTAGGTGGATAGCCAGGTGGGTAGGTCACACCTGGCTCTGTGATTAGTTAGGTGGGCAGATTTAATCTATTAGACCAGCAGATTGACGAGCAGCATGTGACCAGAGCAAGGAAGGTCGGCCGACATGACAGGTGGACAGGCTGGGTTACATTGACGTGGCACATTGTTAGGTAGGTGGACAGCCAGATGGGTAGGTTATATCTGGCTCTGTGATTAGGTAGGTGGGCAGATTTCATCCTCTGGACCAGCAGATGGACAGGCAGCATGTGACCAGAGAGCAAATGATGTGTGGTGACATGACAGGAGGACTGATGGGGTACATTGGCATGGCATATTGATAGGTAGGTGATGTTGGACAGCCAGGTGGGAAGGTCACATTTGGCTCTGATTAGGTAGGTGGGCAGATTTTGTCCTCTTGACCAGAAGATGGGCAGGCAGCATTTGCCATCAGAGCAGATGATGTGTGGTGAGATGACAGGAGGACATTGACATGACATATGGATAGCTAGGTGAATGGTGAACAGGTATATAGGTAGGTTACATTTAGTGTGGTGATGGATGGACAAGCAGCATCCATTCTCTGTGATTAGGTAGGTGGTCGGAATTCATCCTCTTCTACAGTCTAAATCGGTGGTTCTCAACTCCTGTCCTCAGGGCCCACTAACAGACCAGGTTTTAAGTATTACCTTGGGGAGATGGAGACTAGAATACTGCAATCACTGAGCAGCAAATGATATCACCTGTGATGTATTTCAGTTATCTTGCAAACCTGGCCTGTAAGTGGGTCCTGAGGACAGGAGTTGAGAACCACTGGTCTAGACCAGTGGTTCTCAACCCTGTCCTCAAGTACCCCCAACAGGCCATGTTTGCAGGTTTTCCTTTTATCTTGCACAGGTTCTTTAACTCAGTCAATGGCTTTGTATTTTGGATCGCTTTTTAATCTAAGAGAAATTCCCAAAACGGCCTGTTGGGGGTACCTGAGGACAGGGGTGAGAACAACTGCTCTAGACCAATGTTTCTCAACTCCATTCCTCAATTACCCCCAACAGATCATGTTTTCAGGATGTCCCTCAGATGACAAGGCTGTGGTAATTACTAAGGCAGTGAAGGCTGTGCAAAATAATGGTAAGCCTGAAAACATGACCTGTTGGGAATACTTGAGGACTGGAGTTGAGAAACATTGCTCTAGAGTAGACCAACGGGTAGGCAGGTGACAAGGTGATATAAGAGGGAAACAAAGTCTGACACTATGGCTGTGCAGGCAGTATATTTACGCAATGGTAAATGGATAGGTAGGTGAATGCTCAACAGGCCTGTAGGTAGACCTTATGGAAGGGCAGGCAGCACCCATGCTATGTGATCAGGTAGGTGGGCACAATACTTCCTCTAGACCAGCAGATGGATAGGCAGCATGTGACCAGAGAACATGTTAAGTCTGGGGACATGACAGGTGGACAGGCAGGTAGATTGACATGGCATATCGATAGGTAGGTGAATGGTGGACAGCCAGGTGGGTAGGTTACATCTGACTGTGATTAGGTAGGTGGGCAGATTTCATCCTGCAAATGATGTGTGGTGACATGACAGGAGGACATTGGATAGCTAGGTGAATGGTGGACAGGTATATAGGTAGGTCACATTTAGTGTGGTGATGGATGGACAAGCAGCGATTAGGTAGGTGGGTAGAATTCATCCTCATGACTAGCAAGTTGGCAGATGACAAGGTGATAGGAGAGGGAGCAGACTGGTGACACAATGGGGTTGATTTACTAAAACTGGAGGGTGCAAAATTTTGGTGCAGCTGTGCATAGAAACCAATCAGCTGCCAGGTTTTATTGTCAGTGCCTAATTCAAGAAGCTGATTGGCTACTATGCACAGCTGCACCAGATTTAGCATTATCCAGTTTTTTAGTAAATTAACCCCTATGGCTGGACAGGCAGCGTATGTTGTGGTGACAGAGGGGTAGGTCATTTCATTGAGGGGAGTGGTGGCTGGGCAGATGTGATAAGTGAGGTGACATTGGTCTATAATGGTAGATTCTTATTTGTCAATTAAACGGTAAAAGAGTTTTAATGTTCACACCGGTGCGACTTGTCATGCGATTTGACAGTTCCAAATCCCATGGCTTACAATGGTCATCGTTTATTTACTTAAGTAAAACCTTTACCCCAAAAGGAACAAAACTATTTCTGTAACTGCTTATAAAGTGTTAGCTAGAGTTTGGCTTCAATTTGTTAGTGTATCTAAATGTGCTAGGTCTCTTTCACACGGGGCGGATCAGTCATGATCCGCCCCGTGAACATCCGCTTGCTCAGCGGGGATAGCTCCGCCGATCCCCGCTGAGCAGGAAGATGACAGGTGCATCGCTGTGCAGCGACGGACCTGTCAGAGCGCCGCTCTCCCCTATGGGGGGATCGGATGATGACGGTCCGTAGTGTCCGTCGTCATCCGATCCGATAAAGGATGGAAAAGTAGGTTTTTCCTCCGTTACACTTTTCGGATCGGAGCGGGTCGGATGTCAGCGGACATGTCACCGCTGACATCCGACGCTCCATAGGGATACATGTATGTCCGTTTTTCATCCGAAAACGGAAGGATGAAAAACGAACATACGGATCCCCTGTGTGAAAGAGCCCCTAGTCCATCTAATGATACCCTCCCTCCAGACTGACAGTTCTGCTGTCCAACGGTGTCTCTGTTGCTCCTCCATCTGGATTGTAGGCACTCTAATGCAGGAGGTGTATTGCAAGTGGAAAAGCCTAAAAAGAGAACTAATGCAGCCACCACATCTAATGATTGGTAAATTGAAATGACATTTTGGGTCCTGGGTTTACTAATGCTTTAAGATCCTTTCAGTGAAGGAGTGATCTGTAACAGGTACACACAGCAGAAGTTCTGGGATTGCTCTGGTTACTGTAATTTATTAACTGTAAGCTGTCTTTGGGTCCTTTCAAATGGCTGTTCTGTTCAGATCTACCTGACAATCTCTTCCCCCCCCCCCCCCCAAAAATTAGAAAAGTCTACTTTTTCCACTTTTTTCTTGCACCAAAGTATGTTTGGTGCCCGCATGCATTAGTTTGATGTATGCGGGTGCATATTGCTTTACCCCTTCAGCCCCGAAAGATTTGGCTGCTCAATGACCAGGCCATTTTTTGCGATACGGCACTGCGTCACTTTAACTGACAATTGCGCGGTCGTGCGACGTTGTACCCAAACAAAATCGGCATCCTTTTTTTCCATCCACAAATAGAGATTTCTTTTGCTGGTATTTGATCATCTCTTTGGTTTTTATTTGTTGCGCTATAAACAAAAAAAAAGCGACAATTTTGAAAAAAATGTCCTGCACACTGAAAATTGACTGACCGCTTACATACATTTTTGGTAAATCTGTTTGTCACTGCTGTTTCAACTACATCTGTAGCCATGCTCACATTATTTCAATGTTTTATTTAGCCATTAAGTCTTACCTAAATTATGGGTTTCCTTATCTTTACAATTTTGGCCTTTTAGTCCCCTTGCACTTTGATTGTGGTGTGAAAGTTATGCCCTGTTTGCTGTGTTCCTAATATGCCCTCCTAATTGATTAATTGCCCGATTCCATCCACACCCAACACAGTATATAACAAGGCTTTCTTTACGGGGGAGCACATACAGGGGGTTCTTCCAAAGAAGTGGCGTTCTTAAAAAAAGTGGCACTTCTGCTCTTGCACTTCAGCGATTTGCACAAAGCAAACCATAGCAGATTGCAGGTGATCTCATTTTCATATTATCTCTCCTTCTCTGAAACATGCACTCTTTACCTCTCCTCCTCTTCACAATTGCAGCCTCTCTCCTCAAGCTCTCTTTTTTCTACATCCCTCTGCTCCACCACACAGTCTGTACATATCACCCTCACTTCTCCCCTCCCCCTATTACTGCACTCATCACCTCTTTCTAACTCTAAGCCCACTTGCTAACATACCCCCCAGGATACTGAAGCATGTCCCCTCATACAAATCATATTCTCATATTACCTCCCTTACTCTTCTGCTTCTCCTAATCGCTGGAGATATCTCCCCAAACCCTGGGCCTCCCTTATTTAACTGTGCCCAACACACCCATCACCATCACCCTACATCCTCTGGCAGTAGTCGCAATCTACACAATTTAGTCTCCATTCCTCTTCTTCCCAACACCAGCCTCCCTCTCTCCTGCGCCCTCTGGAACGCCCGCTCTGTCTGCAACAAACTCACTGCTGTTCCTGACCTCTTTATCACTAATTCCTTCAATCTACTTGCTCTCACCGAAACCTGGCTCCACGAATATGACACCCCTTCTCTTGCTTCCCTCTCCCAGGGTGGCCTTCACTGGACTCACTCCCCTAGGCCTAATGGATGCAAGGGAGGTGGAGTGGGATTCCTCCTATCCCCCCAGAGCACCTTCCAGGTTATTCACCCTCCTCCCTCTTTTTCCCTCTCATCATTCGAAGCCCACTGTATACGTCTATTCTCTCCTACTTCCCTAATAATTGCTGTGATCTACCGGCCCCCTGGACCATTATCATCTTTCTTTGATGAGTTTTCTGCCTGGCTACCCTACTTTCTCTCTTCTGAAATTCCCACAATCCTTCTCGGTGATTTCAACATCCCTGCTAATACAAACACTCCTGCTACTTCTAAACTTCTTAGTCCAACCTCTTCATTTGACCTGAAGCAATGGGTACAGGCTTCTACTCACTCTGATGGCAACACCCTTGACCTTGTATTCTCCTACCTATGCACTCCATGCAACTTCTCAAACAATCCTTTTCCTCTCTCTGACCACCACCTTATTAGTTTCTCTCTCCCCCTGTCTTCCACCACCTTTCCCTCCAATCGCCTAACCATCACCCGTAGAAACTTTCGCAACTTCAACTCCTCTCTCCTCTACTCTGCTACCGACCACCTCTATGACAAAATCTCTCCCCTGTCCTGCCCCAACCAAGCCACATCCATCTACAATAAATCTCTGTCCACCACCCTGGACAAGCTCGCTCCCCTCAATACACGCAGAAACAGGCCTCGACCCCTACAACCCTGGCAAACAGATGACACCAAAAGTATCAAAAAACGTAGTCGTGCTCTTGAGCGTCTGTGGCACAAGACTAAGTCTCTCAAAGACTTCAACAATACAAATCTGCCCTCCAAAAATACTATTCTTTTCTCCACACTGCCAAGCAAACCTATTTTACAACTCTTATTAACACCTTCTCATCCAATCCCCGTAAACTCTTCTCTACCTTCAACTCTCTACTTCGTCCTCCACCGCCTCCACCCACTGACTCACTCACTGCCCAGGTGATCGCTAATCACTTCAAAAACAAGATTGATACAATCCGTGATGAAATCTCCATTCTACAGGTATCTCCCCCAGCTAAGACCCCATGTCAACAGGTACAACTGACACTCCCCCCTATTCAAATCTGCTACTACAAATGAAGTTGCTAAACTTCTCTCTATCGCCCACCCAACCACCTGTTCCCTGGACCCTATTCCCTCTCAAATGCTACGGTCACCCTCTGACCCCATCCTACACTCTCTAACCCACATCTTCAATCTCTCCCTCACCTCTGGCATCTTCCCCCGATGCTCTAAAACATGCACTGGTCACCCCCATACTCAAAAAGCCGTCCTTGGACCCCACCAATCCTAACAACCTACGCCCTATCTCCTTGCTCCCCTTTTCCACTAAACTCCTTGAACGCCTGGTTTACAACCAACTGAGTGACCACCTCATTAAAAACAACCTTCTTGATCCCCTTCAATCTGGATTTCGCCCTCAACACTCCACAGAAACTGCTCTTTTAAAACTCACAAATGACCCACTAACTGCAAAAACCAACGGACACTATTCTGTACTCCTACTTCTGGATCTTTCAGCTGCCTTTGACACGGTTGACCACCCCCTCCTCCTCAAAAAACTTTACTCCCTCGGTCTCCGTGACTGTGCTCTTCAGTGGCTCTCATCCTACCTATCCCAACGCACATTCAGTGTCACTTACAATTCTACTTCCTCCACTCCTCTTCCCTTCTCTGTTGGGGTCCCCCAAGGTTCTGTTCTTGGACCTCTTTTATTTTCAATCTACACCTCTTCCCTAGGTCAGCTGATTGCCTCTCACGGCTTTCAATATCATTTCTATGCTGATGACACGCAAATCTATCTCTCCACCCCTCAACTCACTCCATCAGTCTCCTCACGCATCACTAACTTACTAACCGACATATCTGTATGGATGTCACAC
Organism: Lithobates septentrionalis; assembly: GCA_037952835.1. Lineage (NCBI taxonomy): Eukaryota > Metazoa > Chordata > Amphibia > Anura > Ranidae > Lithobates > Lithobates septentrionalis. The sequence continues at coordinate 583,514 of JBBDGP010001450.1, forward strand.
CACTTCCTCAAACTCAACTTGTCCAAAACCGAGCTTATAATATTTCCTCCCCCACGTGCCTCTTCCCCTGACTTCTCTGTCAAGAGCAATGGCAAAACCATCCACCCGTCCACACATGTCAGGGTGCTAGTTGTTATCCTGGACTCTGAACTCTCCTTTCAGCCCAACATCCAATCACTTTCCAAAGCTTGCCGCCTCAACCTCCGCAACATCTCTAAACTACGTCCCTTTCTAACCAATGACATCACAAAGCTCCTGATTCACTCTCTGGTTATCTCTCGCCTTGACTACTGCAACTCCCTCCTCATTGGCTTACCTTTAAATAGACTATCCCCCTTCAGTCCATCATGAATGCTGCTGCCAGACTCATCCACCTTACAAACCGCTCAGTGTCTGCTACCCCTCTCTGCCAATCCCTCCATTGGCTGCCACTCGCCCAACAAATTAAATTCAAAATACTAACAATAAGTTACAAAGCCATCCACAACTCTGCCCCCAGCTACATCACTAACCTAGTCTCAAAATACCAACCTAATCGCCATCTCCGTTCCTCCCAAGATCTCTAGCTCCCTCATCACCTCCTCCCATATCTGCCTCCGGGACTTCTCCCGAGCCTCGCCCATCCTCTGGAATTCCCTACCCCAATCTGTCAGACTGTCTCCAAATTTATCCACTTTTAGGCGATCCCTGAAAACCTTCCTCTTCAGAGAAGCCTATCCTGCCTCCATCTAATAACTGCACTATTTTCTCCATTAGCTCATCCCCCACAGCTATTACCCTTTTGTATAACTTGACCCTCCCTCCTAGATTGTAAGCTCTAACGAACAGGGCCCTCTGATTCCTCCTGTATTGAATTGTATTGTACTTGTATTGTCTGCCCTAATGTTGTAAAGCGCTGCGTAAACTGTCGGCGCTATATAAATCCTGTATAATAATAATAATAATAAAAAAAAGCAATATTTTGTACTTTTTGCTATAATAAATATGCCTTTTTTTTTTTTTTTTTTTTTTTTAATAAAGCAATTTTTTTTCCTCAGTTTAGGCCGATATGTACTCTTCATATTTTTGGTAATAAAAATCACAATAAGCATATATTTATTGGTTTACGCAAAAGTTATAGCATTTACAAAATAGGGGAAAGATTTATGGCATTTTATTATTAATATGTGTGTATATATATATATATATATATATACATACATACATACATACATGTAATGGTGGTGATCAGTGATTTTTATCGGGACTGCGACATTATGGTGGACAGATTGGACACTTTTGACACATTTTTGGCACTATTGGCATTCATACAGCGAACAGTGCTATAAAAATGCACTGATTACTGTGTAAATGTCACTGGCAGGGAAGGGGTTTAAACTAGGGGCGATCAAGGGGTTAACTGTGGAGGGGGGGGGAGACTGCCTGGGTGATCCTCTCCCCTGACAGCACAGAGATCTGTCTGTCTCTGTGGAACGATCGCGGGTGCCTGACGCTCATCGCGACCGCCAGGCATGCGCATTGGCTCCCGCATAGCACGGTGGGCGCGTGCACGCGCCTCTGGCATGCGCCTGTGCCCCCTAGAGGTCAAAAGATGAACCGATGTACAGCTACGTCGTTTCGCCCTGGGGAGCCAACTTGCCGCAGTACAGCTGCAGCGGCTGGTCGGGAAGGGGTTAAAATTTGGCTGCCCATACACCTAACATGGGTTCATGAAGGACCAGGCAGAAAATACTGAAGGGAACATTCTTACCATTCATCTCCAATTGGGCAGGAGATCTGATCACGGATCCCCTGCTGATCCAAACAGACTCGGCCCATGTGAAAGGGGCATTAGGATCTTGTTTGGTCATGGAGTATCTCGGAAAAATCCATCAGCACAGTTCAGGCAAAAGTGCAGTAACTACCTATGTCGCCAATAAAAAGTGTTTGGTGCCTGCTTCATAATTATAACCTGGATAAAATACAGTATTGCCCTTAGAAGGGAGAACATAAAATGAACAAAACTGAAGCACAATAGCTCATCAAAGCACAATGCAAGTGATAACGCATGACTGCTTACTCAATGACATGAAAACTCAGGTTAACGAAACCATTAATCTGTCATGTAGGTTCATTGCAGCCTTTGTATTTGAAGAGTAGAAGGCCAGAACAAATCAGTAATATTTGGTAGTTCTCTCTGCCTGAGCACGTGAGCTGCCTTATGACACATCCAAAAAAAGAAATAAATTGTGATCTGCTAAAACTGTGGATCTGCTTGTAATTTATTATTATTATACAGGATTTATATAGTGCCAGCAGTTTATACAGCACTTTAGTACATATAATAGCAATTAGGTTTTTACCAAAACTCATGCATTGCATTTAAATTGACCTTGTCTGTGTTATGCCTCCATGGCTTTACATTCATTTGTCATAATAGGGTTACATTTTTTAATGTAGGCTGGAACTCTATTTCTAGGGACAGTCCTGGATTCTGAAGATTTGTCACCTTTAACCATTTGAGTACCAGCCAGCTAGTACCACCCATTCATTACCAGACCATTTTTCAGTTTTCGGTGCTTTAATAGTTTGACTTGCTCACTTTTTGCCAGTTTTTTTGACAATGAAGAAACCTGCTGGTATTGAAGTGATTAAAATACGGAGCTTGGTAATGGTGTACTAGATACAGAATATGATTATTATACAAGCCATACACGGATCGGTGAAGGGGGTTAATGGGCAGGTCACATACAGTAGATGGATGAAGATGAGCGGGTAAATATGCAGGAGGAGTTAAAGTGGTTGTAAAGTCAGAAGGTTTTTTTTTTATCCTAATTCATTCTATGCATTAAGATAAAAAGCCTTGTGTGTGTAGCGGCCCCCTTAATACTTACCTGAGCCCCATCTCTATCCAGCGATGTACACAAGTACCTCTGCCGTTCAGGACTCTCCCTACTGATTGTCTGAGACACAGCAGCAGCACCATTGGCAATCAAAGTCAGATAGTCAATCAGGAGAGAGAGGGGGCGGGTCCGAATTGCGGCTCTGTGTCTGAATGCTTCAGCTCGGGTGCCCCCATAGCGAGCTGCTTGCTGTGGGGGCACTCAACAGAAGGGAGGGTCCAGGAGTACTGAAGAGGGACCCGAGAAGAGGAGGATCTGGGCTGCTCTGTACAAAACTACTGCACAGAGCAGGTGAGCATGACATGTTTTAAAGAGGGGAAAAAAAAAACACGAGACTTTAGTATCCCTTTAAAACGATACTAAGTCCTCATGCACACGGACGTTTTTACAGCCGCTTTTTTGAGCTTTTTTTGCAGCTTAAAAAGGCCTGTCTATGTTAGTCTATGGCTTCATGTCCACCTAGGCGTTTTTGAGCTGCAAGTGGCATAGGCGTTTTTAAGCTGTAAAAAAAACCCAGGACCAGTGGGTTCTGAAAGACGTTTTTCAGCTGTAAAAACGCTCTAACGCTGAAAAACGCTGAAAAACGCTCAAACGTCATTCACCAATGTTTTTTAGCGTTTTTGAACCATTGAGAAAAAAAAAAAAAAAAAAAACGCTCAAAAACGCTAACGTGGAAAAACGCTCAAAAACGCTATTGCAAAAACGCTGAAAAAAGCTGAAAAAAGTCACTGCAAAGATACTGGCGTTTTCATAACGTTTCTTTAACAGCCTGTGTGCATGAGGGCTAAAGGTTCTCTTATTTGAAAAAAATAAATAAAAATGTACACCTCATACTTGCCTCCTCTGTGTAATGGTTTTGCACAGAACAGCCCCTCTTCTCTGGTCCGCCACCAGCTTTTTGCTCTCATGCACATCACTGGATCAGGCTTGGGTAAGTATTGGGGGGGGGGGGGGCTGCAGGGGATGCTGCACACTGAAGGTTTTTTAGCTTATGCATAGATTGAATTACAACTACTTTAACATACAGGTCAGAGACAGAATGGAGATAAGATGTACTGCTCACTCTTGGATGAGTGGAGGGGGCTTAAAAGGGTTAAAAAAACAAAAAAAAAAACACATCTTTAGCATTGGGGGAGATCTCTACTCCACAAAAGCAGCATGAGCTGAAGTAACTGAAGACAGTTGGTTTTAATGTTTTCACCCTGCAGTGGGGGCGCTGCGAACCTGCACCCCAGTACCCAACACCCCTGAAAATATTGTGTTCAGAGCAGCTCAGATAAGACCATTTGGGTCGGGGGACTCTCCCAGGAAGGAAGCTTGGGGCACAATAAAAAGATTTTCACCAGAAAGGGTGCATTATGGGGCTGCCATTGCTGGCCGCCTCTTTTGAGGCTGCATTCACACCTGAGCGTTTTCAGCTCGTAAAACGCCGTAAAACACCTGAAAAACGCAGAACAAGCAAAATCCCATTTATTTCAATGGCACCTTTTCACATCTGAGTGTTTTGTCACCTGAAGCAAAATGCCTGAAAAAACACCTTAAGCTCAAAAAAGAACATGAGCTTCTTTAGGACATATTACAGGCGTTTTTTTCTGCTGTTTACATTGGTGATCTGTACAAAATCGTGGTAAAAACACATGACTCTGAAATGCTCAGGTGTGAATGTAGCCTAAATGTTAGTTGCCTGGCTGTGTTTTGCTTCAATGCTTTCAGTCACTGACTTAGAACATTCATGATGTAAATGAGTGCCAGAATGCGCGTTCGTGTGATTTTTACCGCGATTGTCGCCTGACGTATCGTGGGAAAATTGCACCATGTTTGGGGTGCTATTGAAATTGACAAGCAATGCATGGGCGTCTCGCGATTTACTGCCATTGCGAGTCGTGGGCAGAATTGCGGTGATTCTGCCTGTGATTCGGAATGCGAAGATGTGAATGGAGCCTCAGTTATAGGTCAGCTCTGGAGTTGGCTGGAGCTTCTCAGCTGAGCACTGGGTGGATCCCAACAATCTGGTTCTGTGATGGCAGCGAGCTATATACAGCTGGTTCTGGGTCACAGAAGAGCACAAGTAAGAACACTTCTGTGACCCACAAGAGAAGTATGGCCAATAAAGCTTTGGCCATACATCTGTTTTAAGGTCGGTGTGCAGGGCCGTCTTTAAATACTGATTGGACCCTGGGCAAAAAATTTTTTTATGCAATTTCACTCTCTATCTGCTCTGAGACATACACTAAATAGCAGATTTAGCCGAATTATACTTTTTAAATAAAAATACCCCTACAATACACAAGCTTAATGTATTCTAGTAAAGTTAATCCGTAAACTAAGGTCTGTTTTGTTAGTTTATAGCAGTAGTTTGTTATTTTATAAACTTACAGCAGGCCGTGGCCATCTTAAGTATGGGCATCTGAAGCCAGACTGTATTTCTTCCTGGATCTCATCCTTGCAGATCTCGCACATGCTCAGTGCAGCACAAGCAGTGTAATAGGTTTCAGGTCAGGTTTCTATAGCGACGGCAGTGTCAGAGGAAGTTGCCGCCCTTCTCCAGAAGGCATTGTAAACAGGAAATTATGCGATGGGCCACGGCCAGGTAGGAGGAAGTGAAAAATGAATACAGCGGATATACAGTAGGTGCTGAGAAAAAAAAAAAACAAATATCCAATTCGTTTACAGTGCACAGTTTAGTGAGGGATGCTGAAGAGTTGTAAAAGTAGGTGGAACTCCACTTTAAAATCAGTTTACTGTATCAGATCAGGCAGAAATTGCTATTGGTTGCCAGTGGTTACAGCATATTATTACTACTTACTGACTGGTTTCTAAAGGTTACAGCACACATTATGGCTCACTGATTTGTTGCTAGAGGTTACAACAAATGATTTCTGCTTGTTAATTGGTTGCTAGAGATTACTGTACAGTAATACTGCTCACTGATTGGTTGCTAGGGCATGATATACATATGAATGCCGCCTTAATTTACATATTAATGCTGCCTGCCGCAGCTATTTACTTATGAATACCGCTGCTATTTAATTATGAATGCCGGTTATTTACACGTAAACACAGGGTCGGCAGGTGAGTCATCTGTACACAACAATAAGGCAGAGCTGGGCAGCATTAGTACCAGCACTTCACACTGAGATATCGGGACACAGCACAGGACTAAAACTTCAAGGGACAAGGGAATTTAAACTGGGATAGTTGGCAAATATGAGGCAGCTGCTTTGGGCCCCACAAAAATGACAGGGCCCAGGGCAGCTGCCCCTTTTGCCCTGCCTTAAAGACGGCCCTGTCGGTGTGTCAGCATTAAAGCTAGGTAACTAGCATTTGCATAAGGCCCCAGAATGACAGCCCCTGTGCTTCTCTCATGACAGAATCCCTTTTAAATTTGTGTTTATACAGTATAACCATTTTTCATTCTTTTTGTAGTTCATCTCTTTTTAGTTAATGTGTTACACCCAGATCCTGCATTCATTATATCTGGTCCCCCACAGTACACAGAACATAAAAAAGCAATTATTTTAGTAAATATAAATGGCTAAATCCCTTTTCTCATCAGCTGTGGCCTTGTGACTTTTATCAGTTCCTAGTAAAGCTTGTAGGAGGAGTTTTTTTTATTCTCCCTGAACCTCTGTCTAGACATGTCTGGACAGTGCTGATTGGCCCTGTGCTGATCACATGCAATCTCCCAAGAAAGGAAAAAAAAACTCTAGCAATACACACCAAATTGAGCACACGCAGCTCATCCCCTGGATCTGTAAATATCAGGTTATTTTTTTGGAGACCGTGAAAGAAGGGGAGGATCAGAGAAGACGGGATCAAACAGCCTTTATACACAATGCAAATGATTAACCCCTTAGGTTCCACAGTGAGTACAAGCATGCTTTACTGCATATACAGACTGATTTTACTGTTTTTACTGCGGGTTTAGTAACACTTTAATGAAGCTTAAAGTTGATTGTGGCCCTGACCATGCTTCTTTCCCTCTCGGTCCTTTACTATAATTGGAGGCCCTTCTATTGTGCAGGTCAAGCTTGTTTCTTAGAGAAAAAAAACAATTCACTAATATCTTCATCTGTCTAACTCTGGATCCATTGATCATTTTGACATATACTTGTCAATAAAAGTAACATCATCTTATGTGTATTTTTTCCATATGTGGCCTGAATTGTCCACATTTGTGACAGGCTTTTAGTTTTTTAGTAAATATGGTGACGCCATACTGTACCTACCATGATTTCTTTTTTTTTTTTTTTTTTTTTTTGGATAGCATAGGGAAGAGTAATCAAAGTGTCCATCTGGGCTCTAAAAAGTTGGTGTATTCTTTTTTTGTATGAAGACCAAGTGTTTGTGTGTATTTTTTTTTTTTTTTTTTTTTTGCTGGCTTTCTCTTCATGAACAATTATACGTGGTACCACTGTTAGCTGTGCACAGTGCAATCATGGCAGCAAGGGTCTAGTTGTGAATGTATTTGTCTACACTACAGCATTAAACACCTGCCACTGGTTAATGTTTCTCCTTCTTCCTTTTTTATTTTATTTATTGATTTTTACTTTGAATCTTTATTTGAGATTTTACAGAATAACAACAAAAAAAGCGAGAAAATACATTCACAGAATATATTCAGTATACTAATTAGAATGCGCAAAGATCATGTAATGGTTATTGGAGAAGGAAAACTGAAGGCTAACTATACAGTACCTATATTCAATTCTTGTTTTAACTCAAGTAATACTTTTAGTACCTTCTTCTTCCTTTTTTTTTTTTTTTTTTTTTTTTTTTTTTTTTTTTTTTTTTTTTCTCCTTTTTGTCAGAGGAACATTGGCTATTAGCCATAAAGCAACTTTCCCATAGACAGGGCACAGGCAGCTGCTGTAGGTTTTTTTTTTTTTTATACCATTGATGTCACTATCGTTGACCCGTGACCACCCATCGCAGAACAAGAACGTTCAAATTATCAGAATTACAAGATCTGACAGTCTTGAATGTGCGTTTTAGTCCCTTTTACAGCAGGCTTTGTGAATTATCACAGCAGTTTAATTTGTACAAAAATCATAAATGGTGATAGCCAGATTTTGAAATAAGTCATTGAGTGATTAAGCTGCGTATTTAGCGAGACGTTGTCAAACACAACGCTGCCAAGATAAATATCCAGAGCCTGTGCTTCAAAGATGTCTGTTGCCGTGGAGCAATTATTTGCTTTAGAGTTGGAATATTGCAATTAGAATGAGTGGTTATGGTGCACTACCAACTTTCCAGTCTATTATTTATCCCCTGGGATGTCACCCAGCGTGGATAACAGCTATGTTTATTCAAGAGCCACATCTGTGCGTGAGCGCAGCTCTCACACAGTCATTTCTACTGTGCCCACAGGATACCTGTAGTTTGCATCTGTTTTATTTGCCCATTACTGTAGATGGCCAAATCTGCTGCAAATCAGACTGCTTGTGTCGCTAAGATGAAGTCTCTGGTGGCCCAATCTGCAGGTGTATGAGCCCCAGGAGTATTACTTTCCTGGAAGTTGAGTAGCATTTGACATGTCTCACACACAGGTAAAACTGTAGGAGGGTGGAAGAGAAAGACGTGAGTGTGCGAAGATTTACACTAGGTAGCTATATAGGATAAAGACACAGGATAGGTCAGTCAGGGCCAGGGTGGATTTGATTTAAATCACTAGTAAAAAGGCTTGATTTAAGTCATCATGATTTTTAAAGAGCAACTGTCATCTCTGTCCCACAGCAGCTCCTCCTCTGACACTCTGTCGACTCACCGAAAGTCCCATTAGCTTTAATGGGACGGCTGATGATGTGGCAGTGACACAACTAGGTGAGGGACGTGGCGGCAACAGGTGAGTGGATGACCGCTAACAGGCGCTGCCAATAATGGATCTGAAATGACAGGTGCACTTTTTAAATGTAAGGATTTATTCTTGCTGGTAGTTAGAATCTTTAAACTTTGCAAACAAAATTAAGGTTTCCTATTTAGAATAATAAGCTGTCAGGTTAGTAAAACAGCGATATCAGAACTGATTCAATCATACAGTTTGTAGTGTACATAAAACAAAAGAACTCAGCTCTAGGCAGACATGTCATAATGCATCCCACCTGCTGATGGAAACAGGTGCTGGCTCTGCATGTAGGAATGAATCGAAGAAAAGGCTGGACGGCCTCACTCTGTTAACACCTTTTATTGAAGACAGTTTAAAAATTCTTCTGGTACAAAGACATCAGAGGCACAGGATCAATGAAAAGCTGACATGTTTCACACCACTATGGGGTGCTTAGTCATAGCTGTTGGAAGATGGAAGATGGAATGACTAATATAATATAAATCTAATCTATCCCATCTATCTATCCCATCTAGACATGCCTGATGTATCGTGCAACACAAAAATGCATTATGAACAAACATAATATGTAAATGTTCATACTTAAAATTTGGAACAAAAGCTGAAGAAAGTGAACAAAATGAAAAAAAAATAAAAATAATGAATAAATACACACATAAAAAGCTGAAAAACCAAGTACCATTGTGCATATAAATTCATATTAAAAGCATTGAGTTTATGGAAATAAAATAAAACACATTGGGGGTTATTTACGAAAGGCAAATCCACTTTGCACTGCAGTCGCTCTAAATCTAAGGGGTAGATCTGAAATGAGTGGAAGCTCTGCTGATTTTATCATCCAATCATGTGCAAGCTAAAATGCTGTTTTTTTTTTTTTAATTTTATTTTCCTTGCATGTCCCCCTTGGATCTACAGCGACTTTACTTCCAAGTGCACTTGCAGTGCAAAGTGGATTTTCTTTATCATACATCACGGGACACCGAGCACCATAATAATGACTATGTGGGTTATACGCTTACCTTCAGGTGATTGGACACTGGCAACCAATAGTAAGACGGTTCCTCCCATATAACCCCTCCTATACAGGAAGTGCCTCAGTTTTTTCGCCAGTGTCTTGAAGGTGATGGTCATGGCTGTTGAAGCTCTTCAGTTTCTTCAAAGAAATGTCCCACTGACATGGGATGGTGAGTACTCCCCGTTGGGGCTTCATTATATATATGTATGTATGTATGTATTCCCCTGTTTTTATTAAACTGCCACAGTGGGCCTTGATCCGTTGTCCAGGGAGGCCACTTGGCGCGTTTAAAAAAAAAAAAAAAAAAGTACAGGCGAGCGCGCGTGCACGCCGGCGGCGCCGCTGGTGCACGTGCGCCGCGGTCCACGGCATGGCGCCGCGTGCGCTCGATTCCATGCTAGTGTATATAGCATGGAGCTCCTGGCGTGCGCGGAGCGAATGTGGGCACGTGAGTCGGACGGTCTTGGACAGCGGCGACAGGTTAAGGTCTGGGGTAGTTGTGGGGAGTACTCCTTGGTGTTCTCGTATGTAAGCGATGTCTTCCAGAAAACGAGCAACAGGGACCAAGGCAAGCCCAGGGGTAAAGGTCCCTCCACAAATAGCAGGAGACCAACCCCATACTGATACGGCCTCAGTCTCTACTGAAGGACCTGTGGCTTCTGACCTGGCTGAGCCACTGCACTTGTCATGCATAGTAGCCAATACTGATGCACCTGCCTCGGCTTATGTTACTAAGGAGGATTTGGCATCTGCCCTAGCAGGCCTGGAAGGCAAGATAGCTGGCATGATTGCTTCTGTAACACAGGGGGGAAGGAAGCGTAATAGATTTCCCTCCCCTGAACCTGGGCCAAGTGGTGAGTCACTAGAGCCCCAGGACTCTTATAGCCAGATGGGTCCAGGTGACTTGGAACCAGAGTGGGCAGAGGATCCGGAGGAATTGGCTTTAAAGGACCTGGGGGAGGCTGAGGATTCCTCAGATGAAGATTCTGGCCCTGAAGAGCCTATGTCAGCCTCCCATTCCTAAAAAATGTTTATCCAATCTCTAATGGAGATGGTACGAATTGGGTTTAAATTACCTCCGGTTCAGGAGTCTGCACTCTCTTGTTCTACTCTGGGATCTTTGCGACATAAGCAAATTTCCCAAGCCTTTCCCTTGCATCCATTATTGGAGCAGGTAATTTACGCGGACTGGGAACATCCTGACAGGATATACTTACCTCCCAAAAGGTTTTCAGTGTTATATCCTATGGAGGAAAAGTTTTTAGGAAGAAATGAAGCATGCCCTTTGTAGACACTGCCATATCTTCTGTGAATAAAAATGTAACCTGTCCAGTGGATAACGCCTAGGTTTTCAAGGATCCAGCGGATAAAAAGCTAGAATCCTTATTAAAGGCTTCCTTTTCAGTTGCCAGTGCAGCAGTTCAACAAGCTATTGCAGCTATTGGGATATGTCAAGCCCTAAAAGATCGCTTTAAGAAGGTAGTAAGGAACATACCTTGCCAGGGGGAATCTGCTGAAGAGCTATCAGAGATCCCTCATGCCTTATGTTTTGCGGTTGACGCTTTAAAAGACTCAATTAAACAGATGTCTCGTTTTGCGTTGTTATCAGTTCATATGCGCCGAGTATTGTGGCTAAAGAACTGGTCTGCTGAGACGCCATGTAAAAGGTTACTGGCTGCTTCTCCTTTTCATGGAGAGCGCCTGTTTGGTGATGATCTGGATAAATACATCCAAAAGATCTCAGGAGGTAAGAGCGCTCTGCTTCTTATTAAAAAGAAGGGGAAGCAGCCCTCTTATAAAATTCCTAATCCCCCAGGGCCTGGTGCCTCTTTTCCTAAGGGGTATCGACGGCCTCAGCCGTCTGGGTTTAAAAGACCACAGGGTCAGAAAAAACATTGGGCCCAAAGGCCACCCAAGCCCAGTTCCAAGTCTACCTTGTGAAGGGGCGCCCCCGCCCTCACGGGTGGGGGGCAGGCTTCGGCTGTTTGGGGAGGCCTGGGAGGAACTGGTTGAAGACAGATGGGTCATTTCCACTGTAAAGAACGGTTACAGAATAGAGTTCCGGGAGGTTCCCCCGAACCGTTTTCTACATTCAAGGGTCCCGGTGGATCCAGGAAAAAGAAGATGCTTATTTCTAGCTTTACACCATCTGCTGATGCAAGGTGTAATCATAGAGGTCCCGCACGAAGAAAGATTCAAGGGGTTTTACTCAAACCTGTTTACCGTGCCGAAACCAAATGGGGAAGTAAGGCCCATTTTGGACCTCAAGGCTCTGAATTTCTTTGTAGACGTCCGCTCCTTCCGCATGGAGTCGATTCGCTCAGTCATAAGGTCCCTGAGAAAGGGAGACTTTTTAGCATCCATAGATATCAAGGATGCGTACCTTCATGTGCCGATCTTCGGGCCACACCAAAGGTTTTTACGCTTCGCGGTAGAGGGCAGTCATTTCCAGTTTGTGGCGTTACCTTTCGGTCTAGCCACGGCCCCCAGGGTCTTCACAAAGGTTCTAGCCCCAGTGTTGGCTTCCCTAAGATCTCAAGGAGTTTCCATAATAGGATATCTGGGCGATCTACTGCTAAGGGAATGCTCTCGCCCTGCACTAATTTTAAATGTGTCAACTACAGTGAGCGTCTTACAACGCCTAGGTTGGGTACTAAATTTGGACAAATCAGCTCTTTGCCCGACCCAAGCCTTGATGTATTTGGGTCTAGTCTTGGACACCGTCCAAGAAAAGGTGTTCCTTCCACTCCTAAGTGTCGCCTCTATAGTGGAACTGGTACAGAAGGTGATAAAAGAACCAGCCCCTTCTGTTCGGCTGTGCATGAGATTACTTGGCAAAATGGTGTCATCTTTCAGCGCAGTGCCATATGCACAGTTCCACTCCAGAGTGTTCCAGAACAGTATTCTAAAAGCCTGGGACAAGTCAGTTCGAACCCTGGATCAGCCTATGGTTCTATCTCTACAGGTTCTATGGAACCTCTCTTAAGAACCAGCAACTTGAAAAGGAGGAAGTCTTTACCACCTGTAGCCTGGAAGGTGATAACCACCGATGCCAGTGTTCTCGGCTGGGGAGCAGTCCTAGAGGAAGCATCTGTTCAGGGAGTATGGTCCCAGATAGAGAGGACTCTGCCCATCAACCTATTAGAGATTCGGGCAGCACGTCTGGCCCTGCGATTCTGGACGTCCAGGTTGCAGGTGCTTCCTGTCAGAGTCCAGTCCGACAACTCCACAGTAGTGGCATATATCAACCACGAGGGAGGTACCAGGAGTCGGGCAGCCCAAAGAGAGGTAGATCATATTCTAACCTGGGCAGAAAAACACGTGCCTTTTTTGTCGGCAGTGTTTATCCCGGGGGTGGACAATTGACAGGCGGACTTCCTGAGTCGCCAGAAATTGTTACCAGGGGAATGGTCCCTGCATCCCGAGGTGTTTCTACAGATCTGCCAATACTGGGGAACCCCAGATGTGGATCTGTTGGCATCCAGATTCAATGCCAAACTGGACAGGTTTGTATCCAGGACCAAGGATCCGCTGGCTGTCGGGATAGACGCATTAGTGGTTCCTTGGGATCAGTATTCTCTGATTTATGCCTTTCCTCCAATCCAGATTCTGCCGCACTTACTACACAGAATACGGGAGGAACGGAAGCCGGTGATCTTGGTGGCCCCAGCGTGGCCCAGGAGATCATGGTACTCGGAAATTGTGAAATTGGCAGTAGGGGAACCATTGGTCCTCCCTTGTTGCCCAGACCTGTTGTCTCAAGGGCCCATATTCCACCCTTCTTTACGGTCGCTGAATTTGATGGCCTGGCTATTGAGACCAGAATATTAAAAGACCGTGGTATTAGGGGTTTGGTCTTGTCCACTTTGATAAATGCTAGAAAATCAGTTTCTAGAGCTATCTATTACAGAGTATGGTAGTCATACATTTCTTGGTGTGAGAAAAGGAAATGGAACCCTCGTAAGTATACGATTGGAAGAGTCCTCGCCTTTCTCCAAACAGGAGTAGACTTGCAGCTCGCTTTAGGGACAATTAAGGGACAGATTTCGGCCTTATCTGTTTTCTTCCAGAGACCAATTGCATCCCGATCTTTGGTGCAGACCTTTGTTAAAGGAGTAACGCACCTGAGACCACCACTTAAACCGCCTTTATGTCCATGGGACCTAAATTTGGTACTTTCAGCCTTACAGAGTCAGCTCTTTGAACCCATTAGGCATATTCCGTTTGTCCTATTGACCAGGAAATTAGTTTTCTTAGTGGCTATAACATCGGCTAGAAGGGTGTCAGAATTGGCCGCCCTTTCTTGCAAGGAACCTTTTATGGTTCTTCATAAGGACAGGGTGATCATGCGCCCTCGTCCGGATTTTTTGCCAACGGTAGTGTCCAAGTTTCATCTGAATCAGGATATCATTTTGCCTTCCTTTTTTCCAAACCCTAAGACTAGGGAGGAAAAGTCGCTTCACTCACTGGATGTGGTGAGAGCGATTAAAATTTACTTGGAAATGTCAGCTCCTTTTCGGAAAACTGACTGCTTTTTTGTCTTGCCTGAGGGTCCTAAAAAAGGACAGCCGGCAACAAGTTCATTTATATCAAGGTGGATTCGCCAGACTATTGTCCAGGCGTATGGATTAAAGCGCAAGGTTCCACCCCGGGATTTGAGCGCACACTCCACTAGAGGAGTTAGTGCATCATGGGCAGTACGCCAGCAGGTGTCTATGGCTCAGGTTTGCAAAGCAGCCGTTTGGTCTTCAGTTCATACGTTCACCAGGTTTTACCAGGTGGATGTGGGATCTCAAAATGAGACTGTCTTTGGCCACAGCGTGTTGCAGGCTGCTTTATAATCTCAGGCCCGTCGGGCTTAGGGATAATGTAGTCATTATTATGGTGCTCTGTGTCCCGTGATGTATGATAAAGAAAAATGGATTTTTAAAACAGCTTACCTGTAAAATCCTTTTCTTTGAGTACATCACGGGACACAGAGGTCTCTCCCCTCTTTTTTTGGGATCGTCATTGCTTGCTACAAAACTGAGGCACTTCCTGTATAGGAGGGCTTATATGGGAGGAACAGTCTTACTGTTGGTTGCCAGTGTCCAATCACCTGAAGGTAAGCGTATAACCCACATATGTAACCAGGTGAACTGCGCTAGCAACTATATATAAATAAATAAAAAAATATCAGATCAAAAAACACAAATAATGAATTTGGAGGTGTCACGAATAGTGAATATAAAGGTGTCAGACAACTGGGCATGCACCCCGCGCAACTCACCCAATTGTTTGTGAGAATGCGCTGGAGTGCACTACCAGAACCACAAGACCTTCAATATAAATGTAATCAATTCGTGTGCATAATTACTGCAAGATGACAGAAGATAACAACGAGAATGTGTAAAAGTGCATTATCTAGGTGAAAAACCTTCACTACAATAGAAATAGATTGGTGTGCATATTAGACAGGTGCAATTATAAAATATCACAAATAGCGATTTGACATAACACCAGTGCAAAGAAAAGAAATAAAACAAATATGCTCTCAAAAATGACTATGGAGCTATCCCCTCGGGAGATGCCAGGTGGGATAATAAAATCATGAAACGTCAGCAATAACCAAATTTGCAAACAGAGAAACGTAGCTGATGGTTAAAAAACCCCTTCATGGGAGAAGCAATAGGCGGACTTCCAGCTTTTTCATCCTTATAATCAAACAGGGCTGATGGTGTAACGATGTTGGAAATTGCTTGGAAGAAACCACAAAGCACACGTTCCACCAAAGGAGAAAAGAGAAGCATATAGCATAAAACCTTAAGATACCAAGGGTCACCTGCGCATAAATGCGCTACTCACGGGACCGGTAAGCAGAGCAGGCATTCAGATATTTGGTCGGTTCGCCGCTCTCCGGCGTGCGTTCCACCAACACCAGGAAGTGATGTCACTGGTAGCAAATCAGACAGACGTGGACAGGATGTTGCGTCGACGCGTTTCGCCCCTCCCCCAGGGCGTTATCAAAGACTCGTTCGTTGTCATGCTGAAAGATGAAATTCATCTTCATGTACAGCTTTCTAGCAGAAACCTGAAGGTTTTGTGCCAATATTGGCTGGTATTTGGAACTGTTCATAATTCCCTCTACCTTGACTAAGGCCTCTGTTCCAAATAAAGAAAAACAGCCCAAAAGCATGTTGCTGCCACCACCATGCTTCACTGTGGGTATGGTGTTCTTTTGGTGAAGTGCAGTGTTGTTTTTGCGACAAACATATCATTTGGAATTTTGGCCAAAATGTTCAACCTTGGTTTCATCAGACCAGAACACATTTTCCACATGTTTTTGGGAGACTTCAGAGGTGTGTTTGCAAAATTTAGCCAGGCTTGGGTGTTTTTTTGGTAAGAAAAGGCTTCCATCTACTCTACTCCATAGCCCAGACATATGAAGAATACAGGAGATTGTTGTCACATGTACCACACAGCCAGTACTTGCCAGATATTCCTGGTAAGTACATTTATACCCCCTTAATGACCAGAGCATTTTTTGCGATTCGGCACTGCGTCTCATTAACTGACAATTGCGCGGCCGTGCGACGCTGTACCCAAACAAAATTGTCCTTTCTTTTGGTGGTATTTGATCACCTCTGTGGCTTTTATTTTTTGCGCTATAAACAAGAGCATTAATTTTGAAAAAAAAACACAATATTTATATAATAATAATTATAAATACATAAATTATAATAATAAATTTAAAAAAAAATTCTTCAGTTTAGGTCGATATGTATTCTACATATTGTAAAAAAAAAATTTGCAATAAGCGTATATTGATTGGTTTGCGCAAAAGTTTAGCTTCTACAAAATAGGGGACAGTTTTATGGCATTTTTAATTAATATATATATATATATATATATATATATATATATATATATATATATATATATATATATATATGTGTGTGTGTATATATATATATATATGTATGTCTGTCTGTCTGTCTGTCTGTCTGTCTGTCTGTCTGTCTGTCTGTCTGTGTATGTATGTGTGTGTTTATTTTTTTTTTTACTAGTAATGGCGGTGATCAGTGATTTTTATGGGGACTGCGATATTGCGGCGGACAGATCAGACCCTTTTGACACATTTTTGGGACCAATGACAAGTATACAGCGATCAGTGCTATAAAAATGCACTGATTAATGTATAAATGTTACTGGCAGGGAAGGGGTTAACACTAGGGGGAGATCAAGGGGTTAACGGTGTTCCTTAGGTGTGTTCTAACTGTGGGGGGGGGGGGGAGACTGACTAGGAGGAGAGAGAAATCGGTGTTCATACTTGGTATGAACACACAATCTGTCTCCTCTCCCCTGAGAGAACCGGGATCTGTGTGTTTACAGACACACAGATCCCGGATCTCGCTGTCACGAGCAATCGCGGGTGCCCGGCGGTCATCGCGCTCACCGAGCACTGACATCGTCTCCGGCGGCGCACGCGCGCCCCCCCAGTAGTCTAAAAAGGCAAACGTAAGGTAACGTCATTTCGCCCACCTGTGCCATTCTGCCGCAGTAAATCAGTCAGGAGAAGGGAACCCTGGAACTGGTTAATGTTGCTGTATGCCTCTTGGCAGCCTCCCTGACCGTTCTTTTTTTTTTTTTTTTTTTTTTCCCCTCATCTTTTTATTAATTTTGTAGGGATGTCCAGTTCTTGGTGATGTCACTGTTGTGCCATATTTTCTCCACTTGATGATGACTGTCTTCATTGTGTTCCATGGTATATCGCATGCCTTGGAAATTCTTTTGTACCCTTCTCCTGACTGATACCTTTTTAACAATGAGATCCCATTGGAAGCTCTCTGCAGTCAATGGCTTTTGCTGTAGGATGCGACTACAAAAATGTCAGGAAAGACCTACTAGAACAGCTGAATTTATTTGGTGTTAATCAGAGACCATTTAAATGATGGCAGGTGTGTACTGACTCCTATTTAACATGAGTTTGAATGTGATTGCTTAATTATGAACATAGCTACATCCCCAGTTATAAAAGGGTGTGCACACTTATGCAACCACATTATTTAATTTTTACTTGCCTCCACATAATATTTCAGTTTTTCACTTAAGTTGTATAGTTTATAGGTTTTATTAAAGGTGGAAAAAGTTCTGAAATTACTTATCTTTGTCTCATACATTTTATTTTTTAACATCACAAAAACCTGATATTTTAACAGCGGTGTGTAACTTTTTATTTTTTATTTCCACTGTATTTAAGGGTTTACAATCAGTTTTACCAATTCCTGCCCGCCATATAGCAGAATGATGGCCGCGAAGTGGTTAAGTTATCCTGACTGGGCGTCCTATGATGTCCAGCAGGATAAGCCACTCGCGAGCGCCAATGAGGGCACGCAGCGCGGTGATTGGTGGTGCAGTGTGTCGCTCTGACATACCGCATCTCCAATCTCGGTAAAAAGCCTATGACATGGGCTATTTACCATACGATCAGCAGTGTCCAATCACAGCTGGTCACATCGTAACAAGGAAGTGCCTTTTTATTGGCCTTTCCTCTTTTCACGCTGACAAGGTGCAGGTAGAGGAGAGATCAGCAGCTCTCTTTAAGGGGGGGGGGGGGATGCGCTGTTATTCACTGCATTGATTATTAGTGCAGTGCCCACCAGGGATGCCAATTGGTGCCCATCAGTGGTGCTTATCAGTGCCCGTAAGTGCCGCCTCATCCATGCCCATCAGTGAAGGCGAAAACTTATTTACAAAGTTTTATATAACAAACTAAGAATAGCCCAGTGGTGATCAAATACCACCAAAAGAAAGCTCTATTTGTGAGAAAAAAACAATAGTTCAGCAGGGAGATTGCTGTACTAACATCTGATAGTTAGTACAGCAAGCTCCTCAGGTTTTTTTTGTTTTGTTTTTGTGTGTACCAGGCATTGGTGTTCTTTTTGACATGAGCATCATCACTTGTCATGTTTTTTGCTAATAAACTGATGAGCACAGGTTTAAATTAGATCTGTTTGCACTTCAGTTCAATTGAATTCAGTTCAATTTACTTCATCTGTATTTTTAGTTCTTTTTTTTTTCTTTCATAAGGGGACATACGTGGACGGCATCATAAATAGGAAATAACACAGTCTTGTCTTGTTCCATTGTGGAAACGGACCTGAATGGACATGGATTTAGGTGCATGTAGGTGGAGGATGTAAAAGGATTATCATCTGTCTGTTTATATCAGCAAATGCATTAGAAATGAGTGTACTCTAATGGCTATACCCTCCTTAGATCTTTGTACATCCTCTGTTGTAAGTCTACAATAAACAAAGTCCAGGCTACAAATATCTAATCCTAAACTTGCTCCTACCCCCTTTTTAAATCCTATACAATCTACCCTGTAGAACTATAGAAGTTGCCTATACTTACCTATTCCCAGGGTGCTCCTGGTCACATGATCTCCCCAGCGGCCAGCTCAGCGGAGTGAAGAGAACACGGACTGCGGTTGGAATGCCCGGGCAGTGATGCCTCCCATAGGCGTACTATGGACCATTTATTGTCAGCTGTCCCTCCCCATTGAAGCTGTCCGCTAGGAGCCGATCAGGTGACCGGACTCGAGTTTCCCGAGGATAGGTAAGTATATGCATCTTCCATCTACAGGGTAGTTAGACTAGTATGCAAACGCATCTGAGCGTTTGTAGCAGTTATATTGTAAGGCTTCATGTAAACTAGCAGCTTTTGGTGTGTGTGTTTTTTTTTTTTTTTTTTTTTTTTTTTTTTTTTTTTTTTTTTGCCAAAGCTCCTAAATGCAATTCCATAAAAGCCTATGCATCAATGTTCAGACAGGCTTTTACCAGATTTTAGAGGAGCTTCAACCTCCCTTTCCTTAATGTGGAAGAATGGCTTTCGGGATCAGAACGATTTTGCCGCGTTTTGCTGGTTCTGTTTTTTTTTTTTCTCCCCACGGTCAAAGTAGGCAGTGTGTACACTGAAGCCTTATGGTGCAGTGATCCTTTTCTGTGTGGTAGCTGTATTGTCAGTCAGTATAATGCAGTGTACACATAGTTTGTTGGGGTGTAGAGTCTGGGAGAACAGACTGCTTTTTATTTGTACCCGCGAGAACTAGAAAGTTGGTATATCTGTTTTATAAATTGTATGCACCAGGAGAGGATAACTTGCAGACTGGAGCAGATGTACTGTTAAACTGTGAAATTGCTATAATTATCAATAAAACCCTTTATAAAAGAAAACGGCAAACAATAGATCAGTATCATACAGGATCTTTTGCCACAAAGGGGTGTGGAGGAGGAACTGGATCTGATTTCTACTTGATGAAGAAGGTGTTGGAAGAAATGAGATAAAATCCTATAGATAAAGTAAAATAAGACCCCGTGCTTACATTGGAAGCTGTAGATGACATTTGCTTCCACAAGCCTATGCAGTGTTACAATCACAAACCTGTGAAAATGGCAACAGTTCTATCAGATCACACCTCATCATCTTAAGAATACCCTAGCAAGTGTGTTGTAGTAAGGGAATACCTTTACTGAACTGGGATCTTTGCTTTGGGCTTTATTACTCCATTACACGATATAAACATCGCACTTATGTGATACCCTTGTAACGTTATCACATTGCTGGAAAACTGTTTTCATTTTTATCTACCTTTCTTAGTATTTAACCCCTTCTTGCCTGCGCTGTAGCCGAATGACAGCTACAGTGTGGACTTACTTTGCTGGGAGGGTGTCTATATCTACATACACACATATATACTGAAGAAATGACACTTTGCTACAATGTAAAGTAGTGAGTGTATAGCTTGTATAATGGTGTAAATTTGCTGTCCCCTCAAAATAACTCAACACAGCCATTAATGTCTAAACCGCTGGCCCAATTAGCCATTTTTCCTCCCCGGTGTCATGTGACTCATTAGTGTTACATGGTCTCGGGTGTGAATGGGGAGCAGGTGTGTTTAAATTTGGTGTTATCACTCTTTCTCTCTCATACTGGTCACTGGAAGTTCAACATGGCACCTCATGACATAGAACTCTTTGAAGATCTGAAAAAAAGAATTGTTGATCTACATAAAGATGTCCTAGGCTTTGTGAAGATTGCCAAGACCATACAGCGGTTTAACAGGACAGGTTCCAATCAGAACAGGCCTCACCATGGTCGACCAAAGAGGTTGAGTGCACATGCTCAGCGTCATATCCAGAGGTTGTCTTTGGGAAATGGACGTATGAGCGATGCCAGCATTGCTGCTGAGGTTGAAGGGGTGGCGGGTCAACCTGTCAGTGCTCAGACCATACGCTGCACACTGCATCAAATTGGTCTGCATAGCTGTCGTCCCAGAAGGAAGCATCTTCTAAAGATGATGCACAAGAAAGCCCGCAAACAGTTTGCTGAAGACAAGCAGACTAAGGACATGGATTACTGGAACCATGTCCTGTGGTCTGATGAGACCAAGATAAATGTATTTGGTTCAGATGGTATCAAGTGTGTGTGTGGTGGCAACCAAGTGAGGAGCACAAAGACAAGTGTCTTGCCTACAATCAAGCATGGTGTTGGGAGTGTCATGGTCTGGGTCTGCATGAGTGTTGCCCGCACTGGGGAGCTACAGTTCATTGAGGGAACCATGAATGCCAACATATACTATGACATACTGAAGCAGAGCATGATCCCCTCCCTTCGGAGACTGGGGCGCAGGGCATAGCGACCCCAAACACACCTCCAAGGTGACCACTGCCTTGCTAAAGAAGCTGAGGGTAAAGGTGATGGACTGGCCAAGCATGTCTCCAGACCTAAACCCTACTGAGCATCTGTGGGGCATCCTCAAACAGAAGGTGGAGGAGCGCAAGGTCTCTAACATCCACCAGCTCCGTGATGTCATCATGGAGGAGTGGAAGAGGACTCCAATGGCAACCTGTGAAGCTCTGGTGAACTCCATGTCCAAGAGGGTTAAGGCAGTGCTGGAAAATAATGGTGGCCACACAAAATATTGACACTTTGGGCCCGATTTGGACATTTTCACTGAGAGCCGGTTCACACTGGGATGACTTGTCAGGCGACTTAGCCGCCTGACAAGTCATGTTCCGTTCTGTACAATGGAACTGTTCTAATGGGAGGGACTCAAGCCACTCCGACTTAGAAAAAGGTTCCTGTACTACTTTGGGGGCAACTTGCATTGACTTCTATATAGAAGTCGTTTGGCAAGTCGCCGCTGCTGTCGTGTGCAGGTCGCCTGAGGCAGTCGCGCTGCAAGTTGTGCTCCCTCAGTGTGAACCGGCTCTTAGGGGTGTACTCACTTTTGTTGCCAGCGGTTTAGACATTAATGGCTGTGTGTTGAGTTTATTACACTGTTATACAAGCTGTACACTCACTACTTTACATTGTAGCAAAGTGTAATTTCTTCAGTGTTGTCACATGAAAAGATATAATAAAACATTTACAAAAATGTGAGGGGTGTACTCACTTTTGTGTGTGTTTTTACTATCTTGTGTCAGTTTTTTTTCATAATGCAAACAAATCAGGATTTTCCCATTACCATTTACTAACAAATAAAAGCCCCATTTTGTCCTGAATGAAACCAGGTATAATCCAACTGGTTATACAAAGGAGTTGTGATGTGTACAGTTTTTTACGAACATGTCAAAGTTGTAAAATTTGTTTTTAGGCATTGGGCTATGTTTTACCCTCCTTCCACAAAGGGGGTTGACTGAATCAAATGGCTGGTGTCATAACTGATGACATGTGGAGCTCCATGGCCACTGCAGATCAAACAGGGGTGAAGATGGCAGCTTCGTTGTCTTTAAAGAACAGGAGGGTTTCGTTTTGCTTTGGTGTATGTATAAGCAAAACTTCTTCTCTTTGTAGTTTTGGATAGAGTAGGAAAGGATTAGACCCTCTGTCTGTGTCCCTGCTGGGTAGATTCACACTCTGTGTTTGTCCTGGTGTCCCCATCCTTGGTGTCAGTGGGAGGAATAGCACCTCCATCCTTGGTGTCAGTGGGAGGAATAGCACCTCCATCCTTGGTGTCAGTGGGAGGAATAGCACCTCCATCCTTGGTGTCAGTGGGAGGAATAGCACCTCCATCCTTGGTGTCAGTTGTGGATTGTATAGTGCCCCAAGGGCTGAATAGGAGAAAGCAAAGGGCCACAATTGGCCCCAGGGCCGCAGTTTGGAGACCATTGATCTAGTAGATAAATTCCAGAGGAAGTAAATCCTACTCCATTTTGTTCAATATAGGGACAAGACATTAAAGTCTGACACTCAGATCAGTCTCTGTTTTGTAGAACCTTTTTGTGTGCTGTTACTGAAAGTTGATGGTTTTTCTGTTCCCCTCCTTTTATTTGGCAGGACAGCGTGTCACGTGCAGAGCAGATACTGAAATACCTTATTCCAGCAAAGCCTGCGTCCTCTCTATTTGTTCCAAATGCAGACTTGTTCCAAGTAAACCTTTTCAGGAATTTTAGATCACCAGATACAAAGTTCTTATTCAAATCTGTTTATTTTTCTATGAGGATTATACAGTACGATGCTTTATAATCTTTTTGTAATATGAAGCCTTTCAAAGGCTAGCTATAAAGCAACTGAAAAAGCCATTGTTTACTGCGTGCAAATTTGACATCCATACACAAAAGCTTTTATGTAAAGGCCAAGTTCACCTTTAGAAGCAAGTTATATGCTACACCTGTATTTAGGGTGTAACATGTTTCTATTCACCTGTCATCAGAGCCCCCTTCCCTGTGACAGCGGGTGGTGTTTCTTCTTTCCGCACTCACTGTCCCATTTGAAAACAATGCAGCTTTAGTGAGGCTGTTTATTATTATTCTCAGGCATCATGAAGTAACAGGGAATGAATAAACTACAAGTCCCATCTTCTACCACAGCAGATGGACTTGTAGTTTCAATGGACTGCAAGGATGCTGATCAGCACGCTCTTAGTCCATTAAAGGGGTTGTGAAGGTTTGTGTTTTTTCACCTTCACCATTTTTCACCTTTAATGCATCCTTACCTGACCCCTCGAACTTGACCCATGGGGACACATTGTCTCTCTGCCCCGGGGGTTCTCGGCTGTTGATTGGATAGATTAATAGCAGCGCAGCCATTTTCTCCCCCTACTGTCAATCAAATCCAATGACGCGAGCACCGGGGGGGGGCAGGAGTCGGCCTTTATGGACGCCGGATGCTGGACTCGGGCATGCGCCCACAAGGTAACCCCCTCGGGCAAGCTCTTCTCCGAGGGGGTTATTAGATGTAGAAGAGCAGGTTTGGGGCCACTCTGTGCAAAACGAGCTGCACAGTGGAGGTAAGTATGACATGTTTGTTTTTGTATTTTTTTTTTTTTTTGTTTTTTTTGTTTTTTTTAATTTTCACCTTTTACAATCACTTTAAGGCTAGGTTCATATGTGTGCGGTGCGAATTAAAGTTCAGTTTTCACAGAAAATTGACAAAGTAGTTTTGCAGGGTTTCAGGTCAGTTTTTGATCAGGTCAGGATTTTATCCTGTTCAAAACTGAATGACATGTGCGATTCCGAAGCATACCCATGGAAATCAGTGGGTCTGAATCTGCACCTGAGGCAGACTGCACTGCTCAGAACACTGACACTGACTGTTTCAATTCACACTGAATCCGGCTGCACAGGACATATGTGAACAGGTACAATAGAAAGCAACGTTCTTTCACACGTCATGTGAATTGGTTGCGGCCACGCATCCAATTCGCATATGTGTGAACCTAGTGTCACACTTCCTACAGCTCTAACTGAAAGCCCATACAGAGGTACAGAAACAGCTGCAGGCAGTGTGTGTGAGAGCTCTTCAGGCTCCTGTGAAAAAAAAAAAAAAATTATATTAAATGCACTTTTTTTTATTTTTCCCTGCAAAATTTTTTTTTTCTTCAAAGTGAACTCCTTTTAAATATATTCCTCAATAGCAACAAAGGATGTTTTACCCCATTTAAGTGCCAAATACTTTTGCGAAACTAGTTATTACCTTGCAAAAGCATCTGTGACATGATCACTGTGCTGAGCAGTGCTGTGGGAGGGACCCTGCAGGCTCCTTTCACTACAACAGGGATCTCCAAACTATGGCCCTCCAGCTGTTGCGGAACTACACATCCTATGAGACATTGTAAAACTCTGACATTCATAGACATGACTAGGCACAGTGGCTGTGCGTCCATAAGGGCGCACGGGCGCAGCCCCCTCTCTTCAGCCACCCCCTCTATGACCAATGGATAGATTCATGCATAGCTTGAATCTATCCATGGCCACCGCTGCCCCCCCCCCCCCCATTCAGGTGCCCGGCCCCTTGCCTGAATTATACCGGCGGGGGGTGTTTTTGAAGCACCTGATTAGAGACATAGGCTCTAATAGGCGTCAAAAGTGACCTGCGAGTGCCATGCCACTCGCAGTTCACCCAGCTGTGTTAGGAAATCGAATACTTATTCGTTGTTCTAACACTGAACAGCCTCTCCGCCAATCATGTGCTCGGGTCTTTTACCCATCACCTGATTGGCTGAAACGACAGGCGCTGTGATTGGACGCCTATCGGGAAAGGACGGGAGGGGGCGCATGGATGTCGCTGCTGTCACCCGCTGCCCCACCGAGACAGGGTAAATGCCGGGCGGGGGGGGTCACAGTGGTGGCATTCGATGGAGGCACAGTGGCTGCATTTGATGGGCACAGTGAGGCTGCAATTGATGTTTTTGTCAAAATCAATGCTTCCCTATGAGAGCCCATTGTTTTAAATAGACGTCATATCCAAATCGGATCATGATGATTCAACTTGTGGTGCGACCTTGAAGGGGAACCCATCGCCAAAATGAAAAAAAAAAAAAAAAACAGCATACCCCCCCCCCCCCCCCCCAAGACCATATCAGACCCGTTCTATGAGCTTGCAGCGAAAATGCAAAGACTAATGCGCAAAACCACAACCTCATATATAAAATAAACAACCTAAGCAAAAAATATGTGGTACCAGATAAAAAGCTGCCGACATAGATGGGTGCACTCAACACCCCAGTATGTGTAATAGGAGGACTGTACGTATATTGATTGACACATTAGTGGTAATCTTGTTTTTCTACAGTTTGGTACGGGAGGGTAGAGCAGCGCCACATAATATTTTATCCTAGTATGAACTTGCAGCCCTGCAGGTCAGAAAACTGGGGGGGGGGGGGGCGACGAGCGAGCGCCCCCCCCCCCCCACTCATTTACCCAATGAGTGTGGGGGGGGAGGTACCCCTACTCATTCAAAAAATAAATACAGTTTTTGACACAGTCCTTTTTTTTCAGAGCATCTCCAGCGTGTCTTCTCCCTTCTCTGTTGATATCGTGTTTTATTCTCCATGTCTCCTCCCCTCCTCCGCTGATGTCTCCTCCCCTCCTCCGCTGATGTCTTCTCCCTCCAATGTCCTCTCCCAATGCTAGCTCCCATTGTTGTTAGGTCCAGTGTGTGCCATTACTTATATAGCCATGGCATGGCCATCTGGAGACTCCGCCTTCTTGTGATATCATCGCCCAGGCATGACACAGTATTGATGTCACGAGTGGGCGGGGTTTCCAGATGACATCCTCGGATGGCAATGCCCTATGGCTATTATATTAATGGCACACACCGGACCTAACACAACAGTGGGAGCTAGCGTCGGGAGAGGACATCAGAGGAAGAAGAACCAGAGGCAGGAGAAGACACGCTGGAGCTGCTTTTAATAAATGTCTCTCAAAAACCTGTGTACTGTTGTGTGTTTTTTTGTTTTTTTGTTTTTTTTTTTGTTTTTGTTTTGTTTTTTACACCTTTTTGGGTGAATGAGTAGGGGTACAATGTACCCCTTATTCACATAGGGTGGGGGGCCGGGATCTGGGGGCCACCTCCTTAAAGGGGCTTTCACATTCTGATAAGCCACCTGCCCGCAGACCCCCACAACCACCCGTCAGGGTTGTGGGGAAGAGGCCCCTGTCCCCATCAACATGGGACAAGGTGCTTTGGGGTGGGGGGTGCAGAGCCCCCCCTGCTCCAAAGCACCCACGCCCCATATTGAGGGTGTGTGGGCTGGTATGGTCCAGCCCCCCCCCCCTTTCCTGACCTGCCGGGCTGCATGCTTGGATAACGGTCTGGTATTGATACTGGGGGGGGGACCCCGCAGCGTTTTTTTTTTTTTTTTTTTTTTTGTAGAGGGGTTCCCCTTCAAGATCCTCAGAGCACAAGTGATGATCCAACTTGGATGTAACTTTAGTCAAATCAATAGGCTCTCATAGAGAACCATTGATTTTGAATAGAGGCAGAGAAACGCTGCTAAAAGCTAGCGCATCTAAATGTGCATTAATGCCAATGCAAAAAGCTACTAAAATCGCTTTTACAGACGCTTTTTCCTGGCAATGGTAGTGGCTTTGCAGCTCATTTTTTCTAAACCCCTGTGTGCATAAGGGACTAAAATCTTGTTTGTGTCTTACTTCTGTGTTTAGTTGTCAGCAGTGTTAAAAGAAACCAGCACTTTGAGATCCTTCTGTTCATCTCTGTATTTACAGCATAGCAGTAAACCAGCTATCGGATAATCTGGAGTACTATACTTACCACCTACTGGCTTGGGTTAGTCAAATATGAATTTGAAGATCTTCACCCTCTGAGTACACTTCCCTTCAATCCACACCTTCTCCCCTCCACTATATGGATAGTGCTATTTTTTTTTGGGGGGGGGGGGGGGGGGTTACATTTCTTGTAAAAAAAAAAAAAAAAAAAATGTGCAGCCCCTGCCCTGATGCACGTCCCTCATCTTGATCAATGATGTCCACAGTGCTTGTTGTGCCTCATGGGATATGCACATCACATATCCCAGGAGCCATAGCCCATCATTTAGAAAAGAGGTAAGAGGACACACCTAGGGCCACATCATCAGGTGGTGTGCTGCCTGAACATGGAAGCGCCGGTGGCCCTCTCAATGACATAGTGATTGTAAACAATCATCTTGTAAAACAACCTATTCAGTTTAAAATAGAAATGGAAGGCAAACATTTTTGTATAGATAAAAAAGGTATAATATATAAAAAAAATTTAATCCCATTCCCTCTGTTCCCAGCTGCATAAGAGCTGGGGGAGGGGGAGATGCAACAGTACACTGAGCTTCCCAGTGAATGGCTGTGCAGAGGGGTGTATCAGGACAAGTCTGATCATTGGAAGAGGTTCCCAGCAATGCTAGAGAACTGACAACTATGTGCTCTCCTGCTTAGTGTGGTCAGTTTTTATTAGGAAAGCAAGGGGACTAGCAGGAACACATAAAGGAAGCAATACAAAGAGAACAGGATACTTCCTCATATAAGTACATGGTACAGCAGACACATATCAGGAATATAAGGTGTTGTGGGTAACAAATGCTTTAACAAGCAGCATGGCTGTGCAGGAGCAGGAGCACTTCTGGGTGGGTGAGTATCAGAAACACACCACCCAGTAAGCAGGGGTAGAAAAAATATTTTTTTCTATCAAAAAAAAAAAAATACACATAAAGAAGATGTACAGAAAGCAATATATATCACCTTTTATGACCAATTCAGTCACGTTTCTGATTTTAGCACACTTGCAGTGTTTGAATTAGTAACTCACGGCTTGGTTGCCACTTATTGCCAGCTGGTGCATGCGCAGTACTGTGCTTGGATTTCAGAGTTGTTATTTAGGAGGTTTAAATCACACTGTGCTACTGAATGTCAGTCCTGTCCACAAAACAGCTCATCTATGCATATCTGCTCCACTATCCGAGAACTTCTACATTACCTTCAAGGCCATATTTGATTGTTTCTCAGCTGGTCAGATGTGATGACACCAGCAGCAGCATTGAGAAATGTGCAATTTCAGCCTGTCCAGCCAGGCAGTATGTAAACAGTTGTGTCGGATATCCCCGGAATCAGCAGGACCAAGAATAACATCCCATTTATAGTACCAACGAATGGCCTTGCCGCATCAGTAAGAGACTCTTTGTTTTATTTTTGGACGGCACAAAGGCACTTGTCTACGTATCCTACATAGAACACAACTTCCTCTGCTTGGCTTTAACCCGACTTTAGAAACAAATGGCTGTCACGTATTTACAGCTGCTACTGTTAAAGTATTTGTAAAGGCATTTTTTTTAACTTTTGGATGGAGTAAGAAAGGGGTTAGACCCCATGTGAGGTTTTTATTGCTGTCTTTATCACTGCTAGAAGGATTCATCCCTCTTTTTCCAGGTGACTATTGTAAAAACCAGCATTTTGGAGTTGTCACCAGAGCAGGAAGTGAGAAAAAAAATATTCTAATTAAGACAGCTGTTCAAGATGGAAATTCCACTTACTTTAGAGTTTAGAGGACTTTCCTCTCCATTTCCTGTTGTATATCCAGAACAGGAAGTGAAAGGGAATCTCCAAGAGAACACAGGCAGCAAAAATTAACCTCATGGGGATTTTAACCTTTCCCTACTCTCTCCAAAATAAAAACACTTTAAAGCAGAGTTCCACTCAAAAGTGGAACTTCCACTTATCTGTCTCTTCCCCCTCTTCAGTGCCACATTTTGGCACCTTTCGGGGGGGAGGGGTTACGGGTATCTGTTTTTGACAGGTACTGTTTCCCACTTCCGGGAGACCAGGCCACGGCCAAGTCTCCCAGACGTTCACCCCCCTCCTCTTTCCTCCACCGCCAGACCAATTAGAAAAAACAGCGCGCTTCGCACATGCGCAGTAGGGAACCGCCGAAAGGCTTCACTGCCGGGTTTCCTTACCAGGAATTGTGGCGGCTGCACCCGTCATCTGATCTGAAGATCGGCTTTTGGTGCCGACATCATGGGCTCCCTGGACAGGTAAGTCAGCAGCTGCAGTATTTGTGGTGTATTCACAAGCTTAACTCCACTTTCATGGGAAAAAAAACTATAAAGGAAAAAATAAAACATAGCATGTACAATTTGCTATACATTCCATTTTGTAAGTTAATGGTATTAAAAATGTACTTTCCTTTTTGATCTGCTATGTTGTAATTCTCTGTTAAATCCAGTGCGATATGGAAACCTCGAGGCCTTCTGTACAGAACCTCCCCAGAAAGGTAATTTCTCTAGTCCTCTTCCAGGATGGCACACCATGAGAGGCTCCTCCCCACAGGAAACGCAATCAATTGACAGCTGTTTGAAGTCCCCACCCTTCCCTTTGATCCTCAGTTGTGTTTCTCCCTACACAGCGAAACGTGTTTTTTTTTTTTTTTTTTTTTTCTTCTAACCAGATGACTGAGAGTCGGATGGTAACCCTGTGAGGCGGGTATAGGCAGGCCTGGGGCTGAAATATATCCTGCAGGCTCCGGCCTTCTCACAGTTGGCCCAGAAACTGTATCAGCGATCCGTTTACTGGGGTGTGAATTGGCCACTGTTATACACTGCTCAACATCTCTGCCTCAGGCTCCTTTTTGTCTTCCTCCCTAAGCGTAGGACAACGGTGTGATCCCCGGGAAGGGGAAGGAGACGCCAACCAGCATGGCGGCTGAAGAGAGAGCCCAAAGAGGCACCAGTTCACTACGCTGGCCAAGTGGTGCAGAGGAGCGAGTGTCTGCCTAAGCCACCTCAGATGGGAAAGGGGAAGGTAAGGCATTGCCATTGTGTATATACTGACTGGTGCAGTGAAGGACACAGCTTAACCTTGCAGCTCCCTATGAGGGATGGGGGTGGGGGGTTCACTTTGGTGGCTATCCTCCTTGTGTGTTGACCATAAGGATAGAAAAGCGAGCCCGGTGGCTGTGGCAAAGGGGGAAGATGACAACAGTGAGTACTTCCCCTTTGCCTTGGGAATTTAGCTGCAAAATCCCTAATACCAGCCGGATGGTTTATGGGCATTTGAGGTACTCTCCCCTGGGGTCTGGATACAGATAGCCCAGAAGCTTCTGCTAAAACCACCAGCCACAGCTCCCTCTTACATTAGACGCTGTGGTTATCGCAACAGTAGGTTGCCAGCCTCTCCCTATAAGCCCTTGTAGAAGGGTGAATATAATGAAAAGGGGAGGCCTGGTAGATACAAAGAGTTTCTTACAGGCCAGGTATAACACTGAACAATGTGCAGTGGGTTTGCAGGAACCTGGAGGGTTTGGGAGTAAGCTCCCCTGGTCAGCAGTGCACTAGGTAATCCGGCCCTATTAGCCCAGCTGCTAGGAATCTGAAGTTGCTCCAAGATGCTTTAAAAGCTGACTTAACTTTCAACGATATGGCAGGGATCAAGCTTCTGTCCGGCACAGCAGAAATGCATGGGGAAGGCACAGTAATGGTTCCCTTGTGAACAGATCCTCCTTTTGGGGGTTGCTTGCTATGGGTAACTTTTCATAAGCTCTAAACCTCCCACTCCACCTTTACACTGCGGTTATATTTACAGTGGAGGAGGTAAGAAAAACCTTTTTATTGGTTTGAACTACAATCCACCCCAGTGGCAGAACTAGAAGCGATTTACCATAAATCGCTTCTTACAACCTTAAATTGAGTATTTTCTGTGAAAAACTTTGTAAGGCTGGGTTCACACTGGTGCGACACGACAGCCATCCTACTTTGGGTCCGACTTTGCTCTGCGACTTGAAGCCGGCATGCATCCGACTTTCAATGAACGGGGATCCGACTTGGATCCCTGCCAATACCAGGCACTGTGTTTAGTATGAATCTTGAGGGTGAACTCTGCGCCAAATTTTAAATAAAAAACTGGCATGGGTTCCGCCTCCAAGAGCATACCAGGCCCTTGGGTCTGGTATGGATCTTAAGGGGTCCCCCCCAAATCCATACCAGACCCTTATCCGAGCACGCAGCCCGGCCGGTCAGGAATGGGGGTGGGGACGAGCGAGCGCCTCCCCTCCTGAACCGTACCAGGCCGCATGCCCTCAACATGGGGGGATGGGTGCTTTGGGGCAGGGGGGTGCCCCGTGGGCCCCCCACCCCAAATCACCTTGTCCCCATGTTGATGAGGACAAGGGCCTCTTCCCAACAACCCTGGCCGTTGGTTGTCGGGATCTGCGGGCGGGGGGCCCCCCACCCTTTGTGAGTATGGGGTACATTGTACCGCTACCCATTCACCTAGGTGAAAAAAGTGTCAATGAAAAAACACAGTACACAGGTTTTTAAAGTAATTTATTAGGCAGCATCGGGGTCTTCTTCCGACTTCGGGGGTCTCTCCGGCGTTCCGCTTCCGGTGTCCTGATCTTCTGCCGGCTCCTCCGCTATCTTCTGCCGCTCTTTTGCTAGCAGTGGCCCGGACTTCTGCCTTCTGCCTTCTTGTCTTCTTCCCTCTTTCTATTCCTTCTGATGTTGACACGACGCTCTCTCCAGCTGGAATGCTCTCTGAGGGCTCCCCGCAATGGACTTATATAGGCAGTGACCCGCCCCCTTATGAGGTCACAGTCCATTGCGGAGCGCTCAGAGAGCATTCCAGCTGGAGAGAACGACGTGTCAACATCGCCGGAGAGACACCCGAAGTTGGAAGAAGACCCCGGAGCTGCCTAATAAGTTACTTTAAAAACCTGTGTACTGTGTTTTTTCATGACACTTTTTTCCCTAGGTAAATGGGTAGGGGTACAATGTACCCCATACTCATTCACAAAGGGTGGGAGGCCGGGATCTGGGGGCCCCCATATTAAAGGGGGCTCCCAGATTCCGATAAGCCCCTGCCCGCAGACCCCGACAACCAAAGCCAGGTTGTCGGGAAGAGGCCCTTGTCCTCATCAACATGGGGACAAGGTGCTTCGAGGTGGGGGGACCCAAGGGTCTGGTATGCTCTTGGAGGGGGAACCCATGCCGGTTTTTTATTTAAAATTTGGCGCGGAGTTCCCCTCAAGATCATCTGAGCACAAGTCGCATGCCGAAGTCGGATCATGCAAGACGGCGATCCGACTTTGATCCGACTTTAACCGCTTCAATACCCGCCTATAGTAAAATGACGTCCTCCTCTTGTGGGGTGATATCTGAATGATGCTTGCAGCTAGATGCATCATTCAGATATCATTGTTTTCAGCTGCCGATTCTGTGCACAATAAGAACGATCATAGCGGCAGTTCCGCCGCTTGATCGTTCTTATAGGCGACGGGAGGGGGACGCCCCCCCCTCCCGCCGCCATCCGGTGCTTCTCCGGGCTCTCCCGTGCCATCGGGGACCCGGAGAATGAATCGGCCGGCGCCGGATGTTGACAATAGAGATGACTGGTGACCAGATGGTCACCAGTCATCTCTATGACCGTGGGAGGCCCGGGCGCGTCGTTATGACGTCACGCCCGGGTACCCGGAACTAACCGAAGCCGCGATCGCGGCTGTCAGCATGAGATCGGTAAAATTTTTTTTTTCCGATCTCATGCTTTCCACCCTAGAGGAGAGATGTGGGGTCTTATTGACCCCACATCTCTCCATAAAGAGGACCTGTCACATAGATTCCTATTACAAGGGATGTTTACATTCCTTGTAATAGGAATAAAAGTAATTAAAAAAAAAAAATGTTAAAAAAAGTGTAAAAATAAAAAAAATGAAGTAAAAAAAAAAAAATAATAAAAATTTTTTTTTAAAACGCCCCTGTCCTCGATAGCTCGCGATCAGAAGCGAACGCACACGTAAGTCCCGCCCACATATGTAAACGCCGCTCAAACCACACATGTGAGGTATCGCCGCGTGCGTTAGGGCGTGTGCAACAATTCTAGCACTAGACCTCCTCTGTAACTCTAAACTGGTAACCTGTAAAAAATTTTAAAGCGTCGCCTATGGAGATTTTTAAGTAATGAAGTTTGGCGCCATTCCGTGATTGTGCGCAATTTTAAAGCGTGACATGTTAGGTATCCATTTACTCGGCGTAACATCGTCTTTCACATTATACAAAAAAATTGGGCAAACTTTACTGTTTTGTTATTTTTTAATTCATGAAACCGTTTTTTTTCCAAAAAAAAGGCGTTTGAAAAATTTTTGCGCAAATACCGTGTGAGATAAAAAGTTGCAATGACCGCCATTTGATTCCCTAGGGTGTCTGCTAAAAAAACATATATAATGTTTGGGGGTTCTGAGTAATTTTCTAGCAAAAAAATAATGATTTTTACATGAAGTAGAGAAATGCCAGAATAGGCCCGGTATTGAAGCGGTTAATGATAGTCAATGGGCTGAAGTAGGATCAAAGTCGGACCAAAGTAGTACAGGGAGCATTTCTAAAGTCGGAACGACTTGTGTCGGACTAGTTAGGACGGCTCCCATAGGGAAACATTGAATTTCACACGTCATGCGACATGAGCTCCCAATGTCGGAGCGTTTATCGGACCAGTGTGAACCCAGCCTAAGAGCTACATATGAGCTACATAAGGCCTGCAGGTGGCCATTTACCTCTTCTAGAGGCTGTCTTATCTGGTCTCTAGGGCTGGGCTCATTAAGCCCCGGTTCACACAGGGACGACTTGTCAGGCGACTTGGCTGCCTGACAAGTCGCGTCCCGTTCTGTACTACGGAACCGTTCTAATAGGAGTGACGCAAGTCGCTCTGACTTAGAAAAAGGTTCCTGTACTACTTTTGGGGCGACTTCAGGCGACTTTGCATTGACTTCTATACAGAAGTCGTTTTGCAAGTCGCCGCCGAAGTCGTGTGCAGGTCGCCTCTGTGAGTCGCCCTGCAAGTCGTGTTGCCCCTGTGTGAACCGGCAGTAAGACCTTAGATGCTGGAAGGGTTTGATTAGCCCACCTGTTTGCTCGGATTCAGGGAGCGGAGGTAAGGTAGGACAACAGCTACTATAGTAGAGGGGTGTTCAACCGCTTTAGACTTTAATTTTGTAATTTGTTCCTTCACTGTTGCTGAAGGGTTATTATCTACAGCCCAGGCTATGCTTATGAAATAATTTGCCCGTTTGGTTATTTCATAAAGGGATAGACCATGACTCCTTCTTGTCTGCACACCAGTAGAGCTCAGTAGTGAAGGTTTGTCTTCGCTGGGATGTGTTGTGTTTGGTGTCCTTTATAATATGCTAAATGTACTGCTTTATTTGGCTACAGATCAGCGAAATACAACAGTGAAGGTGCTCTGTTCGTTCTGGTTTTGTGCTGCATGGCAGAAATGCACATCATTGAGTCTTGTGACATCTCTGCTCATAATTGTTATATTGCTGCACATCAGGCGTACACAAGATTGAGGTCTGTCTGTTTTTTTTGTGTCCTGTATTTACTGTCTTATTGGTTGCATATTGGCTACATATCAGAAAGGCAGCAGTGAAGATTGATGGTCCTGGTTTGTTGGGCTACACAGCAGAAATGCACATTGAACCTGGGGCAGGGGTAGTACATATGCTACCTTTGGTAATCGGTGCGGCACCGCAAAGTGGCCTTGTGCCAATTTTAGACAGTGCTATTAACGGCAATGGCTGCTGATTTTAGGCATGCGATTTGACATGTTGCGTCACATGCCAATTCGCTTCAATATGGACATAGGCTTAGGGTTGTGCTGTCTCTGTTCAGAATTGTTATATTGCTACACATCAGACATACAAAAGATTGAAGATTGTTTGTTTGTGTCCTCTATGTCCTACATTTAGACCCCTTTCACACTGAGGTGCTTTGCAGGCGCTATAGCGTTAAAAATAGCACCTGTAAAGCGCCTTGAAACAGCAGCTCCATTCACTCCAGTGTGAAAGCCCGAGGGCTTTCACACTGGATCGGTGCGCTGGCAGGGCATCAGAAAAAGTCCTGTAAGCTGCTTCTTTGGCCCGCCATAGGAGCAGTGAACTCGCCGCTCCTAAAGCACCCCTGCCTATTGAAATCAATGGGCAGCGCCGGCAAAGCGCCGCTGTAGCAGCGCTTTGCGGCGGTTTTAACCCTTTTTCGGCCACTAGCGGGGGTTGAAAGCGCCCCGCTAGCGGCTGAATAGCGCCGCAAAAACTACGGTAAAGCGCCTCTAAAAATAGTGGCGTGTTACCGCTGACGCCCGGGGCGGCTCAGTGTGAAAGGGTTCTTACTACCTTATCGTAAGCATATCAGAAAGACAGCAGTGAGGGGTGTTTTTTCTGTTTCTCGTTGTTCTACCATACTGCTTCTTAGGGATACACAGCAGGGGGTTGTTGGCTGCACTTCTCCAGGGAGACATGACATTGGGGACCCCTCACTTGTTCGACCTGAAAATTGCATGTTTTTCCCTGCGACCTGTGTAATCTTGAGGTCTGTGGATCCAGAGAGAGGAGAATACTTGGAGGTGCTGCGACCTGGAGTCCTACAGACACAAATGGTACCCATTGGAAGCTATGGTGTATGACTTCTCATGCATCTTGCAGTCCCAAGTTGCAGGTCGGGTCACACAGGTGTGGGGGCCTTAAACTTATCTGTCCCTTCTGGATGAGGTTTTGCTACAAAGCAGGAATACTCATCATGGAGTTATTGCCTTATTTTGCGGTACACCAGAAAGACCACAGCTGTAAAGGCTGTCTGTTTCTGTTTTTATGTTGCTGCACAGCAGAAATACTCAACATTGAAGCTTGTTGGTGCTTTCTGTTTCATATTGCCTTACCTTACGGCACTTCAGAAAAACGCAATGCTGCAGGTGCTTGTGTCCTTTCTCAGCGTTTGGTTCTATCTGACTGCACTACAGAACTGCATAACAGAAAAGATTGTCTTGTTTTCCATATTATTTTACCCTGTGGCACAGCAGAAATGCACAACATGGGAGTTGGTGTTTTTTTCCATCCTTTCTGTATTTATATCACTTATGACCTAGCTAGCTGCACTTCAGAAATATGCTGCATTTAGGGTTTGCTTGTGTCTTTCTGTTTTTACATCTTGGCCGCACGTCAGAAAACCAAACGGTGAAGACTGTCTACATTAGTGTTCAGATTTGGGTTTCTTCTTATATTTGATATGTCAGTTTAGCTAGCCGCACTCCGATACACAACATTGTTGTCTATGCTTGTGTCCCTTTTTGTCTAAATCTATTTATTGTGCCGTGCCCAAAATCTATGGCCTTTTATATTTGTGATTATTAATAATGCATGTATCACCTTTTTTATTTCAGACCTTCTTCTCCGTGGAGGGGCCAGGAGTTCAGGCTTCAGACGTCGCATGTCAGAAAGCCTTAGCCCCTTACATTCAGGGATGCCAGAACCATTTCCTAGGGTTATAGGACACTGGAGGAAGGTGATAAAAAAAAATCACCCTGTTTAGTAAGAACTTGAGAAGTTCTGTTCAAAGGAGTATTATGGCCTGAAAATGAAGTATAAGAACTTATCACCTGATGGGTATACCCAACCGAATAGGTTACGGCTCGGTACATATCCTTCATTTCACCCTCCTAGCAAAGCTAGATGTAGCGATATGAGTGTTCTACTCCTGCTATGGGCTTAGTCTCCTGAAGTAGGCATTCAGGTGTAATGAAAGCCATTGATTGGGCGTGCCTTCAAAACCCAGGGATCAAGCTTCTGTTCATCTATTACCCTTAAGTAGGCTTCCCTTTAGTCTTCGCTGATGTAAAGATAAAAATTAACAAAAAGGGTTGCCTGTCAGGGACTCCCTTTTTGTAAATTTATTCCCCTGAACAGGGTAGTGTTAAGACAGGCCCTCTTATTGATCAATGTAGTGTCCTTGTCTTACAAGACGGGTCTCTGATTAATCTTTTTAGTGTTTCTAAGTAGCACCTACAGGCACAATAGGCCATGGTTGTTAGACGTGTGAGACAGGCAACATTGCTAACCTACAGGTTTAACATGTTTTCTGATTCCACCTTTAAGAGCCCACTCCACCTAGATCCTGCATCCGAAGTGGAGAAGGCAGGGACATCGGTGGAGCAGACCTGCAGATCAGCCGCATGATCCAGCTAAGATACCTTCATCATGCATATGGAGTGTAGGTAAAGCTCACTGCAGAACCGAGGTTTGCCAAGAGGGTCTTGCAGGCAGCGGTCCCACCCTAAGGTAGGCCTGAGGTACTTGCTTATCCTCTCAGGTGTGCTGTCCTGGAAGATGACTAGAGAAAAGTACCAGTTACACTTACCAGGTAACTACCTTTCTAGGAAATCTTCCAGGACGGCAGGCCTACTTCCCACCCCTTGGAGGAGGGGAAATTGTAGAACA
This sequence comes from Lithobates septentrionalis, assembly GCA_037952835.1. Lineage (NCBI taxonomy): Eukaryota > Metazoa > Chordata > Amphibia > Anura > Ranidae > Lithobates > Lithobates septentrionalis. Next base: position 621,264 of record JBBDGP010001450.1, read on the forward strand.
CCTAGAAGGTGAGTGTCTGAGGAATGATTTCCCTTGTGAACCGGGTTCAGGAGTTGCTTTTCTACAAACTGAGGATCAAGGAGAAGGGTGGGGACTTTAAAACAGCTGTCAATTGATTGTGTTTCCTGTAGGGAGGAGCCTCTCATCTCTCAGGTGTGCCATCTTGGTAGATTTCCTAGAAAGGTAGTTACCGGTAAGTGTAACTGGTACTTTTCCTGATTTGTGTGATTGGCTTACTGATTTTCCCGAGAGTCTGCACAAAGATACGTGTCGGATTTTAGGCATCCTCTGCAACAAAAATAAAATTTTTGGTGTGATACTCCCAAATGGTTAATCATCTCTATAGGGCTGCAGACCTTGTGACTTTCCTCATTAGAACAGGGAGAGGTACACTCAGAATGCTGCTGGTAGGAGGTAGGAATTTAGATAATTCTAGTTTTGTATCAAGGGGAAAAAAGTTTTATTGTAGGTCAAATGCCAAAGGAGGTAGTTGGACAATAGCAAAGCTCAAAGCCATGTGAATCGTTCACAATGTAATGACCGCGTGCGAAGTCAGACCAAACAGACTTGCAGTTGAGTCGCAAGCTGTGTGCTAAGGGGGCACCTGTGTGGTTATGCTCCCAAGTCGGGCTGTGCCCCTCCATAGAGGCACACGGTGCAGCTCGGCCACACCTCCTGATCCCTCTGCACAGGATGTGACTGACAAAGGCTCCCACTGCTCGTATGTCCCGTGAGACCAAGAAGAGTGCACCGTTGGTGGTTTTTTTTTTTTTTTTGCTTAATACGGGGATTGCAATAAAGTGGTTCTAAAGGCAGAATGTTTTTTACCTTAATGCATTCTCTACATTAAGGTAAAAAAAACTTTGTTCAGCTTCCCCCCCAGCCTCCCCTTATATTTACCTGAGCCCAATCTTGATCCAGCGCTCCCTCCGTCAATCACAGCCAGTGGGGCAGGGCCGCGCGCCATGTGTGTCAGTGGACATGCAGAGCACTGCTCAGGATCAAGCCTGTGTGAGTGCCCCCAAAGTAAGCAGATTGCTATGGGTGCACTCAAAAGGGGGAGGAGCCATGATCTCCAGTGAGGGGATTGCAAAAAGGAGGATCGGGGCTGCTCTGTGCAAAATCATTGCGCAGAGCACGTAAGTATGAAATGTTTTAAGTTTTTTTTTTTGTTTTTTTAACTTTTAGAACCACTTTATAAGGTCTAATAAATATGTGCTGGCAGTCCTTGCAAAGTGGGTGCCACCTTACCATTTGACGCACATTCTCACACAACACGACATATGTGAACACGATGCAAGCACTAAAGCATAAAAAATGTATGTGAGACTAGGTCTACATAAGCAGCACAGATTGCTCAAGCACCTGCCAGCTTGCTGATTGGACGGTGAAGAAGTTACACACTGATGAGGTTCTCCTTACGCTCTCCTCTCCTCCTGTAAGTATTTTCACAGTATAAGGCCTGTGTCACACTTTTGATCCTGTAGCTAGCTAGCAACAACTTCCGTTCTCTAAGTGTTACTGTACCACACTGGGTTATAATCAGATAGAAATCTTTTATAAACTAGCAGAATGGATTTGATTGAAATCAAGTCGATTTAAATCCTGATTTAAACCAGTAGTAAAAAGGCTTAATTTAAATTGTCTCTATTTGAATCATAATTTTTAAAGCACAACTGTCATCTCTGTCCCGCAGCGGCTCTTCTTCTGACCCACTGTTGACTCACCGACAGTCCCATTCACTTTAATGGGAGGGCTGGTGATGCGGCAGGGACAACAAGGTGAGTGGATGCCCGCTAACATGTGCTGCCATGATGGATCTGAAATGACAGGTGTTCTTTAATTCAATCTGATTTTATTGAAAAAGAAAGATCATACAAGAAAAAGTACTTCACATATACATCATTAGTAGTAGTAGTGTTGATAACAATAGGTCCAATGTATTCGCAGGATACATATTGTAGTACGTTATGTGTGCAGATCACAAGGAAAAAACATTGTTTAATTAGCATAATGAAATATAACAAGGATAATCAGAGAGCCCTCACTATATACTGGAGGAGATTACAAGTAAACTTCGTGTGTGTTTACAATCAACTTATTCCAGGAATCTGTTATGTTGTATAGGATTAGCTTGTGCGGACCGTATTCTGCATTTAAATTTTAAGGAATACATTGCTATGCAAAGGAGAAGGGTTTGGGGGAAAGTAGAGAAACAGAAGGTTAGGAACAGGAGTCGCTCCAGCATGGTCACGGGGCGGTACCGTCCAGGTTGCCCTCTGCCCAGGGGATGAAGTCCGATGAGTATCGGAACATGGACCACGAAGTCCATGTAAGAGAGAACTGGTTGTCTTTATTAGATTCCTCAGCCAACAGGCGTTCAAGGTCCCTTATGCGGTCCACCTCAATAGCCCACTCCCCCAGGGAAGGTACAGTTCTTGACTTCCAATATCTTGGGATCACCATTCTAGCAGCAGCCAGGAAATGGCGTAATACATCTTTTTTAATGGATTTGAGTGAGCCCGGGAGTATGGACAAGAGAGCTATCTCGGGTGAAGGAGAGAGAGCCGTTGCCATCAGCCTGCAGTATAGTAGGAAGATCTGTTGCCAGAATTTTTGTATGGGTGGGCATTCCCACCAAATGTGGAGCATGGTGCCCCTGGAGTTTAAACATCGCCAGCAAGTATCTGGATTTGTCAAGTTGAAGCGATGTACTGTCGAAGGGCATCTATACCACCTCGTTACCAGTTTAAACCCCTTTTCTTGAGTTTTAGTGGCTAGGGAGAGCTTGTGTGTTAGGTGTTCTTTAAATGTAAGGACTTATTCTTGCTGGTAGTTACAATCTTTAATATTTGCAAACAAAATGAAGGTTTCCTATTTAGAATAATAAGCTGTCAGGTTAGTAAAACAGCAATATCAGAACCGATTCAATCATACAATTGGCAGTGTACATAGATTTGCAAAACAATGGGATAAAGGAATATTCTTTGTATACTTTGTTTTATCTCATGGTTACTGTGAAATTGTGTGAATGCATCAATGCAGTGCATGTTATCTCGGCTTGCAGAGCTTGGATTAATTGAATGAGTTTACCAAAAATGTAAATATTGCAGAATATACAGCATCATGCTACATAACTAAACCATCTTTAGATAGATTTTTTTTACTCCAAAAGCATTTTATTAAAATAAATTTGATAAAGATCAAAAAAAAAATCCTGATTTATTTTCAATCCATTGATTTTTTTTTTTATCCACCCTGTAAACTAGGGTCTCATGCACATGCGCGTACCTTTTTGTTGAATTCAGATTCATAATTTTATATAAGTCTGAATGCAGAAATATTGTATGCTATGGACCCATGCATTCTGCATGGTTTTAGTATGCAGCGTTTAGCTGTGTAAACCAAAACTATAAAAATCTAATTTCACAGTCCTGCATATGGACAATATATTTTACACTGAATGCGTGTAAATGTTTGTGCTAACGTTTACATGTCTACACTGTCCAGCGTACATGGCCTCTATTGGCAGCTGCCACTGCTGAGGACCTCGTCACATGTAAATATCAGCCAGTGCCCCTGCCGATTAGACATTTTATTGATGTTTACCTGTTGACCCTGAATAAGGCATCCATGTGGCGATCTTTAGGGCCAGTTCACACTAGAAAGCTGTTTGGGAAACCCCCATTCCGTACCGGTTTTCCGCACTGCTTTCAAATTGCACTGCCCTTGCAATCTGCAGCGAGTGTACATGTAGTAAACAACACCCCAAACGCAGGTTGCACATGCAGTGTGTTTGGCCACACTGGATTACATGGCACAAATGTACCATGCGATCCAGCTGCTGTGTGTTTCCAGAAGTATGAAATTCATGCATTCAAAAGAATGGGAAGAAAACAGAACTGCATGTGAGTTGCACAGGAACATGCAGCGTGTTTGTGCGATTCACATACAGTTCCTAGTGTGAATGGTTCCTTAGTCATTCAGACGTCCAATGCCATTCTGTGCATGCCCCATTGCCACATAAATTACTCACTCATTCAGACTTGTTCTTCACCACAACTCTAATTATAAAAATTCTTCAGACAAATCAGAATTTTCTCTAGGCATTGATGCCTTAAGCCAGCCATAAATGGATTGAATCTCGGCCAGGTCAGCAGGGACTGACCAGGGTCAAACCATCGGTGCAACTGACATGTCTGAATTTTAGCATGCAATTATTGCCAGCAGTTATTGTGCTCTCTGGGCAGAGGAGTCTCCCTGCACTCAGCCCCCCCCCCCACCTGGAGAACACAATAGCTGCGCAAGAGGGATCCACATTCAGTGTTTATGGGGGAATCGTGCAAAATTTCTGTGGCCTGATTTCTTTTTTTTTTTTACTCTGAAGCTGGCTGCCAGCAAAATCCCAGAAAAATACATACCGGCCATGTGCATGAAGCAATTGTTTTTTGTTTTTTTTTTATTAAATACATTTCATATTTTTATATATTTTTTAATGGATACGTAAATGGATTACTTTTTTAAAAAAAAAAAAGTATTATCCTGAAGCTTAATTTTGTAAATGCATTGAAAAAAAAAAAATCCTTTTGCAAGAATGTATCACTTATAATTAAGATCCTTTGTGATTCCTTGTTTAATACATTACCTGGTTGGGTGGAATGTCGGAGGATGGCAGTCAGATGTTCAGCAGAATCCGTTTTTTCATTATTCACCGAAGAATTCACAACACATGCTTTTATCACCCCAGCTGTACTATGTATTGTTCTTCCCAGCACCGCACAAGTAATCTCTGGGGAGAAGTGTGCTATTTAAATCAAATTATTATTTTTATAATAAAGACTATTTGATGCTAGCTCAGAACAAAAACTGAACTGAACAGCACATTAGTCTGCCTAGGCTTTAACACAAAGCAGACGTCTGCCCTTCCAATCAGCCGGTGTACCACGATGTAATCCAACCTTGAGTGACACGGCTGTCATTGAGCAATGTTTTGTAACCTCCTCTACATTATAGTCATATGATTAAATTGCATCCTCCGTACAAAATGTATAGTCCTATTCTGTGCTTGGATTAGCGTTCGCACCATGTTAACTTTTCCACAAAGCTGTATAGCTAGGAGCGGAACACTTGTGTCCTACTTTATAGTCCCTAGATAAAAGCTAAAAATAAAATTTGTTAACGGTGTCCAAGTTGCCTGTTTTTTGCTGATAATTCCCCTGCTGTACACATGAATGTGACTTCACTGACTGCTGTACAAGACAGGCTGCGTGCAATAAATTTCACCATTTCCTTTCATTCCGTGTTTGAAATGCCCATTGTACAAGCTCACTTGATTTTTAAAATATACTCCTCCTTTGGTTAAGTGTGTATCTAGGATTTCATAGTCAAAGCCAATAGCTTTCCCATATATGCACAAAAAGAACGCTGAACTCCAGATATTAATTTTATTGCATAGTTATATTGGTCCAGCTTGGACCATTGTAAGTGTTCTATGCCCTACCTGTGGGATCTCTATGAAAGTGGACAATAGCTGTATTGGTTGCCTCTATTATAGTTATGGTGTCTTCCTGGGTCCTGTGTCCTGCTGCATAGTAACCACAGGAGGCTGTTTAAATGGGAATGCCATACACAGAATGCCTTGTATTTTTCTCATTGAATACAAGACGTTCTGTGATTAGGCATCGTCATCGAAGCAGAAAACCCTGCATTAGTTGAGAAAAATGTGAGGCGTGTGAATGGTGTCTGTGCCAAATGATTGACCCAGTGTGGTTGCTATGTGTCAGGGCAGCCACTCTGCCGGGTACCCAAAAGACAGCGGCAATCACTGTAGTACCCGTGATTTCCATGCACAGATCCCATAGCATAGATATATGTACAGTGGGGACGGAAAGTATTCAGACCCCCTTAAATTTTTCACTCTTTGTTATATTGCAGCCATTTGCTAAAATCATTTCAACTCTTTTTTTTTTTTTTTTTTCCTCAATGTACACACAGCACCCCATATTGGCAGAAAAACACAGAATTGTTGACATTTTTGCAGATTTATTAAAATAGAAAACTGAAATATCACATGGTCCTAAGTATTCAGACCCTTTGCTGTGACACTCATATATTTAACTCAGGCGCTGTCCATTTCTTCTGATCATCCTTGAGATGGTTCTACACCTTCATTTGAGTCCAGCTGTGTTTGATTATACTGATTGGACTTGATTAGGAAAGCCACACACCTGTCTATATAACAGGGTTAGACAAACCCCGGGCGCCAGGTCGCATTTGCGACTAGAATTAGCGAAATGGCGCCTGGGGCGGCACAGCTGGGGTATCCTGTGTCCGTTCGATCACCCCCCCCCTCCCGGCGCGATCGCGTTGGGCCGCGCCGGTAATTGAGGCCGCGGCTTTGCGGCCTACTGCAGTCCTATGGTTCCTTCTGCAATCGGGCGCCCTCTGGTGGTGGCCGTTGGTATGACAAGACATCCACCAATGCTAATGGAGCTTCCCCTGCCTGTTTTCACTGCCCGCTCATCTCCTTCCCTTTACTTAGAACCCCCAAACATTATATATATTTTTTATTCTAACACCCTAGAGAATAAAATGGCGGTCATTGCAATACTTTCTGTCACACCGTATTTGCGCAACGGACTTACAAGCGCACTTTTTTGGGAAAAAATATTTTTTTTAATTAAAAAATAAGAAACCAGTAAAGTTAGCCCAATTTTTTTTATATTGTGAAAGATAATGTTACACCGAGTAAATTGATTCCCAACATGTCTTTTTTTTTCTTATATATTTTACTTTTTTATTTTTTATTTTTAGTTTTTAAAAAAAAAAAAAAAAAAATTGTGTCACTTTTATTTCTATTACAAGGGATGGGGCACATTTAAAAAAAAAAATTTTTTTCTTATTTATTTTAACTTTTATTTAGGAATGTAAAAATCCCTTGTAATAGAAAAAAAGCATGACAGGACCTCTTAAATATGAGATCTGGGGTCAGAAAGACCTCAGATCTCATATTTACACTAAAATGCATTAAAAAAAATAAAAAAAATTGTCATTTGAAAAAAAATAAATAAAATGTCCCTTTAAGAGCTATGGGTGGAAGTGACGATTTGACGTCGCTTCCGCCCTGCAATGACTTGGAGATGGGCGGGGGGGGGCCATCTTCCCCTCGCTCGTCTCCATGTCAGGCCAGGGACAGATCCGGATCGCCTCCGCCATTACCGACGGCAATGGTAAGCGGTGAAGGGCACCCTCTCCTGCCGCCGATAAAAGTGATCTCGCTGCGAATCTGCTGCACAGACCACTTTTATCTGAAAGAGAACCGCCGGCTCTTGAAGAAGATACTGGGGTTATGGTAGCTAGCTGCTACCATAACAACGGTATTTCTCTTCAAAGACAGGACGTATATAGTCGTCCTGCGGGAAGGAAGTGGTTAATTAAAATGAAATTATTTTGTCCTCTCCCTGCTTGGCCCCTTTCACACGGGTTGTCTGATCAGGTTCGCCTGTCAGTTTTTCAGGCGGACCTGATTGGATCCTTAGCGGGAATATGGCAATCTTATGTCCCTGCATGGCAGGAAATAAAAGCAGTCACATTCGTTCTAGTCGTCTCTGTGTAAATTTAAGATTGGTTAATTTTTATATTGAAAATAAAGCTTTGTCGGTCGTTTAACAAAAAAAAAAAAAAAAAAACCTGGCTCCTAACTTTTTTAGCTGGCTCCTAGATTCCAAGCAAATTTGTCAAGCCCTGCTATATAAGACCTTACAGCTCACAGTGCATGTCAGAGCAAATGAGAATCATGAGGTCAAAGGAACTGCCTAAAGAGCTCCGAGACAGAATTGTGGCAAGGCACAGATCTGGCCAAGGTTACAAAAAAATTTCTGCTGCACTTAAGGTTCCTAAGAGCACAGTGGCCTCCATAATCCTTAAATGGAAGACGTTTGGGACAAACAGAACCCTTCCTAGAGCTGGCCCTCCGGCCAAACTGAGCTACCGGGGGAGAAGAGCCTTGGTGAGAGAGGTAAAGAAGAACCCAAAGATCACTGTGGCTGAGCTCCAGAGATGGGAGAAAGTTGTAGAAAGCCAACCATCACTGCAGCCCTCCACCAGTCGGGGCTTTATGGCAGAGTGGCCCGACGGAAGCCTCTCCTCAGTGCAAGACACATGAAAGCCTGCAAATAGTTTGCTAAAAAAAAAACACCTGAAGGTCTCCAAGATGGTGAGAAATAAGATTCTCTGGTCTGATGAGACCAAGATGGAACTTTTTGGCCTTAATTCTAAGCGGTATGTGTGGAGAAAACCAGGCACTGCTCATCACCTGTCCAATACAGTCCCAACAGTGAAGCATGGTGGTGGCAGCATCATGCTGTGGGGGTGTTTTTCAGCTACAGAATGACTGGTTGCAATTGAGAAAAAGATGAATGCGGCCAAGTACAGGGATATCCTGGATGAAAACCTTCTCCAGAGTGCTCAGGACCTCAGACTGGGCCGAATGTTTACCTTCCAACAAGACAATGACCCTAAGCACACAGCTAAAATAACGAAGGAGTGGCTTCACAACAACTCTGTGACTGTTCTTGAATGGCCCAGCCAGAGCCCTGACTTAAACCCAATTGAGCATCTCTGAAGAGACCTAAAAATGGCTGTCCACCAAAGTTTACCATCCAACCTGACAGAACTGGAGAGGATCTGCAAGGAGGAATGGCAGAGGACCCCCAAATCCAGGTGTGAAAAACTTGTTGCATCTTTCCCAAAAAGTCTCATGGCTGTATTAGATCAAAAGGGTGCTTCTACTAAATACTGAGCAAAGGGTCTGAATACTTAGGACCATGTGATATTTCAGTTTTTCTTTTTCAATAAATCTGCAAAAATGTCAACAATTCTGTGTTTTTTTTCTATCAATATGGGGTGCTGTGTGTACATTAATGAGGAAAAAAAAAAAACTTAAATGATTTTAGCAAATGGCTGCAATATAACAAAGTGAAAAAATTAAGAGGGTCTAAATACTTTCTGTCCCCACTGTACATTGGACCAAACTTTACCAATGTTGCAATAAAATTCATACCTGGAGTTTAGCTTTATTTGACAGCAAATACAAAGACCTTGGTATTCACTTTACCCAAGCCTGTCTACTATATGTTGTGCTTATACAAAATGCCAATGTTTTGTATATGTTATCCTTTTTAATATGAAGAAAATATCCTTCTGTTTTTGCTGTATGGAACGCTGTGCTTGGTTTCTGGTTCCCCTGTAGAAAAGTTGACCTAGGACACTGTGCACATCCCCCCCCCCCCAGTAGCAAATGCTTCCTATCTGCAGCCAACAGATTCAACGACTTTATCATGGACCGTGTTACTATTGCTGAAGACTTTGTGGGAGATTTACTAAACCTGGCGCACTCGGAATCTGGTGCAGCTGTGCATGGTATCCAATCAGTTTCTAACTTCAGCTTTTCAATAAAGCTGGAAGCTGATTGGTTTCTATTCAAAACTGCATCAGATTTTGAACTCTAGTTTTTAGTAAATCCCCCTGTGAGTCCAGCTACTGGTATTTTATCCCCTTGTGCTGAGCAGAGGAGATGCCTTCAGAATCTACCGGATGTCATGACTACTTCCCTGTAAGTCACTTTAGTTACTGACTCTTGTCCCAAATTTTTCCCCACTGCCTCCAGCCTCAGTGCCCTCCCTCTGAAACCACTACTTTTTCACCTTACACTGTCCAAATGTCCTCTCTGCCTCCAGTGCCCTTCTTCTACAACTACATCCACACAAGCGGTCTGTCCCATGCTCCTTAGCCCCGTTTCAGAAGCTGACAACCACACTCCTCATGCCCCTCTCAGGCACGGCTGCCCTGCGCTTATCACCTCCCTCTACCAGATGCTGCCGGGCCATGCTTATCACCCCCTTATTAGGCATTGCCACCCCATGCTCCTCACCTCCATATCCAGTACTGCAGTCCCCACCCTTCCATCTAGCGCACTGGTCCCCCGCTTCTCACCCCCAGTCCCAAGATGAGGTTCCAAGCTCCAGAACCTCCTTTTATGCTGCTGTCCCTCACCTCTTAGGCCTGGTTCACACCTATGTGTTTTTTGGTGCTTTTTGCTCTTTGGAGAAATGCACTACAATCCATTTAACATGGCTTCCTATGGGACACAGTCACATGTGTGCTTTTTTTTCAGCTGCTGCATTTTTGGAAAGGGTCAGGGACTTTTTTTAAATGCAAACCGGTGTGTTTTTGGTTCAATAGACTTCAATGGAGATGCTGCAGAAAAGCGTAGTGCGCTTTTGACACATTTTGCATGGTTTTTTCTATTCTGCCCAACAACAAATTGAACAAAATAAAACCCCATAAAAAAAATGTGGAACGCATTAAAAAACGCACTGCAGAAACGGATCAAAAGCAAGTTGCATAGGTGTGAACCAGGCCTTACCTTACTGATCAATATTTAATTGATTGTTGGTATACTTTTGGTTTTTAATAAATATTCTGAGTAGGAGTACTTATAATTTAATCATGTTCTTAAACAAATTGTGTAATTTTTTGAAATTTAGTTTACAAAAAATATTAAAAACATGATTAACATCCACGATTTACCAATATGAACAATCCGGTACCATTGTTATAACACTCCCTTCATATGGATAAAGCTTAAACTGACCTAATTCCGCTCAGTCTCCTTGTAACATTTCTTCCAGGGGAGGAAAATAAGTAGCCTTTACCTCAAGTTTCTCAGAAAAGGAGTCTCTACATCAACGTTTCTCAACCTTTTTCAGTCATGGCACTCAAGTATGCAGAATCTAAGGCACCTCACCCCAATGTAAAAAAAATGCAAATGTTACTTGTCAGTGGGAAACCCAAGCCTGGGACGATTCACACAACCGGCTTGATGAAATTAACATCAGAAACCCCCCTTCCCACTAGTGGTCCTCCTAGTTTATTGGAGACTTATCCCCCCCCCCCCCCATATATCAGTGGGTCTCCGTGTCAAAATTCCTCCATTAGTGCCCGAATTAGAGATTCCCCTCTGTACTTCAGAACCCTACTTTTTGGCTGAAGCAGGAAGGCAGAGGGCGAGAAGTGGAACAGGTCTGAGAGAGGTGGACTTCAGTCCTCTCCTGAATGCTGGGGTTGGTCCTGTATGGCACCTGCCCTGAATTATGCCTGAATTAAGGGTCCTTTGCTCACAGCACGCCAGGGGAATCCATATGGCACCCTAGAGTTGATTAACACTGCTCTATGTGAGTTTTGTTAGATGTTGGAAAGCGAACAGTCTCAAAAGTTTTATGAGCGGTGAGACTTGCATGTGGTGTTCCCAAGTCTAGATACCTGCTCCAACAATGACATGGTTCATTAGACATTTGGAAATAACTCTTTTGGGTGGACTTGACCCTTTTGAGAACCATTTTATTACCTTTTGGGAATCCAGACAACTCACGAAAATAAGCATGAACTCTTTTGGCAAATACCAAGACTAACCTTTTGCCTAGTAAAGCTACATTTGTAAAACAAAACAAACACAGCCACCACAACACTGTATACATGTATACAATGTATTTTACACTGAATACTGTGTGTATGTTTTAATGTAATTATCACCTTCTTCTAGAACAGTGCAAAAAAACAAACACTGGATTATGCCATTACCAAGCTACTTGGTAACTTTCTTTTAAAATCCTTACGTCTTTACTTGCAACGTTCATTGCCGTCAGCTCCTGATCTCTCAGTGCTGCTTCCCTAAACTACTGGTCTTCACAAGAAACAGTTACCGGTAAACTGTGCAGTGTCTAGTCTGTTAGATATTCCCAATTCTAGCTGGGGGGTGGTGGCTGGCGTTTGTTAAATTGGGTGGTCGAAAGGGTTGTACACGTGCCAAAGCAAACATTATACCCCCACCGGGCGTGGTGGCATGCGTCTGTAATCCCAGCTACCTTGGGAGGGTGAGGCTGTTGGATTGCTTGAGTCCAGGAGTTCTGGTCTACCCTGTGCTATGTCGATCGGGTGTCCACGCTAAGTTCGGTATCAATATGGTGACACCAGGGGAACCCAGAGCCACCAGGTTGCACTAAGAAGGGGTGAATCGGCCCAGGCCGGAAACGGAGCGGGTCAAAACCCCCGTGCTGATCAGTAGTGGGATTGCGCCTGTGAATAGCTGGTGTTGAGCAGCCTGGACAATACAGTGTAACATATGCCGCGTACACACGAGTGGACTTTCTGGCATACTTGGTCCGGCGGACCAGAGTCCGCCGAACAATCAGACTGTGTGTAGGCTCCGGCGGACTTTTTCCCAAAAGCCCGCCGGACCTAGATTTGAAACATGTTTTAAGTCTTTCCGTCGGACTCAGTTTCTGGCGGAAAGTCCGCTCGTCTGTGTGCTGGTCCGACGGAAAGCCCGCTCGTCTGTATGCTGGTCCAACGGACCAGATACGACGCAAGGGCAGGGTACTGCATTTTGCGCTCGCTGCAATAGGAAAAACAAATTTTCCTATTGCGGCGAGCGCGGGGCATACCAGGCCCTTAGGTCTGGTATGGATTTTAAAGGGAACCCCTTACGCCGAAAAAACGGCGTGGGGTCCCCCCTAGAATCCATACCATACCCCGATACGAGCACGCAGCCCAGCCGGTCAGGAAAGTGGGTGGGGACGAGCGAGCGCCCCCCCCTCCTGAGCCGTACCAGGACGCATGCCCTCAACATGGGGGGTGGGTGCTTTGGGGTGGGGGGGCCTCTTCCCGACAACCCTGGCCGTTGGTTGTCGGGGTCTGTGGGCGGGGGGCTTATCGGAATCCGGGAGCCCCCTGTAATAAGAGGGCCCCCAGATCCCGGCCCCCCACCCTATGTGAATGAGTATGGGGTACATGGTACCCCTACCCATTCACCTAGGGAAAAAGTGTCAATAATAAAACACACTACACAGGTTTTTAAAATAATTTATTAAACAGCTCCGGGGGGTCTTCCTCCGGCTTCGGGGGTCCCTCCAGTTCCTCTTCTCCTGGTGTTCCAGTTCTTCGGCCGGCTCCTCCGCTGTCTTCATGCCGCTCTCTTGCCAGCGGAGGTCCGGACTTCTGGGCTTCTGGGCTTCTTGGCTTCTTGTCTTCTTCCCTCTTCTCTTCTCCAGATGTTGACACGACGGTCTCTCGGGCTGGACTGCTCTCTGAGGGGTCCGTTGTGACTTGTATAGGCGGAGACCCCGCCCCCTTATGATGTCACAGTCCCTGGGCATGCTGGGACTGTGACGTTTTAGGGGGCGTGATCAACATCACCCGGTGACCACGCCCCCTAAAACGTCACAGTCCCAGCATGCCCAGGGACTGTGACATCATAAGGGGGCGGGGTCTCCGCCTATATAAGTCACAACGGAGCCCTCAGAGAGCAGTCCAGCCGGAGAGACCGTTTTGTCAACATCTGGAGAAGAGAAGAGGGAAGAAGCCCAGAAGCCTGGACCTCCGCTGGCAAGAGAGCGGCATGAAGACAGCGGAGGAGCTGGCCGAAGAACTGGAACACCGGGGGAAGAGGAACCGGAGGGACCCCCGAAGCCGGAGGAAGACCCCCCCGGAGCGGTTTAATAAATTATTTTAAAACCCTGTGTAGTGTGTTTTATTATTGACACTTTTTCCCTAGGTGAATGGGTAGGGGTACCATGTACCCCATACTCATTCACATAGGGTGGGGGGCGGGGATCTGGGGGCCCTCTTATTATAGGGGGCTCCCGGATTCCGATAAGCCCCCTGCCCGCAGACCCCGACAACCAACGGCCAGGGTTGTCGGGAAGAGGCCCTTGTCCTCATCAACATGGGGACAAGGTGCTTTGGGGTGGGGGGGGCCCCGCAGGGCCCCCCCTCCCCAAAGAACCCACCCCCCATGTTGAGGGCATGCGTCCTGGTACGGCTCAGGAGGGGAGGGCGCTCGCTCGTCCCCACCCACTTTCCTGACCGGCTGGGCTGTGTGCTCATATCGGGGTCTGGTATGGATTCTAGGGGAGACCCCACGCCGTTTTTTCGGCGTAGGGGGTTCCCTTTATAATCCATACTAGACCTAAGGGCCTGGTATGACCCGCGACGGGGCTCGCAAGGTGTCAATCTCGCCGATAAAAGTGGCAAGATTGACTTCCTTTTCTAGTCCCGTCGCACCTGGGTCACGTTCAAAATGAACGGACTTGTCCGTGTGTGGGCAAGTCCGTTCATTCTGAAAGTCCGCCATAACTCCAGGAAAGTCCGTCGGAAAGACGGGCAGACTTAGCCCGCCGGAAAGTCCGGTAGTGTGTGGACAAGTCCGTCCGTTTTAAAGTCTGGCGGACAAAGTCCGTCGGAAAGTGTGCCGGACAAGGTATGCCAGAAAGTCCGATCGTGTGTACGCGGCAATAGTATTTAGGAAAAAAAAAAACAATGATGAAAAGAAACCATTAAAATGACATCACTGAATTGTACAGGATCTAGAGTAGCTGGCAACTAGAGAAGAGGTTTTTGGTGTGTGTGTGTGTGTGTGTGTGTGTGTGTGTGTGTGTGTGTGTGTGTTTTTTTTTTTAAATAACTTGCAGCTCATTAATTTTCCTTATTTTAGGTCACTGTCTCTGTATTTTTATTATTTATTTTTTTTCAGTCTGTTTTCTTTCTTCTGTGTATCACCTTCAGTCAAGCAAGCTTCATAATTACCCTTCAGAGTATTCTGCTCTCAAATGTCTAAAAATAAAACTTCCATGTTCCTGAAGAAAGGTGATTAGACGAGGATGTCTCTCTCAAATTGCATGACATACAGATCACTTCACGTAAAGTGCTGGCACCAGCTTTTTATTTTATGTCATGGCTTGTTCATGTCACTTACCCAAACAAACTGACTCGCTCGAACTGTAGGCTGATCTGTCTCCATCTGAGACATAAGAGGCTTGAAGACATGACTTATGTATACTAGCAGATGAGTTGGGTTGCTGTCTTTTCTAAAATTAGAACTGTCATGAGACTTCTTCTGGCCAGTTACTAACATTTTATTCAGACACTTGCTGTGTTGACAATAAAACCCTAAAGCTGGATCTTGCTGCATAGTGAATGCTCCCCCAGATACTGTAGCATCCAGTGTGATTTTTCTGTGTCACATCACCTGAACACTGGAGAGCTCTGACATACATACTGCTTTCTGGTCATCCATACAACTCACCAGCTGAGTCTCACTGTTAGAGGGGGGTCACCATTCATGATAAGGCCTTTTACAAGGCTCAGGGTGGGAACGCAGGCCGACAACAGAGGATGGTTGATGGTATTTGTATGCCTTAGTACACGGGGTTCCTCAGGTAATTGCAGAAAATCTGAATAGATGTAAGCACGCGTGAAGGTTTCTTTGCTACACAGTAAGGGCTCGTTTTATTTTTAGATTGTCCGACCATGTTCACTATTTTGCTTGTTTATTAGTTCTTGCACAATATAACCACAAATTTACTATTCATTATAAAGCATTGTCAAACTTCATACACGAAGCAGAGTATAGTGTATGGCTCTGCATTTGTTAAAGCCAACATACTATATACTTGCCTATGCAAGGCAAAGCAAAACACCAGGTTTGCTTTAAAGGAGTTCTATAGTCACAGCACACACTTTTTCATTTTATAAAAGTACTGTAATGACAACAACAATAGTTATATTTGACAATCCAATATAAACCTACCTGAAAAATCTCCTTTCATACTGTGCGATCTCTCTGCTGGCCATCTCTTTTAACAACTTCCTGGATTCCTTGCATGCTTTGCAGCGTCTCTTCTGCTGTATACTTGTGTAGTTCAGAAGGCAGGCTCTGTGAAATGTGTGACACAGCAGTGCCCTCCCACAGGGCATAGTGGATACGTCTCACAGAATTCAAGGAGATAAATGTGTGGGGATCTTCACAATGTAAGTTTACACACCTCAAGATTGTTAGGGTTAATAGGAGTAGGTAAAAATAACTGAAATAGTGCGTGGAAATATATGCCTTTACATTTTGACAACAGATACGCTTTACTCTTCAGCAAAACATACTTTTTTGTTCTTTTTTTGCCACTACTTCATTCAGCCAGTGTGAAAGAGAAATGGAAGTCCCATGGAAGCTGAGTCACTCTAAGAAGAGTGAATGCAGAACTGAAGACTTCCCTGGCCCCTATGTCCCATGGTGCAACCCCTCCCCCCCCTGCAGCTGTCCGACAACGTAACTAACAAGGAGACACTCCCCTCTTTCTCTGCATTCATCTGGCTGCTGCTTGTTTTTGGGCAAGTGCTTGGAGCCGAGACAAGTGCTGGTTATGTTTAATTTATGGACCAGTGACAGCTATCAAGCAGCCGTCTCCTTGGGAACTGATCACTGGATTTTTTTTTATTTTTTTTTAAAGTGAAAGTTCTTCTTTAAGCTAGGTTCCACAACTGTTATTGTGCTACCTTACCACTATATTCTTTTGTGCTTAGGGAGGCATGTGGAGGATTAAAGAATGATTTTACTAGGGCTACTGCTTCAATTCGTTTAGCGGTGGAAGTTGTGCTAATGGGTATGGGCTTCTTACACCACGCCTTACACAAGGCTCAATTCATGATTTTAGTAGAGTTAAAACCCAATTCTAGGCCAAACTTTTCTTTTTGTCATGTTCTAAATATAGTGAAGAGGACTTGCAACCTCTATGTAGTTTTTCATCAACACTGAGGCATACGATAATGCAAAAAAACACTATTTTTAAATCTAATTTTTTTTTGCCTGCAGTTGGTCCTAAAACATTCTTGGACTGTGGGAGTGTATTGTATATAAATAAGTTGCGCTCATATATAACATGAGTGATCACAAACAAATTTATAAAATTGAGTGCAAGTGAGGTACAAATATATAAGTCTGTATATAAGGACTCTTCATAAAGAAAGGTGAAAAATTAAGTCCACACAAAAAGATTCCACAGTGTAAAAGAGAGCGATTCCAATGAGGTGATATATTCCAGGCCACTTCCACCGTCACCAAAGAGATGGGGGTTTCTTCAATAGAAAGAACCCACTCAGTCTGTGGGGACTCTTACCGGAACTGGTGAACCCCCTAAAGAGCAAGGTTGTATGCACCAGCAGACTGTGCCCTCTGCAGGGTCTAAAGGTCCTCCTTGTCCCTGGATTTCTCAGGTAGCGGCTGGAAGTCCTGAACAGTATCCAACTTAAAGCTAAGAAGTCCCGTCTGAAGGTCGCACTATTATATATCCCCAATAGGATACAGACAAAACCTGACACTGGTTTTAACCCTTCCCTGCTCTTGTGATGGGCCAATCGTTAAGCCTGAAGACTGTTACATGACCAGGAGGGGTTAGGTTGCTGCTTCATTGGGTTACCAACACATCTGTTTTCAGTGTCTTCTCCCCTCAGTATCCCCTAAGAAAGTTCCCTCTTCAATGGAGTCCTTGTGCTGCGATCATCCCTCCACTGTTTCCTCAGCACTGCTGAGTGTAGGAGTATATTACAAGCAGATTGGAGTGTGATACAACTGTATGTAATATCACGGCAAATCCTGGGCTACTTGTCCAAGCGGCTGTTGAGGTATAGTTTAGGCAAAACTACTACAGTGCTGCAATTGAAACTTGTACCAGCACGGACTATTGTGTCATTGAATAGCCACAGATTTTGATAAACAGAACAGATAGCGTACAGAGTCCTTGGACCTGTTTTCGCTTTTCCTTGACTTTTTTTTTTTTTTTTTCCTGCTGAGAGCTTCAATCAACAACCAGGCTGAGATAATCTAGGTCCAGTAGTCGTCCCCAACCCCACTCTGGCCACCCAACACACGCAGACCTTTAGCTATGCGATGGGTCGGCTGCAACAACCCTATCCTGGACCAGGGCAGCCAGTGAGTAAAACTATTGCAGGGGCACCTATGACTGGGTGCCTGCAGTCTGTATCAGTGTTACTCTGGCTGACAGCCCCCCCTTTCCCCACACACTTCAAACGGGGGTCCTGAATCTCAAGTAGTCCGCCTTGAGCCCAACCAGGAGGCTGGAGGATTTAAACGAACGGACAGAAGGAAGGTGCGGACCAACTAATCGATAATGAAAATCGTTGACAACGATTTTCATTATTGATTATTATCGATAATATCGATTAATCGTTTCAGCCCTACAAGGTGGATGTGTTTGCATTAACAGATGCTTGTTTTGAGATTCGTGTTGCCCCTCGGGAAAGAGGTGGGGGGGGGTTAGTTTGGTTGCTTGTCATATTTGCTTTGTTGTTTGCCCACCCCTCATTGAGGCACTGCTTTGGGACATCCCAATGGTCAAGAATAGAAGAGCTGTGTCCGTCAATGAATGTAAGAGAAAACAGGGAAAAAAAAATTTGTTACCATAAAATCCTTCTCCGAGTTAATCGACGGACATAGCACCTACCCCTGTATTTGAGTTTTCTATTCTCTTACACTGCTTTGTGACTGTTTTTGCCTGTAGTAGATAGGGGGGTTATACCAGCTAGGACTGCCCATAGGTGCTGCTCTGTTTTCTTTCTGCCTAGTGTCCTACCCCTGCAGGTAGTGCTATATTACCCTATGGTCAAGAATAGAAGAGCTGTGTCTGTCAATTAACTCAGAGAAAGGGATCTTATAGTGAGTAACAAAAAATATATATATTTTTCTAAATTTAGTTTTGTTTTTTTAGAGTGGGCAATGATCAGACTTATTTTCTATTTTGCCTTGATCACTGAGACAGCGATCCAAAATGTTAGTTGTCACAAGAAGTGGTGAAGGCAAATCTTCCAATGGGGATACCTGTTCAATGACAAGCACCTAAGAGGGGAATTACCATTACTTCTCATTTTCTGCAGTATCTCTGGGACAGAAGGTTAAAGCGTGTGTTACCCCAACACTTCATATTCCTGATATGTACCTGCTGTACTATATACTTGTATGAGAGTATCCTGTTCTCTTTGTATTGCTTCCTTTTTATGTGTAGTCCCTGGTGTCCCTGCTAGTCCCCCAATAAAAACTGACCACTCTAAGCAGGAGAGCACATCGTGATCAGTTCCCTAGCTATGCTGGGAACTCTGTGTAATCTCCTCCAATGATCAGTCCTGTCCTGACAAGCCCCCCGCTGCACAGCCATTCACTGGCAAGCTTGGTGTTCTGTTGCTTCTCCTCCCCCCAGTTCTTATGCAGCTGAGTACAGAGGGAGTGTGATCACTTTAAACAGAATGGGTTGATTTGCAAGGTGATAGCTTACAATCACTTTAAAGGAGATTCTCCCAGTGTAATACTCCAATGTAACCCTTCCTTACTCTATCCAACATTTAAAAAAAAAGATTAGCTATTCGTTTACTTTGGCATTTGACAAAAATACAAATGGTATTATAAGCTATCTTGGTACTTGTTATGTTTTTGAACTTGTGACCAGTGCAATGTTAATAACTTTATGAAGCAGCTATTCAGTCGGAGATATATTCGCCATAAAGAATTAGTGGGCCGTGTCTTCTTCTATGTTGGGTCACCTATGGACAATTATGGGCAGCAGCTTATCTTTTTTCCATTATTGACTTACCATGCCTTATTCTGCGCTGTGCCTTTGTGTGGAGGTAGCCATCTTGGTTGAGGTTTTTTAATTCTGCAGGTCAGAGCCTCCAGTAAAAAGAACAGTGAGCAACATTGCACAATAGTGATATCACAAAACTTAATCTAAATCTTCTGAGACTGGCAGCCAGAAGCATGCAATGCATACAATGCAACTCTCACACTGTAGGCACAGGAGTACCTTTGCACACTCAAAGTATACTACTTTTTCTTTTTTGTTCCCTCGTTAGTTAATTCCTTTACAGCCTGCTCTGAATTGTAAAGTGTTGGCTGGTGCTGTATGCTAAGGAGAGCTGTGATACTCTCTTGGGTTCCCCCTGATTTGGTTCTAGCAGACATTTGCTAGGTGCAAGCACTATCCTAAGGAGAAGGTTGCTTCTCCCCAAACCCGGAAGCACTTGGTATCAAGAGCAGCAAGGAATCGCTGGTAAGGTAAATATTACTGGTGCAAAGGGAGGACTCTTTTACAAAGGAACTGTCATTTTGCCCTGAAAGGGCAAGGAGTCAGTGACTATTTAAATACTTAAGAATTCATGACAAAAGGGTGGAGTCAGCACAAAAAGGCATGTGTTGTCTTTGGGCGGCTTCACGCTGATGCGCTGCCGTTTGGCCGCAGCGTAGTGTACCCGCGGTTTTTGCGCAGGTTAGCTGTGCTTTCCCATGGATTTCTATTATGTCCCATGGTTTTGGTGCGTTTTCTGAATGTTCATGCACAAAAATCGTGGGTACACTACACTGCAGCCAAAGGCAGCAGATCAGTGTGAAAAGCTCCCTTTGTCTAGGACAGGGGTCTCCAAACTGTGGCCTGGGGGCCAGATGTAGCCCTTTGCTTGTATTTATCCAGTCCTTGGGGCACTATTTCTTCATTGATACCAATAATGGGGTATAATTCCCCTCATTGACACCAATGATGGGGCACGATTCCTCCCAATGACAGCCACCATGAGGCTCAATGATGGGACACAGTTCCTCCCACAGACACCAACGATTGGGCACAATTTCTCCCAATGACACCAACAATGGGGCCAATGACGGAACACAATGCCTCTCAATGGCACCAACAATGGGGCCCAATGACACCATTAATGGAACACTATTCCTCCTAATGACACTAACATGGGGGCACAATTTTTCCCAATGACACCGATGATGGGGCACAATTCCTCCCACTGACACCAAAGATGGGACATTGTTTTCTACCACTGACGTCCAGACCTTTTCTGCTCTCAGTGGCCACATTCCGGCTCCCACTAAAATCTGGAGAACGATAAACTGGCCCTTTGCATAGAATGTTTTGAGACCCCTGGTCTAGGCCACTTGATTGTATAAATAAAGACCTGTGTTTAACATTCAACTTTAGTTGAATATTCTTATTAGTGCAGATCTGTTTTTGCTTAGTAAGGGATTTTCTTTTTTAATAAAATAACTAATAGTATTAATTATGGCACATCTTTTTTAATTGCTTTTATTATTACAATATAGTTTAAAAACCACAGTATATGAAGTTAAGCCAGGCCTGATCGTGTATCACATCAGTGGTTCTCCATGAACTTATTGCTGCATGAAAATAGCTGACTGGCTTGTGCTTTGTCACAGTGTCCTTTATTCAGCATTCTAGTTTCTCCAACTCAACGTCATAAACTCCTCATGCGTAGATATCCTTCCAGTAGCCAGTGTAGGTCATGTCTCTTGAATGATACTGCTGTAAGAAAAAGGAAACTATTTCCTAATTACAACAAACCAGGTACCCCATGAATGGCTACTGCTGAACCTATGCATAAAAACATTCAATAAATGTATTCCTCAATAGCCACAAAGACTATAAATCCACTTTGTGTGTACCAAATACATTTACAAACCCAGATATTAACTTGTAAAAATAGCAGTAACATCGTCACTGTGCTGTACATGTCTTGTGCAGAAAGCAGAGCTGAGGGGGGGGACCAAGCAGATCCCACCCATTACAGGCTACCTGCAGAAAACTACATGAAGGGCGGAGACCAGACCAATCACAATGTCATAAAAAGAAAAAAAGGGGGGTCAGCAAGGACACCCTGAGGCTTTTTTTTCTTTTTATGACATACAATTTATTCGGATGTGGCTATAGGAGTGTACTTTTTTTTTTCTATTTTGTCCAGACCAATCACAAGGTGAGAGTAGCAGGGAGCGGTCTTTATTACAGAAAGCTCCTTTACAGAGGCAAGTTTCCACACAGGATTACTGCACAGATCTGGAATAAATACACAAAGCACACCAAGATTCAAGATAGAATACACACGCCTCTTGTACTTTGACAATATTTGCTTATCCTGGAGTTCCTCTGCCTGGTCTTAGAATATCCTTGTGCTGCTCCGCACTTTTGTCTGCTGCTCAGTGAATGCCAACACCATCTATGAGCCTGTGCTCATAGGGGGTCATTGCTCTGCTGTGTGTGAGCCTCTACCATCGGCCTCTCTGTGATCATGTAAATGAGAGGCTGTTTAGTAAGGCCGGCCAAACACGGTTCAAATCTCGGCTGGTTCAGCAGGAACCAGCCGAGATTCGAACCGTTAATGGGCAGGCTGATTGATCAACTTGGGTACAACCAGCCTGCTAGAGCTGCTAGCGATGACCACTGGCTTCTCCCGCCTGCCTCCTCCCCCCTGCCAGGAGAAGACCATTGCTGATTCTCCTGTCAGCACTGTCTGTGTTCATGGGGGAATCGCGCAAATTTCTATCCTGCAACCCATGGTTGCAGGAAAGAAATTTGCACCGTGTATGGCTGACCTTGGCCTCAAACATAGGTAAATTATACCAGGGAGTACTACATGGTCACCTGGGTGACAGCTTTGGGGCTACTGATCACATCCAGGATGGCAGCACCCAGCAGTAGTCTTCAGCCTGATCAGTGTCATAATATACCGTATTTATCGGCATATAACGCGCACATTCATTTTAAGTTTCAGAAAAAAAACTTAAATTTTAAATAAGGAACTTTGAAGAAAAATTAGGGTCAGTGCCGATCTGTAGCCTCACCATTGCCATCAATGCCCATCTGCAGCCGCACAAGTCCCATCAATGCAGCCTCATCAGTCCACATCAGTGCTGCAGCCTCTCAAGTGCCATCAATGCAGCCTCATCAGTCCACATCAATGCACCAGCTTCACCAATGCCACCACTGCAGCCTGATCGCTACCCATCTGCAGCCTAGAGGGGACAGGGAGGGGGAAGGACGAGCACAGACAGATTACATACAGTGAAAATCTCCTATGATAGACAGAACAGTGGTCCAATGGCAGCCCAGGAGACGGGACTTCCTATTACAGAGGCCGCCAAGTAAACAGGAGATTCTCACTGTATGTAATCTGATGGGGCTTGTTCCGCCCCCCTCCCTGTCCCCTCCGAGGCAGCTAAAATTGAAGTATTGGCGTATAACACGCACACACTATTTGCACCCGATTTTTAGGGTGAAAAAGTGCGCGTTAAACGCCAATAAATACAGTAATCAGTAATTGCAGGGAGATCAAAGGCACAAAACATGTCAATTTGAGATATAATCATATGGGAAGATTGCTGTTGAGTTTTAATAGAATAGGGTCTCTTTCAGGTGTTCATCATGTCACCACGTACGCCACCCACAACCATAGAAATCCACTGCTCCGTATCTTACAAATTCCGCAAATAGGAATCGTACTGCACATGTACAGAAGAAAGAAGACAAAAATACAGCTGGATTACATGGAACAATAATCTACATACTACATACTAAAATGAGCACTTTTCTTACACTTGGTAAAGTGTTTGCTTCCCAGTATACTGAATTGCATTAGAGAGAACAGTGGTTGAATGTAGTAGATATTATTGCTGTGACTTTTTTGCTGTGAGTTGCTGTTGACAGATCTAGTTCTAGTTATCTTACAAGGTTGTAGAGCACTTTACATGAGCACCATGAGAGCAGTTGGATTATTGCCTACATCTCCAACCCTGCCTTCTAATGTCTATGGATGGCCAGAGTCTTATGTAAACGCGCTAAAACTGAACCCCGGAATGGGAAAATATTGCCTCAAAACAAGGAGTGTGTATTTAAGTAAATCTTGGAGTGATTTGTGTAATTCCAGATTTTTACACTAGGTTTGCAAAGGCATTTTATTGCACGTTAATTGAATTTAATATCTTGGTGGCAATTGAGGATAATGAAAATGTTGTGCCCAGACTTCGGTTAGCCGCTTAACTCCCAAACTTTAAATATATTAGAGCAATATTGTTATGTTGTAGACAAATGGTAGTGGTGGATGATTTTTTTTTTTTTTTTTTGCTTTGAAATCTTTATTTGTTTTGCTTTTCAAGTTGACGATCGTTCTCTTGAGAGCAGTCTAGCGGGTGCATGAATTATCTTTCTATACTCGAGTATAAGCTGAGTTTGAAAATGCCCCCCCTTGGCTTATGCGAGTCAAGCACTTTTCTGCAGCGGAGAATGACATTTTCCGAACCGAATTTGGGGCCCCGTATCTTGGGGCCACTTGGTGCTAGGAACCCCAAATTTGGTGTGCAAACCCAGTGGAACTAGCACTACAACATATCCAGCTGGGGTTCCTAGCACCAAGTGGCCTCGAGATACGGGGCCCCAAAGTCGGTTCGGAAAATGTCATTCTCTGCTGCAGAAAAGTGCTTGACATTTTCCCAACCGACTTTGGGGCCCCGTATCTTGGGGCCACTTGGTACTAGGAACCCCAGCTTTGGATATGTTGTATTGCTAGTTCCACTGGGTTTGCACATCATTTGGGGCCCCAAAGTCGGTCAACTGTGTCCATCTGCAGCAATGTCATTTCGGGACCCTGCAGCTAGGGGGGCATGTAGGAACCCTTAACTACCGAGTTTGAAGTTCGGGGAACCTATGCCTGCAAATGGCCATATATATTTATTTTTTATCTCTTTCCAACACATTTTTTTTAAATATGAACAAAGTACAGTAAGTATTTTTGCAAATTTTAAACCATAATGAGAAAATATATAATTGTTATTATAGTTAATATTCTGTCTTCCTTAGGACACAGGCTGAGATGGCCCACACTTGCCGGGGAACCATTAATCTGTCTACAGCTCACATTGACACAGAAGACTCCTGCAACATTGTTCTTTCCAATGGTGGGCGGACGTACCATCTCAAGGCAAGCTGTGAAGTGGAAAGGCAGAGATGGGTCACTGCTTTGGAGCTGGCCAAAGCCAAGGCTATCCGCATGATGAACAACCAGTCAGGTAGAGTCCTTCACAGAGCTCAGAGGAAATACAGATCCAACTTCCATTACGTGTTTGTTTTGTTTTTTTACCCAAGGACTTCATGCCAGAGGCATTATCATGCATATTGCACAGGTGAAATGTATGATCACGAAAGAAGTAATTTATTGTCTATACAATAAAATCACACTAATGCATTGCATTCGGGGGAAAAATCCCACATGCTGCAATTTGGGAGACCTGCAGTTTGCTATTAAATGCATGTCAACACAATGCACGTGAATGCATTCATTCTAGTGTGAGCCCTGTAGGACTCTTCCCATAGAAAGCAGTCAGACATGGAGGAACATGACATCCGCCCACAGGGCATCAGATATTCCAATTGATGCGGAAACTTTCAGGATCAGCTTTTATTTGACCTAGCAGGCTTGTCAATGCAGATGAGGGGACAACGTTCTTTAAACATGCACCTGCCAGCTTTGTTTAGTATGTTAAAATGACAAAAGGTCATGTCTTGTTGCTTTCCACATGCAGATAAAATACACAATAATAAGGCCACGCACCTCTGTTTTATTATTATGCAAGTGGGCAAATCATTCCACAGGCTTCCTCTTAATGTTTTGCACCACACTGAGAGTGAGTTTTCGAGTCCCACTAGGGGGCGATCCTGAGGAATACAGACTGTGGTGGGGTCTGCAGCCCTACTATTTTGCAATTTATCAGCAGGTGGGATTTTGTTCAAGGCGTGTGAATTCTCCTCTTCTTTTCAGGCAGCGTCTGTGCTACAGATGGACCTGAATGATTCAGAGGAGGGACACACTCTGGTAGCAAAAATGGCATTATCTTAGTGAGTGGATTCACATAGTATGGCAGAAAGCAAAAGGAATTTTTGGATTGGTTCTCACCTCTGCCAAGTCCTTGAGACTGCCAAGAAGAGAGTAGTTCATGCGTTGGTGTTCAGTCGGTGGGGCATTTTAGTGTGCCTGACCTAATGATGTAAATAGATAGACTGGGGGACGACGTTGCATACAATGGAGAGCTGCTAGAGAGGTAATCCGCAGTGGTTTCCCTTCCCGCAGCTACCCGTTCTTGTTCTGTAAGGGGCAGTGTGGTACACGATTCAGTGCATCACACAGCTGCCTTTTTTTCCCTCACTAAACTTTAAAGTGTACTGTAGTACACTTCATTCATGCTGCTGTACAGTGCCATGTGGTTCTGTATATTGTGTTGCAATAAAATGCAGCACGTCTACATTTTGTTGCAGTGTGAACACAAAAGACAATTGTTTTCTGTGTGTCCTTGTGGTGACAGGGTCACCACACTACATGTGAATTCATTCTCCATACAAGGCTGTGGACTTGCTCACCCATTTGCTCCATCAGCTTGGCATTCAGAATAACTGATGACAGAGAGGTAGATACAAACAAACAAACACGTTTTTTTACTACTTTCTACTATAAAAAAAAGAAAAAAATTATACTTTTTGTTATTTGATCAATGTTAGTTTAGCTCCTTGACTAACAAGGTACATTTATAAATGTCCTGGCATTCAAGGAGTTAACCAGTTAGTACCATTTTTTTTTTCTAGCAGATATCCAGCTATTAACCACTTGCCTACTGGGCTCTTATACTCCCTTCCTGCCCAGGCCAATTTTCAGCTTTTAATCGCTGTCGCACTTTGAATGACAATTGCGCGGCCATGCAACACCGTACCTAAACTAAATTTTTATAATATCTTTCACACAAATAGAGCTTTTTTAGTGGTATTTAATCACTACTGGGGTTTTTATTTTTCGCTAAAGAAACAAAAAGTTTGACAATTTTGAAGAAAATGATTATTTTTTTCATGATTTGTTATAAAAATTTGCAAACACGTAATTTTTCTCCTTCACTGATGTGCGCTGATGAGGCAGCACTTATGAGGCTGCACTGATGAGTACTGTTATGTGGCACTGAGAGGCGGCACTGATAGGTGACACTGATGGTGAGGCACTGATTAGCAGCACTGGTGGGCACCGATGTCCCTGTACCAGAAGCCGGCTTTCTCCTTCTCTCCTCAGGCTGATCGTGAGGAGAAAAAAAGCTAATAACTGTCTTCTGTTTACTTCTGTGATCAGCTTTCATTAGCTGACAGCTGATCATGTGGTAAAGGGACTGCTGTGATTGGCCCCTCAGAAGGACTCGGCTATCGAAGAGCGCGCCACCCATGCGATCATGGTAGGACGTCTATTGACACCCTCCCGGCACTGGAAGCCTGCTCTGTAGCCATCCTTCGGTTATAGCGCGGGCAGAAAGTGGTTAAGTAAAAGTGATCCATGCAACAGTAGAGCTGCCTAAACAATTTTACGGGTTTGTGAAGTGCTGCACCCCCCCACCGCCGTGGTTCCCGGACGGACTCTTCTGCTCATCTGAGGAGCCTGGGCCCACGGGAAATGCTGTGAGGTTTGCGATTAGCAGGAGATCGAAAAACCTTTGTATGTTCAGAGCTGTCAGAACCAGAAGTCTGTCTCAAATGCTGGATAAACAACGAATGAAGCTTAATCACGTGCTTTCTTAATTGGAGTGGAGGGCAGGGGAGATATTAGGGATCTAATAGACTCTGATGTCTTCATAAAGAGAACCTCTTACTGGTCAATTCTTCACTTCACTTGCTTGTTGGCCACCCTGTGATGGCAATAAAGATAAATTTAAAAAAAAATGTTAAAACCATAATAAAATTAATTAAAAAAAAAAACAATGTTTTAAAAGCACTCCTGTCACCCCATGCATAAAAGTGAATGCAAATGCATGTATAGGACATGCACACATAAGTAAACAGTGATTGCACAACAGATATTAGGTATTGCCCCAAATGTCAGAGTGAGAGCAATAATTCCAGGTACGTCATGCATGGTTGGCTCCAAACCAATTACCTGTTAAGGCAGGGGTTGACAAATTTGCTTGGAATCTAGGAGCCAGCTAAAAAAGTTAGGAGCCAGGTTTTTTTTTTTGGTTTTTTTTTAAACGACCGACAAAGCTTTATTTTTAATATAAAAATTAACCAATCTTAAATTTACACAGAGACGACTAGAACTAATGTGACTGCTTTTATTTCCTGCCATGCAGGGACATAAGACCACCATATTCCCGCTAAGGATCCAATCAGGTCCGCCTGAAAAACTGACAGGCGAACCTGATCAGACAGCCCGTGTGAAAGGGGCCAAGCAGGGAGATGACAAATAATAAATTCATTTTAATTAACCACTTCCTTCCCGCAGAACGACTATATACGTCCTGTCTTTGAAGAGAAATACCGTTGTTATGGTAGCAGCTAGCTACCATAACCCCGGTATCTTCAAGAGCCGGCGGTTCTCTTTCAGATAAAAGTGGTCTCTGCAGCAGATTAGCAGCGAGATCACTTTTATCGGCGGCAGGAGAGGGCCCCCCCTACCGCCACGCTCCGGTGCCCTTCACCGCTTACCGTGGCCGTCTGTAACGGCGGAGGCGATCCGGATCTGTCCCTGGCCTGACATGGAGATGAGTGAGAGGAAGATGGCCCCCCCGCCCATCTCCAAGTCATTGCAGGGCGGAAGCGACGTCAAATCGTCACTTCCACCCATAGCTCTTGAAGGGACATTTTATATATTTTTTTTTTCAAATGACAATTTTTTTTTTTTAATGCATTTTAAATAAATAGAGTCATATTTAAGAGGACCTGTCATGCTTTTTTTCTATTACAAGGGATTTTTACATTCCTTGTAATAGGAATAAAAGTGACTTTTTTTTTTTTAAAGAACAGTGAAAAAATAAAAGTTAAAATAAATAAGAAAAAAAAAAAAAATTAAATGTGCCCCATCCCTTGTAATAGAAATAAAAGTGACACAATTTTTATTTTTTTTTTAAAACGGTGTAAAAATAAAAAATAAAAAGTAAAATATATAAGAAAAAATAATAATTTTTTTAAATGCGCCCCGTCCCGCCGAGCTCGCTTGCAGAAGCGAACGCATATGTGAGTACCACCCGCATATGAAAGCGGTGTTCAAACCACACGTGAGGTATCGCCACGATCGGTAGAGTGAGAGCAATAATTCTAGCCTTAGACCTCCTCTGTAACTCAAAACAGGTAACCTGTAGAATTTTTTAAACGACGCCTATGGAGATTTTAAAGGGTAAAAGTTTGTCGCCATTCCACGAGCGGATGAAATTTTGAAGCGTGACATGTTGGGAATCAATTTACTCGGCGTAACATTATCTTTCACAATATAAAAAAAATTGGGCTAACTTTACTGTTTTCTTATTTTTTTAATTAAAAAAAGTATTTTTTCCCAAAAAGTGCGCTTGTAAGTCCGCTGCGCAAATACGGTGTGACAGAAAGTATTGCAATGACCGCCATTTTATTCTCTAGGGTGTTAGAATAAAAAATATATATAATGTTTGGGGGTTCTAAGTAAAGGGAAGGAGATGAGCAGGCAGTGAAAACAGGTAGGGAAAGCTCCATTAGCATTGATGGATGTCTTGTCATACCAACGGCCACCACCAGAGGGCGCCCGATTGCAGAAGGAACCAGGAACCATAGGACTGCAGTAGGCCGCAAAGCAGGGGCCTCAATTACCGGCGCGGCCCAACGCGATCGCGGCGGGAGCGGGGGGTGGTGTCGAACGGACACTGGATACCCCAGCTGTGCCGCCCCAGGCGCCAGGTCGCTAATTCTAGTCGCAAATGCGACCTGGCGCCCGGGGTTTGTCGAGCCCTGTGTTAAGGCCTTTAAGACACAGGCAACATGGCTTGACACATTTGGTATCTTTTTTTTTTTTTACCAAAAAAATGGGTATTGTGTTGTGCTACATCCTATAGTGCTAAGGTGTGCTCATCCTTACAACTTCATCCTAGTAGTATGATGGAACAGAGCCATGTAAAGAAGTGGGAATTTCTCTATCAGATTTCTGTTATTATGAATATGGCCCACAGGTATGTTACCAAAAGAGGCATGGTTGTAGGCTCTGGTCATGTTCGGGATCCTAGTCCCAACCTACCTGCCTCATCATACAGTGTTGCTATAGTGTAGTGTGACTGCATAGTGCGTGGGTGTTGTTGTTTAATAAATTTGAAGTACCGTATATACTCGAGTATAAGTCGAATTTTTCAGCACATTTTTTTGTGCTGAAAGTGCCCCCCTCGACTTATACTCGAGTCAAGCACTTTTCTGCAGCAAAAAGTTTCATTTTCCGAACCGACCTTTGGGGCCCCGTATCTCAGGGCCACTTAGTGCTAGGAACCCCAAATTTGGTGTGCAAACCCAGTGGAACTGGTACCACAACATATCCAAAGCTGAAGTTTCTAGCACTAAGTGGCCCTGAGATACGGGGCCCCAAAATCGGTTTGGAAAATGTCATTCTCTGCTGCAGAAAAGTGCTTGACATTTTCTGAACTGATTTTTGGGGCCCTGTATCTCGGGGCCACTTGGTGCTAGAAACCCCAGCTTTGGAAATTTTATGGTGCTAGTTCCACTGGGTTTGCACACCAAATTTAGGGTTCTTAGCACTAAGTGGCCCCGAGATATTGGACCCCAAATTCGGTCAACTGTGTCCATCTGCAGCAATGTCATTTCGGGACCCTTTGGGTTCAGAGACCCCAAATTTTGGCTGCAGCTAGGGGGCATCTAGGAACCCTTAACTACCGAGTTTGAAGTTCAGGGGACCTATGGCTGCAAATGGGCACAGTGAGGCTGCAAATGGGCATTGTTGACCCTCTTTTCCACTTACAGTAGCTGTGCATTTCTCACCCTCGTCTTATACTCGGGTCACTAAGTTTTTCCCATTTTTTTGTGGTAAATTAGGGCCTCGACTTATACTCGGAACGACTTATACTCGAGTATATACGGTAACCATTTAATGGTAAAAAAAAAAATTTAATCCAGAAAGTCATGTTTTGACTGACACCACGACCTCCTCCCAAAGAAAAAAAACTTTCACTGGTTGATTTATACATTTTGTGGCTTCCAGTTGCAGTATAAATTGTACTTAATGGTCTAATTTTCAAACAAAGAAGACAGAACTATACAGTTCAAGTTATAAACCATTTTTTAGCATCATGAATTGCTAAAATGACTTCTATTTTTCATACAATATAGAAACACATACACAACTTTTGAGTTCAGCTATGAAAAACTTAAATTACTTGTGATACAGTGGGGACGGAAAGTATTCAGACCCCCTTAAATTTTTCACTCTTTGTTATATTGCAGCCATTTGCTAAAATAATTTAAGTTCATTTTTTTTTCCTCATTAATGTACACACAGCACCCCATATTGACAGAAAAACACAGAATTGTTGACATTTTTGCAGATTTATTAAAAAAGAAAAACTGAAATATCACATGGTCCTAAGTATTCAGACCCTTTGCTGTGACACTCATATATTTAACTCAGGTGCTGTCTATTTCTTCTGATCATCCTTGAGATGGTTCTACACCTTCATGTGTGTCCAGCTGTGTTTGATTATACTGGTTGGACTTGATTAGGAAAGCCACACATCTGTCTATATAAGACCTTACAGCTCACAGTGCATGTCAGAGCAAATGAGAATCTTGAGGTCAAAGGAACTGCCTGAAGAGCTCAGAGACAGAATTGTGGCAAGACAGAGATCTGGCCAAGCTTACAAAAATGTCTGCTGCACTTAAGGTTCCTAAGAGCACAGTGGCCTCCATAATCCTTAAATGGAAGACGTTTGGGACGACCAGAACCCTTCCTAGAGCTGGCCATCCGGCCAAACTGAGCTACCGGGGGAGAAGAGCCTTGGTGAGAGAGGTAAAGAAGAACCCAAAGATCACTGTGGCTGAGCTCCAGAGATGGGAGAAAGTTGTAGAAAGTCAACCCTCACTGCAGCCCTCCACCAGTCGGGGCTTTATGGCAAAGTGGCCCGACGGAAGCCTCTCCTCAGTGCAAGACACATGAAACCCGCATTGAGTTTGCTAAAAAAAACACCTGAAGGACTCCAAGATGGTGAGAAATAAGTTTCTTTGGTCTGATGAGACCAATATAGAACTTTTTGGCCTTAATTCTAAGCACTATGTATGAAGAAAACCAGGCACTGCTCATCACCTGTCCAATACAGTCCCAACAGTGAAGCATGGTGGTGGCAGCATCATGCTGTGGGGGTGTTTTTCAGCTGCAGGGACAGGGCGACTGGTTGCAATTGAGGGAAAGATGAATGCGGCCAAGTACAGGGATATCCTGGACGAAAACCTTCTCCGGAGTGCTCAGGACCTCAGACTGGGCCGAAGGTTTACCTTCCAACAAGACAATGACCCTAAGCACACAGCTAAAATAACGAAGGAGTGACTTCACAACAACTCCGTGACTGTTCTTGAATGGCCCAGCCAGAGCCCTGACTTAAACCCAATTGAGCATCTCTGGAGAGACCTAAGAATGGCTGTCCACCAACGTTTACCACCCAACCTGACAGAACTGGAGAGGATCTGCAAGGAGGAATGGCAGAGGATTCCCAAATCCAGGTGTGAAAAACGTGTTGCATCTTTCCCAAAAAGACTCATGGCTGTATTAGATCAAAAGGGTGCTTCTACTAAATACTGAACAAAGGGTCTGAATACTTAGAACCATGCGATATTTCAGTTTTTGTTTTTTTTAATAAATCTGCAAAAATGTCAACAACTCTGTTTTTCTGTCAATATGGGGTGCTGTGTGTACATTAATGAGGAAAAAAATGAACTTGATTAATTTTAGCAAATGCCTGCAATATAACAAAGAGTGAAAAATGTAAGGACGTCTGAATACTTTCCGTCCCCACTGTACATGTAGCAGAACTGTCTAGTTGTTAACAAATGTTTTTAATTTAGGCCCTCCTCTGCTAACTTTAATAGAGAGAAGGATCCTGGAAATATCCTATCCCGGTGCTAAGCAGCAGCATCATGTAGAGCACTGGTTCTCAATCGTGTCCTCAAGTACCCCTAACAGGCCATGTTTGCAGGATTTCCTTTATCTTGCACAGATGCTTTAAATCAGTCAATGGCTTGGTATTTTGGACAGCTATTTTATCTAAAAGAAATTCCCAAAACATGGCGTGTTGGGGGTACTTGAGGACAGGGTTGAGAACCACTGATGTAGAGGATGGTTTAACATATTACAGTGGCACTCTGTCCTTGACGGACTAGAGCAAAGAGCTGAATTGCACTGAAACAGAAATAGCTTTGTCACTCGAGCCCCTTTTGTCTTTTGATAATTGTGAGGATATAATTTCCTTGCGTAATGATAAAGGCAATTTGTTCATATGACAGTTCCCATCACCAAATTGTCATTGGCAAGGTTAATTCGGGCACTGAAAATCCCATTTGCAGCACGTCACTTTTTTATATTTTTTTTTCTAGAAATATTCTGTGCACCATACGAACAGTCATCTGCAATAATGATTGTCCAAAATCACTCTTTCTGCAAGTAAGTCAGAGACAGTTTTTTTTTTTTTTAATTTCCTGTGGCCCTGTTGAAGACTGTCTGCAACCACAGAGGAGTATAGGGAATTTTTGATCAACAGGGGTATGGATAGCAATACAAGCTAACATTCATCAGTCCTGCATTGTCACCCACAGTCAGTATAGAATGGTGCCCAGCCAATGGGGGCACTGTATAAATACAATTAAAGAAATCGCCAGCACTCCTAAAACGCTATAGGGTGTATCTATAAAAATAAATAACATTTGACCTGAAAAAATGAATAGCATTATAACAGTCCATTTTGTTTTACAGGCATTTTATTTCAGCTTGAAAAAGCTTGTACAGTAAAACCTTGGATTGCGAGCATAATTCGTTCCAGAAACATGCACTTGTATATCATAGTGAATTTCCCCATAAGAAATAATGGAAACTTAAATGATTTGTTCAACAACCATTTATTCATAGGTCCTGTAGTTTATAGTCCATATAAAAAGATTATAGCAATGTGATAGGTTGTGTAACCATAAAATGTCCATCTACAAATGGAAGCTTCCACAAGGGGATTAGAAGCAAAATCCAGCAGAAGCTACAGGGTATAAAAGAGAAGAGAGGCGCCTCTTGTAGCAATATGTTGCTAAATGTTGTACCTTTATTAAATGTAACCGTATTGCTACACTTAGAGGTGCCTCTCTTCTCTTTTATACTCAGTTGTGACATGACGCTACTTGTATATCAAGACATCACTTGTATATCAAGTCAAAATTTATTAAAAAGGTTTGCTTGTCTTGCAAAACGCTCTCAAACCAAAGTTTTACTTTACTTTTTTGGGCTCTTTTGAGCAGAAGTGTTTTTTCCACAAACCCTCCCCTCATTTTTGCTATTATTATTATTATTATTTTTTGTACATGTTTGAGCTTTTTCACACTTTTTTTTTTTTTATGCATTTTCGTATGTTTTTGGGCACTTTGGTGTCTTTTCTGCTCAAACTCCTATCAAAAACGCAAGTTTGTGTTTTTTTTTTTCTTCTGCCTGTAGGTGCATATGCCTGTAAAAGCGTGAAACAACCATAGTGTTGTATGTTGTATGTTATATGGAGTTTCCAGGCAGAAAAAAAAGAGTGCTCAAAAGCCTATAGGGGAGCTGCTTTTTTGGGGTGCAGTGTGCATGAGCCCTTACAGTGTAAAGGTCCATGCACACTAGGCAGCAGAAAATGTACCAGAACTGCTGGCAGAAAAAAGCTCCTATGGACCATATTGTACACGCTTTTGCTTTTTTTTTTTTTTTTTTTTATAAGCTTTTTCTCCAAAACACTAGAAAAATGTACACTTAAAATACTTGATGCCATGCAATGTTTAGGCATGTCAAGCTTTTTTTCTGCCTGAAAGTATCTCTCAAAAATGCACTTGTTTATGTGCTTTGTTTTTTCAGCCTGTAAACGCTCCTCTACAATGCCTGTAAATGCCCAAATGTGCACGGACACATAGGCTTACAATAGAGTGGTTTCTACAGGCTGAAAGAACGCCAAATGCCTAAATAGCAGCATTTTATATGCCCAGTGTGAATGAAGCCTAAGAATGTTATTTAAATAAGGCCAAAAATTATTTTAAAGTTCATTAAACTCCTCTTATAATTGTAATTATACTGAATAGCCCTTGGGAAGAGGTCTTCTTGCATCTCTATCAAGGATAACATTTTACAAGATGCAATAATCATTATTCATTATTATCAGTCATTAAAGTGAAGCTGTTCTGTGAAACATAATCCGAAAGTGTATTTTCACTGTTGCAGTTAAAGCGTTTGTTAACCCACAAAAAAAATGCTTCCTGCTCCTTTAAAACATGTTATATGACACAGTGCTTGTCCTGTGTCATTTGGCTGCTTGTAACAACTAAAAAACTTGGCTGATCCTGCCAGTTTCTGCCCTCCCCCCTGTAAACTGATGTCCGCAGCCTGCTCTCTGTCTCCTCTCTGTTCCTGTGTCCTCCTCCCCCTCCCCTCCCTGCTTGTCAGCTCGTGACAGTGCTGCCCCATCCACTCCTGCTGCTCAAATAACTGTAATTTGTATGCAAATCCCCCCTCTCCTCCTGCTGCATCTGACAGAGGAGAAAAGGAGAGACCCGGCCGGTCATTTTATCGCAGATATTGGCTATTACATGAGGTATTTACAGCATTTTTTTTTTTTTATATATAAATCACACACAGAGGGGGACACTATAAGGAGACAGCATTGATGGTGCATACTAGTTAGGCCTCTTGCACACTGCAGCTGGAAAAAGCTCAGTACAGCTTATTTTTTAACTGAGCTAAAATACAGCCCATTAATTGTAATGCGCCTATGCACACAAGCGTGTAAATAAGCGTCGTGTATTTTTGTAATAGAAAAATCTGCATTTTTGGTCAGTAATTTATTCCTCGTGCACACACTTGCTGGCAAATTCACACAGATAGTCCATTGACATAAAAGAAACAAATACTCCTGCGCACAGGTGTGTTTGCAAGATGATTACACGATCAGTTTAGATATTGGCTTTCGGCCTTGCTGTCCTCCAGGATAGGGATATCCTAGTGGTAGACAAAAACACAAAGAAAAGAGGGCGCACCAGCCTAGTGCATTATCTTAAGGTACATTTATTCAATCAGAAAGCATAATGAAAACTACTCACAAAAGTGGGAGATATAAACGCTTAGAAAGGTCTTTGGCAGTCTGTCTACTGATTGCAGTCTCTGGGTCCTGGGGAGTGGACATAAGAACCGCTGCTGGCTGACGCGTTTCAAAGGGAATCCTTCTTCATCAGAGCCTAGCGATGTTGCTCTCTCACAGCTACTTATACAGGTGTACTTCTGGGAGGCACATCCCAGAACTACCTCAAAACTCCTCCCTCTAAAAATTCCTCCCCCCGCAGATGATAGGTAATCCTAGAGGGGAGGCGGACTATAGCTAATTCTCTGTGTACACACATATGTACATATGTGTGTATAGGACTAGTGCTCTAGCATGTTATTCCCTATCATATAGTTATGTGCTAATGTATGGATGTGTGTACATCCACACACACATTTTTATATATTATTATATTATTGCATCCATATACACATTTATTCATTTACTGTCATTGCTCTGAATATTGTAATCCTTTTTACTTTTTATAATTCGCCATGACTCTATAGAGTCGCTTCTAGTACATTACATCTAGCCGTTCGACATCCTCCTTATTGCCAGACCTAAAGTCCTAATGGAGGGGTGATTGCACTGGCGCTCCTGTCCACCTCAGTCCTCTACATTTCATCTCCAACAATATGGCGGCTAGTGTTTACTATCGTAAACACGTCGGTCCCGTGCGACAGCAGACGCACGGGAAGTGACGTCAGAACTGTACTTCCGCCCTGTGGACCGCAACAGGAAGGAGACAGTGTGGCGTGCGTTTCACCTGTCTGTTCAACGTACCGCAATCTGTATCCCTACAGAGGAAATGCCTAAGAAAAACATCTGGATCTATACAACAACAAGATAGAAGACAGCGCCACCCCCAGATTAATGGTAGCCCCCATCACAATGGATGTTCCTGATAGAGGTGAAGCTGTCATTATGGTTACAGTCACTATTATTTTCTCTAGGACTAACTCTTTTGGGCTTTTCGATCCGTAGCTTGTAACTAGAGACACACTTGGCTAACTGTATGATGCAAGTTTATCCCTAGTGCTGTATGTGCACTGCTTATGTGTACACACACGCATCTGCATGTGTGTCCACGTGTACATGCGTGTGGTTATGCATGTTTGTCTATGTTTACACTTCTTTTTTTTTTTTTTTTTTTTATTGATACCACAGAGAATTCGCTATAGTCCGCCTCCCCTCTAGGATTACCTATCTTCTGCTGGGGGAGGAATTTTTAGAGGGAGGAGTTTTGAGGTAGTTCTGGGATGTGCCTCCCAGAAGTACACCTGTATAAGTAGCTGTGAGAGAGCAACATCGCTAGGCTCTGATGAAGAAGGATTCCCTTTGAAACGCGTCAGACAGCAGCGGTTCTTATGTCCACTCCCCAGGACCCAGAGACTGCAATCAGTAGACAGACTGCCAAAGACCTTTCTAAGCGTTTATATCTCCCACTTTTGTGAGTAGTTTTCATTATGCTTTCTGATTGAATAAATGTACCTTAAGATAATGCACTAGGCTGGTGCGCCCTCTTTTCTTTGTGTTTTAGTCCATTGACATAGACCATTGGTTCTCAACTCTAGTCCTCAGGACCCACCAACGGACCAGATTTTAAGTATTAGCTTGGGGAGATGCAGACTACAATACTGCAATCACTGAGCAGCAAATGATATCACCTGTGATGTATTTCAGTTATCTTGCAAACCTGGCCTGTTAGTGGGTCTTGAAGACAGAAGTTGAGAACCACTGACATAGACAATGTGAGAACAAGCTTCTGCGCATGCGTGGCGATGTGCAAGTTTGTGCGCAAATGCATATGCACGAGAAAGCATTAAAAAAACAGGAGTATCATGTGCAAGAGGCCTTCGAGTGGCTTAACAGCCACTTTACATCTAGGAAACACTATGTTATGTGTTTGTGTTCACACAGCATGCCTAAAAAAAGTTTAAAAAATATTTTTCCTTTTTTGATGTTTGAGAAGAAGGTGTCATGGCTGACTGCAAGAATTTCTCAATCGGCTCAGCATGATATGTCCTAATAGCTGGGCGGGGGACTGACTGTGTCCAATTTTCATTAACATACAATGGAGAGGCTAAGATCCTAGACCTTTAACCCTTTGTTGATACAGACCATGTTCAACTCTAGTACAACTGATGAGAATACAATATGGACAGGGTTCAATATGGCAAGCACAGCTTCCCAGCCCCTGTCATCACAAACAGAATGCATAAGAAATGAAACGTTTTAGAAAAACTAAAAAGGTAAGCTGAATTTTTTTAATTTATTTTTAATTATGGTATGTAAATGGGAACATGTAACAAATCTAAAGTAGGTGTTATTTCTGTCTGGCTGCACAAATGGAAATACACTTTAAGAGCAGGACATACCAGTCTTCTTTTTCTTTTTCTTTTTTTCTTCTTTTTCAATGCCCCCACATCACTCTAGGGTTCCTGTATAATCAGCAACTTTCTGAAAGACTGTGTTGACCAGTCACATTCTCATCTATAATGTGGCAATGCCTGTACAAGTTAATTGGTCATATAGGCTCTGAGCATTGAAATATGGGTTTGAAAAAACGTATTATTCCTCTTTAAAGGATCGAATAACCAACCCGGTCACCTCTCTAAGGAAATATATTCCTGAATACTACCTCTCTAGTGGGTGGCCAGTGAAATTTTCACTAACTGCATCCATTCTGGGCACCGCTGCTGACATTTCCTGTCCACCTGCTGGGCATTATAGTTCCTTCCTCTATTACGTGTACTTGTAAAGAATTGTTGCTAGATTGGAATCTTGCAAGGTAACTAACATATGCAAAGCTTAATAGGTATTCATTTTGGATTGTCCGATGAGAGGCGGTGAATAGTAAGTGGGGTTAACCAAGAAATTTAAACATACTGTATATAGCTCTTTTCACACTAGTGGGCCGATCGGGTTTGCCTGTCAGTTTTTCAGGCAGACCTGATCGGACACTTCAGTCTCCTCTATGGAGCTGCAGGAGTCAGCGGACATGTGTCCTTTGACACCTGCCAACATCTGATCCTATCCTTTTTTTTTTTTTATAAATCTTTATTTATTTTTCAAAATACAAAAAAAATATCATACATACACATAAATACAAATACAAAGGGGGAAGGGACACCCCACCAGCGAAGAGGGTCTTATTCTTTTCCACTATGAGATCTCTTCATATCCCCCCTCACCGCCTTCCGGGGTTACCTCTCCCCCTAAACCCCCCCCCCCCCGCCCCCCCCCACCTTCCCCCCACCCCCCGCAGACATGTAACTTCTCCACTCCACCTTAATGTCCCTGCCCCACTCCCCAGGACTATCTTGACACTACCTCCACGTATTTCTCTGTTTTTTTTAAAGATCCCCCACGGGTGCCATTTCCCTTGATCTCTCTCTGGGCTCCCCTCTAGGTCCTCTTTCTTCTCTATATACTCTAATCTATAGGTTTCATCTACCTTAGTAATCCAGTCTTTAATCTTTGGGGGTTCTGCTTCTTGCCATTTCTTTGGGATAACATTTTTTGCTGCATTCAATAAAATTGGTGTCAGAGAGGAATTATATCTCCTCTTCCCTCCCTCCTGACCATGGAACAGGCAAGTCCATGGGTCCCTTTTAATATTTTTCCCTATTATTCCTTCTATCAATCCTATCACTTCCTGCCAGTAGATTTGGATTTTAGGGCAATCCCACCAGATGTGTGCCATTGTACCCAGGCCTCCGCACCCTCTCCAACAGCTAGGAGATTTATCTAGGGAGAATCTACTGACCCTAGCTGGGGTCATATACCACCGGGCTAAACATTTATAGTTACTTTCCCTTGACTTCATATCTACTGCTGTTGTATGTGTGGCCTCCAAAATGCATTTTTCAGTTTCCTCATCACATAGTGATCCCAGATCCTCCTCCCATTTTCTGATGAACGGGGGCGTATCCTGTCCGCCCCTACCCATCAGAATTTTGTACACCTTTGAGACCGTCCCCTTTGATTCTTCTCTAAGTGCCAATTTCTCTAGTCCCCTATAATTCTCCTCCTCCCTTAAGGGACCTGGGAGACTGCCAATAAAGTGTTTTAATTGATTATGCCTCCACCCATTTATTATTAATCTCTCCTTTTGTGCTTTTAATTCTTCCAATGATTTTAATTCCCCCCTGCTTATTATATGCCTTATTTGTGCTTCCTTCTCACGAATCCAATTTCCACCTATGTTCCCCATTCCTGGGGGGAAGAACGGATTATTCTTTAAATAGATTAATGGTGAATTGTAGCCCCACTTATTTAATTGGTGAATCTGGTCCCAAACTTTGAGTGTGTGATGTGTAATATAGTGTGTTTCTATACCTAACTCCCTATACTGTGGTGGATTCCAGATCATCTGGTTCAAACATACCTTACTTAACCCTATTTCTAAATTCACCCATTTTTTTGTATTAAAACTTTTACCCCACTCCAGTGGCCGTGCTATTGCTATCGCTCTATAGTAATTTCTAAAATCCGGGAGAGCTAAACCCCCACGTGTTTTCTCTCTACATAACACCCCGTGCGCTATTCTCGGTTTCTTGTGGCCCCAGACATATTTATTTATAATCTCTGAGAGGACCCTAAAAAATTCTCGAGGGACTGGGATAGGGAGCATTTGCATCTTGTACAATACTTTAGGTGCAAGCACCATTTTTACTATGTTTATTCGCCCCATCCAAGAGGCAGGGCCATGAGCTATTCTTTTTATTTCCGTTTTTATTTCATTTAGGAGGGGTATATAATTTATCTTGTACAGGTCCCCCCTGGAACCCGTTAATCTCACTCCTAGGTACTTAATATTATCCCTCCATGGAAAGTGGAAGATCTCAGCTAACCTATTGGCTTCCAGCTTGTTTATGTTGATCTTTAAAGCTTCAGATTTTTCTATATTAATTTTGAAGTTTGATAGAGCGCTATACCGGTCCATAATTGATAGGAGATTGGGGATTGATATTCTGGGCTTTGAAATATAGAATAAAATATAATCGGCAAATGCCGCTAGTTTGTGCTCTTCTTCCCCTACTACACATCCACTAATGTCAGGGTGTTTTCTGATTATGTTAAGGAGAGGCTCCAGGGCCAGGACAAAGAGGAGTGGGGACAACGGGCAGCCCTGTCTAGTGCCATTCTGCATAGTAAAGCTGGAAGAGGGCAAGTTGTTCACTCTTACAAAGGCCGCTGGGTGGTTGTATAAGATTTTAATTCTTCTTAGCATTGCCGGCCCGACTCCCATTGCCTCCAATGCACTAAACATAAATCCCCAGTCTACCCTGTCAAACGCCTTTTCGGCGTCAATCGACAGGAGTAGCCCTGGGGATCTGCCTGTTTTAAGTGCCTCCAGTACCAGTAGGGACCGCACCCCATTGTCTCTTCCCTCTCTCCCGGGTACAAATCCCACCTGGTCCGGATTAACCAGGAGGGGCATTTCCCCCCTCAATCGGAGGGCCAGGACTTTCGCGTACAGTTTAGTATCTTCGTTTAATAACGCGATCGGCCGGTAACTTGAACATAGGGTGCGGTCTCTCCCTTCCTTGGGAATCATGTCACTGCTGCCAGCAACGCATCCCTGCACATTTCCTGGTCTCCTAGGCCGTTCCACATCTGGCAAAGCCTAGGTACCAGGAGTAGCTTAAATTTTTTATAAAAATTAGTCGTGAAGCCGTCCGGACCAGGGCTCTTACCCCCTGGGGACTGCTTCAGGGCTCTAAAAACCTCCTCTTCTGTTATTGGCTTTTCCAATTCCAGTGAGTCTATTTGTGACAGAGTGGGCAGGGCAGCTTCTTTTAGAAATTCCTGTACCATTTTTTCTCTTTTCCCCTCCTGCTTTTCTTTTCGTTCAACTGCATAAAGGGCGGAAAAATAATTTCGGAATTCTTCTGCTATTTCTTTGGTTGAGTGTCTCATCTCCCCTTTTTTGTCTTTCACCTTCTCTATGTAGTTTTCCAATCTTTTCTTCCTGGTAGTTGCAGCTAGGTGTTTCCCTATTTTATTCCCCTGTAAATGAAAGTTCCTACTGCTTTTATATTTCCTTTTGAGGGCTTCTGTCTCTAGTAGATCTCTCAACTCATCCCTTTTTACTGTTAGTTCCCTTAGTACCTCTTTGCTTGCCTCCTTGCTCGTTTTATGGGTATGTTCTAATTTGTATATTTGTTCTATCAATTCTTCTTGTTTCCTCGCTCTTTCCCTCTTTTCTCCTGTACCAATTGAGATTAATATCCCTCTAATGTAGGCCTTAAAGGTTTCCCAAACAATAGTTGCCGGGACCTCCTTGGTCTCATTTGTGAGGAAGAAGCCCTCGATCTCTCTTTGAACCCTTTCAACAACCTGCTTTTTATTTAAAAGAAATTCATTCAGGCGCCAAGTGTATGGGATCCTATGAAGGCCTTTAAACAATAATGTCATAACTACTGGAGCATGATCTGACAAGGTCTGAACCTCAATCTTTGTTCCTCTCACTGAGTCCAACAAACTGTGCTCAACCAGAAAATAATCCAGCCTTGAATAGGTCTCATGCACCTGTGAGTAGAATGTATAGTCCCTCTCCTTGGGGTGCAACACTCTCCACACATCAATCAGCTGCTGTGCTTGTAGTTTCTTCCCTATTCTGGCACATGCCCTTTTATCCTCCCAATGGGAGTCTGCTGACCTATCCAAGGCTGGATCTAGGCAAAAATTCAGGTCGCCTGCTAAAATCACCTCCTCTTCCTTAAATTCCTCCAATCCCGTCAGGATTCGGGCTAGGTACCCCCTCGGATCTCTATTTGGGCAGTATAAATTTGCCAATGTATAAATTTTTTCGTTAACTTTCACTTTCACAAACAAAAATCGTCCTTCTGGATCCACTCTTTTATCTAACAAATTAAATTTTATCCGTCTCGAGAATCCAATGGCCACCCCCTTTGTCCTTTTGGATGGGGAATCCCCATATATCCATACTGGATGACTATTTGATGATAGTTTAATACCCTCCTCATATGTTAGGTGTGTTTCCTGCAGGAAAGCTATATCTATTTCCAATCTCTTTAATTCCTGAACCAGTTTCCACCTTTTCCCTGGTGAGTTGAGGCCCCTCACATTATACGATAGGCATCTGATTTTCGTTGCCATTTACTCCTTTATGGGAATTGCAATCCTACAGCCTAGGCACATCAGACCGGCAGGGAAAGTAAATGCCCCTAATCTGTATCCCATATCTGGGGAAACGGGGAAATAGATAAGTAGGAACACATAGGTTAAATCTCTCGGGCTGTACTCTTGGTCTGCAGTTACCCACCCTCCCCCTCCTCCCCCCCTCACCCCCCCTCCCCCCCAATCCCCCCCCACCCACGTCCTCCCCCTTCCCCCCCACCCCCCACCCCCCCATCTCCCCCCACCGTTCCCCAACCTTGGGGTCGTGGCGTCTCTCATGTTACCTTCCCGCCAACGCCCCCCCGTGTGTAGGGTGTTACTTCCGCAGTGGGGTTCGGAGGACTCCCCCTCCCACCCCCCTTGTAGTTGAGGGCAGGGAGGGTAAAAAAGGAAAGGGAGCAACAAAACCGTTTCATATGAGAAATACCCTATTTATATATCACGTTTTAACCTTATTGCCTTATGGCCTCCCCCCCCCCCCCCACCCGCCCCCCCCAATCCCACCTCCCCCCCCTCAAAAGGACCTGCCCTCCATATCCTGAGGAACTCTAATATTTAAATTTGTGCAGAAGTCCTGTAGATCTTCCATCTGTTTTTAATCTGAAGCTCCTCCCTTCTCTTATCACCAGTAGTGCAAATGGGTGGCCCCAACTATATTTCAGATTAGCGTCCCTTAGAGTGTCCAACAGTGGTTTTAGTTGTCTTCTCCTTGCAAGGGTCCTGGCTGAGAGGTCTGTAAAGATTTGAATGTCCTGGTTGTTATATTTCAGTAATTGAACCCCTCTCAGGTTTTTCCAAATCCTCTCCTTTTCCTCATAATGATGAAACCTTGCAATCACATCCCTAGGGGCGTCTTCTCTGGCGCTTGCGGGCTTTCTTATTCTATGAACACGTTCTATCTTGAGCTCCTCCTCCTTATTTCTTCCTAATACAGGGTTGAAAATTTCCCTCATAACAGCAAACAGATCTTCCCCCCCTTGTTCTGGGATGGCTCTGATTCTGAGATTTTGCCTTCTATTTTGATTTTCCTGCTCTTCAAGTTTAAGGAGCATTTCCCTATGATCCGATTTCAGGTTTTTGACCTGCTTCTTCAAATCCTCAATCGCTGTTGCATGCTGCTCCGTTAAATCTTCCACTTTTTCCACTCTTTTTAGTAAGTGTCCCAGGTCCTCTCTAACATTCAAAATCTCTGCTTTCAATACATTCTCTAATTTAATAAACATGTCCTGCATATCTGTTTTTGTGGGGAAAATATCCATATTTAACTCTGTATTAGTTCCTGTTTCAGGTTCTGGCGAAGTTGATAATCTGGAGCCATTTCCCGTTGCACCCTTATTTTTACTGGTGTCCTTCTTTTTCTCTTTTGCACCTTGTTGTTTATTTTCCATACCTGGGCTTCTAATTTGTGTTTCTGTCATATACCTCTGAATAGTACTTGTATTCAAACTGTCTCTGGGTTTTTTTACTTCTGCAGCTTTTGTGGAGCGCCCTTTCATCCTCAGCTTCTCCCCCCTTCCACTCTCCTTGAATGGTTTCTCAGACATCTTTGCTCCTCTCTGTGCCCCTTGACTTTATTGTCACATACACTGCATCAGGCATTTGCACACTTCTGGTATATGGGAATTTATTTCAAAGATGTCCTACCTGGTGCTGTCTTGTAGCAGGGGGCACAGGGGACAACGAGCCGGAGTTCCTTCTCCTGCAGGGCTGGCTGGGTTGTTTCTCTCTGAGAGCAGCGATCCACAAAGTCTGCCGGTTGTTTTCACGGTGGTTATCTTCCCG
Organism: Lithobates septentrionalis; assembly: GCA_037952835.1. Taxonomy (NCBI): domain Eukaryota; kingdom Metazoa; phylum Chordata; class Amphibia; order Anura; family Ranidae; genus Lithobates; species Lithobates septentrionalis. The sequence goes on from JBBDGP010001450.1 coordinate 666,016, forward strand.
TGTAGCGAAGGGATCTTTCCTGGCCCCCTTTCCCCCTGTATACAGGGGTTGGGGACGAGGGGGTATGAAGAAGGCTGAAGCGGAGGGGTGTCTCAGGTCCTTCCTCCGGTCTCATCCAGGTCTCATCCGGGGGGGGGGGGAAGGGAGGGGTGACGGGGCGAGCGGAGGCACCTCGGGCGTCTAAGGACACACCGGCTCCGGACCGGCTTCAGCTCCTAGGGATGCGAGGCTTCCGGGCAGGTCTTTCCTCGTAGCGTACGGACTGCCGCCACTATCTCCGGCTCAAGCTCCGGATCAGCTCGCTCCTTGTCGCCTGGTATCTCACAGCTGTCGGCCGTTGCTGATTCCTTGCTGCGAGGGCTCCTGTCCAGTGAGACCGCTCGGCTCTCACTTCACACTGCCTTGTTCGCCATCTTCCCCTCCTCCGTCCTCCACCGCCCCACTGCGTAGCTCCTCCCCTACTCCTCACACGTCATTTCCCTCCCCATATCATCTGATCCTATCCTAGCCCGTAAAAACAGATAGATCAGTTTCCCATCTGTCTGGTGGATCAGATCGAATGGCAGTCGGGAGTAAATGGACAGGCGGTCCGTTTACATCCGACCGCCCATAGAGTTTCCGTCTCTGCATAAGCAGAGTGGACACAGATCAGCCTTCCGCTCAGCGGGGATCAGTGAACAGTTTCCCCACTGAGTGGATGGAGCCCTCCCACGTGTGTGAGAGGTGTGTGTGTGTGTGTGTGTGTGTGTGTGTGTGTGTGTATATATATATATATATATTCACCAAAGGCATTCTGCAGACCTTTACAAACTGCATAGAATGTTCTTAGTTCCTACTCCTTAAGGAGCTTTTAATTTAAGGCCCTGACTGCATTCAAACATTCATATAGGAAAGGTATTTGGATGGAAGCCAGTTAACCCACCATTAAGTTTTTGGATTGTGGAAGAAAACCCATACAAAAATGGGGAGAGAACATGGTGCTTAAAGTGGTTTTCATAAATCTTGAGAATTTAACTTTACACAGTTGTGAATGTTGCATGTTTTATAGTCCTAGTAAAGTTTGATGTTACACATTTCTGTGCATCATTTGTGTATCATTTGTTGTGTCTCTCTTCATATTCTTTTCAATAAATTATTTACTAATCATGACTCATTTTGTTGCTTCCTCATTTGTGTTGTCTTGTTTTGTGTCCAAAATAGCAGTAGCCATAAATGATGTGTAGATAATAGAAACGCATGCATGTGTTACAGCGATTAGTGTTGTGTACATCCAGCATCCTTTGTTTTATTAATGTACTGCATGTTTTTTTTATACCCCCCCCCCCCCTTTTTTTTTATTTAGATTTTACGTTTAGATGGAGACACATTTACATACACATTTATAAAGAAAAAATAAACTCTAAATGTGCACACCATAGAGGTTTCTTGAACAAGAGTTGTCTTTTTTAATAAGTCACTTCTGTTGCTTCCAATACACTGTATTAGTTTAAAGCGGAGTTCCACCCATTTTTTTAAACCTGCAAGCATTCCCATGCCCATCCACAATGCTATTGTAAATGGTCAAATTGTATTTATTTTCTAAATACTCTTCCATTTAATTCTTGAAGCCCTTCTGGTCCGGCCACCTAGGCGATTACGTTACAAGGCGATTCCTATGGAATTGCCTATTACTGTATTCAGCGCCGCGCGGTGACATTACTGCGCAGTTGCGAGATCAGGAGGTGCATGCTGGGTAGCCGACTGCACCAAAAGAATAGCAGGCTTCAGATGCCCACAACTGCAATGGACCCTGCCTGCTTTTGAGATCAGGTATGATTTAAACAATTTTCAGAGCCACTTGCTATAGGGGCACTCATACGTGCTCATCCCCGAGTTGGCTCTCTGTGTCCATAACACATCAGCCCCAGTCCTGCCTCACTGGCTGTGATTGACAATGGCTGCTGCATCTCAGCCAATGAGAAGGGAGAGACCCACGAGAGTCTCGGCTCTTGTGCATGTCGTTGGATCTCGATCGGGCTTAGAGAAGTATTTGGGGGGCTGAGGAGGGCGCTGAACACTGAAGGTTTTTTAAGGTAAAAAACTTTAGCCTTTAATTGTAAACTAGCCATACACCAGTAGAATTTTGTTAGTACACAGAAAGCAAACATACACTGAATTCCCAGGTTACCACTGATCGCTGGACTAAGTTCCTGTAGTCGTCAGCCGCTAGCACAGTCTCTGCAAAGGAAGAAATGGGAACCGCTCACCAAATTAAAAGCCTAAAAACTAGTTATCAAATCATCCAACAAACAGACTGCTCCATAACATACAGTATGGATGTATGGAGTAGTCTTTCTGTTGGATGACGCAATAAATCATTTCATGAGCCTTTCAATTTGGTGAGCGGTTCCTCTTTTTTTTTTTTTCTGTGGAGGCTTTGTAGAGTTTTGTTAGAAAATTTTTATTGTTAAAACATTTGTCCAATTTTGTAATATTTACTGAGGATAAATGAATGTTTGTTTTCCACCACAATGATGAAAGGAACAGGATAGGAAAGTCCACGCACTCCAAAATCAGTGGAGTGAATAGAACTTCTGCTTTTCTGTTCCCCCCCGCCCCGGTGCCACATTTGGCACCTTTTGGAGGGGAGCGGATGCCTGTTTTTGCCATGTACCCTGTCTCCACTTCCGTTGGACCTCGCTGTAGCGAGGTACGTCAGAAGTTTGGCCCGCTCCTCCTCCTGCTGCCGGGCCAGTAAGAGTGCAGCGCACTTCGCATGTAGGACCCGGTCATGAAGTCGCAAGGCTTCACTGCCAGGTTCCCTTACCGGCAAATGGCGGCAGCAGCACCCGGGAGCCGATGGAAACATCGGCTGCGGTGCCGATATCGCTGTATTCTAGTGTCCTAATATTAAAAGTTAGCATCTACAGTATGTGTAGCTGCTGACTTTTAATTTAAGGAGGGGGAGGCCGGAAAACACTGCTTTAAAGAAGTATTAGATTCAGGATACTTTATTAATCCCAAAGGAATATTATTGTGTCTTAAACCTAAAACCAAAACCAAAAATGTATTATAATACAGCTTACCGATCATTAGATGTGATGATTGTACCTGTTTTCTTTTCTTTGGCTTTTCCCCACTCTGTTTTCACCTGGTAATGTGGCCAGTAAACACACCACCTGTATTAGAGTGCCCGTACTGTGGATGAAGGAGCACAGGAGGCACAGCAGCATTGTCAGTCTGTGTGTTTTAAGTGTTAAATGTTTAGATACACAAACAAATTCAAGTCAAACTTTATAATCGGTTACATCCAACTTTTTTACTTTTGTGGGTAAAGGTTTTGCATGAATAAACAAAAAAGCTGATCATTAATCACCATTGCCATTGTTAAGTAGTTTGTTTCATTCATGTAAACTGATACATTCTGCTGGAGAACTTTTGCTTTTGAAAAACAGACTTGCTGGCTGGATCACCAGATAAAAATTGAAGAAAGAAAGTAAAAAAAAAACACCCAAAAGCAAACATTTATTATATTGCAGCTCACTAATTCTCAGATGTGATGGCTGGATATTAGTTTTATATACGGTGTGTGTGTATGTATATATATATATATATATATATATATATATATATATATATATATATATATATATATAATGTGTGTGTGTGTGTATATATATATATAATCCAGCCATCACATCTAAAAATTAGTGAGCTGCAATATAATAAATGTTTGCTTTTGGGTTTTATGCTGCTTTAAATATTTTCTAACAATGTTCGTCATGTTATTAAATGAACAGATGGGAAATACCTTGTGTTTTTAGCAAGGTAAGATCCCAGCAAAACATATCAGTGCAAAAGCAGCCTTTTGCAGTTCGCTTTCCTGCTTACAAATTCTCCAATAGTAGCCTTGTACATGAGCCTGTAAAAATGCCGGACAGCGCGTTCTACTGCTAATGAATGAAGGCTGCAGCCTCATCCTAAAGAATGTCTTATGCTGGCCATACACTATACAGAAAATCGGCCGAACCCATTTTCGAAAAACGAACGTTCGACCGTGACCGCAAACGATCGTGCCATCATATAATGACCGATAATCTGTTCAGTGGACATGAATAAATAATTTTGTGTTCGTTTTTTTACATATACCTAGTGCAGAAAGTTCGGACGGGAAACACATTAACCTTGCAATTTATCGTACGTTCGGCAGAAATTTTCCAAACATGCCGTTCGTTTTTTTTTCCACAAAAACGTCACAAACGATTATCGATTTGTACCCACTAACTTGCCGAAAAACGAACGAAGTGTCCATTCGAACGATTTTTCGGCCGATTTTTCGTATAGTGTATGGCCAGCATTACTCTTTTTGGTTGTTCTAGATTTATTGTCTCAACAATGGCCTGAGGTCTGGATGTGGCCCTTTGCTTGCTTTTATCCAGCCCTTGGGGTATTTTTCCCTCCCACCGTTGGGAACAGCGGGGATGGTTACTGACACTGACGATGGGGCACTATTCTTCCCACTGACACCAACTATGGGGCACTCTTCTTCTCCTCACTGGGGATAAGATATATAATGTAGCAGCGCTCAAGTCCGTATGTATAAAAGTGAATGATGTTAAAATTAGTATATTTATATGTATCTCTCTCTACCCACACAATTATTAGTATAATTTATAAAAAAGGATTAAAAATAAATAAATAAACAATAGACAGTAATCACATAAAAATAGTCCAATGCTAAAAAAAAGTCTATGATGTGTGGATCATCCGCAATGTAGATGGATGTGGGAGCCAGGGGGATCTATGCAACCAAAATACCAAGGGCAGCTTCCTGTTGAGTGAAGTCAGCTCTTCATATAGACCTAAAAAATTCAAAGAGAAAGCGCCTCTTAAGTATCAGTGATTTATTCAAATATTAAAAGCATACATGAGCACTTACATTAGGGCTGAGGAGTGACAGCTTCCATAGAGAACTAGACCCGGTATCGTCAAAACTCCAATAGTGTGGGGCTGGATGGATGCCGGGCGGATGGCCGCGGACCTCCTCTCGGAAGCACCAGCTGTGTGTGCGGTGAAGTGGGGAAGTCACTTCCGCGTTCCAACAGGTCACATGGGTGATGACGTCACTCGGGTAGTTCAGATTCACAGGGGCCCACTGGTCCTTAACTACCCGAGTGACGTCATCACCCATGTGACCTGTTGGAACGCGGAAGTGACTTCTCCACTTCACCGCACACACAGCTGGTGCTTCCGAGCGGAGGTCCGCGGCCATCCGCCCGGCATCCATCCAGCCCCACACTATTGGAGTTTTGACGATACCGGGTCTAGTTCTCTATGGAAGCTGTCACTCCTCAGCCCTAATGTAAGTGCTCATGTATGCTTTTAATATTTGAATAAATCACTGATACTTAAGAGGCGCTTTCTCTTTGAATTTTTTTTCTTCTTCTCCTCACTGACCTCAACATTGGAGCACTATTTCTCCCACTGACACCAATGATGGGACATTATTCCTCCCCCTAATACCAAAGAGGGGACCTGATTTAATCCAGCTGATACCAGGACATTTATTATTCCTGCTGGTCACAGTCCAGCCTCCCCTAAAGTTTGAAGGACAGTAAACTGGCCCCTTTGTTTAGAAAGTTTGGAGAACCCTGTTCTAGGTTATATACAGTACCTTGAAAAATTATTCATACCCCTTGAAATTTTCCACATTTTGTCATGTTACAACTTAAAACATAAATGTATTTTATTGGGATTTTATGTGATGGACCAATACAAAGTGGCACATAATTGTGAAGTGGAAGGAAAATGATAAATGGTTTTCAAAATTTTTTACAAATAAATATCTGAAAAGTGTGGGGGCATTTGTATTCAGCCCCCTTTTACGCTGATACCCCTAACTAAAATCTAGAGGAACCAGTTGCCTTTTAAAAGTCACCTAATTAGTAAATAGAGTCCACCTGTGTATAATTTAATATCAGTATAAATACAGCTGTTCTATGAAGCCCTCAGAGGTTTGTTAGAGAACATTAGTGAACAAACGGCATCATGAAGGCCAAGGAACACACCAGACAGGTCAGGGATAAAGTTGTGGAGAAGTTTAACCTCCTCACGCCTGCGCTATAGCTGAAAGACGGCTACAGTGCGGGTCAGTGCACGTCCTCCCAAGCGTGCGTGCCCCATGTGATTAACGAGTCCACAAGACTCAGCTGATCACAGGTCGGAGTACGGGGCCGATCCTGGCCCCTCACCACGTGATCACCTTTCAGCCAAAGACAGCTGATCATGTGATGTAAACAAAAGATTGTAATTGGCTTCTTTTTCTGCTCGCGCTGATAGCATGAGAAAAAAAGAGCAGAGTACTGGCTTCTGTCAGAGGGACATCAGTCCTGCACACTGACACCCACTGCTGCTTAACAGTGCCCACCAGTGCTACCTTATCAGTGCAGCCTCATCAGCACACATCAATGAAGGAGAAAAATTACCTGTTTGCAAAATTGTATAACAAACTATGATAGGTTTTTATTGTTTTGCTAAAAAAAAATAACAGTGATTAAATACCACCAAAAGAAAGCTCTATTTGTGTGAAAAAAAAAATGATAAAAATTTCATTTGGTTACAGTGTTGCATGACCGTGCACATCACCCTGAACACACCCTGAGTCTGCAAAAGACTTGAGACTGGGGTGGAGGTTCACCTTCCAGCAGGACAACGAGTGAAACCTGAAAATTGGCCTGGACAGAAAGGGGGCTTAAGTGCCCAGTAAGTAAGAGGTTAAAGCAGGGTTAGGTTTAAAAAAAAATATCCCAAGCGTTGAACATCTCACGAAGCACTATTCAATCCATCGTCTGGAAATGGAAAGAGTATGGCACAACTGCAAACCTACCAAGACATGGCCATCCACCTAAACTGACAGGCCAAGCAAGGAGAGCATTAATTAGAGAAGCAGCCAAGAGGCCCATGGTAACTCTGGAGGAGCTGCAGAGATCCACAGCTCAGGTGGGAGAATTTGTCCACAAGACAACTAATTAGGCATGAGCTCCACAAATCTGATCTTTATGGAAGAGACTGAAATTGAACTTTTTGGCCTAAAAGCAAAACACTATGTGTGATGGAAAACTAACACTGCACATTACCCTGAACACACCATCCCCTCAGTGAAACATGGTAATGGCAGCATCATGTTGTGGAGATGCTTTCTTCAGCAGGGACAGGGAAGCTGGTCAGAGTTGATGGGAAGATGGCTGGAGCCAAATACAGGGCAATCTTAGAAGAAAACCTGTTAGAATCTGCAAAAGACTTGAGACTGGGATAGAGGTTCACCTTCCAGCAGGACAATGACCCTAAACATACAGCCAAAGTTACAATAGAATGGTTTGGATCAGGGATCCTCAAACTACGGCCCTCCAGCTGTTGCAGAACTACACGTCCCATGAGGCATTGTAAAACTCTGACATTCACAGACATGACTAGGCATGATGGGAATTGTAGTTCCTGAACAACTGGAGGGCCGTAGTTTGAAGACCCCTGGTTTAGATCAAAGAAATAAATGTGTTAGAATGGCCCAGTCAAAGTCTAGACCTAAATCCAATTGAGAATCTGTGGCAAGACTTGAAAATTGCTCTCCATCCAATCTGAAAGAGCTTGAGCTATTTTGCAAACAAGAATGGGCAAAAAAATGTCACTCTCCAGATGTGCAAAACTGGTAGAGACGTCCCCAAAAGACGTGCAGCTGTAATTGCAGTGAAAGGTGGTTCTACAAGTATTGACTCAGGGGGGCTGAATACAAATGCACGCCACACTTTTACATATTTATTTGTAAAAAATTTTGAAAACCATTTATTTTCCTTCCACTTCACAATTATGCGCCACTTTGTTTTGGTCTATCACATAAAATCCCAAAAAAATACATTTACGTTTTTGGTTGTAACATGACAAAATGAGGAAAATTTCAAGGGGTATGACTGTGGCCAGCAGCAGTGTAAATTTTCCTGGAATCAGTGGGCATAAACATATGCCCACTGATTCCAGGACTATTCCTCCCCCTAACACATTTGGTGTTAGGGGGAGGAATAGTCATCTATAGTTGGTATCATTGGGAGGAATAGTGTCACATTGTTGGCATCATTGGGAGAAATAGTATCTCATTACTGAAGTCAGTAGGAGGAATGGTGTCCCTTTGGTGCCAGTTGGCAGAATAGCGTCTCATATTAGTGAGAGGAATAGAGCCCCAAGGGCCAGATAAATGTTAGCAAAGGGCCACAGTTTGGAGACCACTGCTCTATACAAAGCAATAAGATGCCAACAGGCCATGTGGCCATTCCCATGTAGAGATCACTTGTGGATGATGATCCCTGGATGCAACATGCCCCACTATCTGACCTTCCTGTCCCAAAACACTTACCTGGCTCTTGTCACCACCCCTCCCTCATATCCTGCTTTAAAATGAGAAGCTGGGGGCAGTGCCAATGGGGACTTCCAGAAGAGGAAGTAAATGATCTTACTGTGCAATATTGTTGCACTGCGCAAGTAAGTATAACCCTTCCTTTTTTTTTTTTTTTTTTTTCTAAATAAAGACTTTACTTTAATAGTACCAGGTGGACAGTGCTAATTTTATACTGCTTTTTAGAATGTTTTTTTTTTTTTTTTTTACTTGGTTATTAGTTTAAATCCCTTTCAATAAATTCAGTATTTTTTTTATTTGTGTACATTCTCTATATTTCGTATATATTCCCGTGTTTTTAAAATGTAATTTTTGTTCCAGGAATGCTTCATCTTGCTCATTACACCATGCAGTGGTGATTGCATTTTACTCTGCCTTTTCCATCAGTCAAGGTCCTATTGTGAACCGACCCAGTATAGTTTTCTCTATGGAACAAGGGGAAAAAGAATATACTTTACAAATTATGAGGTGGGATGAACTGGGACTCGCTTGGTTCATGTGGATGAACAATTGTGATGTAATCTGGTGTAAATAAAAACAGAAATGGTGAACTTTCACCCGATCAACCAAAACATCCAGTATGGGAGATGTGGGAAAAGCTACCATTGTGCTGTATAGTTTCCCCCTTTCCTGCCTTTTTGTGTCAATTCAGGCAACACTGTCAGCACAGAGTGTATTCAACCTCCTTCTAGCTTACAGGAGAAGTCCAGCCTGAGCTTTTTATCCTGGGCTCCTCCTCTGGGACACAGGAGTGCAATTTGTTTTGCTTTCCTGTGAACCGTTTTCAGCGGAGAGCGGTCTGAAGTCCACTCGCCACTGATGTCATTGCAATCATTCGAGGCAGCGCGTTATCCCGACTCCCAAGTCTGGATCCGCCAGCTGCCGTGACTGATTGGCAGTCTCAGCCTCCCAGCGAGCCGCTGAGACGGCCGCTCCTCGCCCCTCCACAGCTCAGCGCTCCAGTGAGTGTGGAAGAGCAGGAGAGATGCTGACTGACAGGCAGCAGCTCTCTGCTCAGGGAGGTGAGAGAACCGAGCCATTGGCTGTGTTCGGGGGCTCGTTTCTCAATTAAGAGACGCCGGGGGACAGCTGCAGCATCGGTCTGAGGCTGCATCCACCTAGGTAAGTATGGATATACAAAAAAAAAAAAAAAATCTCTTTTAAGGGCCCTTTCACACTGATGTGTTTTTGCTGCATTTTTACTTTGCTAAAAAATAAAAGATAAACATTCCCCCTTAACTCCTGTGGGACTCTTAGCACCATTGCAGCATCTTTGGTGCACTTTTCAAAACTGCATCAAAAACGCATAGAAATGAATCGAAAACATGCAAAAAAATGCCTCATAAGTGCACCATGGTTGCATTTTGCAAACAAATGCAAAAAGATTTCCAAGCTCAAACTTACCAACCGGAATTGACCGCGTTAAAAACAGGGGTTTAGTCTGCACACATTTTTTTTTTAAATACACTGTTTTTTCTTATTCGATTTTACCTGTAATTTATGGAGTCCATTTATTAAAGGGTAACTCCACTTTTGTGCGGGGGAAAAAAAAATAGCAAACAAAGAAAAAATAATATAGCGCATATGATTGCGACGCTAATTATTTTGTAATTGAATGCTATTAACCACTTCAGCCCCGGAAGATTTGGCTGCTGAATGACCGGGCCATTTTTTGTGATTCGGCACTGCGTCCTTTTAACTGACGAATGCGTGGTCGTGCGCCGTTGTACCCAAACAAAATTGATGCCCTTTTTTTCCCCCACAAATAGAGCTTTCTTTTGGTGGTATTTGATTGCCTCTGCGGTTTTTATTTTTTCCGATAAAAACAAAAAAAGAGCGGCAATATTAAAAAAAATATTTTTTACTTTTTGCTATAATAAATATGCCCCAAAAATATATAAAAACATTGTTTTCCTCAGTTTAGGCCAATGTATATTCTTCTACATATTTTTGGTAATTAAAAATCGCAATAAGCGTATATTGATTGGTTTGCGTAAAAGATATAGCGTATACAAAATAGGGGATAGTTATATGGCATTTTTTTTTTTTTTTTTACTAGTAATGGCGATCTGGGATTTTTATTGGGACTGCGACATTATGTCGGACACTTTTGACACATATTTGGGACCATTGGCATTTATACAGCGATCAGTGCTGATTACTGTAAAAATGTCACTGGCAGGGAAAGGGGTTAAGTGTGTTCCCTGTTTGTGGTTCTAACTGTAGGGGGAGGGGACTGACCTAGAGGAAGTGATGGATCGTGGTTCCTAGCTAATAGGAACTCACGATCTGTCACGCCTCTCAGAACAGAACAGGGATTTGTGCGTTTACACACACTCGTCCCTGTTCTGCCTCTCGTGGCTGGCGGTCATCGAAACTGTCGGCCACGAGCATCGGCACCCCCGCTGTGCAGCGGGCGCGCGCCTGCTATCCCGATTCCGCGAGCTAACGTATATAGCTATGAGGGCTCGTGGGATCGTGCCGACCTGCCGCAGTAAAATGACAGCGGCTGGTCGGCAAGGAGTTAAAAATGACCTTTCCTTTTCAATCTGCAGCCAATTTAATTTGCTGAGAATACAATGCAATATGGCTACCTGGAGCTTTCTGTACAGAGTGTGTACTGACCACTCCCCAGAAACATCATTTCCTGCTTGTGATTGGCTCACCAATTTTCCCAGAAGTCTGCCTAAGATACAAATCAGATTTCAGGCATCCCTTGCAACAAAAATGTCATTTTTTGAGAGATACTTTCAATAGAAACCCATCTAAAGGGATGCAGGCACAGTAGATCTTCTCATTAGTGCCCTGTAGCTGCACACCTGACAGTTACTTATGAAACCACTCCCATTAGACCTACTCAGAACAGAGGCACAGAGTAAAATGCATGGATTTTTTCAGAATAACAAAAAGGTAGGAATCTGCAGCAAATGTTGCTATAATCCAATGTACATAGATCACCCAGAGGGGAATGTTTTTTTTTTCTCAACAAAAGTGAAGTTGCGCTTTAAAAAAAAAAAAAAAAACCCTGTCAATTCTTTAATTTTGCCACATGGTGGTGCTGTTGTGTGCATTTTGTCTATATCTGACTCTACTACACAGACACACGTTTTCTATAGTCACATTTATTGAGCAAAGCACCTGGAAGATTCACTCCTTTACAAATTTACCCCAAAATGTTTCCCTTTTTTGGTTTGTAGTAGCTGAATTGGACTGTAGTTTTTTTGATTACCTGTAGAGTTGGATGGGATCAAATTTGTAGAAAAGTAGGCAACACAGGCAATATCCAGAAGCTGTGGCTGATAAAAAATCAAAAGGGCCATTGAGACAAGAAAGCATGACCAGTAAAAAAAAAAAAAAAAGTATAAAAACCACATCATAATCGACACCTGTGTATACGGTATATTTTCTACCTGCAGTTTCTAGTTATTACTCAAGGGGTTAATCGATCATTGTGTGGTTATTATAGCGTTAAGAGAATATAAGGCCTCATTCACACTGAACGTTCTAAAAACACCAGTAGCATTAGCTGTAGAATGCTGATGGGACATGGGGAAAAAAATTGCATATGGGCTGTGAAAATAGTGTGGTTATGCAGCAATCAGTATAATTGGTTTTAATGCTCAGTAAATGTTTTAAGAAGATTTTACGTATATATTGTACATGTACAATAACAATAAAAGTGGGCTGCCGTACCCTTAAACTGCAAGTTCGGACTGATGTGGACTCAAAACGTTCATCTTATTGAGTCTAGTCGCCTCATATCACAGGAAGGCTGAGTTTTTCAAAGACCGTTTTAGTTGGGTGTTGTGCGTGAAAAGCCAAGAAAGTAAGATTGTTATCACTGAGGTCGCAGCTCAGCCAGTTGTAGACTAGATGTTCTAGTAGTTTGGATGTAAACAGGAACAAGGAGTTGGATTTTAGGTTGTTCAGACTGGTGAGGTCCATTGAAGGCTTGTTACATATGGGGGTGACTGGTGCATGTTTTAGAGGGAGGCGGAAGAAGACCGTAGATAGGGAGAGGTTGTAGATGTAAGTTAGAGAGACACAGAATAAAGTAGTTGTGTGGGAATATGTTCCAGGAGGTGTGGTGGGCATCTTGCTGCCTCCTCTGTAGTGCCAGGGTCCAAAGAGGAGAGTATCAAATGTGGCGAAAGAGATGGTACCCTGTTTCCCCGAAAATAAGACCTAGCTTGATTGTCGGTGATGGCTGCAATATAAGCCCTACCCTGTTTCCCCGAAAATAAGCCCTACCCTGAAAATAATACCTACAAGGACTTTAACTAGGGCTTATTTGGGGGGTAGGACTTATATTGCAGCCATCAACGACAATCACGCTAGGTCTTATTTTCGGTGAAACAGGGTATGTTAATTGGTGGTAGAGATGACTGAACAGTGGCGAGATTGTCACAAATTTCATCCATCTTGTTTTTGAAATGGCTGGCAGTGAATGAGTTGGTGGGAGTTGGCTATAGGGGATGAAGCAAGATGAAGAAAGGGTAAAATATAATTTAACAAGGACTGAGTGAAAGGGTGTTAATGAGAGCAATGAAATAAGTCTATTTGGCAGCATGGAGGGAGGAATTATATTTTAGGAAAGCAACATTTTATACAGGATGAACACAAATTCAAGACCACTATAACCTCTTTTGGTGTTGAGCCTGTTTTAGCAGATCACATCAAACCTATAGAAGGTACAGTAGCAATTAGGCCCAATACTGGGGCATTTGAAAGACTATAAATTAGATATTTAAAGCAGTATTAGAGATTAGCCTTTTAAAAAAAAAAAAAAAAGTCATACTCTCTCCTCTCGGGTTCCCTGCGGTGCTACTGGCTCCTCCCCTTGACCAGTGCCCCCAATAGCAAGCCACTTGCTTCGGGGGCATTGGTGTGTGCTTGCTCTCGAGCCCTGCTTTATGTACCCATAAGACCCAGAGCCGTGACTCGGCCCTGCCCCCCGCTCTCTCCTCATTGGCTCACTAGCTGGGATTGACAGCAGTGGGTTCCAATGGCTCCGGCTGCTGTCTCAGCCAATGAGGAGAGGGAATCAGCCAAGGGTCTCATGTACTCGCTGGATCGAGAGGGGGGCTCAGGTGGGTATTAGGGGGGCTGTGGGGGAAGCAGCACACAAGAAGGTTTTTTACCTACATGCATAGAATGTATGAAGGTAGAAACCTTCAGTCTTCACTACCATTCTAATGCCTCATACACACAAGCAGAATTTCCGACAGAAAAAGTCTGATGGGAGCTTTTCATCGTATATTCCGACCGTGTGTATGCCCCATCGGACTTTTTCTGTCAAATTCAGACAAACATGTTCTATATTTTTCCGATGGAACAAATTACTATCGGAAAAACCGCTCGTCTGTATGCTGTTCCGACGCACCAAAAACGACGCATGCTCTGAAGCAAGTACGAGACGGAAGCTATTGGCTATTAAACTTCCGTTTTCTAGTCCCGTCGTCCGTGTTGTACGTCACCGCGTTCTGGGCGGTCGGAATTTGGTGTGACCGTGTGTATGCAAGACCGCTTGAGTGGAATTCCGTCAGAACGCCGTCGTAAAAACCTTCAGAGTTTATTCCAACGGCAAAACCGTGTTTACAGGGCATAAGGGTATAATAATTCATCATATAAAACTGTTTTTCTTTCTGCTCATACAATTAGCCTGTTCCTGTTTTTTTTGCAGTAGCCATTACACTAACAGAAAATTTGTGGCTAAAAGCCTCTTGTGTTCACAGCTGTGATATGTTTCTCAGATCTGCTGTTAAAAGCCAAAATAACCCTTGTACAAAGCTGTCACAGCCATATCTCACCCTTCCTCATTATTAATAGAACAGAACTACTGTCGGGAGACATTTTACCTGCAATTATCTTGGTTTCAGTTTAGAATATGTACAAGACCCAGGGGGCCTAGAGCATCAGAAATCAGGAGGATGTTGCTGACAAATGTTTATTCAATGCTATTAAGAGGCAGTATAATTAAGGTAAACCAATGATTTGGAGCAGAGAAGAAGCACTGCTCCTGGGCTGAGTCATAATACAAATGAATCAAATTCAGGCCGAAGCACACAGAACAAAGACTTCTAGTGGTGTGTGATGCTATCGTGGTCTCCTTTCTTAAATTGCACGTTTTCTGAAGCTTATGGCCATATTTCGTCAAAGCGGCGAATGATCATGCACTGCTCGTTCATCATAAAGGCCCTGCTAAATCTTGTTCGCTAAGTATGAAGCATATTTATTGGCTGGATTTACCCACAAGTTTGCTGCACACCTGGGTTTTGCATTTTTCCGCCGGAAGTCTAAAGCCTCCTACACACACACGATCAGATCGTCCGTTTTTTTGTTGCATGCTAGTCTCTGATGTCGAAAGTGAAGAGATTACTCACCATACGAAAATTCTTGTACGACAGTGACGCAATGTGTTGACTAGTTTTGTATGTATTCTTTCATTTCTGAGCATGCATAGTCTTGCTCTTACCATTTTTTTCGGATGAAAATCGTACTAATTATACGAAAATCGGACATTGTGTTCACGTACAATTAAAATTTTATAATCTGCACATTCAGCTTTTTTCGTACGAAAAATCGGAATCGGCTGTCGAAAGCACCATACTAACGATCCAAAAATCGGCAGATCGTTTGTCGGACGTAATTTTACTTCCGATTTTCGTACCGTGTGTACTTTAGTCTCGATAATAGTCAATGTATTTACCATTTATAGATTATAAAGGCCACCAGTCCTGAATTGTTTGCAGATGGCGAATTCTATTGATTTTATTATTGATTCCTAGAACACCTGCCGCTCTCGCACACATTTGCTACACATTTGTTTCCATCTAAATTAGCGTTTTAGATTAAAATCCTTATTTACATTTGCCCTCAGCATTAACAGCAGATCTGGAGTAGAACTATTGTGACTGTAAATGTTTTTTTAGGACTACTTGTTTTAATATTTATGGATTTAGCATGAGTGCTTGATTGGTATAACTGATGCAGAGATGCGCTTGAGAAAGTGTTCCTAACGCACTTTAAGTTCTCTTGAGATGTGCAGGGAACTAAAAAGTGTATTGAACTGTGTGGTTCAATAACACAAGTGCATTGTGAAGTGTTGGTTTAAAGTCCAACTTTGGGTTCCTCTTTAAGGCTTGTTAGGAAGACAGGACAAAGCTACCTTTCTTCTCCACACCTGGTGGCAGGCTCTCCAAATATCACCACATACAATGCAGGACTGGCAGTCCTGCGTTAAACATGAGGACACCTAGGGCCTACTCAAATCCTGAGAGTGGAAGAGAATGTTGGCTGCTGGGAGAACAAGGAATAAGGTATGTATTTGTACTTATTCTGTTCCCCCTAGATGAATATATATCAGGTGACAAGCGAACACAATCATTCCATTTTTGAAGCAGAAGCCCAGAGCACAGATGTTAAAGTGGTTGTAAAGGCAGAAGCTTTTTTTTTTTTTTTTCTTATCTTAATGCATTGTATGCATTAAGATAAAAAACCTTCTGTGTGCAGCAGCCCCCCTAATACTTACCTGAGCCCAATCTCAATCCAGCGATGTTGCGTGAGAGACTCAGCTGTCTGGGACTCTCCTTCCTCATTGGCTGAGACAGCATTGAAGTGCCATGGCTCCCGCTGCTGTCAATCAAAGTCAGTGAGCCAATGAAGAGAGGGGGGTGGGGCCGGGCCACGGCTCCATGTCTTAGGCTCAGGGAGCTGCGGCTCAGCTGCCCCCATAGCAAGCTGCTTGCTGTGGGGGCACAACAGGAAGGAGGGTCCAGGAGAGCCGAAGAGGGTCCTGAAGAGGCGGATCTGGGCTGCTCTGTGCAAAACCACTGCACAGGGCAGGTAAGTATAACATGTTTGTTGTTTTAACAAAAACAAACAAGACTTTACAATCACTTTAAGGTTAAATTATATTTTGTAAGGCCTGGTTCACACCTATGCAGGTTGCGCTTGATACGTTTTCCAGGTGTGTTTTGCATTTTTTGATGCATTTTGTGTTTCTGGGAGGTTTCTATTGGCTTGTGGGAGAAACCAAAGTCTATGGAACCAAAACCGCAACC